>JACTNZ010000016.1:0-679968 GCA_018127125.1 Rhododendron griersonianum | reverse complement strand
ATACGGCTACAAAGCAAGCTGAACGGCTACTACAGAGGAACAAGGCATCAAGAGGCTCGAACCAGAGTCGACGGCATCCGACAAGGCTACTGCTGCTGCTCAGTACCCTGCTCACCACGCTCAATCCTTCCGGCCTACTACTCCCTCATCCAAGCCTAAGGCTCGCCAAAACCTCCTGCTGAACCCAACTACCTAATAACCTCCTCCTCGAAGGCTGGGTTAAGAAGACCAAGAACCTAGTACTTCCATCAACCCCAAAGCTAGTATAATACCCACTCAACAGAAGCCAACTACTACAGAGGGACACGGACTGAGAGAGGCTCGAACTGGAGATGTCGGCATCCGACAAGGCTACCCTGCCAAGTACCCTGCACACCACGCCCATTCCATCCAGACAACTACAACCTCGCCTACATCCCCTAGGCTCGCTAACGACTGAAAGAGGACCAAGCTGCCCCTTTCGATCAGTGAACAACCACCAACCTAATCAATGACAGCTCCGGCAGCTACCTCGCTCAATCAGAATCCATCCACCAATCTAATCAGTGGCACCCACAGCTGCTGCTACTGCGAACTACCCTTTCAATCAGAACAGATTCTAATCTAATCAACGATAGCCACTCAAACCTCAAGTGGACCAAGCTGCTCCTTTCGATCAGCGAAGCCACCAATCTAATCAGAAACAGACCACAAAGCTACCCCTTTCGATCAGTGAACAACCACCAATCTAATCAATGACAGCTCCAGCAGCTACCTCGCTCAATCAGAATCCATCCACCAATCTAATCAGTGGCACCCACAGCTGCTGCTACTGCGAACTACCCTTTTCAATCAGAACAGATCCCAATCTAATCAACGATAGCCACGACCACAAGAATACTACACACAACCTCAGGGCTAAAAGCACAGGATCTAGGGATATAAAAGGCTCAACCAAGAGCCCGACAACCCCCGATTTCAGTCCAACAGGTGACCGCCTATCGGGGATCGCAGATACTAACAGTAAACTGGCCCATAGGTCCAGCAACAAATTGACTGCAGGCTTGTTCTGTCCAATATTGGACTTGGAATTATGTTTGGAATCCGTGCCACTGTTTTTTTTTTTTTTTGAAAGAAATTTAGGCCCAACCTGCCATCGGGCGGGCTGCTGCCTGCTGCTGCAGCCGGCTGCTGCCTTCCTTGTGGCTGGTCGAAGATTGACTCTAATCGCCCGGGCAAAAAGCTGCTGCCAAGCCTCTGCCCGAGCAAAACAATCACCGTGGCCCACCGCGCCCGCCGAGAAAAAATGCCCAGCAAGGCAGCCGTGCCCGACGGCTGCTGCCGGGTTGCTGCCGTGCAGCTACCGTTGATGGCCTGGCTCGAATCGCCCACGGCTTGAAGTCTGGCAGGTTGGGCCCCACGGTGGCTGAGCCCCACGGCGGCTAAGCCCCACGGCGGCTGTTGATGGAGGGAATTGCAGAGACCGAGCTGTAGAAGCCCGGATGTGGCTTGGCCTGTCCAGTGATGGCCAGCTGTGGCTGGCCGGAAGCCACGGCTGATGAAGGCCGACGGCGGTGACCGGAGAGGAACAGATCTGGCCGGAGAGGTCCTTGACTGGCGGCGTGAAGGTGAGCCACGATGAGCCACACGACGGCTGGGCCCCATGGCGGCTGTTGAGTCCCACGGCGAGGTCCCGGCGGCCGCGAGACCGGCTGATGGTGGCTGGTTGTGATTGGCCAGTAGTGGCCGGTGTGATTTCAGATCTGCTGGTGCAGATCCCAAATGGTACCCGCCGGTTCACGGCGGGGTTGAGGTTGGGGACGAAGCCCACAGCTGTGGAGCTCCGGACCAGATGAAGGCCGGCCAGGAGGAGGAGAGCCAGAGACCGTCGGATGTAGAGGCGGCTCGGGGGGTTCCGATTGTGGAGGGCGGTGGAGGAGAGCCTCTCTAAGGAGAGAGGATCCCTTGCCCGGATGGTGGCTGCTGCCCGGCGTGGCTGGGCCTAGTGCTGACCGGCGAGGCCGGGCCTTGTTGTTGCTGCTGCGGCTGGCCGGAGGTGGCAGCCGGCTGGATTTTGATCGGTCCAAGGGAGCTTTCTCTCTCTAGGCTAGAGAGAGAAGCTCCCAAGTCGGCTCACATTGACTGATATTTCCTAAGAAAGTCATTAAGGAGGTGGAAGCAATTTTAAGAGCCTTTTTCTGGATTGGACCTGATCTCAAAACTTCTGGAGCTAAGGTCTCTTGGGAGCACCTCTGCTCCCCAGTTCAAGAAGGCGGACTGGGTTTTAAATCTTTGGAAATCTGGAACAAATCTGCTGTGGCTAAGCACATTTGGTTCCTTGTGTCTGGTGGAGAACAATCCATGTGGTGCCAATGGGTTAAATCCTACTTACTCAGAGGTAGAAGCTTTTGGAGTATTAAGACTCCCAGTAATCCCTCCTGGGTATGGAGGAAAATTCTATCTCTGAGGCCCCTTGTTCAGCCTTTTATTACATACAAGCTGGGGGATGGAATGTCTACCTCTCTGTGGTATGATAATTGGGACCCCTTAGGCCCCTTATTTTCAAAGTTTGGTCAAAGAATTGTTTACGACTCTGGGCTTACCAAGGATGCAACCGTTCATGATATAATACACAATATAATCAATGGGCCCTCCCGGGCACACAAACTCTTGACCTAAATGAGGTCAGAGCTGATTTGCATAAGGTTGCATTTAATCCTATGACCAAGGATTATTGCAAGTGGACACTTAATACTTCAGGGAAATTCACTATCTCATCCCTTTGGGACAGAGAGAATGCACTCCCCATGGGTTCTTCATCCGATTTTTACCTAAATCATCCATTAATCTGATTGAGAGGTAATGTTAAGCTCTCATTGGAAACCTTATTCTATCGTTCGACCTCTGTTTGGATTTTGTGGTTATTTCCACTTCATCAACAGGGAAAGGGATTCTCCCAAGCTCACCATCTGGAACTGATTTTGGGGAAAACAAGTTCCCAATGACTGTTCAAGCCACTGCACAAGACCCCGATGGGCCGTGTCTGTTGTGGTTGAGGGTCAACCGCAAGAACCGATCAGAAGTGAAGATCTGTTCGACCGAACCAGTCACGGATTCTGGAAGACGTGCTGTGATGGGTCCTTCATCGCCGGATCTGCTAACCCCTACCGGAGACTTCAAGCTGCCGGTGGGTCCTAGTTCACTTACTGCAGGCAAGTAGCGTACCGGCCGGAGTAACCTGAGATGGACCTAACTGGGCGACTGGGCGACTTCGTCCTGTTCTGGCTCAGGGTCCGATGACGGGAGTTCTGGGTCAAGGTCCGTCGACCGGAGGACGGCGTGAGCGTAGGTCCAGCACTGGGGGACTCGCCAGACCAGCACTGTGGGTCGGCGCCCGGATTGCTTCAAGATGGTTCTTCGGTGGGGGTCTACTCGCCGGACCATCACTGCCCAGTCTCGGTTTCCGGCGACTGCGACTGAAGGTAATTGATCCTGGATCTTGTATCTCGAACAATGATTCGGAAATGTGCTTAATGGTATTGTAGTTTGCTCGGCTGAAGAAACTGTGTATTGGCAGATTTCTTAATGGTATCTGTAGTAGTTGGCTGAAATTTTAGTACTTCTTGTTGGTTCATATTGGTACACTCGATTGGGCAGTCAACTGTTGGACTGAGAATCTGGTGAATCTGTCTGGCAGTTATGTTTTTGTCGGGCTTTTGGTCGAGCCTTTATATCCCTAGATCCTGTACTTTTTTAGCCTGGAGGTTGTGCGTAGCTTAGTGTGGTCGTGGCTATCGTTGATTAGATTAGGGTCTGTTCTGATTGAAAGGGGTAGCATCGCAGTAGCAGCAGCTGCTGCTGCCGCTGATTAGATCGTTGGATGGGTTCTGATTGAGCGAGGTAGCTGCCTGGTTGTTTTGATTAGATTAGTGGTTTTCACTGATCGAAAGGAGCAGTTTGGCCACCGGCGGTTAGGGGGGCCACTTTTATGGATTCTCTTCTGTTCTCTTTTGGTTGTTAGCGAGCCTAGGGGATTGGGTTGAGGGAGTAGTAGTCTGGTTGGTTTGGGCGTGGTGTGCAGGGTACTGAGCAGCAGCAGTAGCCTTGTCGGTGTCGTCTTCTCCAGTGCGAGTCTCTTCTCGGTTCCGGTCCCTCTGTAGTAGTTGGCCTCTGATGAGTGGGTAATATGCTTGCTTTGGGCTTGTTAGAAGTATCAGGTTCTTGGTTTTCTTAACCCAGCTTTGGAGGAGGAGGTTATTAGGTAGTTGGGTTCAGCAGGAGGTTTGGCGAGCTTAGGCTTGGATGAGGGAGTAGTAGGCCGGAAGGATTGGGCGTGGTGAGCAGGGTACTGAGCAGCAGCAGTAGCCTTGTCGGTGTCGTCTTCTCCAGTGCGAGTCTCTTCTCGGTTCCGGTCCCTCTGTAGTAGTTGGCCTCTGATGAGTGGGTAATATGCTTGCTTTGGGCTTGTTAGAAGTATCAGGTTCTTGGTTTTCTTAACCCAGCTTTGGAGGAGGAGGTTATTAGGTAGTTGGGTTCAGCAGGAGGTTTGGCGAGCCTTAGGCTTGGATGAGGGAGTAGTAGGCCGGAAGGATTGGGCGTGGTGAGCAGGGTACTGAGCAGCAGCAGTAGCCTTGTCGGATGCCGTCAACTCTGGTTCGAGCCTCTTGATGCCTTGTTCCTCTGTAGTAGCCAGTCAGCTTGCTTTGTAGCCGTCTTACTCGGTGGCTTCTCCTCAGTGTTGGTTATCATGTGGTCATCTCTGACCTCGACTATTTACTTTACTTACCTTATTTCCTAGCCTGGTGGGTTGTGCCAGGTGGTAGCTCTATTTCATTTAGCTCTATGTACTTTACTTACCGTACACATGGCATCTTCATGTATTTACTTTACCTAACTCTCCATGCGGGTTGTGCATGGTTTACTGCACTTTTGTCATTCTTGTTTTTTTTTTTTTCCTTTTCTTTTCCTCCTGGGGTATGCCCCTTGTAGGTTGTACATTCGGTTAACCTTTTTTAATTTCAAGCTAATTTACCCAAAAAAAAAAAAAGGATTATTGCAAGTGGACACTTAATACTTCAGGGAAATTCACTATCTCATCCCTTTGGGACAATCTAAGAATCCACTTTCCTATTGTTACATGGCATAAGGTTGTGTGGCTTCCTGGCCATATTCCTAGGTGCAGCCTAATCACCTAGATGGCCCTTTTGCATAGGTTAAACACTGAGGATAGGCTTGTTTTGTTTGGCCTCAAGTCATTATCACAATGCACCTTTTGCCCTGCTGAGGAAAACCATGCCCATCTCTTTTTTGAATGTCCTATGGCTTCCCAGATCAGGAGTATCCTGTCCCCTAAGTCCCCCCATGTGAGTGGACATCAGGGCTGGCAGTCTTGGGTGGACTGTCTCTCTAATTTGAGAGGTAAGTCCTTAGCCAACACCATTGCAAAACTGACTTTCACAGTGTATGTTCATCAGATTTGGTTGGAAAGGAATTATAGGAAGTTCCAGAACACTTGTTGCCCTCCCGATGTGGTTGCCCATAAAATCTCCAATGTTATAAGGACTAGGCTGTTGTCCATTGCCAATTTGCCTAGTGGCATACTTTCTGGTCATTTAAAAACACAATGGAACATTGTTTAAGTAATGCACTCCCAACACCTACATAACTTTATATCCTTCCATTCACCATTCCTATATTTCATGTTGTCTTGCAGAGTTTCGTCAAGAGCATGAGCATGTAAGAGAGTTGAGGAGCTAAGCAGGACTTCAAAGTCAGATCACTGAGTTTTGGCAGGTTGTAGCAGGTTGCTGTAGCTTGTCATTTTGAGTATTACTCCTATTTAGCAGGTATATATCTTATATCTTATTCTTTGGTGAGGTTTCTCTGTGTGATACTTCCTCAGAGTGTGTGAGTTGTGTGCTACCTGGTGAGATGTGTGCTTGTGCTCCTTCATTTCTTTGAGAGAGGAGGTAATTTTAGTGGGGGCGTTTTGTGAGTTCTAGGGTAGGAGTTGGTGGTCCCCAGCATATGAGTGAATAGAATAGGGCTGTTGTGAGCTTCCCAAGGTAGTGCAAGGGAGGACTTAATAATTGGGTTTCATTTGAGGTTCTGTATTAATTGTGGATCAGGATTCTTTTGTGAGCCTCAGTACTGCTCTACTACTGATACTGTCAATCACATGCTCCTTGGCCATACTGCCCAATCTGCACAGAAAACTACAATCCAATTTTTTTTTTGGGTAAAATAGCTTGAAATAAAAAAGAGGATAACCGGATGTACAGCCTACAAGGGGCATACCCCAGGAGGAAAGAAAGAGAAAATCAAAGGTAGAAAAGATTGTCCTAAGCCAAGCGGCTACAATGACTAAGTAATGAGATCCACATGTTTCAATGCCATCTTAGAGATGGGAGAAAAACACATGCCAAAAGATGAGGTTACAGAACTAAATGAAGTGTTCCTCTTACAACACTTCTGAGATAAACTATACTACTGCTTGTTCAGTTCAGAGTAGGACTCAAACTTCTGAACTGAACATGTCTATACTCTGCTGCCATGCCTATCCGAAGCAGGACACTGCAACATTACAACTGAACTGATTACCACATTACAAGCTTCAGAGTTTATGCTCAATCAACATGGTCAACTGGCTTCGGCCTTGTGCATGACTTGGGTCATGGGACACAACATCACAGAACAGCCAGCAAGGCTAGCTGGGTAGTTGGGACTTGTTGTGCAACTTGGTGAGCCTTCATCTAATAAGGAATGAACTACCAGTAAGGCTAGATGCAGCTTCAGCACTGCTGCTGCAGCAGACCATCACACAAAACCAAACAAAATGACTACAAGTTGCACCAGCTACTTGGACTACACTTCTGAACTTGGACCATACTATACAATACTGAAAGCAAATACAAAACAATACAAAACAGAGGACGTCCCCCTCTGTGAAGGGAGATCCCATTGACAGCCCCCGATGGTTAGGCATAATCTAAGTAGCTATAAATTAGAACTGCACCATGCCCAGCTAGGTGTTGGGCCTGCCCAGAGCTTCTGTCCAACATCGTGCAGAGGTTAGCAGAAGGCAGAAGAGCAGCAGTCCAATTCCTTCTTTTGGATACACCTGACAACAGATTTCAGTTCTGATGGCAGATGAAATACAACAAATGGTTACAAGCTTATGTTCTCATGCTGAAACAGGACAGTTCTGAACTTCTGAACCTGCTACAACAGTCAGAATCTGGGCAGAAATTACAACAGTCAAACCATTTGCAGAGGAATTCCCCCTCTGCGAAGGGAGATCCCAACGACATCCCCAGTTGGTAGGCAAAACTAAAGCTAAATCTACCTGGAAATGAGCTGACACTGTACCATCAGTCGTCAGACAAGAGTCAAAGGCAGCAGTCAGAAGATGGCATGATCAATTCAGTTCAATATATGGCATGATCGACATTTTGGAAACTCAGAAATTGTTCATGCCATTTTCTGAGGCATGATAAACTCAGAAACTCAGAAATCAGGTATAGAGATAGTCAAATGTTCTCTACTTGCTATTCCACTCAGATACAAATCTTAACAGTTCACACAACAGCTAGGACAGATTTGCCTACTTGCTATTCCACTCAGATACAGCAGAATTTGAATCCATGTAGCACCAATAAAGATTAAGGTAACTACCTGAATAATAGAAGTAAATATAACCTGACTGCACTTGTCTTGTCACTGTGACTGTGGGATCATAGATTTGCCTACTTGCTCTCCCCTGCTTCTGCTTCTGTTTCTGTGACCATCGATCTCATTAAGATCAAGGAGGAGCATGATCCCCCTTGACCAATGACCTGCAAATGTAACAGTATGTTTTTTTTTTTTTTTGGGTAAATCAGCTTGAAATAGAAAAAAGGCTAACCGAATATACAGCCTACAAGGGGCATACCCCAGGAGGAAAAGAAAAGAAAAGGAAATAAGAGTAAAGAAAATAGCATACGCCAAATGGCTACATGGACTAAGTGATGCATTGTTTCCAATCTATCTAAAAAGAGAGAAGGAAAACAACGCCTGTTGTGAGCAATGGTTGAAGCTGCATCAGAACTATATGAAGCTTGCCTGTTATGCATCAGAACTATAATGCACATGCTTGTTGCTGCTCCTTAGTATAATGCTCATGCAATGGCCTTGTTGCTGCTCCTTAGTATAATACACATGACAGAACCTTGTGCAGACCCTTGTGCATCAAAACTTCTGAAGCTCCAAAGACTTCTCAATAGTATGGTGATCAGCAGCAGATCCGTACAGGATGTTCATCATAACATATGCTAAACTAAGGTTCACCATAACAAAACATATACAATGCAGAGGACGTCCCCCTCTGCGAAGGGAGATCCCAATGACAGCCCCATTGGTTAGGCTAAAATTATAAAAGATAATACTACTTAACAAGCTACGTTACAGCCCAAGTGCAGACTGCCTTGAACAGGTTCAGATGGAGTGGGACTAGTCAGAATGAAGCCTCCAAACTGTGGACAACCCTTGCATCCAACATAACAGCTTCACATCAAAAGATAACAGCTACACAACAGCTCTAATACAGAAACCAATAAGGACTGATGCAGAGCTGAACATTGCAACATAACTGAACATTGCAGAGCTGCTATAATACACTTGGACACTACACTACATAACACTACATTACATAACTGATTGCAGGACTGATCTGATGGAGCTTTACTGAACCACCAACATAATTGAACAATGTTCACTACAACAATGCATGACTATCAACTTCCTGTCTATCAACCATAACTGAGCCATCAGAACATAACTTCCTGTCTATCAACAATGCATGACTATCAACAATGCATGACTATCAACCATAGCAGCAGTCCATCAGAACATAGCAGTCATAGCAGTTACTGAACCATAACTGAGCCAACTACTGAACCACCAATGTTCACTACAACAGTCATCAACAGTCATCAACAGTCAGCAATACATCCAATCTGGATAAACATAATGCTTTGTAAAGTAAAATGTGAAATGTGATGCAATGCAGAGGACGTCCCCCTCTGCGAAGGGAGATTCCACGACAGCCCCTAATGGTTAGGCAATCAGTCATGCATTGTATAGCCACCAACAGAGATTAAGGTAACTACCTGATTAATAGAAGTAAATAGAACCTGAGCTGAAGTATAGCCTTTGAATGTGGATCCAGCCTTCTTCTTCTTGCTGAAGTATAGCCCGTGCTGCTTCTGTTTCTGTGCCCATCTCATTAAGATCAAGGAGGAGCAGCATGAAGCTGTATCCCCCTTGACCAATGACCTGCAAATGTGATAGTATGTTAATTTCATAGAACCAAGGACTTTTAGTGCTTGAAGTACACCACTAAACAATGTTCCATTGGACTTTTAGTTGTCTAGAAAGGGGACCACTAGGTAGGTTAGCCAAGGACAAAAGCCTAGACCTTATATCATCGGAGATTTTATGAGCAACTACAATGGGGGGGCAGGAGGAGTTCTGGAACTTTCTGTGGTTCCTTTCCATCCAAATATGATGAACATATACAGTGAAAGCCAGCTTTGCAATAGTGTTGGCCAAGGACTTACCTCTCAAAGTAGAGAGGCAATCCACCCAAGTCTGCCAGTTCTGATGCCCTTGCATGTGGGGGACTTTGGGAGACAGGATATTCCTGACTTGGGCAGCCATAGGGCATTCAAAAAATAGGTGGGCATGGTTTTCCATGTCAGGGCACAATATACATTGGGAGGTGGATTTGAGCCCAAACAGGACTAGCCTATCCTCAGTGTTTAATCTTTGAAGAAGGGCCATCCAAGTAATTAGACTACACCTCGGTATATGGCCTGGAAACCATACAACCTTATGCCATGTAACAATGGGAAAGTGGGTTCTAAGGTTGTCCCATAGGGATGAGATGGAGAACTGCCCTGACTTAGTTAGCGCCCACATGCATGTATCCTTGGTAGCACTATTGACAGTAATTGTATGCAAACCAGTTCTTATTTCATTAAGTTCCAGGGTTTGGGTAATAGGGAAGGCCCACTGGTTGTTATGTATTATATGTTGAACAGAGGCATCCCTAGCTATTCCAGAATCATAGATAATTCTAGGACCAAATCTTGGGAGTAGTGGTCCTAGGGGATGCCAGTTGTCATACCATAAAGAAGTAGACATTCCATCCCCCAACTTGTACAGAATGTGTGGCTGAACAAGGGGTCTCAAGGATAGAATTTTCCTCCACACCCAGGAAGGTTCACTTGGGACCTTGACACACCAAAAGTTCCTACCTCTGAGTAAGTAGGACTTGACCCATTGACACCACATGGATTGTTCCCCGCCGGACACAAGGAACCAAATGTGCTTTGCCACTGCAGATTTGTTCCAAGTCTCCAAAGACTTGAACCCAAGACCACCTTCTTGGACAGGGGAGCAGAGATGTTCCCATGAGACTTTAGCTCCAGAGGTTTTGAGATCAGGTCCAGTCCAGAAGAAAGCTCTCAATATGGCTTCCACTTCCTTAATGACTCTTTTCGGAAGGATAAAGAGAGAAGACCAATAGGTCTGCATGGAGAACAGAATGGACTTAATCAATTGAAGTCTCCCAGCATAGGAGAGGTATCTGTTGGTCCAGGACTTTGTTTTTGCAATGATTTTATCCACCAAACATTTGCAGTCAGTATGCTTCAGTTTGGTGGACAGTAGGGGAACACCTAGATATCTAACAGGAAGGGTACCCTCCTGAAAACCAAGAACATGCAATATTGATGCTCTGGTGGAGGAGCTAACACCTGAGAAGAAAATATTGCTTTTGTTTGGACTAGGGGAGAGGCCAGATAAGGATTCAAACTCTTCCAATGATGACTGAATATGGTTTATAGAACTTAATTCACCCTTGCAAAATATCATAAGGTCATCTGCAAAACATAGGTTAACCAATTTGGTTGACCCACATTTCCAATGGAAATTAAAATCAGGCAGTAGGGTTTTCTCTTTGAGAATGCATGTGAGGACTTCCATGGCAATAACAAATAGGTATGAGGAAAGGGGGTCTCCTTGCCTCAATCCTCTTTGACCAGGGATGTACCCAATGGCTTCACCATTGAAACTTAGGGAGTAATTGGCTGTGGTTACACAAGCCTTTAACCACCTGATCATCTGAGGGTGGAAGTTCATTGAGGCAAGGACATCCCAGAGGAAGTCCCACCTAACATTGTCATAGGCCTTCATTATATCTACTTTCATGGCACACCTAGGAGAGGAGGAGTGTTTGTGGTAACCCCTCATCAACTCCTGTGTGAGGAATATGTTATCCGCAATCCTTCTGCCCTGAACAAACCCAGACTGTGCTGGATCAATCAAGTGGGGGAGGGCTGACTTAATTCTATTGGCTAGAATCTTGGCAATACACTTGTAAATGAGGTTGCAACATGATATTGGCCTGTAATCCCCAACCTTTGAAGGATTGGGAACCTTAGGCACAAGAGCAACCAGTGTTGCATTGGCTTTCTTTAACAGTATGTTAGTATCATAAAACCAAGGGAAGACTCATAATATGTTAGTGCTTGAAGTACACCACTAAACAATGTTCCATTGGATTTTTAGTTGTCTAGAAAGAGGACCACTAGGTAGGTTAGCCAAGGACAAAAGCCTAGACCTTATATCATTGAAGATTTTATGAGCAATTACAATGGGGGAGCAGGAAGAGTTCTGGAACTTTCTGTGGTTCCTTTCCATCCAAATATGATGAACATATATAGTGAAAGCCAACTTTGCAATAGTGTTGGCCAAAGACTTACCTCTCAAACTAGAGAGGCAATCCACCCAAGTCTGCCAGTTGTGATGTCCTTGCATGTGGGGGACTTTGGGAGACAGGATACTCCTAACTTGGGCAGCCATAGGGCACTCAAAAAATAAATGAGCTTGGTTTTCCATGTCAGGGCACAATATACATTGGGAGGTGGATTTGAGCCCAAACAGGACAAGCCTATCCTCAGTGTTTAATCTTTGAAGAAGGGCCATCCAAGTAATTAGACTACACCTCGGTATGTGGCCTGGAAACCATACAACCTTATGCCATGTAACAATGGGAAAGTGAGTTCTAAGGTTGTCCCATAGGGATGAGATGGAGAACTCCCCTGACTTAGTTAGTGCCCAAATGCATGTATCCTTGGTAGCTCTATTGATAGTAATTGTATGCAAATCAGTTCTTATTTCATTAAGTTCAAGGGTTTGGGTGACAGGGAAGGCCCACTGGTTGTTATGGATTATATGTTGAACAGTGGCATCCCTAGCTATTCCAGAATCATAGATAATTCTAGGACCAAATCTTGGGAGTAGTGGTCCTAGGGGATGCCAGTTGTCGTACCATAGAGAAGTAGACATACCATCTCCCAACTTGTACAGAATGTGTGGCTGAACAAGGGGTCTCAAGGATAGGATTTTCCTCCACACCCAGGAAGGTTCACTTGGGACCTTAACACTCCAAAAGTTCCTACCTCTGAGTAAGTAGGACTTGACCCATTGACACCACATGGATTGTTCCCCGCCGGACACAAGGAACCAAATGTGCTTTGCCACTGCAGATTTGTTCCAAGTCTCCAAAGACTTGAAACCAAGACCACCTTCTTGGACAGGGGAGCAGAGATGTTCCCAGGAGACTTTAGCTCCAGAGGTTTTGAGATCAGGTCCAGTCCAGAAGAAAGCTCTCAATATGGCTTCCACTTCCTTAATGACTCTTTTAGGAAGGATAAAGAGAGAAGACCAATAGGTCTGCATGGAGAATAGAATGGACTTAATCAACTGAAGTCTCCCATCATAGGAGAGGTATCTGTTAGTCCAGGACTTTGTTTTTGCAATGATTTTATCCACCAAACTCTTGCAATCAGTATGCTTCAGTTTGGTGGACAGTAGGGGGACACCTAGATATCTAACTGGAAGGGTACCCTCCTGAAAACCAAGAACATGCAATATTGATGCTTTGGTGGAGGAGCTAACACCTGAGAAGAAAATACTGCTTTTGTTTGGACTAGGGGAGAGGCCAGATAAGGATTCAAACTCTTCCAATGATGACTGGATATGGTTTACAGAACTTAACTCGCCCTTGCAAAATATCATGAGGTCATCTGCAAAACATAGGTTAACCAATTTGGTTGACCCACATTTCCAATGGAAATTAAAATCAGGCAGTAGGGTTTTCTCCTTGAGAATGCATGTGAGGACTTCCATGGCAATAACAAATAAGTATGAGGAAAGGGGATCTCCTTGCCTCAATCCCCTTTGACCAGGGATGTACCCAATGGCTTCACCATTGAAGCTTTGGGAGTAATTGGCTGTGGTTACACAAGCCTTTAACCACCTGATCATCTGAGGGTGGAAGTTCATTGAAGCAAGGACATCCCAGAGGAAGTCCCACCTAACATTGTCATAGGCTTTCATTATATCTACTTTCATGGCACACCTAGGAGAGGAGGAGTGTTTGTGGTATCCCCTCATCAACTCTTGTGTAAGGAAGATGTTATCCGCAATCCTTCTGCCCTGAACAAACCCAGACTGTGCTGGATCAATCAAGTGAGGGAGGGCTGATTTTATTCTATTTGCTAGAATCTTGGCAATACACTTGTAAATGAGGTTGCAACATGATATTGGCCTATAATCCCCAACCTTTGAAGGATTGGGAACCTTAGGCACAAGAGCAACCAGTGTTGCATTAGCTTTCTTTAGCAGTTGGCCAGATCTAAAGAAATTCTTGACAGCAGAGGTGACCTCATGACCAATCACAGGCCAAGCCTTAGAGAGGAATCTTAGAAAGTTCCAGAATCTTAGCTGCCCCCCTGGAGTGGTTGCTAATAAAATTTCAGATGAGGTCAGGAATAGGTTGTTGTCCCTAGAGTTTAAGGGACCTCTGAGTATACTTGCTATGTGGAACATTCACCATTAAACTAAATTATATGTGGTAGATACGAATTTTTACTAACATCATCTCATTTGCAGGTCACTTCCCCACTCAAGGGGGATTCAGAAGGTTCAGCAGTCACTGTGACTGACTTGCAGGAGAGCAGGACCCCTTGACCCTAAATGATTCCATTCCATTCAAAGAAGATGGAGTTCAAAGGAGTATCTACGTTGAGCTCCCTTTTGGTTCAGAATTCAGCAGCAATAGCCCAATAGCCCAAAAGTGAGTCTGCTATTACTCCTACTTATACAGGTAGTTATCTTATACTTTGGTGTGTGAGGGTGAGTTCTGAAGGTGTGTGAGGGAGAGTTCTGAAGGTGTTGGTGTCCAGTACTGCTGCTGTACATTACCATAGCAGTTCTATAATTGGCTGCATGGTGTTTAATTGGCTGATTTTGTGCATTGTAATAGGGATAGGTGCTATAGCAGTTATGATAGCAACCTGTTCTGACTCTGTTATACCCTACACCTGATGTTGTAATGGTAGGTTCTATGTTTCATTACCAACATAGCAGCTTGGTTCTATGTTTTGAAATGTAATTATGAGCTGCATCAGTTGTCCAGTTCATGTTTTGAAATGTACTTACCAACCTAGCTGCATCAGTTTTGAAGTACTTTGAGCTGATAGCAGTTCTGTTTTGTTGCCTAACCAACTGGGGATGTCGTTGGGATCTCCCTTCGCAGAGGGGGACGTCCTCTGCATGTAGCTTTGTTCTTATAGCTAGTTCTGCTGTTAGTTCTAGCACAATACCTGTTATGGACTGCTAAGGTTCAGATTTTGCTGATGTTCAAGTTCAAATTCTGATGTTCTGAACCTGTTCTGATGTTCTGAACCTGTTCTGATGTTCTGAACCTTTCCAAGTGTTTTGAAGAGCTGCAGTTCTGATTGTGCAATGGTTCCCTGTGTCTGCATTGTTCACTATTGGAATTGCACAATCAGATGGTTCTGAAATGTGATGGTCAGATTGTTCAGATTGTTCTGCATGTTGTTTGCTACTACCTTCTTTTTGTTCAGCTCCCAATTCCAGTTCTTGTTAGTATATGTTGTGAAGTTTTTGGAGGCTTCAGAAGTTTCAATTCTAAGGGCTGGGTCTGCATTCTGTTCTGGCATTTCTGAAGCTGCATCAGAATTGCATCAGTTCTGCTGGCCGTATCGTATAGCCTGTCCAGTTTTGGACTGGACAGCTTCAGATCTGAAGTTGAATTGATACTCTGCATGATGATGAAGCCTGTTTTTCATTCAAGCTAAGATGGTGTTGACTGCTATTGTCTATGCCAACAGATTTCCTGAAGTTACAACTTATGCCACCAATGTTTTGTGTTTTGTGGCTGCTACTAGTTCCTGAGAAATTAGAAGCTGCTGCTGTTGCTAGAGCAGGGCAGTCCAGTTTATGCTCTTGTGTGCTTTCCAAGTGCAACAAGTAGAGGTACAGTCAGTAATGGCGTACTTTTGATAGACCATTTTGTGGCTTTCTTGTAATGTATCGCAATGGCGTTGTTTTCCTTCCCTCTTCTAGATGGATTGGAAACACCGCATATTAGTTATCTCATGTAGCCACTTGGCTTAGATTATTTTTCCTTTTTCCTTTTCTTTTTCTTTTCCTCCTGGGGTATGCCCCTTGTAGGCTGTAAATTCGTTTAGCCTCCTTTTTATTTCAAGCTGGTTTACCCACAAAAAAAAAGCCTTATGAAAGAAGGTAGCATTATATCCATCAGGTCCGGGGGCTTTCTGAGGGTTAAGAGACCAGAAAATGTCCTTAACTTCTTTGTCAGTGACTCCCACTACCATATCTAGCCTCTGAGATTCTGACAGTTTCCTAGTGATGAGCTGCTGGACCCTAGATGATCCAGCATAGTTGCTTTGGTGAGGGGAACCAAGCAACTTGGTGTAGTAATGGATAAAAGATCCTTTGATCAGCTCAATATCCTGTGTGGTTTTACCATCTTCCAATACCAAGCTAGTAATCCTAGATCTATTCCTGGAATTACTAATTGATTTGAAGAAAAAGGAAGTACATTGATCTCCCAGTTTCAACCATTGGACTCTTGATTTTTGTCTGGCAAAGCTCTCCTCAGCTCTAGCAAGGATAAGGTACTGTTTGCATAATACCTTTTCAGCAACTTGATTTGCTGTGTCACTAGGATTTGAGGCTAGGGCATTTTGAATATCATCCAGCTGTTGTCTGGTAGAGGCAACTCTGGATGATAGATCACTGAATTCTTTGGTATTCAACTGTTTGAGATCCTTTTGTAGGATCTTCAACTTTTCACAGACACAATACATGGGATTACCTATGATCAGGATTATCTAAATGGTCTAGATTTAGGAGGGGTGATGGGGGCCAATGTCACGATTGCAGGGGAATGGTCTGATACTCCAGGGTTTAGGAAATGGGCACTAGACCAACATAGAGTTTTGATCCAATTGTCATTGACTAGGACCCTGTCCAACTTGGTGCTAATGTGGGATATACCAAGTTGTTTATTAGACCAAGTGAATTGATTTCCAGAGTATTTAAGGTCAACTAGCTCTACAGATTGGAGGCAATTATTAATATCATCCATCCAAGGAAGCCAGTGTTTATCCCCTCCCACTTTCTCAGATGGTGATCTGATGGCATTGAAGTCACCAAGAACTACCCAAGGGGATGCAAGAGCAGTTGTTTGCAGGTCACGCCAAAGTGTCTGTCTTTCAAGATGGCAATTATCCCCATATACAAATGTAGCTGCAAATGAGTAATTGCCATCACAAGATTGTACATTGCAATGTATGAATTGGTTTGATTGGGAAACAAGTTGGACATTAAAGTAGGAGGGGTTCCAGCACACCAAAATTCTGCCCAAGGGGGAATGGGCATAGTTACTTATAAAACTCCAATGAGGTAAGATAAGACTAATAGTTCTAGAGACCTTTGGTTCTTTAACTTTGTGTTCAATTATCCCCACAAGGGACAACTTATTGTTCTGTACCCATTTCTTAACCTCTTGTTGCTTGAGAGGGTCATTTAGACCTCTAACATTCCAAATTCCAAAATGCAATGAGTTGCTAATCATTAATACAAAAGAGTTAATATAACCACAATGAGCTGCAACTATTAAGATTAAGAGTGATGCAGAAGATGAGCTTTATTTATATAATTGTGGACAAAAAGAGGAGGGAAAGTTACTTCCTTTTCTTATGTGAGGAGCCTTTGGATTGACTCCTATTTCTGCCATTGTGATTAGGCTTCTTGGAACCTCCCAATAGCAGCTTGACATCAGGGATAGCATATTTGGCTTAGGCTTTGGCTGATGTTGACCTAGTTTAGGTCTGTAGTTGTATTGATGTTGGCCTAACTTGGCTGTTGTGGGTTTAATTTCTGTTTTAAAATTTCTGAGAGAAGGGTTGGGTTCATCCCCTTCCCCATATGGTTTCCCCCTTGCGTTAAACAGAAGCGTAGAAGTGGTTTTAGGGCTATGTACCTGTTCTTGTAACTCAGCATTTCTCCGTGACTGTTGAATGCTTTGCAATTTGGCTGTGACCACATCTAGCACGAACGGGTCTTCCGATAAATTGAGCTCGTCTTCAAGGCGACTCACAATTTCAAGCATTCGAGCCTCGGACTCCGAACGCATACCTTGCTTCTCTTGTACCTCTGCCGGAGTGCGTTGAAACTGATAGGTGTTTCCATGGAGGTGGGTCACCTGTTGTTGTTGAAACCTCTGAGCAACTTTAGGGTTCGGATGGATTTGTGGTTTAGGGCTAAGCGCCCCAGACCCTTCCGAAGATGATGATGGAATCGAGCCCTTTGCCGCGACTTCCGTTTCAACCTTCGAATCTTGCGACTGGTTCTCTCCGCCCTGGAGAAGAGGGGCTCGTTCCTCAGCTTCCAGTTTCTTGCTTTCCTCAAGAAAAGCCTGCTGAAGCTTCCGAGAAGGGGAGGTTTTGGGGGATCTGGGGCTATGAACCCCAAACCCGTTTGAAGGAGAGACGAGAACTGACTCTCGTTGTTGGTTAGCAGATCGTGCGCGCTCCTGGGCTTCCATTAGCAAACCTTCCTCGAATAGTGTTTGCTGTATCTGAGAGTTAGAGTCAGATATCAAGCCTTTGTAGTTAGGGTTTGCTGGTCCGATGTCCAGAAATGGTGAAGTCTCGTTTGGTTTCGAGATGAGTGGAGCGACAGCTCCTTTGATTTTCCTGCGAATTTCATTTGAGTCCAAGGTCTTGAGACCTAGACCATCCGCGATGGAGACAGTGCCGTCTGCCATAACTCACTGAAGAGGGAGGAACACGGCCTTGTCAGAAATCGCCATGTCAGAAATCGCCCATTGCATTTACTGGGCTTGACCATTCTCAACATCTGTTTTAGTTTGCTGTTTACAAGATAGGAGTGCATCTTGTGCATCTTGACCATTCTGAACTGTTGCTTAACTGTTTTACTGATGACTGTTGATAGACCATTAAGAAGTTGTAGCAGGTTCAGAAGTTGATAGACAAGTTCAGAAGTTGTAGCAGGTTCTGTTTTCAGCCTGTTACTTCTGCTATGGCTGTTATAGCTGCTGCTAGGGAGTGCATCTTGTGCTTTCTACTGATTGTAGTAGCTGCAACAATTCAGAAGTTGTTGGGGATGATTTTTTTTTTGGGGTAATTTAGCTTGAAATTAAAAAAGGTTAACCGAATGTACAGCCTACAAGGGGCATACCCCAGGAGGAAAAGAAAAGGAAAAAATAAGAATGACAAAAGTGCGGTAAACCATGCACAACCCGCATGGAGAGTTAGATAAAGTAAATACATGAAGATGCCATGTGTACGGTAAGTAAAGTACATAGAGCTAGATGAAATAGAGCTACCACCTGGCACAACCCGCCAGGCTAGGAAATAAGGTAAGTAAAGTAAATAATCGAGGTCAGAGATGACCACATGATAACCAACACTGAGGAGAAGCCACCGGGTAAGACGGCTACAAAGCAAGCTGAACGGCTACTACAGAGGAACAAGGCATCAAGAGGCTCGAACCAGAGTCGACGGCATCCGACAAGGCTACTGCTGCTGCTCAGTACCCTGCTCACCACGCTCAATCCTTCTGGCCTACTACTCCCTCATCCAAGCCTAAGGCTCACCAAAACCTCCTGCTGAACCCAACTACCTAATAACCTCCTCCTTGAAGGCTGGGTTAAGAGAACCAAGAACCTAGTACTTCCATCAACCCCAAAGCTAGTATAATACCCACTCAACAGAAGCCAACTACTACAGAGGGACACGGACTGAGAGAGGCTCGAACTGGAGATGTCGGCATCCGACAAGGCTACCCTGCCAAGTACCCTGCACACCACGCCCATTCCATCCAGACTACTACAACCTCGCCCCTAGGCTCGCTAACGACTGAAAGAGGACCAAGCTGCCCCTTTCGATCAGTGAACAACCACCAACCTAATCAATGACAGCTCCGGCAGCTACCTCGCTCAATCAGAATCCATCCACCAATCTAATCAGTGGCACCCACAGCGGCTGCTACTGCGAACTACCCTTTTCAATCAGAACAGATTCTAATCTAATCAACGGTAGCCACTCAAACCTCAAGTGGACCAAGCTGCTCCTTTCGATCAGCGAAGCCACCAATCTAATCAGAAACAGACCGCAAAGCTACCCCTTTCGATCTGTGAACAACCACCAATCTAATCAATGACAGCTCCGGCAGCTACCTCGCTCAATCAGAATCCATCCACCAATCTAATCAGTTTAACTGTTGGGGATGATTAGTTTAACTGTTTTACTATTTTGTGCATTCAAGTTAAGTACCATTCTGTGGTAGCTCTACTTAGATCTGCCTAACCATCGGGGGCTGTCAATGGGATCTCCCTTCACAGAGGGGGACGTCCTCTGTATTGTATATGTTTTCAGTATTGTATAGTATTCTGGTATAGTATTCTAGCATTGGAAAGGGCTCCATGTTGACTGCTAGGACTGTTGTGACTGTTTTGAAAATTATAAGTTCTGAAGTTTGGAAGACTGTTTTGACTGCATCAGTTATAATGACTCAAAGGGACTGCTTCAGTTTTGACAGACTCAAAGTGACTAGACTGTGTCTACATTTTGTTTCATCTCTTTGGGAGCTTCAGAAGTGACTGAGGAGCTGCTTCAGAGGACACACAAGAACGTAACCAATTGAGGTTACACCTGGTGGTAGAGAATACACCAGCAGCAGCAGGTGGTTGCTGAGAATCAGTTCAGCATGTGGATCAGTCTTTCAGTGAATTCCACTGTCTAAATCCTAGTTTAGTACTTTCAATATGTTCAGTTGATACTGTCAGGTAGTATGTTACTTTTGTAATACTTAGATGTCCAAGCTCTGGCTTTGACCTTCATTAAGGCGTTGTTTTCTCTCCCTATTACAAGATGGATTGGAAACATCGCATTTCACTTATCCCATGTAGCCACTTGGCGTAGGTATTTTCTCTTCTTTTATTTTGTTTTCTATTTCTTTTCCTCCTGGGGTATGCCCCTTGTAGGCTGTATATTCGGTTAGCCTTTTTTCTATTTCAAGCTAAGTTACCCAAAAAAAAGAAGAGAAGATGGTGAAAAACATGACGGTAAGTAGGTGTTTAAGCAAAGGGTTGAGAGCTTCTCTCTCTAGGACTAGAGAGAGAATGCACTCCCCTTTACCAAAAAATCAGATTTTTTGATACACAATCCATTGATTTCAGGTGAGAGGTAATGTTAAGCTCTCAACGGAAATCTTCTTCTATTCGTTCGACCTCTGTTTGGATTTCGAGTCCCACATCAGCAACGGTGATTCGTACAGATCTGGGTTTGAACAATACACAATATTCAAGCTTTGGGTTTTGATACCCAGCAGCTAATTACCCATCGGTGGACTGATATCATACCAGGTGAGTGGAATCAACGTAGCTACATCCGAATTCTTCAACCTGGTTCCATGAATTCCTTGGAGTTCCTATCATTGGAACAAATTCCAGTCATCACCAAAGTGAGAGAAAGGGGATCTCGGCTGGGTTTTCTCACTTGGCACCAGAAATCAGATCTCATCATACAAAACCCACCGATTATTTTGGTGGTTCAATCACAGCTCTAGTCGGTTGTATCGGCGGGGAGTTTATCCAGAAATTTCAACGTCTGGGTTACATTACCCACCAACAAACAACCCAATCTGGATTGGACCGACACCGGAGCCGAGTCGGAGCTGCTCGGAGGTAGTCATGGTGGTCGACTGTGGCTTACCGGTGCGATTCATCCGACATCAACGGAAATGGTCCGGCTTTGAATAGCCACAACAAATGGACGATTTCTATTCACTCTAGGTGCATCATTTCTGTAAATCACGAATTAATGTTCCTATGGTTTTCTTGATTCTCGGCTGGGGTTTTCGATCTGCAACAGTAAAACAGTAGCAGATCTGGATGCCGGTCGTCCGAGTGGTCGACCAGGCGGTCGTCCGGTTGGTCGCCCGGTGCGTGGTCCGGTTGGTCGCCCACTGAATCATTGCCACTGTTCTTGTAGCCGATTGGACCTTAGTCCACTTCAGGTTCAGTTCAAATCAGCACCTGTTCTGTTCGGTTGTGTTGGAAAATTTCAGTTTTTTCGGCCCAGCCAGGAGGCCAGCCTCCACGGCCTGCCTGGCACCAGTCAGCCCGGGCAGCAAGCAGCAAGCACAGTTAGCAGCAAGCTGGCCACAGGCTAGGCCAGCCAAGCAGTCATCCCAGTACCCCGGATAGGCTGAAAATATCGTATCCATTGCGCCTATCGTTATTCAATATGCGCTTTGCACTTATTTATTTATTGTCAATCTGTTGCTGGACGAACGGGCCAGTTTACGGTTAGTTCGGCGTTCCCCGATAGGCGGTCATCTGTTGGACTGAAATCGGGGGTTAGGCTCTTGGTCGAGCCTCATATCCCTAGTTCCTGTTCTTTTAGCCTGCGGTTTTGTGTAGTATTCTTGTGTTCGTGGCTATCTTTGATTAGATTAGATTCTGTTCTGGTTGAAAGGGGTAGTCTTGCAGTAGCAGCAGCTGTGGGTGCTCTGATTAGATCTGTGGATGGTTCTGATTGAGCGAGGTAGTTGCCTGAGCTGTCTTTGATTAGATTCTGTTCTGGTTGAAAGGGGTAGTCTTGCAGTAGCAGCAGCTGTGGGTGCTCTGATTAGATCTGTGGATGGTTTCTGATTGAGCGAGGGGCAGCTTGGACCGCTTGGGGTTTGAGTGGCCTCTTCTGGGGTTCCTCTTACTTCCCGCTTATAGTCGTTGGCGAGCCTAGGGGATTGGGTCAGGGGGGAGTAGTCGTGGTGTGCAGGGTGCTTAGCAGGGTAGCCTTGTCCGACATTTCCAGGTCGTGCCTCTCTCGGTCCGTGTCCCTCTGTAGTAGCTGATCTCTTTGAGTGGGTATTATACTAGACTTGGGTCTGGAAGAACTAGGTTCTTGGTTTTCTTAGCCCAGACTTGGAGGAGGAGGTTTCTGGGTAGTTGGTTTTGGTGAGCCTTAGGTTAGGTTGAGGGAGTGTTAGGCCGGAAGGATTGGGCGTGGTGAGCAGGGTTCTTAGCAGGGGACCTTGTCGGATGCTGTCAACTCTGGTTCGAGCCTCTTGATGCCTGTTCCTCTGTAGTAGCCGTTCAGACTGCCTGTAAGCCGTTCTACTTGTAGCTGTTCTCCTAAGTGCTGGTTATCTTGTGGTCATCACTAACCGTAACTATTTACTCTATTTCCTAACCTTGGTGGGTTGTGCCAGGAAGTAGTTCATTTTCATTTCCATTTCATTTCACCACATGTTTGTACTCTTATCCATCCATATCATACCCCGTTGTGCTATCATTAGTACAACGGGGCTATTATCTCTACCCATATGTCATTTACCTTACTCTCCATGCGGGTTGTGCATGGTTTAACGCGCTTTTATCATTCTTGTTTTTTTTTCCTTTTCTTTCCTCCTGGGGTATGCCCCTTGTAGGCTGTACATTCGCTTAACCTCTTTTAATTTCAAGCTGATTTACCCAAAAAAAAAAAAAAAAAGTAGGTGTTTAGACAACAAGTCATGCAAACGAAAAACAGCTAAACACGTGACGTTTAGTAGGTTTTTAGACTACTATTCCTGTGAAGACAAGATGGTGAAACACGTGACAGTTAGTAGGTGTTTAGACTAATAGTCCTGCAAGGGAAAACAAGTGAAACACGTGACGGTTAGTAGGATTTTAGACTACTAGTCCTGTGAAGAGAAGATGGTGAAAAACATGACGGTAAGTAGGTGTTTAGACTACTAGTCATGCAAAAGAAAACTAGTAAAATTCGTGACGGTTAGTAGGTTTTTAGACTACTATTCCTGTGAAAACAAGATGGTGAAACACATGACGGTTAGTAGGTGTTTAGACTACTAGTCATGCAAAAGAAAAACAGTGAAACACGTGACGGTTAGTAGGTTTTTAGACTACTAGTCAAGTGAAGAGAAGATGGTGAAAAACATGACGGTAAGTAGGTGTTTAGAGTACTAGTCATGCAAAAGAAAAAACAGTTAAACACGTGACGGTTAGTAGGTGTTTAGACTACTAGTCATGTGAAGAGAAGATGGTGAAACACATGACGGTTAGTACGTGTTTAGACTACTAGTCATGCAAAAGAAAAACAGTGAAACACGTGATGGTTAGTAGGTTTTTAGACTACTAGTCAAGTGAAGAGAAGATGGTGAAAAACATGACGGTAAGTAGGTGTTTAGAGTACTAGTCATGCAAAAGAAAAAACAGTTAAACACGTGACGGTTAGTAGGTTTTTAGACTACTAGACATGTGAAGAGATGATGGTGAAACACATGACGGTTAGTAGGTGTTTAGACTACTAGTCATGCAAAAGAAAAACAGTGAAACACGTGACGGTTAGTAGGTTTTTAGACTACTAGTCATGTGAAGAGAAGATGGTGAAACACATGACGGTTAGTAGGTGTTTAGACTACTAGTCATGCAAAATAAAAACAGTGCAACACGTGACGATTATTAGGTTTTTAGACTACTAGTCATGTAAAGAGATGATGGTGAAACACATGACGGTTAGTAGGTGTTTAGACTACTAGTCATGCAAATGAAAAACAGTGAAATACGTGTCGGTTAGTAGGTTTTTAGACTACTAGTCATGTGAAGAGAAGATGGTGAAAAACATGACGGTTAGTAGGTGTTTAGACTACTAGTCATGCAAAAGAAAAATAGCGAAACACATGACGGTTAATAGGTTTTTAGACTGCCAGTCATGTGAATAGAAGATGGTGAAAAACATGACGGTTAGTAGGTGCTTAGACTACTAGTCATGCAAAAGAAAAACAGAGAAACACGTGACGGTTAGTAGGTTTTTAGACTACTAGTCATGTGAAGAGAAGATGGTGAAAAACATGACGGTTAGTAGGTGTTTAGACTACTAGTCATGCAAAAGAAAAACAGTGAAACACGTGACGGTTAGTAGGTTTTTAGACTACTAGTCATGTGAAGAGATGATGGTGAAACACATGACGGTTAGTAGGTGTTTAGACTACTAGTCATGCAAAAGAAAAACAGTGAAACACGTGACGGTTAGTAGGTTTTTAGACTACTAGTCATGTGAAGAGAAGATGGTGAAACACATGACGGTTAGTAGGTGTTTAGACTACTAGTCATGCAAAATAAAAACAGTGCAACACGTGACGATTATTAGGTTTTTAGACTACTAGTCATGTAAAGAGATGATGGTGAAACACATGACGGTTAGTAGGTGTTTAGACTACTAGTCATGCAAAAGAAAAACAGTGAAACACGTGACGGTTAGTAGGTTTTTAGACTACTAGTCATGTGAAGAGAAGATGGTGAAACACATGACGGTTAGTAGGTGTTTAGACTACTAGTCATGCAAAAGAAAAACAGTGAAACACGTGACGGTTATTAGGGTTTTTAGACTACTAGTCATGTGAAGAGATGATGGTGAAACACATGACGGTTAGTAGGTGTTTAGACTACTAGTCATGCAAAAGGAAAACAGTGAAACACGTGACGGTTAGTAGGTTTTAGACTACTAGTCAAGTGAAGAGAAGATGGTGAAAAACATGACGGTAAGTAGGTGTTTAGACTACTAGTCATGCAAAAGAAAAAACAGTTAAACACTTGACGGTTAGTAGGTTTTTAGACTACTAGTCATGTGAAGAGATGATGGTGAAACACATGACGGTTGGCAGGTGTTTAAACTACTAGTCATGCAAAAGAAAAACTGTGAAACACGTGACGATTAGTAGGTTTTTAGACTACTAGTCAAGTGAAGAGAAGATGGTAAAAACTTTCTTCAGCACAAAAAAAG
Source organism: Rhododendron griersonianum (assembly GCA_018127125.1). NCBI lineage: Eukaryota > Viridiplantae > Streptophyta > Magnoliopsida > Ericales > Ericaceae > Rhododendron > Rhododendron griersonianum. The sequence continues at coordinate 654,736 of JACTNZ010000016.1, read as the reverse complement.
GTCTGACATGTAGGCGATTTGGGGCGATTTCCTCAGCTCACTGGTCTGTTGAAGCAAACAGCCATGGCAGATGGTACGATCTCGTTTGCAGATGGGTTGGGCCTTCAAGCCCTAGATCGTCATAATCAGCGGTCTCATGTCACAGCTAAACCTCAAATCTTCTCAACCTCCACGAAACTTGAGAACCCACTCGATTTTGGAGCAGACGGTTCATTCAACATGTTGGATGGGCTCGGTGGCAAAGCAATTGACTCTAACGAAATGCGGAGGAAGCAGAGGACCTCAGCAGTGTTCGATCTCTGTCCTGAGGATCTACTCCCACCGGTTTCACATTCCAGTCCAACTAAGAACCCTAGCTCCTCACGCAAGCTCCAGCAAGCTCTCTTTGAAGAAAGCTTGAAATTAGATGTCGAGGAGCGAGCGAGTCACGCTCTTGCCATCTCTGCAAACCACTCATCTTCAACTGGGTTCGGAGTTCACAGTCAATTGACAGGGGAAGATGAGTCTGAACCAGTTCACGAGCCCCAACAGGTGCCTCAAAAGGGGGTTATGCATTCGGATTCCGAAGCCCGAATGCTTGAGATCGTGGGTCATCTGGAGGACGAACTCAACTCTTCGGAAGACCCATTTGTACTAGATGTAGTTACAGCCAAACTTCAGAGCATCCAGCAGTCATGGAGACGAGCTGAAAAACAAGCTCTTCCTTCACAGTTCGGTGACCATCAAAATCAGGTACAAGTCCCTAATTCTAAACCTAAGGTGTTGTATAATCCTAGGCCTTCAAGCCCTAGGGTGTTGTATAACCCTAGGCCTAGGTATTTTACTGCTGGTTCCGCTTCTCACCAAACAGCTATGGAACCTGTTACGGATCCTTCAACTAGCTTGCCTGCTCATAAGCCAGCTATTGGGCTGGCTTATCCTCAAAACCAGGGTAAATTCAATTCCAAAAATAGTACGGGTCAGGCGAAATCTAAGTCTAAGAATTGGGCATCACTTCTTCAGTCTCAAAGTCCTTCTTTGGATATGAAATTAGAGTATTTTCCTGATCTACAGAGTGGAAAAGAAGCTACGGTTGAAATAGACATAGAACTAACTGAGGTGGGGCAATGGAACAGATATCTGATCGGCCATTTCCTTGATGGTCATATGCCTTATCCTCTGTTGGTCTCTACTGCTCGGTACAAATGGAAGGATCTTTTTGTGGCTGTCAAGACTAATGTTGCTGGGTTTTACTTATTTGAATTCAGAGATGAACAAGCTAAAATGCAGGTTCTAGAAGGAGGACCCTATTTCTTCTCTCAAAAGTATCTTGTCCTTAAGGATTGGCACAGGATGATGAAGCCTGCTCAGGAACAACCTTCCACAATTCCGGCTTGGGTTAAGTTGCACGATCTTCCTTTTGAACTTTGGAATAAGGAGTGCCTGAGTCGAGTAGCAAGTACTATTGGGAAGCCCCTTCATGTTGATCAAGCCACAGCCAGGACTGCCAAGCAACCTGGCCTCCTCCAAACTAAATCTACTGCAGCTAGAATCTGTATTGAAGTGAGTGCTGAGAGGGTTCTCCCGGATGAGATCACAGTCATTGTCGCTGGAGAATCTGTAGTTGTTTCGGTTGAATACCAGGTACTGCCTCCCAAGTGTGACACATGCCATGTCTTTGGTCATCACACAATCAAATGCGCTAGCAAACAATCCACAACTCCACCTTTCCCACAACCTTCGGTTCAAGATGGGACTGTGTCTCTTGTTGAGAAAGAGAATCTTAGAGTTGACTGTGATCAGCCTTTACAATCCAGTAGTTCACCCTTAGATACTCCCTCCAATGGGGAGGAGCTCAGCGATTCCGAAGATGAGCTACTTGGAGTCTTGGAAGGGGTAGTGAGTAGCAATAAGGATAAAGGAGAAATGAGCCAACATATCAAGTCAGCAACCTCTTTGGTTACTACTCTATCTGAGCTCAATTCCTCTCTAGCTCCTGAACCTCCTGATCGGTCAGGTTCTGGAGTCAGCAAGGCAGCTGCTGATCTGGTTTCCAAGGGCAGCAGTGGCTTCAATAAATACCTCTCCAAGTCTGCTAAGAAGCGGATGAAGAAGCAAGCTAAGGAGGAGTTAATGGAGGGCATTAATTCACGCCCTCAAGTTCAGAATAATTGATATCCTTTTGGTATCCTTTTGAGTATTTGCAGTACTAATTCTTTCAATCTCTGCATTAATTACCTGTGATTTCGTCTTGTATGTCTTTGCAAGCTTTCAATCTTGGTTTTTGGAATATTCGTGGTCTGAATGACCCCATTAAACAGAAAGAAGTTAAACTCTTTGTCAGCTCTAATAAACTTAATCTAGTCGGCTTTCTTGAGCATAAAATAAGGGCTGTTTGGGCAAACAGAATCACTAAATACATCTGTCCTGATTGGAATTTTGTGAATAATTACTCCCAGGCGGCTTTTGGGAGGATTTTTGTGGGTTGGGATCCTGGAGTATTCTCTCTTACTGTGCTAGGTCAGTCTGATCAATACATTCACTGTGAGGTCCAACCCAAGGATGGGAGTGCACTCTTTTTGGTCACTATGGTGTATGGGGCAAATTCTAATTTGGAGCGTAGGTCTCTTTGGCATTGTCTTAGTCAGTTCAGGACCTCTTTACCTTGGGTGGTCCTTGGTGATTTTAATGCTATTAGACATCCTAGGGAGAAGGTCGGGGGTAATACTCAGTGGTCTCCACACTTGGATGACATCAATCATTGTTTGTTTGCCTCTGAGCTTGATGATCTTAGATTCACCGGGTGCTTATTCACTTGGTCAAATAAACAGGACCCTCCTCATTTTGTGACCTCTAAAATTGATAGAGTGGTTGTGAATGAGCCATGGATGAAAACATTTACCCAATCCTCCGCTCATTTTTTGGTTCCTGGAATCTCAGATCATTCTCCAGCTGTGGTATGCGTGCAGCCCAATCCAAGGAAATCAATTAAGCCTTTCAGGTTTTTTGACTTCCTTGCTGATCACCCACAGTTTCTCACAATTGTTCAGAGGGTTTGGAGGTCAATTGTAATTGGTAACCCTATGTTCTGTGTGTGTGAAAAGCTTAAACACCTACAACATGAGCTAAAGCAGCTTAATAAAGCTGAATTCAGTGGCATCTCTGATAGGGTGTGTGCCATCAAACAGGACTTAGAAAACATTCAAGCTACCCTAGGGTCTCATCCTAACAATGGTTCTGCCATAGCACTTGAGAAGGTGATACACAGGCAATATATCAATTTGCTTAGAGCTGAGGAAAGCCTAGCCAAGCAAAAGTCGCGAATACAATGGTTGAAACTTGGTGATCAGTGCACTTCCTATTTCTTTAAAGCTGTAAGTAATAGGAGGAATCGAAGCAAAATAACAAGTTTAGTGCTTAGAGACAGCTCTATCACTCATGATCTTCAGGTCATCAAGGCAGAGTTTGTTAACTTTTACACAACTCTATTTGGTACTCCTCACCCCTCACCTCATCTGGGTCCAAATAGAGTTGAGCAATTAATTAGAAATAAGCTTAGTACTGAACAAAGTCATCAGATGGTCTCTCCTGTTACTGATTTGGAGATCAAAGAAACCTTTTGGTCTCTTAGTCCCACCAAAGCCCCGGGCCCTGATGGGTACAATGCAGGGTTTTTTAGGAAAGCTTGGCCTGTCATTGGGAATGAGGTCACCTCGGCTGTCCAGAATTTCTTCAGGTCTGGTCAATTACTCACCAGAGCTAACTCCACCATTGTAGCTCTTGTACCGAAGGTACAAAACCCTTCCAAGGTGGGTGACTTTAGGCCCATATCATGTTGCAATACCATCTACAAATGCATCTCTAGGATTTTAGCTAAGAGACTGCAATCTGTTCTTCCTCTTCTCATCGATCCTGTCCAATCAGGCTTTGTGAAAGGTCGGAGAATAGCAGATAACATTTTCCTCACTCAGGAACTCATGAGAGGTTATCACAAGTCATCACCTTCTCCTAGGTGTGCCATGAAAGTGGACATAATGAAAGCTTATGATCATGTTAGGTGGGAGTTTCTTTGGGATGTTCTTTTTGCAATGAACTTTCATCCAATCATGATCAAGTGGCTCCAAGCATGTGTAACCACTGCTAACTACTCTCTTTGTATCAATGGAGAAGTTACAGGTTACATTAAAGGTAGGAAAGGTCTGAGGCAGGGGGATCCTCTATCCTCTTATCTCTTTGTTATTGTCATGGAAGTTTTTACGGCCTTGCTTAGGGAGAAATCTCAACTCCCTGACTTCCACTTCCATTGGAGGTGCAAAGATAATCAGTTGATTAACCTTTGCTTTGCCGATGATCTAATGATATTTTGTAAAGGGGAACTTCAATCGATCAAACACATCCGGAATGCATTGACTGAGTTCGAGTCTCTTTCTGGTCTCTCCCCTAGCCCTGGTAAGAGTAGCATATTCTTCTCAGGTGTTAGTGTGAGAGTTAAGGAAACAATCTTGCAAGAGCTTGGATTCCAGGAGGGTTCCCTCCCTGTGAGATACCTGGGGGTTCCCTTACTATCTACTAAACTCAAGGCCGTTGATTGTCAGAGATTGGTAGATAGTATTACTGCCAAAACTAAATGTTGGACTAATAGGGATCTTACTTTTGCTGGGAGAATGCAACTTATAAAAAACATTTTGTTCTCAATGCAAACTTTTTGGTCCTCCCTATTTATCTTACCAAAAAAGGTCGTTAAGGAAGTAGAGTCCATCCTTAGGGCCTTCTTGTGGTCGGGCCCTGATCTTAAAAGGACTGGGGCTAAGGTTGCTTGGGAGCACCTTTGTGCTCCCAAGGATGAAGGTGGTCTTGATTTCAAATCGTTGGCAATCTGGAATAAGGCTGCGGTTGCTAAACATATTTGGTTCTTGATTTCAGGGGGCGAGCAATCAATGTGGTGTCAATGGGTTAAATCCTATTTGTTAAAAGGTAGGAACTTTTGGAGTCTTAAAATGCCAAGTAATTCCTCCTGGGTTTGGAGGAAGTTGCTTAATCTGAGGAACTTAGTTCAACCATTCATACTTCACATTATCGGCAATGGGGACACCACATCCCTGTGGCATGATCAGTGGCATCCTTTAGGCCCTTTATTGAATAGGTTTGGTTCCAGAATTGTGTATGATTCTGGCCTTCCCTTGAATGCCAAAGTGTCTCAAATAATTCTCAACTCTGCTTGGGCATTCCCGGTCACACAAACTTGGGAGCTGAATGAAGTCAGATCCCAACTTCCCTCAGTGAGGAATGGTAGGGACCAAATTAGATGGACTCTTAACCCAAATGGACAATTTAGCATTGCCTCTTTATGGGAGGAATTGAGAGAGCCATTTCCCAAAGTAACTTGGCACAAAACAGTTTGGTTTCCTGGCCATATTCCAAAATGTAGCTTCATTACTTGGATTGCCATCCAAGGAAGACTTTCCACTGAGGATAGGCTTGTTCTTTTTGGGATTAAACCTTCTTCTCAGTGCTGCCTCTGCCCTGGCAGTGAAAGCCATGACCATTTGTTCTTTAACTGTGTATTCTCCGCGAAAGTTTGGAATGCTGTTTTAGCAAGAATTGATGAGAGGTGGCCCCCACAGTCTTGGGCAGCCTGGATCTCTCACTTATCCACTTTTAAAGGAAAATCTCTGAAGAGTGTTGTTATCAGATTGATATTCACTGTTACAGTGTATCATCTTTGGATTGAGAGGAACATGAGGAAGTTTCAAGCTACTACTAGCTCCTGGGAGGCAATAGTCCACAAAATTTATAACATGGTTAAGAGTAGACTTCTGTCCCTGCCCAAATTACCTCCAGGCTCTAATGATACTAGATTTATCAGAGAATGGGGTATCACTTTGGAATAATCATATATTGCATGGTGATTGTGCATGTGTATTGTGAATTGTGCTGCATGTGTTTTCTTGTTTGGAGTTGCATTTGTTTTCCAAAGAATATCTTTCTTGGCAGGATGTGACTGGCCGGATGTAAGAGATATCATCAAGAGCTTGAATAGCTTTCCATTTCTGTTTATATTACTTCTAATTAGCAGGTATATATCTTATTCTTTGGTGAGATTAAATTGTGTGAATCTTCCTCATAGTGTGAGATGTGTGCTACCTGTGAGTTGTGTGCTTGTGCCTCTTCATTTCTTTGAGAGTGGTGGTACATGCAGTGGGGCGTTTTGTGAGGGCTGGGAGGGAGTTGGTGGATCCTAGCATATGAGTGTTCAGAAGAGGAGGTGTGTGTCAGGTCCACATTTCCCTAGGAATTCATATCAGTTGCAGCTCCAAATTAATCTGTTTACTGTGGCATACCTGCTGTTCTGTTCTGATATGGCTATGCTGCTGTTTCGTTAATCTGAATATGAATAACTCCTTTTGTTAGTTTACGTGTATTCTTACGTGAACTAATGCTGACTGTTGTGACTGTGCTGCTGGACTGTTCTGAAATGTTCTAAACCTGTCACTGCTTCTGAGTTCTGAACCTGTTAGGCCCTGCTCCGTATGCCTTTTGTTAGAGGGCTTGTTTGGCTGCTAGTGGTACCATTGTCTTGGTTGTAGCTGCCATTTCTGCTATCATTCGAAGTCTGCTATATGCCTTGGCTGCTAGTGGTACCATTCAGTAGTTATGCTGATGCTTCCTGTTATTATGTTCAGTAGTTTTGTTATATTGACGTTCAGTAGTTCAGTTGTTGAACACATACAGAGTATTGTCTAGTTCTGCAGTCAGGTTGATCAAGTTCCAAGTTGTTCAATTTCAAGTTTTGAGGGACCAGATTGTTCAAGTCCAGTTCTGCACAGTTGTTCAAGCCTAGTTCTGCATCCTGCTGGTGTGGTGATGCTGTCACGAATCACAAGTCAGTGCTGCAGCTGTTTGGTTGCTGCTGTCTAGATCAGTGGTTATAAGTCTAGTATTTTTAGTCCTAGTTGTAACTGGTTTATCACTCTAGTTCGTACATCAATTTAGTTCATGTTATGCATTGGTTGCTTAGCTTAAATCTGCTTTGTGCATATTATGGGTGAAGCTTCTCCTTTATTTTGCCTAACCAATAGGGGCTGTCGTTGGGATCTCCCTTCGCAGAGGGGGACGTCCTCTGCATAGTCACTAGGTATCTCGTTTGGTTATTGTTTTGAGCTGTAATTGTGCTGGATTCAGTCCAGGACCTGTCATCTTCCAGGCTTGTTGCTGTCCAGTCCAGTTCAGCTGTCCAGTTCTGAAGCGGCCCTTTTCAATTCAAGTCAAGTTCCTGATAGCTCCCAGTTTTGTTGCTGGCTGCTTCTGTGGCTGCTGTGTATAGGCCTAACCTGCTATGGCTGCTGTTCTGATTCTGAGACTCAGTTCAGTATGTGGATCAGCTGTTTCTGCTGCTGCTCTTCTTTCTGTAATGGCAGCAGCTGTTTTGGCTGCTCAGGTGTGGATGTTCTTGGAACAATTCAGTTCTGATGTTGGACTGCTGTACTTGTCCTGTGGTTGGTTGAGCAATTCTGCTCATAAGATTGAAGTGCAGCAGAATTGAAGTTTGCCGAAGTTCTAAGGTTTTGCACAAGTCCTGTATCCCAAGTTCCAAGTTCAAATTCAAGTCCAAGTTTAAAATCTATGTAATCATTTTGCCATCGGTTTTGTATCCCTCTGTTAGATGGGAAGGAAACAGATGTTCTATTTTCTTCTAGTCCTATGTAGCCGTTTGGCGTAGGCTCTCTCATGTTTTCTTTCTTTTCTTTTCTTTTCTTTTCCTCCTGGGGTATGCCCCTTGTAGGCTGTATATTCGGTTACCCCCCTTTTATTTTCAAGCTGATTTACCCAAAAAAAAAAAAAAGAGAAGATGGTGAAAAACATGACGGTAAGTAGGTGTTTAGACTACTAGTCATGCAAAAGAAAAACAGTTAAACACGTGACGGTTAGTAGGTTTTTAGACTACTATTCCTGTGAAGACAAGATGGTGAAACACGTGACGGTTAGTAGGTGTTTAGACTACTAGTCCTGCAAGGGAAAAACAGTGAAACACGTGACGGTTAGTAGGTTTTAGACTACTAGTCATGTGAAGAGAAGATGGGGAAAAACATGATGGTTAGTAGGTGTTTAGACTATTATTCATGCAAAAGAAAACTAGTAAAACTCGTGACGGTTTGTAGGTTTTTAGACTACTATTCCTGTGAAAACAAGATGGTGAAACACATGACGGTTAGTTGGTGTTTAGACTACTAGTCATGCAAAAAAAAAACAGTGAAACACGGGACGGTTAGTAGGATTTTAGACTACTAGTCCTGTGAAGAGAAATGGTGAAAAACATGACGGTTAGTAGGTGTTTAGACTACTAGTCATGCAAAAGAAAAACTGTGAAACACGTGACGGTTAGTAGGTTTTTAGACTACTATTCATGTGAATAAAAGATGGTGAAAAATATGACGGTTGGCAGGTGTTTAGACTACTAGTCATGCAAAATAAAAACATTGAAACACGTGACGGTTAAGGTTTTTGGCCTACTAGTCATGTGAAGAGAAGATTGTGAAACACATGACGGTTAGTAGGTGTTTAGACTACTAGTCATGCAAAAGAAAAACAGTGTAACACGTGACGGTTAGTAGATTTGTAGACTACTAGTCTTGTAAAGAGAAGATGGTGAAACACATGACGGTTAGTAGGTGTTTAGACTACTAGTCCTTTAAAGAAAAGATGGTGAAACACGTGACGGTTAGTAGGTGTTCAGACTACTAGTCATGTGAAGAGAAAATGGTGAAACACATGACGTAACTACGTGTTTAGACTACTAGACATGCAAAAGAAAAACAGTGAAACACGTGACAGTTAGTAGGTTTTTAGACTACTAGTCAAGTGAAGAGAAGATGGTGAAAAACATGACGATAAGTAGGTGTTTAGACTACTAGTCATGCAAAAGAAAAACAGTTAAACACGTGACGGTTAGTAGGTTCTTAGACTACTAGTCATGTGAAGAGATGATGGTGAAACACATGACGGTTAGTAGGTGTTTAGACTACTAGTCATGCAAAAGAAAAACAGTGAAACACGTGACGGTTATTAGGTTTTTAGACTACTAGTCATGTGAAGAGAAGATGGTGAAACACATTACGGTTAGTAGTTGTTTAGACTACTAGTCATGCAAAAGAAATACAGTGAAACCTGTGACGGTTAGTAGGTTTTTAGACTACTAGTCATGTGAAGAGATGATGGTGAAGCATTGGCAATTTCTGGCCAAGTATGATAGTGCACAAACTCCAAAGTGAGAAGCCAATCGAGAGCGCTTTCAGTAAGAGTCCTTTGAAATAACTGAACAATGAGCTCATCATTCAAGCCATTGGCTTCAGAGTGTTGATTACATGGCGGACATGGTTAGTGGGATTGCCAGTTCCATTGAACTTCTCAGGTAGTTGAGAATCTGGAAAAAGGCAGAGTCCTTCAAAATCCAGAATTTGGTCCCCTTGTGAATGGGCCAGATCATGTTTGATCTCCTTGACTTGTTTGGCCAATTCGGGGTTTTCTGCCAATACCACTTCTTGAGGATTCTCATCTTCCACCGATTTCTCTTCGTCCTCAGCATCTCTTGCTGCTTTCTCTACTAGTAAGGTAGCGACTTTGAGCTTGGTGATCAGCAAAGATGGCGTCATTATCTGCCATGAGAGTGGGAGGATTACTTGATGAAGCTTAGGATTTGGTAGATGATTGAGTTTGTTGAGGAGATGACCGTGAAGTCCCTAAAAGTGATTGGGACCATTGCAGTGCAGGTGTTTCGGCCGGTGAGGGTGACAGACGGGACGGCTGCAAAGACCTCTGTCTGGCGTAACTTCAGGTGTTGTAAGAGTAAAATTGGCTGTGGTTGCTTCTTTGTTTTACTTATTGTGTCTGCTTTGAAAAGTAGAGTACCTATAAGTCAGTACTTGGCTTGTGTAGGGTTAGGATTTGGGCTGAAAATCCCAACCCTTCTGCACAGAAAGAGTTATTTACAATAACAAATGATACAAGGTGTGAGGAAGAACTTTTGCAAGCAAAATGCAAGTAGGTTTCTAGCCTGTAGGTTCCTGCCTTAGTTTGATAAGTTCTATGGCTTTCTAGAACATGCAAGGTTTTGGTAGTCTCAGGGTGCTCCGTTGTCAAAGGGCACCAATCCTCTCACCAGCCCATCATAGGCGGTGATTGGGTGATTCCCTTTTTTATATACCACTAGGTACGAGTGACTGTGGAGTTTGCTGGAACCCCCAACATAGCCCGTGTCATGCCGGGATATCAGGTGAACTCAACGGGTTGCCCGCTCGATGCATATGATAGATGAATTAAACAAGGCATGTATTAGTCTTATGTTGAACTTTCTGGTTATGGCTCTCATGTTCCCCAGCTGAGTCGCCAAAAACTGTGGACACCTCCCAAACGGGGCATCGCCATACAGATTGATCACGTTTGTTTGCTCGATAGGTTGCTTGTTTCATAAACCAAAATCATGGACATTCCCATGGCTAGGAACATCGCCACATGATAGCGGTTATCATCAAAACAGAGTCGCCACCCAGTTTATTAAAACTGGGAAAATAGATAGAGATTCTGGATACGGGAGCCAAAAGTACTATAAGGGGAAGGTGTTAGGCACCCCTCTTTGCCCAGTCGTGAGACTGGCCCTTAATCATTCAACATAAGACGTATAGAGGCTTTGTTTAATTCCAACATATAGTCTGTTTATTTACTCCTTTAAACAGTAAGCAAAGTGAGCCAGTGCGATGAATAAGCATGCATTAGAAAGCAGAAAAGCAAACAAAATGTCCCAGGGAGATGGATCCCGCGGCCGGTGAATGGATGTCACGGCCGAGGGATCCTCCTGGTTTGATGTACCGGCCGAGGGATCGAAGCCCCGGTCGGTGTTCTTCCTCACACCAGACAGAAAGATTAACAGGTAATCAAAACGCTACGATTAGTAAAAAGACAGTAAATAATGCAAACCAGAGGCCGTTGGGCCTCACCACCTTGATCCCTCAGTTGCTTGATTGCCTTGGATTGGGTGTGATTGACTGATTGCTTGATTGAAAACCCTAGAGTTAGGGTTTGAACTTCGGGGTTTGATCGCCGGATTGACGGCTGCCTTCGGGAGGTTTGGGCTTTTGAAGAATGGGTTTGAGGGAGTATTTGTGCAGAGTTTCGTGGCTTGAGAGAGTGTATACTCTGATAATTTTTGTGTGTGTATTTTCGGAGTCCAAGGGCCCTTTATATAGGCAATCGGTGACTCACTCCAGCCAATCAAATCACGACATGGCAATTGCAATTGCAATGCATCTCTAACTCTACGTCGTAATCTCTGAGCGTAGCCCGAACGCATCGGAAAGGTAGTGTAATCGGATCTAACGTCTGACAGAACACGTTCCAGAGTCTGGGAAAAGGTCGATCTGGCGGCCGAGTAAAGGATATCACGACCGAGGAATGGATGTTTCAGCCGAAGGATGGATCTTGCGGCCGAGGGATTGATCTCTCAGGGAGATTTTGCTAGCAATAGGTTGCTCGGGTGAGGAAATGATGTTAGGGCCGTGGGATCGATGTCACGGCCGACAGATGGATTCTCCTAGGCTTCTGTATTTCTGTCTGAAAGGCTGTATGGCTCTGAATTGGGTCCTCTAAGTGGCTCAAAGTTCTTACCGAAAGTCCTAAGGTTTTCAAGGAAGCAATCAGTAATCACTGTATCCATTTCGAGGCTAACCGAATATACAGCCTACAAGGGGCATACCCCAGGAGGAAAGAAAAGAAAAGAAAAGAAAAGAATATAAAACAAGAAAGCGCCTACGCCAAACGGCTACATAGGACTAGAAGTAAATAGAACGTCTGTTTCGTACCCATCTAAAAGAGGGATACGAAACAGAACACATAATGCTACTGGATCATTCAAAACACTTGGAATGATTCTGAACTTGGACAAAACACTACGGAACACTTGGACATGCCTTGCACTTGCCAAGCTCATCAAAACACTTGTTACCTCATCAGGTTCAGAACAGGAAGGGCTGGACATGCCCTGCACTTGCCAAGCTCATCCAAACATAGCTCATCAAAACATAGCAGCAGCCAAGGCCAGCAGCTCCACAGCATAACACTTGGACTCATGCAATGTAATTTGCTACTAATGACCATGCACAACCAACTGGACATCAGCAATAACCATGCACCACCAGCAAAACTTGAGGTGATGTTGTAACTGGTTGTGCAATAACCATGCAGAACCAACATCAGATCAGACTGCACAGCAACTGCTAGTACTACTGACAGGCCAGACCCGACTTTGATGTTGTAACTGGTTCCTTTTGTATCTTCTTAAGCAGCTCTATGTTGTGTATTGGCTGCTAGTTGGGCAATAAACTGAACCTTGCATCCTTGTATCTCTGATCTGTGCAGAAGTGACAGCAGTCCAAAACTGATGCAGACTTGGTACAACAATACAATGCCATCAGTCCAGAACTGATGCACAACATGACAACTGAAGCAGAAACTACCAACTGAACCAAATTTGCAGAGGAATTCCCCCTCTGCGAAGGGAGATCCCACGACAGCCCCTATGGTTAGGCAATCAAAACAGGAAGAAAGTAACAACTGATATGCTATGAAAGTACCAACTGATATGCTATGAAACTAACAACTGATATGCTATGAAAGTACCAACACCTAACACTGAATAAATTTCAACCTGCAGAACCAACCAAATGCAGAAAATGCAGTATTGACACCAACACCTAATCCTCTGAGATGCAACAGAAAACTTCTGAACTGTACAACTGAAAGGCATTGGACCACCAACTGATAACAGATACAACAATTCAATGCCATCAGTCCAGAACTGATGCACTACATGACAACTGAAGCAGAAACTACCAACTGAACCAAAGTTGCAGAGGAATTCCCCCTCTGCGAAGGGAGATCCCACGACAGCCCCTATGGTTAGGCAATCAAAACAGGAAGAAATAACAACTGAACCATCTGACACTGAAACTAACAACTGATATGCTATGAAACTAACAACTGATATGCTATGAAAGTACCAACACCTATACCACTGAGGTGCAACAGAAACTAACAACTGATATGCTATGAAAGTACGGCACCAACCTAACACTGAATAAATTTCAACCTGCAGAACCAACCAAATGCTAAAAATGCAGTATTGACACCAACACCTAATCCTCTGAGATGCAACAGAAAACTTCTGAACTGTACAACTGATAAAAGGCATTGGACCATCCAATGCAGAAAATGCAGAAATGGCACCATCACCTAATCCACTACTGAACTGCTGCTCCACTACTGAAGCTCAATAACTGCTTAGCCCTTCTGAACTGCTGACAAGAGGAGCCAGCCCTTGACCCTTGCTGTCCCTCCTTTGAGCACATCCTGCTATAGCCTGTCATGTCAGGGTAGGAAAACAAGAAGAATGCTTACAAATACTCACAGCAGAAACAACATAAAGTATTAAACACCAGTCGTTCACAATCCATTCTGCTTGGAGTTTAGGTAGAGATAGAATCCTTGTTCTCATCATTGTAAGTATTTTATGAACAACTACTTCCCAAGAACAGGACATGCCCTGGAACTTCCTGGCATTCCTTTCATTCCAGACGTAGTAAATAGTGACGGTAAAGGCCAATTTAGTGATAGTAGCCTTTATAGATTTCCCTCTAGAATTAGAGAGAAATGAGACCCATTCAGACCAAGTTCTAGATGTCCATGAGACATGTAATTTGGTTTGAATAGAATCCCACACCTGCTTAGTAAATGAGCAATTAAAGAATATGTGATTGTGACTTTCACAGTCCTAACAAAAACTACATTGGGCAGGAATAGGAAGGCCAAAAGACACCAACCTATCTGCAGTGGAGAGCCTATCCTGAATAGCTATCCAAGTGATAAAACTACATTTCGGAATGTGACCTGAGAACCACACCAACCTATGCCATCCAACTTTTGGAAAGGGAGTCCTTAGTTTATCCCAAAGGGAAGCAACTGTGAACTGACCATTAGGAGTGAGAGACCACCTAATATGATCATCCCTACTCAACCTTGAAGAAATAAGAGGTGGTAAAGTACTTCTTGCCTCATTGATCTCCAAAGTTTGAGTGATGGGAAAAGCCCAGCATGAATTTTGGATAATGTGAGACACAGTAGCCTCCTTTGGAATTCCAGAATCATAAGCAATTCTGGGACCAAATTTGCCTAACAAAGGACCAAGTGGATGCCAATTATCATACCACAAGGAGGTGGATTGGCCAATACCTATTACACTAAGTATATATGGCCTCACCAATGGTCTGAGATGCAGAAGTTTCCTCCAAACCCATGTGCAATCCCCAGGTACTTTCAAATTCCAAAAGTTTCTACCCCGTATTAAATAAGATTTAACCCACTGACACCACATTGATTGTTCCCCCCCAGAAATAAGGAACCAAATGTGTTTGGCAATGGCCGCCTTATTCCAAACCTGCATGGATTTGAAACCAAGGCCTCCCTCTTGTTTCGGAGAACACAGATGCTCCCAAGATACCTTAGCCCCCGTTTTCCTAAGGTCGGGACCAGACCATAGAAACGCTCTAAGTATTGACTCAACCTCCTTGATCACCTTTTTGGGGATGATAAACAAGGAGGACCAATAAGTTTGAATGGAGAACAATACGTTCTTAATCAACTGGACCCTGCCAGCATACGTGAGGTCTCTATTAGTCCATGACTTAGTTTTAGCAGTTATGCTATCCACTAAGGACTGACAATCAGAGGCTTTAAGTTTTGTAGAGAGGAGAGGCACCCCAAGATATCTGATAGGCAGTGAGCCCTCCTTGAACTTAAGGACATCCAAAATGGCCATTCTAGTGGTTAAACTAACCCCAGAAAAGTAGATGCTACTTTTTCCAGGGCTAGGTGAGAGACCCGACATGCTTTGGAATTCAGAGAGGGCATCCTGGATATGACTGATAGAGGTTAGATTCCCTTTGCAAAAGATCATAAGATCATCAGCAAAGCATAGATTTATAGGCTTGGTACGTCCACATCTCCAATGAAAATGAAAATCTGGAAGGAGGGATTTCTCTCTTAGGAGACAAGTGAGAATCTCCATCACAATCACAAATAGGTATGAAGACAAAAGATCTCCCTGCCTAAGTCCTTTTTGTCCTACAATGTAGCCTGTGACCTCCCCATTGATGCTAAGGGAATAATTCGCAGTGGAGATACAAGCTTGGAGCCACTTAATCATTATGGGATGAAAATTCATGGAGGATAGAACATCCCAAAGGAAATCCCACCTAACATTATCGTATGCCTTCATAATGTCAACTTTCATTGCACATCGAGGAGATGGTGACGATTTATGATATCCTCTCATTAGCTCCTGAGTTAGAAAAATATTATCCGCAATCCTCCTTCCTTTCACAAAACCTGATTGGACAGGATCAATTAACATTGGAAGGACAGTCTGCAACCTTCTAGCCAGTATCCTAGAGATGCACTTGTAAATGGTATTACAGCATGAAATGGGCCTAAAGTCCCCAACCTTAGATGGGTTAGGAACTTTAGGGACCAGTGCAACAATGGTAGAATTGATTTTCCTTAGCAATTTACCAGACCTAAAGAAAGTCTTAACTGCTACAGTTACTTCATGACCAATGATATGCCAAGCCTTTTTGAAGAACCCAGCATTATAGCCATCAGGACCAGGGGCTTTGCTAGGATTAAGAGCCCAAAAGGTATCCTTAATTTCAAGGTCTGTGACCTCAGCAATCATGGCCGTCCTTTGACTATCTGTAAGTCTCCTATTGGCAACCTGTTGGATTCTAGTTTGCCCCTGATAAAAGGTAGAATGAGCTGTTCCCAGCAAGTCCGTATAGAACCCAACAAAGTTGTTCTTAATGTCTTGAATGTCATGTGTAAGAGACCCATCATCCAACACCAGACTAGTAATTTTACTTCGATTCCTTGTGTTACTCACAGCTTTAAAGAAATAAGAGGTGCATTGATCCCCAACTTTCAGCCATTGAATTCTTGACTTTTGTTTAGCCAATCTTTCCTCAGCCCTAAGTAAGGTGAAGAGTTGCCTGTGCACCACTCTTTCTTGGTTTATTATGGAGGGAGTAATCTGATGAGGACTCATGCTTTTTTGTAAGGATTCAAGGCATTGTCTAGCATCAGCAACCCTATTAGAGACATTACTGAATTCCCTAGAGTTAAGTTGCTTAAACTCCTCTTGTAACATCTTGAGTTTTTCGCATACACAGAACATTGGATTCCCAATAATCACCCTTCTCCAAATTTTCTGAACCACAGTTAAAAACTGTGGATGATCCGCTAGAAAATCAAAGAATTTAAAGGGTTTCAAAGATTTCAATGGACCCGGGGTGATATTCACAATGGCAGGAGAGTGATCTGAAATCCCAGGGGGGAAAAAGTGGGCAGAAGAACTAGTGAAAGCCTTCATCCAATGCTCGTTGACTAAGGCTCTATCTAGCTTAGTACTGACAAAATGGGATGGGTCTTGCCTATTGGCCCAAGTGAGAAAGCAACCAGAGAACCTAAGATCCTCAAGTTCAAGGTCATACAAACACTGGTTAAATTCATCCATATGAGGAGGCCAGGAGGAAGTACCTCCTACCTTCTCATTTGGGTACCTAACAGCATTAAAGTCCCCTAGCACTATCCAAGGAACTGAGGTGCTAAGATGGTGGAGTCTAGCCCACAAGGTCTGCCTATTCACATAATTGTTAGCTCCATACACAAAAGTGGCAAAAAAAATTGCTCCACCACACTTGGGCTGAACTTCACAATGAATAAATTGATCCGACTGATCTAAGACCTGAATATTCAAAACACTAGGATCCCAACATACACAAATTCTACCATTGGGAGCTTGGAGGTAGTTGTTCACAAAGCACCAATTAGGACAAACGAATTTTAGGATTCTACCAGCCCAAACTTCCTTTACCTTATGTTCTAATACACCAAAAAGTGATAGCCCGTTTTTATTCATAAAACATTTGACTTCTTTTTGCTTGATTGGGTCATTTATACCCCGTATGTTCCAAAAACCAATGCTAAGAGATTTTATAGACATAGGAAACAACTTAAAGCAGAACTAATTATGAAAAGCAAAATGAAAGTACGACAAACTGTCTTAACAAAAGGATACGGAGGGATTAATGTCTTCCCCTAACAAGGGAGCTTCGGGACTGTTCCCTAGCAAGCTTTTGCAAACGTCTTTGCGCTGATCTGGATAGAACCTTTTGGAAGCTTCCCTTTAGATCTTCCTTAGGTGCTTCATCTCTTACCTCTGCACCCCGGGGATCAGGAGGTTTAGGAGTGGGAGTTTGATTCAATTCTGAAACCTGTTCTTCCGTTGGACCTGCTGAATGACAAGAGTCTGTTTTATCACTCATGACTCCCATTTTAAGCTGCTGCTGTGGAACCTCATGAGAGTTGCTGACCACACCTCCTAGAACTTCCAACAGCTTCTCTTCAGATTCTGACTCACTCCCAGAGGCCACAGAGTTGATAGCTTGCTGCTCCTGCAGTATGGGAGGGCTACTTTTGGAGGAACCTCCTTGAAGCAGTATAGAACCTGCTATTGGCTGTTCTAGATCAGCTTTTTGCTTGCCATTGCCAGATGGAGAATCAACCTTAACTTCATATAAGAGATGGGAGGAGGAGTGGATTGCACTCTTTGCACACCGCTCCGTGGGATGTCCGAAAACATGGCATATCTTACAAATGGGGGGGAGGACCTGGTATTCAATGGGTACAACCACAGATTCCCCTTCCACCAACACTGTTACCTCATCAGGGAGATCCTGCTCAGCACTAACCTCTATGCAAATCCTAGCTGTTGTAGACTTAGTATTAAGCAGCCCAGGTTGTTTGGCAGTCTTGGCCGTGGCCTGATCAACATGAATGGGTCTCCCTATTGTGCTAGCTACTCTGCTTAGGCATTCTTGGTTCCATAATTCCAAAGGTAAATCATGAAACTTAACCCAGGCAGGTACCTTGACAGGTTGCTCCTGTGCCGGTTTCATCATCCTATGCCAATCCTTGAGAACCAGGTATTTCTGTGAGAAGAAGTAGGGACCTCCTTCAAGAACAGTCATCTTAGACTGTTCATCCTTAAATTCAAATAGGTAAAACCCTGCTACATTTGATTTAACAGCTACAAACAGATCCTTCCATTGGCTCCGAGCAGTGGCAGCTAGTAAAGGATAAGCCATCTTGCCATCTAAAAAATGACCTACCAAGTATCTGTTCCATAACCCTATGTCAGTCAATTCTATATCAATCTCGATCATAGCTTCCTTACCTCTCTGGAGGTCCGGAAAATAGTCAAGTTTCATATCCAAAGACGGACTCTGAAATTGGAGGAGAGAGGCCCAGTTCTTTGGTTTAGGTTTATACTGACCATTATTCGGTATGGGATTGGTTTGATGGTATTTCTGACTATTATTCAAAGGCTTATAGTGAGGTGCATGTTCAGTAGTTGCACGAGGAACATTTATAGAATTCAGAACAGTAGCTGGCGATTTGGGGCGAGGTTGAAGATCCTCAAAGCTATACCCCATATCAGAGCTTGACATACGTACCTCTGATGGTGTGCGTTGGAACTGGTATGTATTACCATGGAGGTGAGTCACTCGTGCTCGTGCCTCAGATTCCTTCTTCAATCCATTCTCGAACATTGCTTGCTGAGTTTTCCCGGCAGCCATGGGGCTACTATGAAATCCAGTCGATGTTGATGGAGGAACCGAGTTCTTCAAAGCCTGTTCCTCTGCTTCTCGGATTATGGCTTGCTCAAAGACCTGTTGAAGCTTACGAGATGGACTCGAATCTTTTGTCGATTTAGGGCTGAAATCCCCAAATGCAGTTGAAGATGGAGAAGATTGTTTCGCAGCTTCCCTCCATGACCGTTGGACATTTTGCAGTTTTGCTGTAACTACATCCAGGATAAATGGGTCTTCCGAATTGTTAAGCTCGTCCTCCAGATGACCCACGATTTTTAGCATTCGAGCTTCGGATGCCGAACGCACACCCTCCTTCTGGGGCACCTGTTGTCTTCTGGAGTTAGGGTTTCCTGGTTCTGAGCCCAGTTTTAGTTGGGAAGACAATGATGTGGGATCTGCAACGCCACTATTGAATCGGGTATTGGATGCACTTGGGACGAGCATGTGCGGACCAGAGGTCTGTTTCTGCTTCCTAAGTTCGTTGGAGTCTAGGGCTGTGAGACCCGACTGTAGCAGTTGTGGTTGAGAGGTTTTGGAATGATCTGAGATCTGTTGTTTCCTCCGAAGCTCATTGGAGTCTAGGGCTTTACACCCCAATCCATCAGCAAATGGGATCGTACCGTCGGCCATGGGACTTTGTTAGCAGACGAGAGAGGAGAGAAATTTCAGATCGCCCCAAATCGCCATTGAATTGTTGAGGTTCACAAAAATCCAGATGACTGGTCTAACAAAGTTTTAGTTGACCATGTTGATTGAGCATAAACTCTGAAGCTTGTAATGTGGTAATCAGTTCAGTTGTAGTGTTGCAGTGTCCTGCTCCGAAAGTCCTAAGGTTCTCAAGGAAGCAATCAGCAAGCACTGTATCCGTTTCATCATCGGGATTGTCCCAAGGTGGGACTTGAAATAATCGTTAGGCCAAATTGGGGTGTCTACAGTTGTCCGTCGCCGGTCACCGGAATGGCCATCTACGGCCATACCTCTATGATACAGTTTAATTACTATTTTTATTTTTTAGTTGTTTTGTATTATTAGTTGCTGTGTTCTGGTAGCAGTAGCTGATTTGATTAGTTGTTTTGTGTGGACCTTGAAGGCCTCTTCATGTTGTTTGCTTTCAGTAGCTATTCGGTATATTTCTCTAATTTGTATGGATGCGAGGACTTCGAGGATTTTCTGCTTTTGCCATGCCCGTATCATACCCCGTTGTGCTATCCTTCCTTACAGATGGATAGTGCAATGGGGTATGATATCAATTCGCATTGCACGCTTGTTGCATTCCTTACTTTATCCTACTCTCCATGCGGGTTGTGCATGGGTTATCGCACTTATTTCACTCTTCTTTCTTTTTCTTTTTTCTTTCCTCCTGGGGTATGCCCCTTGTAGGCTGTACATTCGGTTAACCTCTTTTAATTTCAAGCTTAATTACCCAAAAAAAAAAACAAAAGCTGATCCAGACTCCTTTCCTAACTTGTTGGGGACAATCAGAAGATGCAGTTAGCAGAACAGCAGCTTTTCTAGCAGCAGCTTGCACCAAAGAGTAAGGCAGCCACAACCAGAGCCATAAGGACCGTTCAGCTGCTAGTCAGCAGTAAACACTTGAAAAAAAAGTAGGACTTGACCAGAAGTCAAAGAACTGATCTGACAAGGGCGATTCTGACAAGGCCATGGCGATCTCCGGTGAAGTCAAAGAACTCCTGTGATTCCCCATGGCAGACGGCTCAATCTCCTTCTCCGAAGGGCTGGGCAGCAAGGCCCAGGATTCAAATGAGCTTCGCCGCAGGCAGAAGAGCTCAGTACAACATGGTGAAGGCACAGTCCTCACCGAGCAAACCCCACCCCCACCCAAATCGACTGAAACATCAGATCCCCAAATTAAATTTGGAACCCACAGTCCAAAACACATCAAGACGAGCCCTGCTCGTAAACTCCAACAGGCCTATCAGAACGAACAAAAGCAGATGGAATCCGAAGCTCGGATGCTCGAAATTGTGGGTCACCTGGAGGATGAGCTCAACAATTCGGAGGATCCTTTCGTTCTTGATGTCGTGACAGCTAAACTACAGACCATTCAACAATCATGGAAAGAAGATCGTCAGAGGCTCCATTTAGGCGATACACTCCATCTGGGCCTCGAACCAGGTAACCCTAACCTCAAGAAGCCGACTGATGGTACCTCAGGCGAGGTTGATGATGGACCCACGATCTCAAGATCTGGGCCGCAAGCTTCTCCTCATAGTTTTGGGAATCCCAGCCCTAAATCGTGTAAAAGCCCTGGTTCGGCTAGGAAGCTACAACAGGTGTTTTTGGAGGAAGGTTTGAGGGTTGAAGCTGAAGCTGCCATGGGATCAGTCCTGCCTCCGAAGGGGCCTGGGGTGAACAGCTCCAGTGCTCAGATTAACACTATTGCTGCACAGAAGTTGCAGCAGGCATTATTTGAGGAGAAACTGGAAAAGGAAGCAGAAGCAAGAGCTCGGGTCACGCATTTGCATGGAAACACTTACCAGTTCGAACGTACACCTGCACAGGTTCGGAAAACTAACCCTAATCCCAAGATATTGTTTAATTCTCGGGGGAATCCATATGTAGAAGGAGACCCTAATCTAGGGTTTCCTGTCGAGGATACTAGAACTAAGTCGGGTGTTGTACCAAACCCGGTGTCTCATGCATCAACAAGTACTAATCCTGCTCAGCCTAAAGCCATGAATCGTACATCTCAAACTAATAAGAATTGGGCCTCCCTATTTAGGTCTCAAGGGCCCTCAAGTAATATGAAGTTAGATTTCTATCCAGAATTAAAGAGAGGGAAAAATGCTGTTGTTGAACTTGATGTTACTCACTTGGATGAGAATTGTTGGTCACATTGTTTGGTTGGTCATTTCCTAGATGGTAGGATGGATTTTCGACTAGCAAATTCAACTGCTCATAAACAGTGGGGAAAAAACACTAACTATGGCCTGCTGTCAGTTAAGTCAGATAATGCAGGATTCTTATATTTTGAATTTAAAGATGAAGCTTGCCAACTTGCAGTCCTAGAAGGGGGGCCTTGGTTCTTCTCCCAAAAATTCCTTGTTCTGCAGAAATGGAGAAGAATGATGAATCCAACTAAGATTTCTCCGTCCTCTATCCCGTCTTGGGTTAAGCTTCATAACTTGCCCCTAGAGTGTTGGACAGAAGTGGGACTAAGCAGGGTGGCTAGTGCAATAGGACAGCCCAAATATGTTGATCGAGCTACAGAAAAGAGGTCTAGGCTTGCATATGCTAGGGTGTGTGTGGAAATAGAGGCTGCTGATGTACTACCAGATGACATACAGGTCACAGTGGATGGGGAGAGTGTATCAGTTAGGGTGGAATACCAGCTAATGCCTCCGGTTTGCTCAGAATGTGGGGTTTTTGGACATGCAACCGCTAAATGTTCAAAGTCCATCCTTAATAAGAAAGCACAGGGTCATGAAGTTCCGAAGGAGGATTGGCATGCTGTTAGTAAAGGAATCTCTATCAATGTAGGGGGTTCAGTAGCACTGGAGGCAGTTACAATACCTGTGGTGGCTGTGGTGGATACGTCAATGCCTAAGGTCTCAAAAGAGGACATAGATGGGAGTGACCCAGAAGAGGAGGAGCTGAATTTCAATACTGATATTCCTTTTGAGGTGATGGTGGATACAGGGGCTCTCAATTGTAGCTTGGAGACAGGTCCAAGTAATACATATAATGATCTAGACCCGGAGGTATTCCCTGCTCAACTTGATCCGCAAGCTAAACCAATTCCTCCGGATGATAAGTCTAAAGAAGTAAAGGGAAAGGCTCCCTTTCAGAGTTCCAAGGGTTTCAACAAGTCCGGTGGAAAAAACAATAACAAAAAGTGGAGTAGCAGCTCAAAAAGACGGAATAAATGATATCCTTTTGGTATCCTTTTGAATAACTGTAGCTTTATTTCTGTCAAGCTATGCTTCTTGTTGTTACTTTGTGATTTAGTTTCCAATGTCTTTTCAAACTTTCAATTTAGGTTTTTGGAACATCCGTGGTCTGAATGACCCAATTAAGCAGAAAGAAGCAAGATCTTTTGTGAACACCAATAAGTTGAGTCTTGTTGGATTACTTGAGCATAAAATAAGGGCAACTTGGGCAGATAGAATCACCCAATTCATCTGCCCTGGTTGGAGCTTTGTGAACAATTACCCCCAAGCTGCTTTAGGAAGGATTTTTGTTGGATGGGACCCTGGTGTCTTGTCTCTTACAGTGTTATATCAGACTGATCAATTTATTCACTGTCAGGTCCATCCAAAAGATGGGAGTGCATCATTTTTGGTCACAATGGTCTATGGGGCAAACTCTATCTCAGACCGTAGATCTCTTTGGCTTAGCCTTTCTCAGTTTAGGACCTCTTCTCCCTGGGTGGTCCTTGGTGACTTTAATGCTATTAGGCATCCTAGGGAGAAAGTTGGGGGGAATGTACAGTGGTATCCTCCCATGGATGACATTAATCACTGTTTGTTCTCCTCCGAGCTTGATGACCTTAGATTTTCAGGGTGCTTATTTACGTGGTCCAATAAGCGGGTCCCTCCTCATTTTGTGGCTTCCAAAATTGATAGGGTATTAGTGAATGAGCCTTGGATGAGAACATATTCTCAATCATCGGCTCAATTTTTGGTGCCTGGAATCTCAGATCATTCTCCAGGTGTGGTGTTCGTCCAGCCCAATCCAAGAAGGTCAATTAAACCCTTCAGGTTTTTTGACTTCCTTGCTGACCACCCTCAATTCCTTGCAATTGTCCAGAGGAGCTGGAGGACAATTGTACTTGGGAACCCCATGTTCTGTGTGTGTGAGAAGCTTAAACGTCTTCAAAAGGATTTGAAGCAGCTTAATAAGGAAGAGTTTAGTGGCATCTCTGAGAGGGTGAGTGCCACTAAGCAAGCCTTAGAAAACATACAAATAATTATAGGCTCTCATCCTAATAATAGTGCTGCCATAGAACAAGAGAGAGCGGTACACAAACAATACATCACATTGCTTAGGGCTGAGGAAAGCTTAGCTAAACAAAAGTCTCGAATACAATGGTTGAAACTTGGAGATCAATGTACGTCCTATTTCTTTAAAGCTGTGACCAATAGGAGGAATAGGAGCAAAATAACAAGCCTAGAATTAAATGATGGATCTACCTCACATGATCTTATGGTCATCAAAGAACAGTTTGTTAACTTTTACACAACTCTTTTTGGAACGTCCCATCTCACACCTCATCTGGGTCCAACTAGAGTGTGTCAATTAATCAGAAATAAACTCAGCCCTGAGCATAGTCTTAATATGGTCTCCCCTGTCACAGACTTGGAGATCAAGGAGACCATTTGGTCTATTAACCCCACCAAAGCACCTGGCCCTGATGGGTATAATGGAGGGTTTTTTAGGAAGGCATGGTCTGTTATTGGGAGAGAGGTCACCTCAGCTGTCCAGAACTTCTTCAGGTCTGGACAACTGCTCACTAAAGCTAATTCCACTATTGTAGCTCTTGTTCCTAAGGTTCCAAACCCTTCCAGGGTGGGTGACTTTAGGCCCATTTCATGCTGCAATACTATTTACAAATGCATCTCTCGGATTCTAGCCAAGAGATTGCAATCTGCTCTTCCTTTGCTCATAGATCCGGTCCAATCAGGATTTGTGAAAGGAAGGAGAATTGCAGATAACATTTTCCTTACCCAAGAACTCATGAGAGGGTATCACAAGTCCTCTCCTTCCCCTAGGTGTGCCATGAAAGTTGACATAATGAAAGCATATGACCATGTTAGGTGGGAATTTATTTGGGATGTCCTGTCCGCCATGAACTTCCATCCTACAATGATTAAGTGGCTTCAAGCATGTGTAACCACTGCAAACTATTCCCTATGTATCAATGGGGAAGTGATGGGGTACATTAAAGGGAAGAAGGGGCTGAGACAGGGGGATCCGTTATCCCCGTATCTCTTTGTTATTGTGATGGAAGTGCTTACGAGTTTACTTAAGGAGAAAGCCCAGCTCCCGGGCTTTCATTATCACTGGAGATGTAAAACTAATCAATTGATAAATCTGTGCTTTGCTGATGATCTAATGATATTTTGCAAGGGAGAGGCTTCTTCGATTAAACTCATCAAGGAAGCATTGAATGAGTTTGAGGCTCTTTCTGGTCTCTCCCCTAGCACAGGTAAGAGTAGTATATTCTTCTTTCTTTTTTTTTTGGGTAAATTAGCTTGAAATTAAAAGAGGTTAAGCGAATATACAGCCTACAAGGGGCATACCCCAGGTAAGACAAAGCAAAAAGAAAACGACAAAAATATAAAAAGCCAAGTGGCTACATGGGTTGCCCGTGTCCAAGCCCCGTCAAACAAACTATCCCAAGGAATAGAGGGTTCAACGGGAAACCTGGACACGGGCATGGTAATAGCAGAAAATCCACGACACAACCCGTCGGGATAGGGGTAAATTAGAGGCCCTCGAAGTCCTCACAAGCACAGAAATAAGTATATTCTTCTCTGGTGTTAGTGTGGGAGTTAAGGAGACTATTTTGCAGGATTTGGGATTTCAGGAGGGGTCCCTTCCAGTGAGATATCTGGGAGTTCCATTGTTATCTACAAAGCTTAAAGCTGTGGACTGCCAAAGGCTGGTTGATAGTATCACTGCCAAAACTAGAAGTTGGACCAATAGGGACCTTACTTATGCGGGGAGAGTCCAGCTTATCAAGAACATCTTGTTCTCGATGCAAACGTATTGGTCCTCCCTGTTCATTTTACCAAAAAAGGTCATCAAGGAAGTTGAATCTATCCTTAGGGCCTTTTTATGGTCTGGCCCTGACCTTAAAAGATCAGGGGCTAAGATTGCTTGGGAGAAGTTATGCGCCCCTAAAGATGAGGGGGGTCTTGGCTTCAAATCTATGGAGGTGTGGAATAAGGCTGCGGTGGCCAAGCATATATGGTACTTGATCTCCGGGGGAGAGCAATCCATGTGGTGCCAATGGGTTAAATCCTACTTATTAAAGGGTAGGAACTTTTGGAGCCTTAAAATGCCTGCTAATCCCTCTTGGGTTTGGCGGAAATTACTTAATCTAAGACATTTAGTCCAACCCTTCATACGTCACTTAATTGGCAATGGGGAGAACACATCCATATGGTTTGACCTTTGGCACCCGTTAGGCCCTCTGTTGGATAAGTTTGGTTCCAGAATTGTTTATGACTCTGGCCTTCCATTGAATGCCAAAGTGTCCCTCATAGTTCACAATTCTGGTTGGACTTTCCCAATCACGCAAACATGGGAGTTGAATGAAGTTAGACGGCATCTTCCACCTTTGCGTGGCTCCAGGGACCAAGTTAGATGGACTCTGAATGCATCTGGACAGTTTAGTATAGCCTCTCTATGGGAGGAATTGAGGGCTCCTTTCCCCAAGGTTAATTGGCATAAGGCTGTTTGGTTTTCTGGCCATATTCCTAAGTGTAGCTTCATTACATGGCTGGCCATCCAGGGTAGACTCTCCACGGAGGATAGATTAGTTCTCTTTGGGATTAAATCAATCTCCCAATGCAGTTTTTGCCAGGGTAGTGAAACCCATGATCATTTGTTCTTCAACTGTAGTTTTTCCACACGGGTTTGGAATGCTATGTTGGAAAAGATGGATACGAGTTGGTCCCCTAGGCCTTGGCCAGCATGGATTACCCACTTCTCCTCTTTTAGGGGAAAATCTCTAAGGAATATCGTCTCTAAGTTGATTTTCACTACTACAGTATATCATATTTGGATTGAAAGGAACTTAAGGAAGTTTCAAAATACAACTAGCACCTGGGAAGTGGTTGTTCACAAAGTCTTTAACATGGTTAAGGGTAGATTACTGTCGTTGCCAAAGTTGCCCGTAGGCTCACAAAATCATAGGTTTAATAGAGTGTGGGGCATCAATGGGTAATGGGGTAGTTGTGTGTTAGTGTATTCATTTTGTGGCCATGGTTGTAGATGTTGCAGGTTTGGTCAGCAGGAAGGCTGCCTTAATCAAGTACACCAGTGGCCTCTGAATTTGGAAGGCTGAAGTGCAGCCCCTGCTAACATGGAGGGGCTGATTCTGGACTACTATTACTTCTATGTACAAGGTAAATATCTTACTCTCTAGCTGCTGCAGCTGCATTTGTTTTCTTGTTCTTGAGTGTGCCACTATATGTAGAACCTGTGAGAAGTGTGTTTGAGCCTCAATCTTCTTGAGAGTGAAGGTAATACTTAGAGGGAGGCACTTTGTGAGGGAGAGTGGAGGGAGTTGGGTTGCAACCTTTCATGTGAGGTTTAGTGGAGGGAGCCTTGGATGGTGTGAGGTTCCATTTCAGCAGCAACATGCTGTGTGAAGTGTGGTATGATGTGAGGGAGTCATGTGAAAAAGATTACGAATGGTGAGTTTCCTAGGATTTCAGTGCTAGATTGATTGTGGATAATGTTTTGCTGAGCTCCAACTTGGAGTGAACTGCATTTGACTGATCATGTTTTCTGCTGCTTGCCAACCTGCTGACCTTGGTTCTGTCCAGCATATTTAATTGGCACTTGTGCAGCATACTTAATGCCATGGAGTGAACTGTAGTGTGCTCTGACATGTGTAGCATACTTAAATGGTACTTATTCAATGCCATTAGCTAGTGTGTGAATGGCATTAGCTGTTTCTCTGATTTTGCTGTGATCATTTGCATTGATAAGAACACTAGTTAGTGTATTCCTGAACCTGCTAGTTATGCTAGTTATGCAGACTGTTTCAGAAGTTGTTAGACAAGTCTGTAGCAGGTCCTGTTTTCAGTAATGCCTAACCATCGGGGGCTGTCACTCTGTATTGTTTTGCTTTGTTTTCAGTATTGTTTAGTATGGTGCAAGTTCAGTTGTTGTAGTCCAAGTAACTGTGTAGTCCAGTATTGTAGTTTGCCCTGTGTCAGAGTGAACCTTGGTCCAAGTTTGATATAGTCCAGTATTGTAGTTGGCCCAGTATTGTATTTGTTTGGTCTGCCGCTGCTGTTGCTGTCTGAATTGAGTCAAGCATGGTCTGAAGCTGCATGTTCTGAAGCTGCCCAGTTCTGCTGCTGTTTTGTTGCAGAATCGTGGGGTGATTCTGCCCACAGCAGGTTGCATATACTATCACAGATGTACTCAAGGAGATGGCAGTGTTCTGCAGTCAGTGTTCTGCAGACTGTTGCCATAGCAGCTGTTGTTCCATAGCTATTGTGTCTGCTAGTCATTGCATAGTTGACTGATTCTGAGATGTCAACCATGAGCAAGTGTCCTGATGATCAAGTGCAGCAGCTGTTCTAAGATTCCAGCTGAATCTGAAATCTGCTGGTGTTGGTCTCAAGTTGGTACAAGCCTCAAGATCAGTTGGTGGTCTGCTATGATGCTGAATTGAGCAGATGTGTTTTGATGCTGTTTTGGTACAAGCCTCAAGATCAGTTGGTGGTCTGCATGTTCTGAACATGTTTTGAACAAGTTAGTGGAGAATAAGTCAAAGTTTTAATGCTCTGTTGTTGTCATGTTATGTTTTGGAGCAAAGTATCCCAAGCTATGTAATTGGGTTTCTGTTATGTCATGTTTTGTTGTCATTGCGTTGTTTTCTTCCCCTCTTCTAGATGGGCTGGAAACAGCGTCTATTAGGTTATTCCCTAGGCATGTAGCCGTTTGGTATAGTCATTTCCTTACTTGGTTGTTTTCTTTTCCTCCTGTGGTATGCCCCTTGTAGGCTGTATATACGGTTCGGTTCTTTTTTTCTATTTAAAGCTGTTTTACCCAAAAAAAAAACAAACAGCAGTTGAAGCTGTAGGCTGGTTTATCCATCAAAAGCACACAAACTGGACAGCAGCATAACACAGCATAACATAGCAGCAAAACAGCTGCAGTAACAACAGACAGCAGTGCAGCAGCAGCAGCCATTTGTGTACAGCCCCAAAACCAATACAAAGCAATTTACAGGATACAACATATCCAGCGACAATACAAAACTAAGGCAGAACACCAATAACTATACATCAACTATACATCATGGAGAGGACGTCCCCCTCTGCCAAGGGAGATCCCAACGACATCCCCAGTTAGGCAAAATAGAAAACACAGTACAGAGGACATCCCCCTCTGTGAAGGGAGATCCCACCGACAGCCCCCGATGGTTAGGCATAATCTAAAACCCAAAAGCTACATAACAGAGGCCAAAAAACAACTGGACAGCAGCAGCAAGCCCAGCAGCAAAGAAAGGCCAAGTTGAGATAGAGATAAGGTAGTTACAAGGTAACAACTATAGTAGTAACAAAACAGAACCATTGACTGAGAAACCACAAATGAGGCAAATACAGGGAGTTGTAAAGTGAGAACATAGTGCTATGGACATCACTTACAATGATGCACTTGTTCAGTCCTTTGACTGATTCTGTTATGTGTCGACTGATATGGCTTTTAAGTCCTGATGTTTTGTTTTTTTTTTGGTAAATCAGCTTGAAATTAAAAGAGGTTAACCGAATGTACAGCCTACAAGGGGCATACCCTATGCCCCAGGAGGAAAAGAAAACAAAACAAGAAGATTGAGAAAAATGCGTTAACCATGCACAACCCGCATGGAGAGTAGGATATTGTAGATAAAATAACAAAAGTGTCGTAAGTGTAGAAATCATACCCCCGTAGTACTATCCATTTAAGTTGAAGGATAGTACTACGGGGTATGATATGAAGTGGTACGAGTATAAATTACATGATATGAACTGAAATTGAACTACCACCTGGCACAACCCGCCAGGCTAGGAAGTAAAGTACATAGTCACGGCCAGAGATGACCACATGGTAACCAACACTGAGGAGAACGGGAGCAAAGCAACACGGCTTCAAAGCAAGCTGAACGGCTACAACGCCCGAACCACCTGATGTCAACCAAGTACCAACTACAAGGCTACCCTGCCAAGCACCCTGCACACCACGCCCAATCCTTCCGGCCTACTACTCCCTCATCCAAACCTAAGGCTCGCCCGAACCACCTGAAGTCAACCAACTACCACCTCCACCAAAGTTGCAGCCGGCCACTTGAATTCTTATCAGGTTATGGGATTCACAGCCGGCCTCTCATAAGCATTCCTCCAAGGGATATTCAGTCCAAAAAAATCTGGTTTCTACCGATTTTTTTCTACCGTTTTTCTTTTTCAAGATCCCCAAACATTGTTTGGGTTCCACAAATTCACAGAGAGATCCACTAAGTGGCGCTGGTATATGATCTTCCAAGGGGTTCATTTACCCATAACCAGACTTCCCATCTGGGTTGTTGAAATGGAGAAGGGTCGGTTATATCAACAACCGGTTCAAGGCAAGAACACAATCACTGGAGTGGGGCGACTTACGGCGTCGGGCAACAGCCTATAAGGGGCATACCCCAGGAGGAAAAGAAAAAGAAAAAGAAAAGTAAAGAAAATTACCTAAGCCAAGTGGCTACATGAGATAACTAACATGCAGTGTTTCCAATCCATCTAGAAGAGGGAAGGAAAACAATGCCAATGCAGGACATTACAAAGCATTTGAGCTTGAGCTTATGAAACTTATACCAATCAAACTGACTGGACTAATTACAAGAACACAAAGCATTTGAGCTTGAGCTTGGAATCAACTTCACAGCAGAATGCAGAACAGGGCAGAAAGGCAAAGCTGGACTGACTGCCATTACCGGACAGCAGAAATCCTCAGATGCTTCCCCTCATTGTGAAACACTAGTCTTGCCAAAGACATGCATCGTTGAATATGAAGTTGATTATCAAAATGCAATACAACTTAGAACTGAACAAGGTGGGACTTCATTTGAGCATCAAAATGCAGAATATCAAGGCAACTTCAGAACTTAACAAGGCAGATCTGAAGCTGAATTCAGAACAGGTCAGGCAGTCCCAAAACTGGACAGCAACAACAGTTGGTAGAAATGCAGATGCTGGACAGAATCTAAAACAGAACAGGACAGTAGCATGATGTAGCTAGTGACTATGCAGAGGACGTCCCCCTCTGCGAAGGGAGATCCCAACGACAGCCCCCATTGGTTAGGCAAAACAACATAAAGAAGCTGAGCATAACAGTCTGCACTTTCATAACATAACATAACAAAATAGAACTGAAACCATCATAGCAGAGCTAGTAGCTGTACTTTCCTTACAAAATACTAAACGAATTAGCAATGGAGTCAAACACTTGGAAAAACCACCAGCTAGCAGCCACTAACACAGCAATACACTTGGAAAAACCTCATAACAGTCATCAAATGAGGGACAACAACATGTTCAGAACAGGTTCAGAACATCAGAATCTACTGTCGTAACAGTCATCAACACCATATGTACATAATAGTCATCAAAGTGCATTGATCAGGCTTCTGACTATGGGACACAACATAGAACAAGGCTACAAAAACTACCACTAGAAGCAACAGGCTGCTGCTGTCCACAGCAGTGCAGCAGCAGCAGTAACAGATTACAGAGCAGTATAGCAGCAAAAAACTACTGAAGCTCAAAATAGTATAACAGATAACAGAGCAGTACTGAAGCTCACAACTACTCCCTAGTAACCACACACCTCTCACTCTCAAGATCAAAACCAAGAGCTGGGTATCCACCTTCTCGGAGTGGGGCGACTTACGGCGTCGGGCAACCTCTATTAGAGAGTTCAACTTCGTTCGGCAGTATGGGCGTCTCTTCCAGAGCTGGACCTTTCAATAGCGGGGTCTGCAGTTGGGGGTCACGATGAAGAAATAAAATCGAAGGTCTCATGTGGGATTTCAGGTTATCTTTGATTTCAATCACGGGTCAGATTTCTCCCAGCTCCGGCAGCGGCCTCAGAGATGGGGATCTTCGATCCATATTGAGTAACTCAAAGTCATAGCTCGGGCTGCTTCAATCAAAGCCCGACGGAGGTATCCCAATTCGCAGCCTCGATCTGGTTTACCGGCGGCGAGGCTGTAATCGGACCAATCCCAGTTCGTGGGTCATTTCACGGCATATGGAGTCACCGGAACTCTTATCCTAGTTCCGAAGTTCAGCTTAGCAGCCATTATTCCCATCGCAGCACGGCGGAGGTCAGTTGCTTGTCGGAAATAGATGGTGTGCTGGTCAGAGGTAAATCACGGCCCTCTAATCAGTGATTAGGAGGTATTGGACTGAATCGTATTAGAACACTAATTGGGTGTGGTTTTGCAAGGCCCTTGGTAAGTATAGTGCTCACCTCCTACTCCCTCGTAACCTCACTCCTCCAACTCTCTATCCAAATACCAAGAGCAGGGATACCTCCACTCCCTCCACTATTCCTCACATTATTCCCCCACTACTTATTACCTCCGCTCACAAAGAAAGTTGAGGAACTAGCACACAGCTCACTTGGGTTGCACACAATATAGTAAGATCACTCAATTGTCATAAATTGCTATAGCAGCCCACAAGGATTAAGGATTAAGATATTTTTTTTGGGGTAATTTAGCTTGAAATTAAAAAAGGTTAAGCGAATGTACAGCCTACAAGGGACATACCCCAGGAGGAAAAGAAAAGGAAAACAAATAAGAGTGAAAAAAGTGCGATAAACCATGCACAACCCGCATGGAGAGTGAGATAGAGTAAATACATAACAAAATGTAATGTGAAATTGAACTACTACCTGGCACAACCCGCTAGGCTAGGAAATAAAGTAAATACGGTAGATAGTCATGGTCAACGGTGACCACATGATAACCAGCGCTGAGGAGAGATCCTCCTCCTCCAAGGCTGGGATAAGAAGACCAAGAATTGAGTAGCCCATCACCCCAAAGCTAGCATAATACCCACTCAAAAGAAGTCAACTACTACAGAGGGACACGGACCGAGAGAGGTTCGAACTGGAGATGTCGGCATCCGACAAGGCTACCCTGCTAAGCACCCTGCACACCACGCCCATTCCATCCAGACTACTACATCCTCACCCAAATCCCCTAGGCTCGCTAACGACTATAAGTGGAACAGGAAGAGGGGCCACCAAAAGTAGCCCCCCAAACCACAAGTGGACCAAGCTGTTCTATTCGATCAGTGCAAACCACTAAATCTAATCTGAAACAGACTATGAAGCTACCCCTTTCAACCAGTGAGAATCCACCAATCTAGTCAAAGACAGCTCCGGCAACTACCTTGCTCGATCAGACTCATCCATAATCTAATCATCGGCACCCACAGCTGCTGCTACTGTGAGATTCCCCCTTAACTAGGAGAATCCAATCTAATCAATAATAGCCACTTCCACAAGAATACTACGCAAATCCTCAGAGCTAAAAGCGCTGGCTCAAGGGATATAGAGGGCTCGACGAAGAGCCCGGCCCCCGATTTCAGTCCAACAGATGACCGCCTATCAGGGGTTGCAAAACTAACAGTAAACTGGCCCACTAGTCCAGCAACAACGTATTAGGGAGGAAAAGAGAGCTGGGGGAGCTTCTCTCTCTAACCTAGAGAGAGAAAGCCCCCCTCCAGCCCAGCAACCACCATCTCCGGCCTGGCCAAGCCCATTCCGGCCATCTATCCATCCAATCCGCTGGCATTCGGAGCTAAGCAGGAGCAGCAGCAGTACACCTCGGGCAAGGGAGCCCCTCGCACGACAGGGGCTCTCCTCCACCGCCCAAGACTCAAACCAGCCACCACTGGTCCGGCCTCCGCTGGTCAGTAATAGATCTGGGAAAGCCAGCCATCACTGGGCCGGCCTCCTCTGGTCCGGTTGTTCAACCATATCTGGACCTCTCTGGTCCAGTCAACCATCTACGGGCCATCTACACCGCCCAACCCATATCCAGCCATGGCAGCCACCACAAGGTCTGGCCACCGGCCGGCCACCAAAAGCAGCAGCAACGGCCACCGGCCAACAGCAGCAGCAGCAACGGGCAAGGGAGGCTCTCTCCTTAGAGAGACTCTCCTCCACCGCCCTCCACAACCGGTAGCAGCAACCTCCGGCCACCACAAGGCCATTTCGGTCAGGCCAGATCTGGTTCGAGCAAGCTCCACCTGGCCCGGCCTCCAACTGGTCCAGTCAACAGCTACCACCGTGGCTCAAATAGCCGTAGTGCTTAGTCTCCACAGTCAACCCGGACGAGGACCGGCGGCTACGTTTTTGGATCTGCTCCGGGCAGATCTGAAGCCACTACCGGCCACCAACAGCAACAGCAACGGGCAGATCTGTTTTTTGCAGTCATGGCTACCCAATGCGGGCAGCAACTGGTCCGGCCAGCCAGCCAGCTCGGGCAGTCACCAGCCTAGCGGCCGCCCGGGCAATCAGCAAACGGCCTACTTGGCCACGCAGCAGGCAGCAGCCTGCCCAATGGGTTTTTAATTTAATCAGTGCGGGTTGTGCACTGGCCATTATATTTTATGGTTTCCGTAGTTTGTATTGCGGGGACTTCGAGGGCCTCTTATTGTACCTTGTTCACCTACTGTTTTGCCACGCCGTGTCCAGGTTCCCCGTTGAACTTTCTATTCCTTGGGATAGTTTGTTCGGCGGGGGGACACGGGCACCCCATGTAGCCACTTGGCGTCCTTTTTTTTTGCTTTGTCTTATCTGGGGTATGCCCCTTATAGGCTGTACATTCGGTTAACCTCTTTTATTTTCAAGCTAACCGCCCTAGGGCATTACCCAAAAAAACAACATATCAACCCAAATGCTCAACAATCAAACTAGGATACCAAAGCATCTCACTGTTGCATTTAACTTGAATAGCTATTACAACTGACAAAATAACAGGTGATGATAGCTGGATTATCAAAGGGATAGCTGTTAGGCTAACCACCCTTGAGTAGTGACCTGCAAAAGAAATGGCTTGAGTGGAAATCCAAGCTACCACGTATATTTAGATTAATGGTGAATGTTCCACATAGAAAGTAAATGAGGAGGTCCCTTAAACTCTAAAGACAACAACCTGTTTCTGACCTCATTTGAAATTTTGTTAGCAACCCCTCCAGGGGGGCAGCTGAGATTCTGGAACTTTCTAAAATTTCTCTTAATCCATAATTGGTGCACATAGACTGTAAAATACAAGCCTAGCAACTATGACTGCCAAGGATTTACCCTTTAAAATGGACAAATTACTTACCCACTGCTGCCAAGAGGACAGTCCTACCAAATGAGGACATTTAGAGGAGAGAAGTCCTCTAATCTGAGTAGCTATGGGGCATTCAAAGAATAGGTGATCGTGGGATTCTACACCCATACAGAAAATACAAATGGAGGTAGATTTCATGCCAAACTGAACAAGTCTATCCTCAGTAGATAATCTATTCTGAATGGCCAACCATGAGATCACACTACACATAGGAATATGCCCAGAAAACCATACCACTTTAACCCAGGTTATAGCAGGGAAATGAGGTCTTAAATGCTCCCAAAGAGAGGAGATAGTAAATTTCCCAGAGGTATTGAGAGTCCAAATGCATCTGTCACCAATGGCAGCATTGATTTGGACAGCTTGTAGATCCGACCTCACTTCATTTAGGTCAGGAGACTGAGTCATAGGGAAAGCCCACTGGTTATCCCTAATAATAGCTTTCACAATGACATCCTTTGGAAGCCCTGAATCATAGACAATCCTAGGACCAAATCTTGGTAAGAGGGGCCCAAGGGGATGCCAGTTTTTTTTTTGTTTTTTTGTTTTTTGGTTAAATCAGCTTGAAATTTAAAAGAGGTTAACCGAATGTACAGCCTACAAGGGGCATACCCCAGGAGGAAAAGAAAAGAAAACAAGAAGATTGAGAAAAATGCGTTAACCATGCACAACCCGCATGGAGAGTAGGATATTGTAGACAAAATAACAAAAGTGTCATAAGCGTAGAAATCATACCCCCGTAGTACTATCCATTTAAGTAGAGGGATAGAACTACGGGGTATGATATGTAGTGGTACGAGTATAAAATACATGATATGAACTGAAATTGAACTACCACCTGGCACAACCCGCCAGGCTAGGGAGTAAAGTACATAGTCACGGCCAGAGATGACCACATGATAACCAACATTGAGGAGAACGGCAGCAAAGCAACACGGCTTCAAAGCAAGCTGAACGGCTACTACAGAGGAATATGGCACCAAGAGAGGCTCAAACCAGAGATGACGGCATCCGACAAGGCTACCCTGCCAAGCACCCTGCACACCACGCCCAATCCTTCCGGCCTACTACTCCCTCATCCAAACCTAAGGCTCGCCCGGACCACCTGAAGTCAACCAGCTACCAACTACCACCTCCTCCAAAGTTGGGATAAGCAAACCAAGAACCTACTACATCCAACAGACCCAGAGAGCATGCAAAGTACCCACTCAAAGAGATCAGCTACTACAGAGGGACAAGGAACCGAGAAGAGGCTCGAACCGGAGATGTCTGCATCCGACAGGGCTACCCTGCTAAGTACCCTGCACACCACGCCCATTCCATCCAGACTACTACTCCCTCAACCCAATCCCCTAGGCTCGCTAACAACTAAAAGAGGAACAGAAAGAGAATCCACAAAAGTGGCCCCCCTAACCGCCGGTGGACCAAAAGAAGGATTTTGTTGAGCTACACTAGCCCAGTAGGTAATTCTATACTCAAGTTATATGAAAATGCGATGAATCATGCAACTAGAGAGAATGAACTACAACAAATGAACGAGAGATACAAGAGCTACCACAATCAACAGACAGATTAAGACTGAAGAAACCTGCAAGTCCTACAGATGAACAAACTCTGCCTTGATAACCTGAGGA
Organism: Rhododendron griersonianum; assembly: GCA_018127125.1. Taxonomy (NCBI): domain Eukaryota; kingdom Viridiplantae; phylum Streptophyta; class Magnoliopsida; order Ericales; family Ericaceae; genus Rhododendron; species Rhododendron griersonianum. Next base: position 618,287 of record JACTNZ010000016.1, on the reverse strand, counting down.
TCATGAGTGATAGAGCTGTCTCCAAGCACTAAACTTGTTATTTTGCTTCTTTTTTTTTGGGTAAAATAGCTTGAAATAAAAAGAGGCTAAGCGAATTTACAGCCTACAAGGGGCATACCCCAGGAGGAGAAGAAGAAAAAAGAAAATAAAAGATTGAGAAAAAAGACCTAAGCCAAGTGGCTACATTGACCAATGTTTCATTACCATCTATGAGATGGGAGAGAAACACATTTGAAGGAGGACATATGCTAGACAGAACACAGTGTGCTGCTTAACAACTGCTGGATAGAACACAATATGCCCCCAATCTTTGATCAGTTCTTAACATATGCTGAAGGAGGACATCTCCTTTGGAGGCTAGACCAATAGCTAATAGCACAAACAGCTGCTGACTTGGGGCTGCTATGTTGAGAGATAGCACAAACAGCCCAGGACGGCACAATCAGCCCAGAACGGCAGCAGCAGTCCATATCAGAGAGTACACCATATCAGACGCAGCTGAACCGTCTGGGTAGCATACTTCTGTGCTATACTTGATACTTGATACTTTTGGGGTGTGTAGCAAGAGCCTAAACTGTGCAGTTGGGCTGTGAAGCAACCAGCAACAGCAGATCAGCAGCAATAGCAGATCAGAACTGATGCAGCTTATGGATCCTGCTTCCATCACAGAACAGCAGCAGTCCAAATACCATTCACTCACATTCAATTGAACCAAAACAATACCATATGCAGAGGACGTCCCCCTCTGCGAAGGGAGATCCCAATGACAGCCCCGATTGGTTAGGCGAAAAATAGAAATGAACCTCCACTAACCAAACTACAAACAACTTCTGAAGAACAACAACAGTCAGCATCTGAATATACAGTCAACTTCTAGCCTAACAAGGATACAACAGTTAACAATAACAGATGCAACATTACGACATTCCAACATTACAACATTCCATCAGCCATCAGTCAGCTTCAATAGCAGTCCATCAGTAGACAACATCTACTGAAATAATGGTGCAAATGAATGCAGAGGACGTCCCCCTCTGCGAAGGGAGATCCCAACGACATCCCCAGTTGGTTAGGCATAAATAACAGCTAAAGCATCAAAACAGCTGGGTATGCAAAGGAAGCTGCTAACAGCCAAGTTATAGGCAACATGGACATATGGACAGCCATGTTGCCTATAACTTGGCATTACATCCATTTAGTGCTACCATATACTATCAGCTTACTAGTGCAATGCAAACAGCAGCAGAGGTGATCAGTCAGCAGTATAGCAGAATAGCAAGATAGTGTAACTCTAATCCCAAAACTACAGAACTCTATTCCCAGAACAGCAGAAGTTCAAAATAGTATAACAGATAATAGAGCAGTACTGAAGCTCAGAACAGTGACTGCTGAACCTTCTGAATCCTCCTTGAGTGGAGCAGTGACCTGGTAGACTAGCAGTAATAGCAGGTCCAATTTTTGAGTTCTATTTCTGAGCTTCAAGGCACAGCTAAGTCCCTTTGAATCATTTGTGTAATGCCCTGAATGGAAAGCCCTGAAATTAAGCATGAATGTGAGTAGAAGTCAGTCAGTTCAAGTATTGAAATTAAGCATGAATGTTCCACATAGAAAGTAATTGGGAAGGTCCTTTGACTTCTAGGGACAACAATCTACATCTTACTTCATTTGAAATTTTGTTAGCCACCACTTCAGGAGAGCAGCTTAGATTTTGGAACTTTCTATAGTTCCTCTCAATCCACATATGATGCACATAGACTGTAAAGACAAGTTTAGCAATTGTGATAGCTAATGTCTTGCCTTGAAGAGTGGATAATTTACTTATCCACTGTTGCCAAGAGGTCAACCTTACCATATGAGGGGTCTTTGGGATCAGTATACCTCTAACTTGTGTGGCCATGGGGCATTCAAAGAATAGGTGGTCATGGGTTTCTACACCCATACACAGGCTACAGGTGGAATAAGATTTCATGCCAAACATCACCAATCTATCCTCAGTAGATAACCTATTAAGGATGGCCATCCATGAGATGACACTGCATCTGGGAATATATCCTGAGAACCAAACTACTTTATGCCATGTGGTGACAGGAAAGTGGGTTCTCATCTGATCCCAAAGGGATGAAATACTAAATTTCCCAGATGCTGTGAGAGTCCAGATACACTTGTCTCCAATGGAATCATTGATGGAGACAGCATGTAGATCAGCTCTCACATCATTAAGGTCAGGGGATTGGGTTTTTTTTTTTGGGTAAATCAGCTTGAAATAAAAAAGGGCTAACCGAATATACAGCCTACAAGGGGCATACCCCAGGAGGAAAGAGAAAAAAAAAGGAAAGAAAAGAAAACGAAAACAAAAGGAAAGCCTATGCCAAACGGCTACATAGGACTAGAGGTAAACAGAGCATCTGTTTCCTATCCATCTAACAGAGAGGGATACAAAACAAATGGCAAAATGGTTACAACCACTATACATGATACTTGAAATAACTGTGCATACTTGAAAGTACTTTGCTGTGCTGCTGCATGTTCTGAACTTTGCTGTGCTGCTGCATGTTCTGAACCTTACAAAGCTGCTGTTGCATGTTCTGCTCAGGGGATTGGGTTATTGGGAAGGCCCATTGATTGTCTCTAATGATGGCCTTCACAAATGCATCCTTAGAGATTCCTGAGTCATAGACTATTCTAGGACCAAACTTTGATAAAAGGGGGCCGAGGGGATGCCAATTGTCAAACCACAAAGAGATTAGCTGGCCATCCCCAATATTGTACTTGATGTGAGGCTGGACTAGTGGTCTAAGATTAAGTATTTTCCTCCAAACCCAGGAGGGGTCGTTTGGAATTTTAACACTCCAAAAGCTTTTGCCCTTAAGTAAATAAGACTTAACCCACTGGCACCACATAGATTGCTCCCCTCCAGAGATAAGGAACCAAATGTGCTTGGCAACAGCTGCCTTGTTCCAAATTTCCAACGATTTAAATCCTAATCCACCTTCCTTGACTGGAGAGCAAAGGTGTTCCCATGAGACTTTGGCACCTGTCTTCTTGAGGTCAGGGCCAGACCAGAAAAAGGCTCTAAGAATGGATTCAATCTCTTTAATTACCTTTTTAGGGATAATAAAGAGGCTTGACCAATAAGTTTGCATTGAAAATAGAATTGACTTTATCAATTGTATTCTGCCAGCATAATAGAGGTACCTATGGGTCCAAGTTTTGGTTTTTGCTACAATCCTGTCAACCATTAGTTTACAGTCAGTGTGCTTGAGCTTGGTGGATAGAAGAGGTACCCCCAAGTACCTAACTGGTAAGGTCCCTTCCTGGAAGCCTAAAATGCTCATTATGGAAGCCTTGGTGGAATGATTAACTCCGGAAAAGAAGATGTTGCTCTTGGTAGGGCTGGGGGAAAGCCCGGACAAAGCCTCAAACTCCGTCAAGGAGTCTTGAATATGGGTAATAGAACTCACCTCACCTTTGCAAAATATCATAAGATCATCCGCAAAGCAAAGGTTGACAAGCTTGGTGGAGCCACATTTCCAATGAAATTTAAAATTAGGGAGGATAGACTTTTCCTTAAGGATGCAAGACAATACTTCCATAACAATGACAAACAGGTAGGAAGACAATGGGTCACCTTGTCGTAAACCCTTCTGTCCAGGAATGTAACCTATTGATTCTCCATTGAAACACAGGGAGTAATTAGCTGTGGAAACACAAGCTTTGAGCCATTGGATCATCTTAGGGTGGAAGTTCATGGATTCCAGGACATCCCACAGGAAATCCCATCTGACATTATCATAAGCCTTCATAATATCCACTTTCATGGCACACTTAGGAGTAGAGGATTGTTTATGATAACCCCTCATCAGTTCCTGAGTAAGGAATATGTTATCAGCTATCCTCCTACCCTGTACAAATCCAGATTGTGCTGGATCAATAAGTGAAGGCAGGATAGGCTTGATTTTGTTGGCTAGAATTTTGGCAATGCACTTATATATCACATTGCAGCATGAGATGGGCCTGTAATCTCCTACCTTAGAAGGGTTGGGGACCTTAGGCACTAGAGCAACTAGGGTAGCATTGGCTTTCTTCAAAAGCTGACCTGATTTAAAGAAAAGCTTAACAGCTGAGGTCACTTCATGACCTATCACAGGCCAAGCTTTATGATAGAACGCTGCATTGTAGCCATCTGGGCCAGGTGCTTTTTGAGGATTAAGAGACCAGAATGTGTCCTTAACCTCTTTATCAGTCACCTCCATCACCATTTCCAAACTTTGGACAGGAGTGAGTTTCCTAGTGATAAGTTGATGTACTCTAGAAGATCCAGAGTAATGACTCAGATGTTTAGTGCCTAAAAGATTAGTGTAGTAGTTGATGAAGGTCTGCTTAACCAACTCAATGTCCTGGGTAACAGCTCCATCTTCCAAAACCAGACTAAGAATTGATTCAATCTCCTTAATTACCTTTTTAGGGATAATGAAGAGAGATGACCCACCGACGGGAGCTGAATCCAGCCTGGGCAGTGCCAAGTAGGCCAGCCGGCATCCTAGCAGCTGGCCCGGGCATTTTGGCATTGGCAGCAAGCAGCAAGCCAGCAAGCATTGGGGCCTTGCTGGGCAGCCAGCCAGCTCGGGCAGCCAACAGCATAGCAGGCAGCAGGCCTGCCCAGCCAGCCAACATCATGCCAGCCACAGGCTTGGCCAACCAAGCAGTCATCCCGGTACCCCGGATAGGCTGAAAATATCGTATCCATTGCGCCTATCGTTATTCAATATGCGCGTTGCACTTATTTATTTTTTGTCAATCTGTTGCTGGACGAACGGGCCAGTTTACTGTTAGTTCGGCGATCCCCGATAGGCGGTCATCTGTTGGACTGAAATCGGGGATTAGGCTCTTAGTCGAGCCTCATATCCCTAGTCCCTGTTCTTTTAGCCTGCGGTTTAGTGTAGTATTCTTGTGGTCGTGGCTATCTTTGGTTAGATTAGATTCTGTTCTGGTTGAAAGGGGTAGTCCTGCAGTAGCAGCAGCTGCGGGTGCTCTAATTAGATCTGTGGATGGTTCTGATTGAGCGAGGTAGCTGCTTGAGCTGTCTTTGATTAGTTTCTGTTCTGGTTGAAAGGGGTAGTCTTGCAGTAGCAGCAGCTGCGGGTGCTCTGATTAGATCTGTGGATGGTTTCTGATTGAGCGAGGGGCAGCTTGGACCACTTGGGGTTTGAATGGCCTCTTCCGCTTTTAGTCGTTGGCGAGCCTAGGGGATTAGGGTCAAGGGGGAGTAGTCGTGGTGTGCAGGGTGCTTAGCAGGGTAGCCTTGTCCGACATTTCCAGGTCGTGCCTCTCGTGGTGTGTAGTAGCTGATCTCTTTGAGTGGGTATTTTACTAGACTTGGATCTGGAAGTACTAGGGTTCTTGGTTTTCTTAGTCCAGACTTGGAGGAGGAGGTTTCTGGGTAGTTGGTTTCAGTGGGTGGTTTTGGTGAGCCTTTTTTTTTTTGGGTAAATTAGCTTGAAATTAAAAAAAAAGGTTAAGCGAATGTACAGCCTACAAGGGGCATACCCCAGGAGGAAAAGAAAAAGAAAAACAAGATTGAAAAAAGTACGGTAACCATGCACAACCCGCATGGAGAGTGAGATAAAGTGACATATGAAATACAAATGGATCTGAATAGAACCATGAAATAAATGAGGTGAAAATGAAGTACGTACTGGCACAACCCGCCAGATTAGGAAATAAAGTAAATAAGGTAGATAGTCATGGTCAATGATGACCACATGATAACCAGCGCTGAGGAGAGATCTTCCTCCTCGTAGGCTGGGCTAAGAAATCCAAGAGCCATGTCTTCCTTCACCCCAAAGCTAGCATAATACCCACTCAACAGAAGTCAACTACTACAGAGGGACTCAGACTGAGAGAGGCTCGTCCTGGCGATGTCTGCATCCGACAGGGCTGCCCTGCTAAGCACCCTGCACACCACGCCCAATCCAACCAGACTACTACAACCTCGCCCAAATCCCCTAGGCTCGCTAACGACTAAAAGCGGAACAGAACGAGAGGCCACCAAAAGCAGTCACTCGAACCTCAAGTGGACCAAGCTGCTCTTTTCGGTCAGTGCAAACCACCAATCTAGTCAGAAACAGACTGCAAAGCTACCCCTTTCGATCAGAGAGAAACCACCAATCTAGTCAATGATATCTATGGCAACTACCTTGCTCAATCAGACTCCATTCATAATCTAATCATCGATATCCACAGTTGCTGCTACTGCGAGACTACCCCTTAACTAGAACAGAATCTAATCTACTCAAAATAGCCACAACCACAAGAATACTACGCAACACCTCAGGGCTAAAAACGCAGGCTCAAGGGATATAATGGCTCGACGAAGAGCCAGACCCCCGATTTTAGTCCAACAGATGACCGCCTATCGGGGATCGCAGAGTCTAACAGTAAACTGGCCCATAGGTCCAGCAACAAACAATATTGGACTTGGAATCCGTGCCACTTTTTTTTTTTTTTTTTTTAAAGAAATTTTGCTTGACAAACATAAACCTTCCCCACTGCCCGGGCCATCCTGCCGGCTTACCTGCCCGGGCTGGCCTCCCATCGGGTGGCTGCTGCCTGCTGATGCCGCTGCCCGCTGCTTGCCCGGGCTAGCTGCTGCTGGACGAGGATTGACTCGAGTTGCCCGGGCATAAGCTGCTGCCTAGCCTCCGCCCGAGCAAAACAAGCATTGACAGCCACGGCTGCCCCCCGCCCGAGCCATTCAAGGATGGCCTGCCCAGGCTGGCTGGCTGGCTGGCTGTTGAGCCACGGCCACGCCAGGCTAGCTGAATGGCTAGATGTTGATGGCCACCGGAGGAGGTGAATCACCCTCCCACGATTGTGAATGAGCCATGGCTGTTGATTGCCCGATGCCTGGCTGAAAAGAGCCATCACTGGCGACGGGTTGAATTTGGATTGATAGCTCACCGGAGGCGGGGTTGGGGCTGGAGGAGAAGGCCGACGGCTATTGAACCACGGGTATTGATCCACGGGTATTGATCCACGGCTGGGGTAACTGTACTTGTAGAGCTCAGTGGTGAGTCAGCCCTGCTGCTGTGCCACTGTTCGAGCACAAATTGAAGCAGCAAGGTCATCTTCTCCGGCGAGGACTGGTAGACAGAACCGGACCCATAGCATCTCGACCCATGAAAGCTGCAGCCATGGCTGTCCCTCTGCAGCCCCTTCGGTGCGGTGAGGATGAGCGGTGAAGGATGATGGCCAGTGGCTGTTAAGCCACTGCTGTTGGACCAGAGGAGGCTGGCTGCTGATGATGGTCTCCACGGCGGGCAGGTCACCACGACTGTCGCGCCCGGGCTGTGATTGGCCAATAATAGCCATAGACTTTCAGATCTGCCCGGTGCAGATCCCAATAAAGCCGCCGGTGCACGGCGGGGTTGAGCTGCTGTACTGGCCTGGCCTGGACAGCCGGCTGTGAGTTGAATGGCCATCGAAGGCCAGCTGTGGACTGGCCGGTTGGAAGGCCGCCGGCTGGAGCTTGCTTGATTCCAGATCTGAGATGTAGAAGGGGCGGTGGAGGAGAGCCCCTGTCGTGCGAGGGGCTCCCTTGCCCGAGTACTGTCTGGAAGAACTAGGTTCTTGGTTTTCTTAGCCCAGACTTGGAGGTGGAGGTTTCTGGGTAGTTGGTTTCAGTGGGTGGTTTTGGTGAGCCTTAGGTTAGGATGAGGGAGTGTTAGGCCGGAAGGATTGGGCGTGGTGAGCAGGGTTCTTAGCAGGGGACCTTGTCGGATGCCGTCAACTTTGGTTCGAGCCTCTTGATGCTTGTTCCTCTGTAGTAGCCGTTCAGACTGCCTGGAAGCCGTACTACTTGTAGCTGTTCTCCTAAGTGCTGGTTATCTTGTGGTCATCACTGACCGTAACTATTTACTTTATTTCCTAACCTGGCGGGTTGTGCCAGGAAGTAGTTTATTTTCATTTCCACTTCATTTCACCACATGTTTGTATTCTTATCCATTCATATCATACCCCGTTGTGCTATCATTAGTACAACGGGGCTATTATCTCTACCCATATGTCATTTACCTTACTCTCCATGCGGGTTGTGCATGGTTTACTGCACTTTTATCATTCTTGTTTTTTTTTCCTTTTCTTTCCTCCTGGGGTATGCCCCTTGTAGGCTGTACATTCGCTTAACCTCTTTTAATTTCAAGCTAATTTACCCAAAAAAAAAGAAGAGAGATGACCAATAAGTTTGCATTGAGAAGAGAATTGATTTTATCAATTGTATCCTTCCAGCATAAGACAAGTACCTGTGAGTCCATGACTTTGTTTTGGCTACAATCCTATCAACCATGACTTTACAGTCCGTGTGCTTGAGTTTTGTGGATAGAAGAGGTACGCCCAAGTACCGAACAGGTAAAGACCCTTCCTGAAAAACCAAGATATCTAAAATGGAGGTTTTTGTGGTATGGTTAACCCCAGAGAAGAAAATGCGAGTTTTTTTTTTTTGGGTAATTTAGCTTGAAATTAAAAAAGGTTAACCGAATGTACAGCCTATATAGAACTAACCTAGAGAGAGAAAGCCCCCCGGCAGCCACCACAAGGCCCGGCCTCGCCGGGCAGCCACGGGCAAGGCAGCCACCACAAGGCCCAGCCACGCCGGGCAGCAGCCACCATCCGGGCAAGGGATCCTCTCTCCTTATAGAGACTCTTTTTTTTTGGGTAAATCAGCTTGAAAATAAAAAAGGCTAACCGGATATACAGCCTACAAGGGGCATACCCCAGGAGGAAAACAAAACAAAGAAAAGATTGAGAAAATTAGAAAGGTAGGCCAAATGGCTACATGGGGAGGGTAATACCAGTAGATAACATACTAAATAGATGGAAACAAAACAAAAGGGATAAATACATTTGTTTCCTATCCATCTACAAAAGGGATAAATATGGCTGGACAAACTGAGCAACCTTAAGTTGCTGATCCTTAGAGAGACTCTCCTCCACCGCCCTCCACAACCGGCAACCCTCGAGCCGCCTCTACATCCGACGGTCTCTGGTTTGGCCGGCCTTCATCTGGTCCGGAGCTCCACAGCCGTGGGCTTCGTCTCCAGCCTCAACCCCGTCGTGAACCGGCGGGTACCATTTGGGATCTGCTCCGGCAGATCTGAAATCAAACCGGTCTTCAACCAGCCACCACCAGCCGGTCTTCAACCTCACGGCTGAGGGTCTTCACAGCCGTCGGCCCAACCATTGCGAATGGCGCCGTCTAGTCCCGGCCGCCGGGACCCCGCCGCGGGACTCAACAGCCGCCGAGGGGCCCAGCCGTCGTGTGGCTCTCCGTGGCTCACCTTCCCGCCGCCAGTCAACGACCTCTCCGGCCAGATCTGTCCAGTCAGACCAGGTCGTGGTCAGGCCTCTCGGGCAGGCTCTGGTCCGGTCTTCCATCCGGATCACCGTGGCTCCACAACCATCGGCCTTCATCTTCAACCCCAACCCCCGCCGTGGACCCAATAGCCGCCGTGGGGCCCAGCCGCCCGGGCAATCAGCCAGCCCGGGCCAAGCAGCGGGCAGTAGCAGGGCCAGCAGGCCTGCCCAGCCAGCCAACATCAAGCCAGCCACAGGCTAGGCCAGCCAAGCAGCCATCCCGGTACCCCGGCTAGGCTGAAAATCATTGTATCCATTGCGCCTATCGTTATTCAATATGCGCTTTGCACTTATTTATTTATTGTCAATTTGTTGCTGGACTTACGGGCCAGTTTACTGTTAGTCTTTGCGATCCCGATAGGCGGTCATCTGATGGACTGAAATCGGGGTCGGGCTCTTGGTCGAGCCTTTACATGCCTAGATCCTGTACTTGGTAGCTCTGAGGTTGGGTATAGTATTCTTGTGGTCGCGGCTATCGTTGATTAGATTAGATTATGTTCTGATAGAAAAGGGTTTTCGTAGTAGCAGCAGCTGTGGATGCCACTGATTAGATTGTTGGATGGTTTCTGATTGAGCGAGGTAGCTGCCGGAGCTGTTGCCGAATAGATGGGTGGTTTGCACTGATCGAAAGGAGTAGCTTGGTCCACTTGAGGTTTGAGTGGCCACTTCTGGTGGTTCCTCTTTCTGTTCCGCTTGTAGTCGTTGGCGAGCCTAGGGGATTAGGTTGAGGGGGGAGTAGTCGTGGTGTGCAGGGTACTTAGCAAGGTAGCCTTGTCCGACATTTCCTAGTCGTGCCTCTCTAGTCCGTGTCCCTCCGTAGTAGCTGATCTCTGATGAGTGGGTATTATGCTAGCCTTGGGTTTAGTAGTACTAGGTTCTTGGCTTTCTTGTCCCAGCTTTGGAGGAGGAGGTTACTGGGTAGTTGGTTCAGTGGGTAGTTTTGGCGAGCCTTAGGTTAGGATGAGGGAGGGTTAGGCCGGAAGGATTTGGCGTGGTGTGCAGGGCTCTTGCAGCGGGGCCTTGTCGGATGCCGTCATCTCTGGTTCGAACCTCTTGATGCCTTGTTCCTCTGTAGTAGCCGTTCAGATTGCCTAGAAGCCGTCTTACTTCATAGTTGCTCTCCTCAGCGTTGGTTATCATGTGGTCATCGTTTTTTTTTTTTGGGTAAATCAGCTTGAAATAAAAAGGGACTAACCGAATATACAGCCTACATGGGGCATACCCCAGGAGGAAAGAAAAGAAAAGAAAGAAAACGAAAACAAAAGGAAAGCCTATGCCAAACGGCTACATAGGACTAGGGGTAAACAGAGCATCTGTTTCCTATCCATCTAACAGAGAGGGATACAAAACAAATGGCAAAATGGTTACAACCACTATACATGATACTGAAATAACTGAGCATACTGAATACTAAACTTGAATTTAACTTGAATCCACTCAACAGGTGTATTAGAGGATCCATTGTGGAGTTCTGATTTATACTCCTTTTCTGATCTGTTCTGAACCTTGCTGTGCTGCTGAACCCTTCTGAAACTCCCTTGGGAAAAGGGAGCTCAATGTGGATACTCATTTGGACTCCAACTTCTTTGAATGGAATGGGACCATATAGGTTCAAGGGGTCAAAGCTTTGAAGCTGAACCCCTTGAATCTGGACCTGCAAATGACAGGTGCTTGATCAACTAGGACTTGCAAAACACAGTCCTAGCAGTTGTTACAAGAGTCACAGCTGTCACAACAGTCCTTTCCAATGCTAGAAAGCTATATCAGAATACTAAATAGTACTGAAAACATATACAATGCAGAGGACGTCCCCCTCTGCGAAGGGAGATCCCAATGACAGCCCCAATTGGTTAGGCTACAAATATAAGATAAGAGATAAAACTACTGATCAACTACTGATGGACTGTTGACTATCACAATGCAACAACAGTTACATGCTACCACCATGACTATCAACTTCTGAATCTGTCTATCAACAGTCATCAGTAAATGCACTTGTAATCTGTCTATCAACAGTCATCAACTTCCGACTCTTGTGCACAAAATGCACTCGTAATATGGATCCTGTGCATACTAGCGACACGTTATCCGGATCTGTTAAAACTTATTCAATGCAGAGGAAGTCCCCCTCTGCGAAGGGAGATCCCACGACAGCCCCTAATGGTTAGGCCAATGTACTGAGGAGCAACAGAAAATGCACTACATAATAATCCAATGCTCAGTGCACCACAGAACCAGTCAAGTGAAGGTGCAGCAGAAAATGCACCATAACACCATGCAAATCAGGTTCAGAATCTGATCCAAAGATAGCATGAAGGGTGTTCTTAACATCCCCTAATGGTTAGGCAATGCATATTTAGGTGCAAATCAGGAGCAGAGCACCACAGAACAGGTTCAGAATCCAGAACTAGCAGCTATAATACCATGCAGCAGAAAATGCACCATAATACCATGCAAATCAAGTTCAGAATCTAATCCAAAGAAAGCATGTGGCACCAACAAAGATTAAGGTAACTACCTGAGTAATAGAAGTAAATAGAACCTGAGCTGAAGTATAGCCCTTGCTGCTTCATGTCTGACTACAGCCCTTTTGAATGTGGATCCAGCCTTTTTCTTGTTGAAGCATGTTAATCTGTGGCTGTGGCTCCTGCTCTCCCCTGCTTCTGCTTCTGTTTCTGTGCTCATCAATCTCATTAAGATCAAGGAGGAGCAGCATGAAGCTGTATCCCCCTTGACCAATGACCTGCAAATGTGATAGTATGTTAATTTCATAAAACCAAGGGAAGACTCATTATGTTAGTGCTTGAGGTACACCACTAAACAATGTTCCATTGGATTTTTAGTTGTCTAGAAAGGGGACCACTAGGTAGGTTAGCCAAGGACAAAAGCCTAGACCTTATATCATTGGAGATTTTATGAGCAACTACAATGGGGGAGCAGGAGGAGTTCTGGAACTTTCTGTGGTTTCTTTCCATCCAAATATGATGAACATATACAGTGAAAGCCAGCTTTGCAATAGTGTTGGCCAAAGACTTACCTCTCAAAATAGAGAGGCAATCCACCCAAGTCTGCCAGTTCTGATGTCCTTGCATGTGGGGGACTTTGGGAGACAGGATACTCCTGACTTGGGTAGCCATAGGGCACTCAAAAAATAGGTGGGCATGGCTTTCCATGTCAGGGCACAATATACATTGGGAGGTGGATTTGAGCCCAAACAGGACAAGCCTATCCTCAGTGTTTAATCTTTGAAGAAGGGCCATCCAAGTAATTAGACTACACCTCGGTATATGGCCTGGAAACCATACAACCTTATGCCATGTAACAATGGGAAAGTGGGTTCTAAGGTTGTCCCATAGGGATGAGATAGAGAACTGCCCTGACTTAGTTAGTGCCCACATGCATGTATCCTTGGTAGCACTATTGACAGTAATTGTATGCAAACCAGTTCTTATTTCATTAAGTTCAAGGGTTTGGGTGACAGGGAAGGCCCACTGGTTGTTACGTATTATATGTTGGACAGAGGCATCCCTAACTATTCCAGAATCATAGATTATTCTAGGACCAAATCTTGGGAGTAGTGGTCCTAGGGGATGCCAGTTGTCATGCCATAAAGAAGTAGACATTCCATCCCCCAACTTGTACAGAATGTGTGGCTGAACAAGGGGTCTCAAGTGGCATAAGGTAGTGTGGTTTTTAATCTGCTTAACAATAGTAATGGGTTAGGCGATTTAGGCGATTCCAGTACTGTTCATAATGGGGGACGGTACGATCTCCATGGCTGATGGAATTGGAATCAGAGCTGTCGATTCCAATGAACTGCGAAGAAAGATCCGTGGTCCAACTTCCACTCACCAAAATCTCAGCAATTCCAAATCCATTTCACTCGAATCCACGCCTGCTCCGATTCAGTCGGACCTGCAAGCCCTAAAACCGAATGTTTCAAGAGGTTTCATCCTCGAGTCTACTATTCGAACCACTATTCCTTCGGCATCTTCAGCTGAGGTTGGGAAGCTCAGTCCTAACTCGGCTGAGAAATCTAGGGCTCACAGTCCCAGGTACAACCAGACGGAACCAGTCCATCAGCCGCAAAAGGTGCCTCAGAAGGAAGGCATGCGTACAGATTCCGAAGCTCGTATGCTTCAAATCGTGGGTCACCTGGAGGACGAGCTCAACTCTTCTGAAGATCCATTTATTCTAGATGTGGTTACAGCCAAGTTACTGAGTATACAGCAGTCATGGAGAGAAGCTGAGAAACAGGTCTCTCCAAACAAGAAATCCAGCCCCTCTAGGAAGATTCAACAGGCGCTCTTTGAGGAGGGTTTGAAATTGGAAGCTGAGGAGCGGGCTCGCAAACAAAAATACGAAGTGATCAATTCTGGAACAGAAGTGATTATTGACCATGGGAGTTCCTCTCAGAATCAACAACAAACCGATCTTCTTCAAAAACAGGTACGTAGCCCTAAAACCACTTCTACGCGTCTGTTTAACGCAAAGGGGAAACCAGAGGAGGACCCCAATAGGGGGTATGATGAAATTGACACCAAACCCAGGAGGCCATGGACTTCCAATAGACCCCGACAGGCTCAGAATGGTCCCAAACCCAAACCTAAAAACTGGGCAGCCCTACTACAATCGCAAAGTCCGTCTGAGGATGTGAAACTAGACTTTCATCCTGACTTGTTTCAAGGGAAAGAAGCTAGAGTAGAAATTGATGTCGAACTTACTGACGTTGGGTTATGGAACAAGTATCTAGTAGGCCATTTCCTAGATGGGAAAATGGCCTACCCTTTGGTTCACTCCACTGCCAAGAATCAGTGGAAAGAGCTGTTTGTGGCTGTCAAACCGGATGTAGCAGGGTGCTACCTTTTCGAATTTAGAGACGAACAGGCTAAGCAAATTGTTTTGGATGGGGGCCCCTATTTCTTTTCCCAAAGATATCTAGTCCTCAAAGACTGGCATAGAATGATGCAACCAGTCAAAGAACAACCTTCTCATATCCCGGTATGGGTGAGGTTGCACAACCTACCCTTGGAATTATGGAACCAAGAGTGTTTAAGTAGGGTGGCAAGTACCATTGGCAGACCACTACATGTGGACCAGGCCACAGCCAAAACTTCAAGGCAACCAGGCCTTCTACAGACTAAGTCAACTAGTGCAAGAGTTTGCATCGAAATTAGTGCTGAGCATGACCTTCCTGATGATGTGAGTATTACTGTAGGGGACAATTCAGTTGTGGTCCCTATTGAATATCAGGTGTTACCCTCACTGTGTAGGGAATGCAAAGTTTTTGGTCACTTCCAATGTTCTAAGGCACCACCCTTAGGTAATAAAAAACAAGAGCCTGACACAACCTTGAGTACTACTCCAACCAACCCTACTATCCTTCTAGATGTGGCTGCTGTTTCAGAGATTGTTCCAGATGGAGTACTGGCAAGTAGATCACTTGATTTCACCGACAAACCTGTTGACCCGCTGAATTCCGTTAGGGGCAGCCCTGCCCTGCCTCAGAAGCAACATGTAATCAGTCCAGTCGACCTTTTGAATGAGGCAGAATCTGAAGAGGAACTATTAGGAGTTCTTGAGAGAGTGGTCAGTAGCTGTCATGAAGTTCCACAGCCCCAATCCCACTTGGAAAGCATGGGCAGCAGGTCAGATCCAATCCTTTCAACTGTACCAAGGGATGGAATGGTAAACCAAACACTCTCTCCTAAACCACCTGATCCCCAAGGTTCAGAAGTGCGGGATAAAGCCTCAAAAGAAGATCTCAAAGTTAACTTTCAGGAGGTTATATCCAGATCCGCTCAAAAAAAATTGAAGAAGCTTGCAAAGGAGCAGGCTCTGAGATCTAGAGGAAGAACCTAACTCATTCATATCCTTTTTGTCAGGGCAGTATGCTTTATACTTCTATCTTCTGCCATCTTTATTATTAGCTCTGCTTGAATAATTGTTTTATGTCTATACACCCTCTTAACTTTGGTTTTTGGAACATCAGGGGTCTCAATGACCCAATCAAACAAAAAGAGGTTAAGTGTTTTGTAAATAAGAACAAGTTATCAATTGTGGGTTTAATAGAACATAAAATAAAGGAGGATAAAGCATCTAGAGTGATAAAACATGTATGCTCTCAGTGGAGTTTTGTGAACAACTATCCCCAAGCTCCTTTAGGCAGGATTTTTGTGTGTTGGGATCCCAATGTTGTTCAAATTCAGGTCCTTGACCAATCTGAACAATTTATACACTGTGAGGTACAACCTAAATGTGGTGACCCCCCCTTTTTTGCAACATTTGTGTATGGAGAGAACAACTATCTAAATAGGCAGGCCTTATGGGCTAGACTTCATCACCTAAGCACCACTTCCCCCTGGATTGTGCTTGGTGATTTTAATGTCATTAGGTTCCCCAGGGAGAAGGCTGGAGGAACTGCTTCCTGGCCTCCTTATATGGATGACCTTAATAGTTGTTTGTATACCTTGGGGCTGGATGATCTCCGGTATACTGGTTGCTATCTCACCTGGGCCAACAAGCAGGACCCCTCACATTTTGTTAGTTCAAAGTTGGATCGAGTCTTAGTCAATGAGAATTGGATGAAGGTTTATAACCGCTCTTATGCTCATTTCCCGCCTCCTGGGATCTCTGATCACTCTCCTGCCATTACATATATTCTTCCGAGCCCTAGAAGTTCAAATAAACCATTTAAGTTTTTCAATTTCCTAGCAGACCACCCTCAATTTTTGGCTGTTGTTCAGAGAGTTTGGAGGAGGGTGATTATTGGGAATCCAATGTTTTGTGTCTGTGAGAAGCTCAAATTGTTGCAAGGTGAATTTAAACAAATGAATACTAGAGATTTCAGTGATGTCTCTGCTAGAGTAGTTGATGTCAGACAACAACTAGACTCCTTGCAGCATGCTCTGAGTTCTCATAATCCTAATCCTTCATTGATTAGCCAGGAAAGAACAGTTTACAAACAGCTCCTCATACTGCTTAGGGCTGAGGAAAGTTTAGCTAAGCAAAAGTCTCGAATCCAGTGGCTAAAGTTGGGCGATCAGTGTACCTCCTATTTCTTCAAGTCTGTGACTAATGCAAGAAATAGAAATAAAATAACTAGTCTGGTCTTAGAGGATGGGTCTATCACTCATGACATTGAGGTCATTAAGTCAAATTTTGTGAGCTTTTACTCTAATTTGCTTGGTTCTGCCCATCATGATGCCTATCAAGGTCATAGCAGAATCCAGCAGTTAGTAAATAGGAGACTATCTGATAATCAAAAGCTGGAGATGATTGTGGAGGTCACTGATCAAGAGATCAAAGACACACTTTGGTCTCTCAATCCCAACAAAGCCCCTGGTCCGGATGGTTACAATGCTGGGTTCTTCAAAAAGGCGTGGCCGATCATTGGCCATGAGGTCACTGCAGCAGTCAAGACCTTCTTTAGATCCGGTAAACTACTTAGGAAGGCCAACTCTACCATGGTAGCTCTTGTTCCAAAGATCCCTAACTCGTCCAAAGTGGGGGATTTTAGACCTATTTCGTGTTGTAACACTATTTACAAATGCATTGCTAGAATTCTTGCCAAAAGACTCCAGAATGCCCTACCTGCTCTAATTGATCCGGTTCAATCGGGGTTTGTTAAAGGGAGGAGGATTGCTGACAACATCTTTCTCACCCAGGAACTAATGCGGGGGTATCATAAATCATCCTCATCCCCAAGATGTGCGATGAAAGTAGACATTAGGAAAGCCTATGATAATGTCAGATGGGAATTTCTCTGGGATATACTGTCCTCTATGAATTTCCATCCTACAATGATCAAATGGCTTCAAGCTTGTGTTACCACTGCTAACTACACCTTTAGCTTAAATGGGGAGACCACTGGTTACATTATAGGGCAAAAAGGTCTACGACAAGGTGACCCTCTATCCTCGTACCTCTTTGTCATTGTTATGGAAATTCTCACTTGTCTACTTAGAGAGAAATCCATGCTGCCTGATTTTCACTTCCATTGGAGGTGTGGAAAGACTAAGATCATCAACCTTTGCTTTGCGGACGACCTTATGATTTTTTGCAAGGGTGAATTGTCTTCCATCAACCTTATTCAGGAGGCCCTCACAGAGTTCCAAGCTTTGTCTGGTCTCTCTCCTAACCCTGAGAAAAGTAGCGTATACTTCTCTGGGGTCAGCACTGTCACTAGAACTGCCATTATGGACGTTCTAAGATTCCAGGAGGGCACCCTTCCTGTCAGATATTTGGGTGTTCCCCTCCTCTCCACTAAGCTTAGGGCTTCGGATTGTCAACGTTTAGTGGAGAGCATGATAGCTAGGACTAAGACTTGGACCAATAGAGACCTCACCTATGCTGGTAGGGTTCAACTTATTAAGAATGTGCTATTCTCCATACAAACATACTGGTCTTCCTTGTTTATCCTCCCCAAAAAGGTAATCAAGGAAATTGAGTCAATTCTTAGGGCTTTTCTTTGGTCTGGCCCTGATCTAAAGAAAACTGGAGCTAAAGTTTCTTGGGAGCATTTGTGCTCCCCTAAAGAGGAAGGGGGTCTTGGTTTCAAATCTTTACAAGTTTGGAACAAGGCTGCCATCGCAAAACATATTTGGTTCCTGATCTCTGGGGGAGAACAATCCATGTGGTGTCAATGGGTCAAATCATACTTAATAAAAGGTAGGAGTTTTTGGCATCTCAAATTACCTAGTGATTGTACATGGGGCTGGAGGAAGCTTCTGAATCTCAGGCCCTTAGTTAAACCTTATGTCCTTTGCATACTAGGTAATGGGAATTCAATATCTTTGTGGAATGATAATTGGCATCCTCTCGGTCCTTTAACGGATAGATTTGGTCCTAGGATTGTGTATGACTCTGGCATCCCACGTGATGCCTTCGTCTCTCGCATTATAGATGGTTCAAATTGGATTTTTCCCATTACCCAAACGTTTGAACTAAATGAGGTGAGAAACACTTTGCCACCATTGGTTCAGTCCAGGTTGAATGGGGCAGATCAGAAAAGGTGGACACTTACTTCCAATGGGCAGTTCACAATTTCCTCCCTATGGGACAAGTTGAGATCCCCCTTTCCTAAGGCCTTGTGGTATAAGATAGTGTGGTTCTCTGCGCATGTACCAAAATGCAGCTTTATCACATGGCTTGCCATTCAAAATAGGCTAGCCACTGCGGATAGACTCGTGTCATTTGGTCTGAATGTTTCCCCACTTTGCGGTTTGTGTCAAGGGAGTGAAAGTCACGATCATCTCCTTTTTAATTGCCCTTTCACTAGTCAGGTGTGGGATACCATTCAGGCCAAGCTCC
This sequence comes from Rhododendron griersonianum, assembly GCA_018127125.1. Classification (NCBI taxonomy): domain Eukaryota; kingdom Viridiplantae; phylum Streptophyta; class Magnoliopsida; order Ericales; family Ericaceae; genus Rhododendron; species Rhododendron griersonianum. Next base: position 599,564 of record JACTNZ010000016.1, on the reverse strand, counting down.
ATGTCACTTGGCCTGCTAGATCTTGGGCAGACTGGGTAACTCTGTTATCAAGTTTTAAGGGCAAAACTCTCAAAAGTGTAGTTACTAGATTGGGGTTTACAGTAACCGTTTATCATATCTGGATTGAAAGAAATTTGAGGAAATTCCAGAATCAATCATGTACTTGGGAGATAATTGTTCATAAAATTTGCAACATGGTGAGAGCACGGCTTTTATCACTTTCTAATCTTCCCCATTCACAAGCAGAGTTGATTGTAAATGAGTGGAATAATGTTGTGAGTTAAGTCTAATGTACCTCGCTAGCTGTATGTTTCAGATGGGCAGGTTCATTTTCTGGACAGACTCATATCAGAGGTGGCTTTCTGGGCAGGAGAGGCTGTCATAGTTCAGCAGTCATAGTCCAAGGGATGATTCAGAAGGGTTAAGCAGTCAGAATCCTATTACTTCTAAGTATTCTCCACTCAAGGGGGATTCAGAAGGTTCAGCAGTCACTGTGACTGGTCCAATCAGCTTCTATCTATTACTTCTAAGTAAAGTCACACTGAGTTCTGGCAGAAGGGTTCAGCAGTCATAGTTCAAGGGGGGATTCAGAAGGGTTAAGCAGTCATTGGGCTCCTATTACTTCTAAGTATTCAGGTGGTTAACTTACTCCCTTTGGCTGCCTTGGAATGTACAGCAGTTGTGTGTCCCTACTATATTGTGAGATATCCCAGTGAGTTGTGTGCTAGTTCCCCATCAATCCTTGTGAGAGGAGGTAATAATTAGTGGGGGAATCATGTGAGAATTAGTAGAGGGAGAAGGTGGATACCCAGCTCTTGGTTTTGATCTTGAGAGTGAGAGGTGTGTGGTTACTAGGGAGTAGTTGTGAGCTTCAGTACTGCTCTGTTATCTGTTATACTATTTTGAGCTTCAGTAGTTTTTTGCTGCTATACTGCTCTGTAATCTGTTACTGCTGCTGCTGCACTGCTGTGGACAGCAGCAGCCTGTTGCTTCTAGTGGTAGTTTTTGTAGCCTTGTTCTATGTTGTGTCCCATAGTCAGAAGCCTGATCAATGCACTTTGATGACTGTTATGTACATATGGTGTTGATGACTGTTACGACAGTAGATTCTGATGTTCTGAACCTGTTCTGAACATGTTGTTGTCCCTCATTTGATGACTGTTATGAGGTTTTTCCAAGTGTGTTGTTGTGTTAGTGGCTGCTAGCTGGTGGTTTTTCCAAGTGTTTGACTCCATTGCTAATTCGTTTAGTATTTTGTAAGGAAAGTACAGCTACTAGCTCTGCTATGATGGTTTCAGTTCTATTTTGTTATGTTATGTTATGAAAGTGCAGACTGTTATGCTCAGCTTCTTTATGTTGTTTTGCCTAACCAATGGGGGCTGTCGTTGGGATCTCCCTTCGCAGAGGGGGACGTCCTCTGCATAGTCACTAGCTACATCATGCTACTGTCCTGTTCTGTTTTAGATTCTGTCCAGCATCTGCATTTTTACCAACTGTTGTTGCTGTCCAGTTTTGGGACTGCCTGACCTGTTCTGAATTCAGCTTCAGATCTGCCTTGTTAAGTTCTGAAGTTGCCTTGATATTCTGCATTTTGATGCTCAAATGAAGTCCCACCTTGTTCAGTTCTAAGTTGTATTGCATTTTGATAATCAACTTCATATTCAACGATGCATGTCTTTGGCAAGACTAGTGTTTCACAATGAGGGGAAGCATCTGAGGATTTCTGCTGTCCGGTAATGGCAGTCAGTCCAGCTTTGCCTTTCTGCCCTGTTCTGCATTCTGCTGTGAAGTTGATTCCAAGCTCAAGCTCAAATGCTTTGTGTTCTTGTAATTAGTCCAGTCAGTTTGATTGGTATAAGTTTCATAAGCTCAAGCTCAAATGCTTTGTAATGTCCTGCATTGGCATTGTTTTCCTTCCCTCTTCTAGATGGATTGGAAACACTGCATGTTAGTTATCTCATGTAGCCACTTGGCTTAGGTAATTTTCTTTACTTTTCTTTTTCTTTTTCTTTTCCTCCTGGGGTATGCCCCTTGTAGGCTGTATATTCGCTTAGCCTCTTTCTTTATTTCAAGCTGTTTTAACCAAAAAAAAAAAAAACAAGGGGTCTCAAGGATAGGATTTTCCTCCACACCCAGGAAGGTTCACTTGGGACCTTAACACACCAAAAGTTCCTACCTCTGAGTAAGTAGGACTTGACCCATTGACACCACATGGATTGTTCCCCGCCGGACACAAGGAACCAAATGTGCTTTGCCACTGCAGATTTGTTCCAAGTCTCCAAAGACTTGAATCCAAGACCACCTTCTTGGACAGGGGAGCAGAGATGTTCCCAGGAGACTTTAGCTCCAGAGGTTTTGAGATCAGGTCCAGTCCAGAAGAAAGCTCTCAATATGGCTTCCACTTCCTTAATGACTCTTTTAGGAAGGATAAAGAGAGAAGACCAATAGGTCTGCATGGAGAACAGAATGGACTTAATCAACTGAATTCTCCCAGCATAGGAGAGGTATCTGTTGGTCCAGGACTTTGTTTTTGCAATGATTTTATCCACCAAACATTTGCAGTCAGTATGCTTCAGTTTGGTGGACAGTAGGGGAACACCTAGATATCTAACAGGAAGGGTACCCTCCTGAAAACCAAGAACATGCAATATTGATGCTCTGGTGGAGGAGCTAACACCTGAGAAGAAAATATTGCTTTTGTTTGGACTAGGGGAGAGGCCAGATAAGGATTCAAACTCTTCCAATGATGACTGAATATGGTTTATAGAACTTAACTCACCCTTGCAAAATATCATAAGGTCATCTGCAAAACATAGGTTAACCAATTTGGTTGACCCACATTTCCAATGGAAATTAAAATCAGGCAGTAGGGTTTTCTCCTTGAGAATGCATGTGAGGACTTCCATGGCACTAACAAATAAGTATGAAGAAAGGGGGTCTCCTTGCCTCAATCCCCTTTGACCAGGGATGTACCCAATGGCTTCACCATTGAAGCTTAGGGAGTAATTGGCTGTGGTTACACAAGCCTTTAACCACCTGATCATCTGAGGGTGGAAGTTCATTGAGGCAAGGACATCCCAGAGGAAGTCCCACCTAACATTGTCATAGGCCTTCATTATATCTACTTTCATGGCACACCTAGGAGAGGGGGAGTGTTTGTGGTATCCCCTCATTAACTCCTGTGTGAGGAAGATGTTATCCGCAATCCTTTGCCCTGGACAAACCCAGACTGTGCTGGGTCAATCAAGTGAGGGAGGGCTGACTTAATTCTATTGGCTAGAATCTTGGCAATACACTTGTAAATGATGTTGCAACATGATATTGGCCTATAATCCCCAACCTTTGAAGGATTGGGAACCTTAGGCACAAGAGCAACCAGTGTTGCATTGGCTTTCTTTAACAGTTGGCCAGATCTAAAGAAAGACTTGACAGCAGAGGTGACTTCATGACCAATCACAGGCCAAGCCTTATGAAAGAAGGTAGCATTATATCCATCAGGTCCGGGGGCTTTCTGAGGGTTAAGGGACCAGAAGATGTCCTTAACTTCTTTGTCAGTGACTTCCACTACCATATCCAGCCTCTGAGACTCTGACAGTTTCCTAGTGATGAGCTGCTGGACCCTAGATGATCCAGCATAGTTGCTTTGGTGAGGGGAACCAAGCAACTTGGTGTAGTAATGGATAAAAGATCCTTTGATCAGCTCAATATCCTGTGTGGTATTACCATCTTCCAAGACCAAGCTAGTAATCCTAGTTCTATTCCTGGAGTTACTAATTGATTTGAAGAAAAAGGAGGTACATTGGTCTCCCAGTTTCAACCATTGAACTCTAGATTTTTGTCTGGCAAAGCTCTCCTCAGCTCTAGCAAGGATAAGGTACTGTTTGCATAATACCTTTTCAGCAACTTGATTTGCTGTGTCACTAGGATCTGAGGCCAGGGCATTTTGAATATCATCCAGCTGTTGTCTGGTAGAGGCAACTCTGGATGATAGATCACTGAATTCTTTAGTATTCAACTGTTTTAGATCCTTTTGTAGGATCTTCAATTTTTCACAGACACAAAACATGGGATTACCTATGATCACCCTCCTCCAGACACTCTGAACAATGTTCATAAAGTTAGGATGGTCTGCCAGAAAATTAAAGAATCTAAAAGGTCTAGATTTAGGAGAGGTGATGGGGGCCAATGCCACGACTGCGGGGGAATGGTCTGAAACTCCAGGGTTTAAGAAATGAGCACTAGACCAACATAGAGTTTTGATCCAATTCTCATTGACTAGGACCCTGCCCAATTTGGTGCTAATGTGGGATACACCAACTTGTTTATTAGACCAAGTAAATTGATTTCCAGAGTATTTAAGGTCAACTAGCTCTATAGATTGGAGGCAAATATTAATATCATCCATCCAAGGAAGCCAGTGTGTATCCCCTCCCACTTTTCAGATGGTGATCTGATGGCATTGAAGTCACCAAGAACTACCTAAGGGGATGCAAGAGCAGTTGTTTGCAGGTCACGCCAAAGTGTCTGCCTTTCAATATGGCAATTATCCCCATATACAAATGTAGCTGCAAATGAGTAATTGCCATCACAAGATTGTACATTGCAATGTATGAATTGGTTTGATTGGGAAACAAGTTGGACATTAAAGTAGGAGGGGTTCCAGCATACCAAAATTCTGCCCGAGGGGGAATGGGCATAGTTACTGATAAAACTCCAATTAGGTAAGATAAGACTAACAATCATGGCAGCAGAGGAAACAGAAGAACTTTGCAAAGAGCTCTTCGAACAAATCAGGGAAGTAACATTCTTTCCTATCTCTGTCTGATTAATACAGTATTTACCTTTAATTTTATGTTTTCAATTCTGTTTGTAACTGTCTACTGTTTAATGGATTGTGAGTCTTTACATTTTGGGTTTTGGAACTTGAGGGGCCTTAATGACCCTCTCAAACAAAGGGAGGCAAAAAATTGGGTTGTTAAGAATAAACTTTCCTTAATTGGTCTTATTGAGCATAAAATCAAAGAATCCAATGTAACTAGAGTAGTCAACACCATGCTCCCTCATTGGAATTTTGTTAGCAATCATTCCTGCTCTCCTATAGGGCGTATCTTGATTTGTTGGAATCCCCTATTGTTTAATGTACAAATTCAGTTTCAGTCCAATCAGCTTATCCATTGTAAGGTTCAATCTTGTAATGGCCAGTTTTCTTTTGATGCCTCCTTTATATATGGAGCAACTAGTTACTTGGAGAGGCAACAACTATGGGCTCAATTACAGCAGCTTTGTGTAGTTACCCCTTGGGTAGTGTTAGGTGACTTCAATGCATTGAGGTCTCCCCTTGAAAAAGTAGGAGGGGACAGAAATTGGCTGCCCTGGATGGAGGAATTCAATTCTTGTATCCAATCAACTGAATTACTTGATCTCAGGTATACTGGTTGCCAATACACATGGTCTAATAAACAACTGGGAGATGCTCATATAAGTTCCAAGATTGATAGGGTTCTAGTTAATGAGAGTTGGGTCAAAGATTTCTGCTGGTCCAATGCACATTTTCTCAGCCCTGGAGTGTCTGATCATTCCCCTGCAGTTGTATATTTGACAACTGCCTCACCTACAAAGAAAAGACCTTTTAGGTTCTTCAACTTTTTAGCTAAGCACCCTAAGTTCCTTGACACTGTTCAACAGGTGTGGAGGAGGATAATCATTGGAAATCCAATGTTCTGTGTTTGTCAAAAACTTAAGCAATTGCAGGAGGATCTTAAAAAACTAAACACAAATGAGTTTAGTGATCTTTCATCAAGAGTGGCATCCTGCAAACAACAATTAGAAGTTATCCAAAGAGAACTAGGCTCTGACCCTAGTGACCCTTCTAAACAAGCCATTGAAAAGGAACTGTGCAAGCAGTATCTAGTTTATGCCAGGGCAGAAGAAAATTTTGCCAAGCAAAAATCAAGAATTCAATGGCTAAAGTTGGGGGATCAATGTTCCTCCTTTTTTTTCAAGTCCATTACCAATTCAAGGAATAGGAACAGAATTTCTAGCTTGGTTCTAGAAGATGGGTCTGTTTCCCAAGACTTAGAGTTGATTAAGCACACATTCATCAACTACTACACAAACTTGTTAGGCACCAAACATTTGACTGATTACTCTGGTTCTTCTAGGGTGCAACAGCTTATAACAAGGAAACTATCCCCCTCCCAGAGTTTGCAAATGGTGATGGGGGTAACTGATAAAGAGATCAAAGACACATTTTGGTCTCTTAATCCTCAAAAAGCTCCTGGGCCAGATGGCTATAATGCTTCCTTCTTCCATAGAGCATGGCCTGTCATAGGCCATGAAGTGACCTCAGCTGTCAAACTGTTTTTCAGGTCTGGTCAACTTTTGAAGAAGGCCAATGCTACCCTAGTTGCTTTGGTGCCTAAAGTCCCCAATCCCTCTAAGGTAGGAGACTACAGGCCCATCTCATGCTGTAATGTGATATATAAATGTATAGCTAAAATACTAGCCAATAAAATCAGACCTGTTCTGCCTTCCCTTATTGATCCTGCTCAGTCTGGCTTTGTCCAGGGTAGGAGGATAGCTGATAACATATTCCTTACTCAGGAATTGATGAGAGGTTACCACAAACATTCCTCATCCCCTAGGTGTGCCATGAAAGTGGACATAATGAAGGCCTATGATAATGTCAGGTGGGAATTCCTTTGGGATGTCTTGGCTTCAATGAACTTCCATCCTAAGATGATCCAATGGTTGAAAGCATGTGTGTCTACAGCTAATTACTCCTTGTGTTTTAATGGGGAAGCAATAGGGTACATTCCTGGGCAAAAAGGTTTAAGACAAGGTGATCCACTATCTTCTTACCTTTTTGTGATAGCTATGGAGGTGTTAACTTGCATTCTTAAGGAGAAATCCTTCCAACCTGATTTTAATTTCCACTGGAAATGTGGAGCTACCAAACTTGTCAATCTTTGCTTTGCAGATGATCTTATGATCTTTTGCAAAGGTGAAGTTGCCTCCATTAATCACATCCAGAATTCTTTAAATGAATTTGAGAAGCTGTCTGAGCTTTCACCAAGCCCTTCCAAGAGCAGCATCTTTTTCTCTGGTGTTAGTCCACCCACCAAGGCATCCATATTAGGTATCCTAGGCTTCCAGGAGGGGTCTTTGCCTGTTAGGTACTTGGGGGTACCCCTACTGTCCACCAAACTAAAACACTCGGATTGTAAAGTAATGGTTGACAGAATTTTGGCCAAGACTAAATCATGGACACATAGGTACTTGTCCTATGCTGGGAGGATTCAATTAATAAAATCAATACTGTTCTCAATGCAAACCTATTGGTCATCTCTCTTCATTATCCCTAAGAAGGTAATTAAGGAAGTGGAATCTATCCTAAGAGCCTTCTTTTGGTCTGGCCTCGACCTTAAGAAAACGGGGGCAAAAGTCTCTTGGGAACATCTCTGTTCTCCTATTAAGGAAGGAGGGTTAGGGTTTAAATCTATGGAGGTCTGGAACAAGGCAGCAGTCGCCAAACATATATGGTTCCTTATCTCGGGAGGGGAGCAATCTATGTGGTGCCAATGGGTGAAGTCTTACCTACTTAAAGGTAAGAGCTTTTGGAGTGTTAAAACTCCAAGCGATCCCTCATGGGTATGGAGGCAAGTCTTAGAAAACTGCAGGCGATTCACCACTGTAGCAGGCGATTCACCACTGTAGCAGTCGATTCACCACAGGCGATTCCCGGCGTCTCTCGCTCGGGGGGGGAGTTCCTCCTCGAGGCCCCGGGTCTTCTCCACCGTCCGATCCATAGCCCAAGTCAAACAGGGTTAAGGAGATGACTGAGATGTAGGCGACTGGGGTGCTGACAAGATCGTGGAGGAGCTTCGATTCTCCATGGCAGACGGTACTGTTTCAATGGCCGACGGTCTGGGGCTCAAAGCCCTAGACTCCAATGAACTCCGGCGAAGGCGTCAGCTCTTAGATCCACACCAAAAATCCCAAATACAGACTCTGCACCAGGGAAACCATAATAATCCAATCCTATTCGAGCTTGACAGTTCGCACATGTTCACCTCAGACGAATCCGTTTCGCGATTCAACAATGGAGGTACAGTTCCCATACCTTCGTCAATTTCAACACCAACCGGGTCTGGGGCACCTAGCCCTAACTCGGCAAAAATCCCTAATCCTTCTCAAGAGCAACAAGATTCTGAGGAGTGTTTAGGGGTTCTCAGTCCCAAGCACTACCAGTCAAACTCAGCCCGTAAGCTGCACCAAGACTCTGAAGACTCTGAAGCAAGAATGCTTGAAATTGTTGGTCATCTCGAGGATGAACTCAACAACTCAGAAGACCCCTTCATGCTTGATGTAGTTACGGCCAAGCTACAGGATATTCAGCAGGCATGGCGAAGAGCAGCCAAAAACAAAGCTACTCAAAGAGCACAGGTGGTTCACCTCCATGGAAACACCTATCAGTTTCAACGTTCTACAGCAGAGGTACGAATTCCCAACCCTACTCCCAAAACTGTACTTAACCCTAGTGGAAATCCTCATGTAGAAGGTGATCCGAATCTGGGTCACTCACTTCAGAATACCAATCCTAGAAATGCACCTCCCCACCTCACCTCTAAGCACGAGGCTGGTTCCTCAAGTCATGAAAAGGGGTTCGAACCACAAGCCCAGTCCAAAACAAACCTCCACACAAAACCCCCTCAAACTCAGCAGTCTTTCCCTAAACCCAACTCTGGTAAAAATAAGCCTAAACCCAAAAACTGGGCTTCTCTCCTTCAATCCCAAAGCCCATCCTTGGATATGAAGCTAGAATATTTCCCTAACCTTCAGAAAGGGAAAGAAGCCATAGTTGAAATTGATGTGGAATTAACTGATGCGGGGAATTGGAATAGGTATCTAGTAGGTCATTTCCTTGATGGGAATATGGCCTACCCCCTCCTTGTTTCAACTGCTAGGTATCAATGGAAAGAACTCTTCGTGGCTGTCAAAACAGATGTTTCTGGTTTCTATCTATTTGAGTTTAAGGATGAACAAGCCAAGCTACAAGTCTTGGAGGGAGGTCCCTACTTCTTCTCCCAAAAGTATTTAGTTCTTAGGGATTGGCACCGTATGATGAAACCCCTCAAGGACCAACCTACCAAAATCCCTGCATGGGTAAAATTTCATGACCTACCTCTTGAACTGTGGAACCAAGAATGTCTTAGTAGAGTGGCAAGCACAGTAGGTAGACCCATCCATGTGGATCAAGCAACTGCTAGATCCTCCAAGCAACTGGGGTTATTGCATACAAAATCCACCAAAGCAAGAGTTTGTATTGAGATAAGTGCAGACCATGAGCTACCTGATGAAGTAGCAGTAACAGTTCAAGGGGAGACAGTTGTGGTGCCCATAGAATATCAAGTTCTCCCTCCTATGTGTTCACAATGCCATGTTTTTGGTCATGCTACATCCAAATGTAGCAAGCAAGCTGTTGTACCCCCCAGTCAATTGGAATGGCAGGTTGTGAAACGTGGGAAACAGAAAGCAGCAGAACAAGTCAAGAATGTTCACCCCCACCAAAGCCCTCTACCTCATGTCCTGTCAGAAGCCTCACCTCTTGTCCAATCCAAGTTAGGGGAGCATACTGAAGATACTGAAGATACTGAAGATTTTGATGACCCTGATGTAGAACTTCTGGAAGTACTAGAGAGTGTGGTAAGCTCAGTAGTGTCCAATGAGGCAGCTAACAAGGATTCAATAGTTGCAAGGCCTGGTACTAGCACCAGATCTGATGATCAGCAACCAGTTGGTGATGAGAAACAGGAGAAACCACCTGATGTCAACCATGCTATCCCTGATGTAAAGCTGCTGTTGGGAGGCTCCAAGAAAGCTAGTCACAATGGCAGAAATAGGAGTCAATCCAAAGGCTCCTCACATAAGAAAAGGAAGTAACTTTCCCTCCTCTTTTTGTCCACAATTATATAAATAATGCTCATCTTGTGCATCACTCTTAATCTTAATAGTTGCAGCTCATTGTGGTTATATTCACTCTTTTGTATTAATGACTAGCACACCATTGCATTTTGGAATCTGGAATGTTAGAGGCCTAAATGATCCTCTAAAGCAACAAGAGGTTAAGAAATGGGTACAGAATAATAAGTTGTCCCTTGTGGGGATAATTGAACACAAAATTAAAGAACCAAAGGTCTCTAGAATTGTTAGTCTTATCTTACCTCATTGGAGTCTTATTAGTAACTATGCCCATTCCCCCTCGGGCAGAATTTTGGTATGCTGGAACCCCTCCTACTTTAATGTCCAACTTGTTTCCCAATCAAACCAATTCATACATTGCAATGTACAATCTTGTGATGGCATTTACTCATTTGGAGCTACATTCGTATATGGGGATAATTGCCATATTGAAAGGCAGACACTTTGGCGTGACCTGCAAACAATTGCTCTGGCATCCCCTTGGGTAGTTCTTGGTGACTTCAATGCCATAAGATCACCATCTGAGAAAGTGGGAGGGGATAAACACTGGCTTCATTGGATGGATGATATTAATAGTTGCCTTCAATCTGTAGAGCTAGTTGACCTTAAATACTCTGGAAACCAATTTACTTGGTCTAATAAACAAGTTGGTGTATCCCACATTAGCACCAAATTGGACAGGGTCCTAGTCAATGAGAATTGGATCAAAACTCTATGTTGGTCTAGTGCTCATTTCCTAAATCCTGGAGCATCAGACCACTCCCCTGCAGTCGTGGCATTGGCCCCCATCACCCCTCCTAAATCTAGACCTTTTAGATTCTTTAACTTTCTGGCAGACCATCCTAACTTTATGAACATTGTTCAGAGTGTCTGGAGGAGGGTGATCATAGGTAATCCCATGTATTGTGTCTGTGAAAAGTTGAAGATCCTACAAAAGGATCTAAAACAGTTGAATACCAAAGAATTCAGTGATCTATCATCCAGAGTTGCCTCAACCAGACAACAACTGGATGTTATTCAAAATGCCCTGGCCTCAGATCCTAGTGACACAGCAAATCAAGTTGCTGAAAAGATATTATGCAAACAGTACCTTACCCTTGCTAGAGCCGAGGAGAGCTTTGCCAGACAAAAATCTAGAGTTCAATGGTTGAAACTAGGAGACCAATGTACCTCCTTTTTCTTCAAATCAATTAGTAATTCCAGGAATAGAACTAGGATTACTAGCTTGGTCTTGGAAGATGGTAATACCACACAGGATATTGAGCTGATCAAAGGATCTTTTATCCATTACTACACCAAGTTGCTTGGTTCCCCTCACCAAAGCAGCTATGCTGGATCATCTAGGGTCCAGCAGCTCATCACTAGGAAACTGTCAGAGTCTCAGAGGCTGGATATGGTAATGGGAGTCACTGACAAAGAAGTTAAGGACATCTTCTGGTCCCTTAACCCTCAGAAAGCCCCCGGACCTGATGGATATAATGCTACCTTCTTTCATAAGGCTGGCCTGTGATTGGTCATGAGGTCACCTCTGCTGTCAAGTCTTTCTTTAGATCTGGCCAACTGTTAAAGAAAGCCAATGCAACACTGGTTGCTCTTGTGCCTAAGGTTCCCAATCCTTCAAAGGTTGGGGATTATAGGCCAATATCATGTTGCAACCTCATTTACAAGTGTATTGCCAAGATTCTAGCCAATAGAATTAAGTCAGCCCTCCCTCACTTGATTGATCCAGCACAGTCTGGGTTTGTTCAGGGCAGAAGAATTGCGGATAACATCTTCCTCACACAGGAGTTGATGAGGGGTTACCACAAACACTCCTCCTCTCCTAGGTGTGCCATGAAAGTAGATATAATGAAGGCCTATGACAATGTTAGGTGGGACTTCCTCTGGGATGTCCTTGCCTCAATGAACTTCCACCCTCAGATGATCAGATGGTTAAAGGCTTGTGTAACCACAGCCAATTACTCCCTAAGCTTCAATGGTGAAGCCATTGGGTACATCCCTGGTCAAAGGGGATTGAGGCAAGGAGACCCCCTTTCCTCATACTTATTTGTTATTGCCATGGAAGTCCTCACATGCATTCTCAAGGAGAAAACCCTACTGCCTGATTTTAATTTCCATTGGAAATGTGGGTCAACCAAATTGGTTAACCTATGTTTTGCAGATGACCTTATGATATTTTGCAAGGGTGAGTTAAGTTCTATAAACCATATTCAGTCATCATTGGAAGAGTTTGAATCCCTATCTGGTCTCTCCCCTAGTCCAAACAAAAGCAATATTTTCTTCTCAGGTGTTAGCTCCGCCACCAGAGCATCAATATTGCATGTTCTTGGTTTTCAGGAGGGTACCCTTCCTGTTAGATATCTAGGGGTTCCCCTACTGTCCACCAAACTGAAGCATACTGACTGCAAATGTTTGGTGGATAAAATCATTGCAAAAACAAAGTCCTGGACCAACAGATACCTCTCCTATGCTGGGAGACTTCAGTTGATTAAATCCATTCTGTTCTCCATGCAGACCTATTGGTCTTCTCTCTTTATCCTTCCTAAAAGAGTCATTAAGGAAGTGGAAGCCATTTTGAGAGCTTTCTTCTGGACTGGACCTGATCTCAAAACCTCTGGAGCTAAAGTCTCATGGGAACATCTCTGCTCCCCTGTCCAAGAAGGTGGTCTTGGATTCAAGTCTTTGGAGACTTGGAACAAATCTGCAGTGGCAAAGCACATTTGGTTCCTTGTGTCCGGCGGGGAACAATCCATGTGGTGTCAATGGGTCAAGTCCTACTTACTCAGAGGTAGGAACTTTTGGTGTGTTAAGGTCCCAAGTGAACCTTCCTGGGTGTGGAGGAAAATCCTATCCTTGAGATCCCTCGTTCAGCCACACATTCTGTACAAGCTGGGGGATGGAATGTCTACTTCCTTATGGTATGACAACTGGCATCCCCTAGGACCACTACTCCCAAGATATGGTCCTAGAATTATCTATGATTCTGGAATATCTAGGGATGCCTCTGTTCAACATATAATACATAACAACCAGTGGGCCTTCCCTGTCACCCAAACCCTGGAACTTAATGAAATAAGAACTGGTTTGCATACAATTACTGTCAATAGTGCTACCAAGGATACATGCATGTGGGCGCTAACTAAGTCAGGGCAGTTCTCCATCTCATCCCTATGGGACAACCTTAGAACCCACTTTCCCATTGTTACATGGCATAAGGTTGTATGGTTTCCAGGCCATATACCGAGGTGTAGTCTAATTACTTGGATGGCCCTTCTTCAAAGATTAAACACTGAGGATAGGCTAGTCCTGTTTGGGCTCAAATCCACCTCCCAATGTATATTGTGCCCTAACATGGAAAACCATGCCCACCTATTTTTTGAATGCCCTATGGCTGCCCAAGTCAGGAGTATTCTGTCTCCCAAAGTCCCCCACATGCAAGGACATCAGAACTGGCAGACTTGGGTGGATTGCCTCTCTAGTTTGAGAGGTAAGACTTTGGCCAACACTATCGCAAAGCTGGCTTTCACAGTATATGTTCATCATATTTGGATGGAAAGGAACCACAGAAAGTTCCAGAACTCCTCCTGCCCCCCCATTGTAGTTGCTCATAAAATCTCCGATGATATAAGGTCTAGGCTTTTGTCCTTGGCTAACCTACCTAGTGGGCCCCTTTCTAGACAACTAAAAATCCAATGGAACATTGTTTAGTGGTGTACTTCAAGCACTAACAAAATGAGTCTTCCCTTGGTTTTATGGAATTAACATACTATCACATTTGCAGGTCATTGGTCAAGGGGGATACGGCTTCATGCTGCTCCTCCTTGATCTTAATGAGATGGGCACAGAAACAGAAGCAGCAAGGGCTATACTTCAGCTCAGGCTCAGAAGCAGAAGCAGAAGCAGGGGAGAGCAGGCTGTCCAGCCACAGCCACAGATCAACATGCTTCAACTACTTCAGCTCAGGTTCTATTTACTTCTATTATTCAGGTAGTTACCTTAATCTTTGTCACCTGATTTTGACTGATTGCCTAACCATTAGGGGCTGTCGTGGGATCTCCCTTCGCAGAGGGGGACGTCCTCTGCATTGCATCACATTTTACTTTACTTTACTTTATATTACATTGCATTATGTTAGACAGATACAACTGCATTTACTGATGACTATTGATAGACAGATTCAGAATGACTCAGTAGTTGATAGTCATGGTGGTAGCATGTAATTGTATGGTGGTAGTATGGTGGTAGCATGGTGGTAGCATGTCATGGTGGTAGATGTGACTATATGTTCTACTTAGTGACAGTGTTTTTCAAGTTCAGAAACTGTTTTTTTACCTTCCAAGCAGCATCAGTTCTGAAATGCTGAATTGCTGCTGTTGCTAGCAGCATCACCTGATATATGTTCAAGCAGCATCACCTGATATTTTGCTGAATTGCTGAATTGCTTCAGATTTGTTCAGTGGTTTATTTTTCTTTTTTTTTAGCCTAACCAATTGGGGCTGTCATTGGGATCTCCCTTCGCAGAGGGGGACGTCCTCTGCATTGTATTGTATTGTATTGTATATGCCAAGTGATAGCAGGAAATTGTATCCTTAATTGCAGTTCCTGACCTGATCTGCACCTGTGTTTACACCTGTGTTTACTTCTGTTTCTGTGTGATAGAATCTGCATATTCCAAGGCATGTAGTAGCCAAGTGTTTTGTAGACCTGCATATTCCTGTTATGCTTCCAAGTTCGGATGCATCTGCATAAGTTGTCCAGGTGTAATAGTCTAGGTTCAGAAGTTGTAATGGTCCATTCTGCATTTCACTGATGTTGCCTTGTTCAGACCACCCTCATTCTGACCACCCTCATTCTGCTGCTGTTATGGTCATCTGCTGGCTGCTGTTGCAGCAGCAGCAGTAGCAGTTCAATGGGGTCTTCAACCTGCATCAGCAGCTACAATCACTGCCAGCTGGTTGTGTGACAATCACTGAGTAGCAGCTACAATCACTGCTAGCTGCTACAATCAGCAGCTGGACAAGTTCAGGAGCTACAATTAGCAGCAGCTACAACTTCTGAATTGTGATGCACAAGGGCAACAAAGGTTCAGAACATGCAGATGCTGGTTGTGTCCCCAAGCTTGTGTCCCCAAAGGCACAAAAGCAACAATGGTTGTGTCCCCAAGTCAGAAGCAGCTGGTTGTGTCCCCAAGTTTAACAACAGCAGCTTTGTAAGATTCAGAACATGCAGCTGCAGAGCAGCAAGGTTCAGAACAGATCAGACAAGGAGTATAAATCAGAACTCAAGCTCAATTCAAGTTTAGTATTCAGTATGATCAATTATGACAACCTTAAACAAGTTTAGTTCAGTATTCAGTATTCAGTATGCTCAATCAGAACTCAAGTTCAATTCAAGTTTAGTATTCAGAACTCAAGTTCAATTCAAGTTTAGTATCATGTATAGTGGTTGTAACCACTTTGCCATTTGTTTTGTATCCCTCTCTGTTAGATGGATAGGAAACAGATGCTCTGTTTACCTCTAGTCCTATGTAGCCATTTGGCATAGGCTTTCCTTTTGTTTTCGTTTTCTTTTCTTTTCTTTTCTTTCCTCCTGGGGTATGCCCCTTGTAGGCTGTATATTCGGTTAGCCCTTTTTTATTTCAAGCTGATTTACCCAAAAAAAAAAAAAATTCTTAACATTAGACCACTCATCCAATCACACATTACGTATAAAATAGGGGATGGCCATTTGACCTCTTTGTGGTTTGATAACTGGCATCCCCTAGGGTCCTTATTGCCTAAATATGGGCCTAGAATTACCTTAGATTCTGGGCTGCACAAGGATTCCACTGTGAAGTCTATCATCAGAGACAATCAGTGGGCCTTCCCACTGACCCAAACTCCTGATCTCAATGAAGTGAGATCAGAATTACAAGCTGTCCCCATCAATGCTTCCACTGGGGATAGATGCATTTGGAATCTCAATGCATCTGGTAAGTTCACCATCTCATCTTTATGGGATCATTTAAGGATACATTTTCCTGCTATCACTTGGCATAAAGTGGTATGGTTCTCAGGGTACATCCCTAGATGTAGTGTGATCTCATGGATGGCTATCCTTAATAGATTATCTACAGAAGACAGACTAGTCATGTTTGGAATGAAAGCTGCTTCCATATGCAGCCTTTGTTTGGGAGTAGAGTCCCATGAGCACCTCTTTTTTGATTGCCCCATGGCTACACAAATTAGGGGCATCTTATCCCCAAAGACCCCTCACATGACAGGATTGACATCCATGCAACAGTGGGTGACCAGGCTGTCTTCTGTCCAAGGCAAGGCTCTGGCCATTACAATCGCTAAACTTGTCTTTACAACCTATGTGCACCAATTATGGATAGAAAGGAATCACAGGAAATTCCAGAATCTTAATTGCCCCCCTGGAGTGATTGCTCACAAAATTTCAAATGAAGTAAGGTGTAGGTTGTTGTCATTGTCTAAGTTCAAGGGGCCTTCTCAATTATTATCTATGTGGAATATTCACGATTAACATTCTCAGTAATAAGTTAGAATGAAATTACCCAAATACTCACATGATAACACATGCAGGTTAAATATCAAGGGGTTTCCCCTTGATATAACATGGTCCAGAATTGTCCCTGAGGGCAGGATTCATAGCAGTTCAGCTGCTAAAAGTTCAGTTAGTCAAAGGGACTCAGAAAAGGCTTTCCATTCAGGGCACTGCTATTACTTCTATGTAGCAGCCTAACCAATAGGGGCTGTCATTGGGATCTCCCTTCGCGGAGGGGGACGTCCTCTGCATCAGTTGGCATATTCTGCATCAGTTATATTGTCATGTGGGAATATTAGCCCTGTTCCATGTTGTATCCCCAAGTCAGAAACCTAGCTGCATCAGTTTTGAATGCCTGATCAATGTACCCGTGTGGCTGGTGTTGTTCTGTTGTTATGTTCTGCATTGTAGCAGCTGCTATTATGCTGCTGCTGTTATTGTAGCTGGTGCTAGTTATGTAGCATTGATGTGGCTGCTAAATAGCATAACTACCACCAGCTGAACTTATCCATCCACAAAACTAGTTCCAAAACAGGTTCAGAAGTTGTAATGGAGTATGAGCTTGATCTGAACTTGTTTTGGCTGTCCTGCATCTTTTCTGAACCTGTTGTGGCTGTTCTGTTGGCTGTAGCAGGTTTTGTTTTCAGTTATGCCTAACCATCGGGGGCTGTCAATGGGATCTCCCTTCACAGAGGGGGACGTCCTCTGTATAGTCTTGCATTAGTTTTAGTATTGTATAGTATTACTCAAGTATCATCACAAGGGTGCATGATACTTTCTGTCATGGATTCCTGTGTTGTCACCTAAGGTTCAGAATCTGCTGACTGTAATGTTGATGGGCTGTTTGGAAGCTTCAGAATTTCAGAAGCTCCATCATTGTATTGGCAGCACCACTTGCTCTCCTTTCAGCCCTGTTCAGTTTTACTGTATCCCTTTTGTTTAGTCAGTCCAGCTGGTGTTAAACAAGCAGTATGAGCTAGCCCTGTTAAGAGTTGTTATGAACTGCCTTGTGCTATGTGAGAGCCAGCAGAGTATGAACCTACTGTTTGTCCAGAATGTGGTAGCTGATGGATTGAAGCTGGTTTCCAAGTTCTAATATGCCTAGTGCTAGTCAGTCCAAGCTCAAGTTCTGAAGTTAAGAAGTAAAGTCAAGCTCAAGTCCTGAAGTTCTGAAGTTCGAATGGTGCCATTCAAATGTGCCAATCTGTTTTCTAATTTCAGTGTAATCTAATCTTTTGTATAGACATGTTCAGTTCATTTGAACAAGCAGTTGGTATGCTGAAATGTTTTATCAGTTCTGAAATTTTTATCATTTGAACAAGCAGTTGGCTATGTTTCTTTTCCCTCTTCTAGATGGATCGGAAACATAGTTTCTCATCAATACCTTGTAGCCATTTGGCGTTATCAATTTTCTATATCTTTTTTGTTTTCTTTTTCTTTCCTCCTGGGGTATGCCCCTTGTAGGCTGTATATTCGGTTATCCTTTTTCTATTTCATGCTATTTTACCCAAAAAAAAAGACTAACAATTCTAGAGACCTTTGGTTCTTTAACTTTGTGTTCAATTATCCCCACAAGGGACAACTTATTGTTCTGTACCCATTTCTTAACCTCTTGTTGCTTTAGAGGGTCATTTAGACCTCTAACATTCCAAATTCCAAAATGCAATGGTGTGCTAATCATTAATACAAAAGAGTAAATATAACCACAATGAGCTGCAACTATTAAGATTAAGAGTGATGCACTAGATGAGCATTATTTATATAATTGTGGACAAAAAGAGGAGGGAAAGTTACTTCCTTTTCTTATGTGAGGAGCCTTTGGATTGACTCCTATTTCTGCCATTGTGACTAGCTTTCTTGGAACCTCCCAACAGCAGCTTGACATCAGGGATAGCATGGTTGACATCAGGTGGTTTCCCCTGTTTCTCATCACCAACTGGTTGCTGATCATCAGATCTGGTGCTAGTACCAGGCTTTGCAACTATTGAATCCTTGTTAGCTGCCTCATTGGACACTACTGAGCTTACCACACTCTCTAGTACTTCCAGAAGTTCTACATCAGTGTCATCAGAATCTTCAGTATCTTCAGTATGCTCCCTTAATTTGGATTGGACAAGGGGTGAGGCTTCTGACAGGACATGAGGTAGAGGGCTATGGTGGGGTTGAACATTCTTTTCTATTGCTTTCTGTTTCCCACGTTTCACAACCTGCCATTCCAATTGACTGGGGGGGGGGGGTACAACAGCTTGCTTGCTACATTTGGATGTAGCATGACCAAAAACATGGCATTGTGAACACATAGGAGGGAGAACTTGATACTCTATGGGCACCCATGTGGTCATCGTTGGCCATGACTATCTATCTTATTTACCTTATTTCCTAGCCTGGCGGGTTGTGCCAGGTAGTAGTAGTTCACTTTTATATATCTTAGTACACATGGCATTTTGTTATGTATTCACATTATATTACTCCCCATGCGGGTTGTGCATGGTTACGTATTTACTTCATCTTACTCTCCATGCGGGTTGTGCACGGTTTACCGCACTTTTGTCATTCTTGTTTTTTTTTCCTTTCTTTTCCTCCTGGGGTATGCCCCTTGTAAGCTGTACATTCGCTTAACCATTTTTAATTTCAAGCTAAATTACCCACAAAAAAAAAAAAAAGAAGCAAAGATTAACAAGTTTGGTGGAGCCACATTTCCAATGGTATTTAAAGTCAGGGAGGAGAGACTTCTCCTTAAGGATGCAAGTTAGGACCTCCAAGGGCAAGGGAGCTTCTCTCTCTAGAGAAGCTCTCCTCCATCGTCCAAATCAGTTTTTTAGAAGCAAAAACCCACTGATTCTATCAGGTGGTTAATAGATTCGCCCTTGAATCTTTCTATTTTCCTCAGTCCATCCGTGGACCATTCATGCTTTCTAATTTCTTCTTCGGAGGATTATATACATCCAAACATTTCGGCGGGTGCTTTCCAGTCCAGCACCGGAGTAATCTCGAGTATCCATGGCCGCCAGTGGAGCAGCCACACTACAACCCCGATCCAGAAATCCATCACTACTCCGCTGGATGGGGTGGGGACCGATGGCGACGCAGGGGGATGGGAAAGTTTGGTGCGATCTTCAACTTATAATCCACCACAGTTTTCTCACATTTGGACTGATCAAGAGGTAATCTACGCTCTGTTCAGCTTTCACAACTCACAAATCTACGCTCTATTCAGGTAATCTAGGCTTGGATGAGGGAGTATTAGGCCGGAAGGATTGGGCGTGGTGTGCAGGGTACTTGGCAGGGTAGCCTTGTCGGATGCCGTCATCTCTGGTTCGAGCCTCTTCTTGGTGCCATGATCCTCTGTAGTAGCCGTTCAGCTTCCCTTGAAGCCGTATTACTGTGTTGCTGCTTATCCTCAGTGTTGGTTATCATGTGGTCACCTCTGACTGTGATTACTTACTTTATTTCCTAACCTGGCGGGATGTGTCAGGTAGTAGTAGATCATTTACAACTATTACTAATTGTATCACTTAATATCATACCTCGTTGTATGATCCTTGATAGTGCAACGGGGATATGATCTCAGCATACATGGCTTTTTTTGTTATGTTATTTACTTTATCTTACTCCATGCGGGTTGTGCATGGACTATCGCACTTTTTTTCAATCTTTTTTTTTTTCCTTTTATTTTCCTCCTGGGGTATGCCCCTTGTAGGCTGTACATTCGATTAACCTTTTTTAATTTCAAGCTAAGTTACCCACACACAAAAATCAGCTATGGGTCTTGTTCAATCTCACAGAGAACAAGATCGGTACACAATCATCACAATCCAGCCGTGGGTCTTCAATCTCACAGAGGGAATCCTCAAATCAGCACCGGAAATCTAACTCATCTTAGTCGTGGGTCGGAAATCAAACTCCTTGCTCGTGGGTACTTTTCACGGGAAGGCAGCAACTCGCCGGAAATGGTGGTGTTCTCACGGAAAACCCACCGATTTTGGAGCAGATCCCACCGTTTCCTCTGATTTGCCGTCTAAATTGGATGCAAACTATTACTCATTGCTTCAAATATTGGTTTTGTTGCTGGACTTAAGGGCCAGTGTCTGTTAGTATTTGGATTTGCTTAAGGGCCAGTGAATTAGGCCAGTGTACTGTCTCACTTTGTTGTGTAGTTCGTCACTGTGTTTTGCTCAGTTTCAACTGGATGCTATCTTCATGTGTAGTGTACTGAAGTTAAAGCTGTGGTTTTACAAATCCTAATGCTGGTTTGGGCAGTTGACTCAGCATTTCATTTGCCCTTTTTTTTGGGGCATAATGCGTATTACAGTATAGCAGATTTTCTGTTATGTTATTGTAGTGCGCAATACTGTGTTTCTCTAAGAACCTCGATAGGCAGTCACCTGTTGGACTGAGATCGGGTTCGTTCAAGCTCTTGTCGAGCCTCCTTATATCCCTAGTTTCTTTGCTTCTTTAGCCCGGTGGTTGTGCGTAGTATGGTTGTGGTCGTGGCTATCGTTGATTAGATTGGAGTCTGTGCTGATTGAAAGGGGTAGCTTTGCGGCTGCCATTGATTAGATTAGTGGTTGGATTCTGATTGAGCGAGGTAGCTACCGGGGCTGTCTTTGATTAGATTGGTGGTCGTGCACTGATTGAAAAGGGTAGCTTCGCAGGCTGTCAGTGATTAGATTGGTGGTTGTGCACTGATCGAAAGGGGCAGCTTGGTTCACCTGTAGTTCGAGTGGCCACTTCTTGTGGATCCTCTTTCTGTCCCTCTTTTAGTTGGTAGCGAGCCTAGGGGATTAGCTTGAGGGTGTAGTAGTCTGGATGGAATGGGCGTGGTGTGCAGGGTACTTGGCAGGGTAGCCTTGTCGGATGCCAACATCTCCAGTTCGAGCCTCTTCTCGGTCCCTGGTCCCTATGTAGTAGCTGTTCTCTTAGAAGTGGGTATTATGCTTGCTCTCCGGGTTTGTTGGAAGTATTAGGTTCTCGGTTTGCTTATCCCAATTCTAGAGGTTATGGTTTTGGTAGTTGGTTGAGAGCTGGTTGTTTTGGCGAG
Source organism: Rhododendron griersonianum (assembly GCA_018127125.1). Lineage (NCBI taxonomy): Eukaryota > Viridiplantae > Streptophyta > Magnoliopsida > Ericales > Ericaceae > Rhododendron > Rhododendron griersonianum. The sequence goes on along the minus strand of JACTNZ010000016.1, from coordinate 577,996 downwards.
CCTTAGGCTTGGATGAGGGAGTATTAGGCCAGAAGGATTGGGCGTGGTGTGCAGGGTACTTGGCAGGGTAGCCTTGTCGGATGCCGTCATCTCTGGTTCGAGCCTCTTCTTGGTGCCATGATCCTCTGTAGTAGCCGTTCAGCTTCCCTTGAAGCCGTATTACTGTGTTGCTGCTTATCCTCAGTGTTGGTTATCATGTGGTCACCTCTGACTGTGATTACTTACTTTATTTCCTAACCTGGCGGGATGTGTCAGGTAGTAGTAGATCATTTACAACTATTACTAATTGTATCACTTAATATCATACCCCATTGTATGATCCTTGATAGTGCAACGGGGATATGATCTCAGCATACAAGGCATTTTTTGTTATGTTATTTACTTTATCTTACTCTCCATGCGGGTTGTGCATGGACTATCGCACTTTTTCCAATCTTGTTTTTTTTCCTTTTGTTTTCCTCCTGGGGTATGCCCCTTGTAGGCTGTACATTGGATTAACCTTTTTAAATTTCAAGCTTAGTTTTTTTTTTTTTGGGTAAATCAGCTTGAAATAGAAAAAAGGCTAACCGAATATACAGCCTAAAAAAAAAAAGAATATACAGCCTACAAGGGGCATACCCCAGGAGGAAAAGAAAAGAAAAGAAAATAAGAGTAAAGAAAATAGCATACGCCAAATGGCTACATGGACGAAGTGATGCATTGTTTCCAATCTATCTAAAAAGAGAGAAGGAAAACAACGCCAAAATGGTACCAACACAATATAAATAACATCTAAAAGGCATACTCGCATCTATAGGCTTCCATTACCGCTTCAAAGAAACACAGCAGCTTTGATAGGACCAATACTCAAAAGGTCAGCAAGGCAAACTACTTGTACTTCTACTGAAACATCAGCAGCAGCTACCAGCAGAGAAAGAGAGGCAATAACAGCCTGTAGGATACACCTGTAGGATACACCAGCAGCAGACATGGGACACTGCTATAACAGTCAGGCAGAAAACAGCACTCAGCACTAGCAGATCAGCCTCTTCCATGAGCATGACTTGAACAGCCATCTTGGCTTAAGCAGAACTGATGCAGAAGCAGCTAGCTGGGGACACAACACACGACCAGCAGTCAGCCAGCAGCAATATGGACTTGGGGACACAACATGGGGGCACAACTTCTGACTTGGGGACACAACATGACACAACAAGGAGCAAGCTGCTAAGTTGGACACAATCTGTGGCAGCCACTGAACTTCTGAAGCTTCCATATCAGGTGTCAACAACATCACAGTCAGCAGATCAGTCCCATACCAGGACAGTCCCAAAACAGTCAGCAGATCAGTCCCATATCAGGTGCCAATACAAAATGACTTTTGCCAGAACAGTCCCATACCAGAACAGTCAAATACTATACTATACAGAGGACTTCCCCCTCTGTGAAGGGAGATCCCATCGACAGCCCCTGATGGTTAGGCGAAGCAGAACCATAACTTGGTGAAAAACAACCATACAACAGATAACATTTCAGCTATTGCTACAGAGATAACCACTAGTACTTGAGATGCCAATACAACTGAGGCATATTCCTGATATGAAAGACTCCAAATCTATACAAACATCCAGGAGACAACCATAGCAGAAAACACAGTAACATAGGAACATTAGCCAATGAAGGTCCATACCCATGCTACAATAACTGAGACTACACTGCACAGATCCATTAACAGATTCAGAATTGCACAGATCCAACACAGAATGTGGTGGATGCTACTACTAAACTCTCAACAGAATTGTACCCTCAGACCAGTAGAGAAACTACCAGTGTAGAAGATAACTACCTGTGTATGTAGAAGTAATAGCAGAATTGTACCCTCTCCCGTATTTCTGTGACTGTGGCTACCAAGTAGGAGCTGAATGACTGCTGAACCCTTCTCCTCAAGAACAGCCTGCCAATTTGGACAGCCACCACCATGACAATGAACAACCTGCCATATTGAACAACAAAACTACTATGGATAACAATTAGGTCCAAGTCCATCAAATGCAGTAATGAAACGGTAGCTGATACAAAATTAGCTTAAAAAGTGTTCCACACATGTACAATCCAGTCTGCTTGAGCATACTGCAAATTAGGAAGTGATAAAATCCTATCTCGTATCATCATGCAAATTTTGTGAACTATCCCCCAAGTACAGGATTTGTTTTGGAACTTCCTCAAATTTCTCTCAATCCAAATATGATAAACAGTTATAGTAAAGGCCAACCGAGTGATCACACTCTTAAGGGATTACCCTTAATACCTGATAACAAGGTTACCCAGTCTGCCCAAGATCTAGGAAGCCAAGAAGTTCGAAGTTTGGCCTGAATGGAATTCCACACCTGTGTGGTGAATGGGCAGTTAAATAGAAGATGGTCATGGCTTTCATTCCCCTGGCATAAACCACACTGTGGGGAAATGTTAAGACCGAATGACAAAAGCCTATCCGCAGTGGATAGCCTGTTCTGAATGGCCAGCCAAGTAACAAAGCTGCATTTAGGAATGTGAGCTGGAAACCATACTACCTTATGCCACAAAACCCTAGGAAAGGGAGTTCTCATTTTGTCCCAAAGAGACGCAATTGTGAACTGCCCATTGGAGTTAAAGCCTCTTGAACTCGGGTTGCAACAACTTGAGTTTCTCACAAATACAGTACATAGGATTCCCAATGACCACACCCCTCCAAACCCTCTAAACTATAGAAAGGAATTGAGGATGGTCCGCAAGGAAGTCAAAGAATTTAAATGGTTTATGAGATTTCTTAGGGCTAGGGAGAATGTGCACAACGGCAAGAGAGTGATCGGATACACCAGAAGTGGGAAAATGGGCAGAAGAACTTCTAAATGCTGCCATCCACTGCTCATTCACTAATACTCTATCCAATTTGGTACTAACAAAATGAGATGGATCTTGCTTATTGGCCCACGTGAAGAAACAACCAGAATACCTAAGATCATCGAGCTCTAAATCATATTGTTATTGGGTATTGATATTGTGGCCATGGTTGTAGATACTTTATTTGCAGGTTTGGTCAGCAGGCAGGCTTCCTTGGATCAGAGGACAAGCAGCAGGGGCTGTACTTCAGCCATCACCAAATTCAGAGGTCACTGGTCTTTACATGATTCAGCAGAGCATAGACAAGTACAGTCAGGTTCTATTTACTTCTATTATTCAGGTAGTTACCTTAATCTTTGTTGGTGCTACATGGATTCTGATTTCCTACTATATTGTATGTGACCTTGTGAGTGGTGTGCTAGAGCCCCTACATTTCTTGAGAGAGGAGGGAATAAATAGTGGGGGTGTCATGTGAGGTTTAGTGGAGGGAGTCCTGGATGGTGTGAGGTTCCAATTCAGCAGCAACCAGTTCTGTACATACTTTGGTGTTAGTTCTTTGTGTTAGTTCCATATTGGGTTCAATAGCAGCTGCTAAGGTTCAGAATTGGTTGTTCTGAATCAGTCTAGCTGCTGTCCTGTTCCATTAAGGCCAGCTTGTGGGTTTACAAGTTCTGTCATGATGTTCTGTGTGATAGAATCTGCTGTTCTGAATCTCTGAATCTGCTGTTCTGTTGGACAGCTAAGTAGAGGGATCTCCCTTTGTATCCCCTTTACTTAGTCGTAATAGGGATGTTTGTATAGAAGTTTGTAAGTTCAATTTGTACTTTTTGCCTAACCAATAGGGGCTGTCATTGGGATCTCCCTTCGCAGAGGGGGATGTCCTCTGCATGTTTGTAACTGCTAGTCTGTGGTTCTGCATTTCTGCTGTTCTACATTTCTGCTGTTCTGCATTTCTGAGTACTAAGGTTGCTGCATATCCTGTTATGGCAAAGCTGCATATCTTGTTATGGAGAACAAGTGCAATTACTGCACAAAGTGATCTCTCTTCCAGATTTTATGCCTGCTGCTGCTGCTGAGTTCTGAACCTGTTAGTGGAGAACAAGTTTGCTGTTGACTGAGTTCCTATGATGCATACCTAATGAGGCATATTTAATGCTTTGTATGAAGGTTTCGGTTACTCCCTTTTGGCTGCATTCCTTGCAGTATCATTTTGCACAGCATGGCTGCTATATTTCTGTTATGGAGCAACCATTCTGCTATGTGTGGCTGCTATAGGTTTGGTCTGCTGCTGTTTGGTTGACTCTGCAGCTGTGGTCTGTTTTAGTATATGCCTAAGGTTCAGAATCTGATGATGTAGTGTAGCTGGTCTTTGTGTTTTGTTTAGTTCTGAACCTGTTGTGGAGTGCTTTATTTTGTTTAGGCTTTCGCAGAGGGGGAATTTTTTTTTTTGGGTAAATTAGCTTGAAATTAAAAAAGGTTAAGCGAATGTACAGCCTACAAGGGGCATACCCCAGGAGGAAAAGAAAAAGAAAAAACAAGATTGAAAAAAGTACGGTAACCATGCACAACCCGCATGGAGAGTGAGATAAAGTGACATATGAAATACAAATGGGTCTGAATAGAACCATGAAATAAATGAGGTGAAAAATGAAGTATGTACTGGCACAACCCGCCAGATTAGGAAATAAAGTAAATAAGGTAGATAGTCATGGTCAATGATGACCACATGATAACCAGCGCTGAGGAGAGATCCTCCTCCTCGTAGGCTGGACTAAGAAATCCAAGAGCCATGTCTTTCTTCACCCCAAAGCTAGCATAATACCCACTCAACAGAAGTCAACTACTACAGAGGGACTCAGACTGAGAGAGGCTCGTCCTAGCGATGTCTGCATCCGACAGGGCTGCCCTGCTAAGCACCCTACACACCACGCCCAATCCAACCAGACTACTACAACCTCGCCCAACTCCCCTAGGCTCGCTAACAACTAAAAGCGGAACAGAACGAGAGGCCACCAAATGTAGTCACTCGAACCTCAAGTGGACCAAGCTGCTCCTTTCGGTCAGTGCAAACCACCAACCTAGTCAGAAACAGACTGCAAAGCTACCCCTTTCGATCAGAGAGAATCCACCAATCTAGTCAATGATATCTTCGGAAACTACCTTGCTCAATCAGACTCCATTCATAATCTAATCATCGATATCCACAGCTGTTGCTACTGCGAGACTACCCCTTAACTAGAACAGAATCTAATCTACTCAAAATAGCCACAACCACAAGAATACTACGCAACACCTCAGGGCTAAAAACGCAAGCTCAAGGGATATAATGGCTCGACGAAGAGCCAGACCCCCGATTATAGTCCAACAGATGACCGCCTATCGGGGATTGCAGAGTCTAACAGTAAACTGGCCCATAAGTCCAGCAACAACATGACAGAAGATAGATAAATGCAATGAACAATGCATTGCCTGACAAACATAAAACTTCCCCACTGCCCGGGCCATCCTGCCAGCCTGCTGCTTGGCCCGGGCTTGCTGCTTGCCCGGGCTAGCTGCTGCTGGACGGAGATTGACTCGAGTTGCCCGGGCATAAGCTGCTGCCTAGCCTCCGCCCGAGCAAAACAAGCATTGACAGCCACGGCTGCCCCCCGCCCGAGCCATTCAAGGATGGCTTGCCCAGGCTGGCTGGTTGCCCGGGCTGGCTGGAAGGGGCTGGTAGGGCGCTAGGCTGGCCACGCCAGGCTAGCTGAATGGCTTGATGTTGATGGCCACCGTAGGCGGTGAATCACCCTCCTACGATTGTGAATGAGCCATGGCTGTTGAGCCATGGCGGATGAAGGCCGACGGGTGACGGCTGACGGCTGTTAAGCCCACGGTCGCTGAGCCCCACAATGGTTGGACCGACGGCTGTTGAGCTCCTCGGTGATGGTTGAAGACCCTCAACCGTGAGGTTGAAGACCGACTGGTGGCTGGTTGTGGTTGGCCAGTAGTGGCCGGCTTGATTTCAGATCTGCCCGGAGCAGATTCCAAATGGTAGCCGCCGGTTCACGGCGGGGTTGAGGTAGGAGATGAAGCCCACGGCTGTGGAGCTCTAGACTAGAGTGGAGTTTGACCGGACCAGATGAAGGCCGGCCAGGTGGTTTGACCAAACCAGATCTGTCCGGAGCGGCCCAGTGACCGTCGGATGTGGGGGCGGCTCGAGGGTTGCCGATAGTGGAGGGCGGTGGAGGAGAGCCTCTCTAAGGAGAGAAGATCCCTTGCCCTCTCTCGGAATGATCCATCCGATGCTGCTGCTGTCGCTTGCTGGTGGCTGTCCGGGGGAGCTTTCTCTCTCTAGGTTAGAGAGAGCCAGAGCTCGGCTCTTATTCTGTTCTGTAGGAGTCGGCCCATGAATGGACGGAAGGGTGAACCTGTGATGAGTCTGGTTGAACCAGAGTCAACCGGAGATAGTAGATCTGGACCAAGTAAATGGCCGGCTGGGATAATGGTGAGAGGCGATGGAGGAGAGCATCCCTAGAGAGAGATGTTCCCTTGCCTTTTTACTTCGGCCTCCTTGCTGTTGTTACCGGCGAGAACCCGCCGGAAATGGTGGTGGCAGACCGGAGGGAGCTTTCTCTCTCTAGGTTAGAGAGAGAAGCTCCCCGTTGATAGCAAGTCTTGGTTGTTACACCCCACCTTTTGGGTGTAGTTTTGCAAACACAGAGGGGGAATTCCTTTGCATGTATGCCAAGATCTGTATTGTATAGGCCTATCCTAGGGGGGATGTCCCTTGGAGTGTATGTTTTGTATCTGCTGCTGCTGCTGGCTACGTTAAGGCAGGGCAAGTGCAGGGCATGTCCAGCCTAGTGGTTCCAGTTCTCTTTGACTGATTTCTGCTGCTGTCCAGATTGCTGTTCTGTACCTGTTGCTACTGATCAAGTTCTGAACTTGACCAGAATTGACTCTGCATTTTGATTCTCAAATGAATTGTGCAAGTTCTGATCCTGTTGATGTTGTGCAAGGTCTGAACCTGCTGTTATGAACCTGTTGATATGTATAGTGCTCTGTATTGTGGTCTTGTAATTAGTCCAGTCAGGTTGATTGGGATAAGTTTTATTAGCCTTGTAATGTCCTGCATTGGCGTTGTTTTCCTTCCCTCTCCCAGATGGATTGGAAACACTGCATGTTAGTTATATCATGTAGCCACTTGGCTTAGGTATTTTCTTTACTTTTTCCTTTTCTTTTCTTTTCCTCCTGGGTATGCCCCTTGTAGGCTGTATATTCGCTTAGCCTCTTTTATATTTCAAGCTGTTTTACCCAAAAAAAAAGAACCCAATCTCAGTCCAACAGGTGACTGCCCATCGAGGTTCTCTGTGAATCACAGTGTCGAGCTACACTACATCTAATGTTGGTGTTTGCGACACCGGGTTTGAAACCCCAAATACTAACAGTAAACTGGCCCTTAAGTCCAGCAACAATTTGACAATAAATAAACAATTGCAAAGCTCATATTGAACAAGGATTGATGGTTAATGGGTACTGTGATTTTCCAGCATAATCGAGAATACCAGTGGCTGGATTGATGGTTCCAAGAACTGAGTAGTGATTGATACCCGAAAGCCCCCAAGGCCGAAGAGATCAATTAAGGAAAGTAAAATCAGGATGCAGTATCGAGCACCTCCAATTCCAATTGACAGCCCAGATCTTGGGCATTTGATTGTCCACCGCCCACGGCTGAGCTGCCATCTCCGGCGAGCTCAACCAAACCAGCAGCGAGGACTTGCTTCGTAGTGCTAAGAACCCCACAAAGTGGGCCATCATCTCCCCATTTTAGAAAAGTAAACTCAGGAAGCAGTACAGACCCTTTGGAAATTGGTCTAAGCCTCCATTTTCAGCTTACGGCCAACAGATCTTGGGCATTTGAAATCCCACGAACTGGGCCATCATCTCCGACAAGTGTTCCATAGGTCTGGGCCATCATCTCCGTCGGTCAGGATCTAAATAGTCTGCCCTTAGATTTGTTGCTATCGCCGCCGACGATCGCTACTCTAACAAAACGTAAATATCCTCTACCGTGTAGAAACCACAAATTGGGAAGGAGGGTCAAGCCGAGATGATAATAGCTTGACCCATTCATTACTAGTGCCGAGTAGAGCTACGAATTACCTCTGCCTCCGGACCTGTGGTGGATTTGTGGATGATTTTTGGTAAGGGGAGTGCATTCTCTCTCTAGGAATAGAGAGAGAAGCTCTCAACCCACCCATGCTGCTACATGACGTTTTTGCTTTCGTATGGGTGTTTTGATAAGGCATCGTACCGTTTTGGTGTGGTATGATACCGAATGAGTGTTTTGGTATGGTATCGTAACGTTTTGGTATAGTATTGTACCGTATTGGTAAGGTACCGTTTCGGTGTTTTTTTTTTTTGGGTAATTTAGCTTGAAATTAAAAAAGGTTAATCGAATGTACAGCCTACAAGGGGCATACCCCAGGAGGAAAAGAAAAGAAAAAAAAACAAGAGTGATAAAAGTACGGTAACCATGCACAACCCGCATGGAGAGTAAAATAAAGTGACATATGTGATACAAATGGATCTGAAAAGAACCATGAAATGTACTGAAATGAAATTGAGCTATTCCTGGCACAACCCGCCAGGCTAGGAAATAAGGTAATTGAAGTAGATAGTCATGGTCAACATGGACCACATGATAACCAGCGCTGAGGAGAGATCCTCCTCCTCCTAGGCTGGGCTAAGAAAACCAAGACCCGAGGCTTCCATCACCCCAAAGCAAGTATAATATCCGCTCAACAGAAGTCAACTACTACAGAGGAACTCGGACTGAGAGAGGCTCGACCAGGGGATGACGGCATCCGACAAGGCTACCCTGCTAAGTACCCTGCACACCACACCCATTCCACCCTGACTACTACAACCTCGCCCAAATCCCCTAGGCTCGCTAACGACTCAAAGTGGAACAGAAAGAGAGGCCACCAAAAGTAGCCACTCGAACCTCAAGTGGACCAAGCTGCTCTTTTCGATCAGTGCAAACCACCAAATCTAATCAGAAACAGACTGCAAAGCAACCCCTTTCGATCAGTGAGGATCCACCAATCTAGTCAATGACAGCTCCGGCAACTACCCTGCTCAATCAAACTCCAACCATAATCTAATCATCGGCTCCTGCAGCTGCTGCAACTGCAGGCTACCCCTAACTAGGAAGGAGTTCAATCTAATCAAAAATAGCTACGACCACATGAATACTACACTCAACCTTAGAGCAAAAAAACTGGTTCTAGGGATATAAAAGGCTCGACCATAAGCCCGACCCCCGATTTCAGTCCAACAGATGACCGCCTATCGGGGGTTAATAACACCATCAGACTGGCCCGTGCGTCCAGCAACAGATTGACAATAAACCAATATTGGACTTGGAATTATGTTTGGAATCCGTGCCACTTTTTTTTTTTGAAAGAAATTTAGGCCCAACCTGCCATCGGGCGGGCTGCTGCCTGCTGCTGCAGCCAGCTGTTGCCTTCCTTGTGGCTGGACGAAGATTGACTCGAATCGCCCGGGCAAAAAGCTGCTGCCAAGCCTCTGCCCGAGCAAAGCCCCAGACTGGCCCACGGCTGCACGGCGGCTGATGCCTGGTGGCCTGCCCACGGTGGCTGGTGGCCAGTTGATGGCCTGGCCCACGGCTGTCGAGCTAGCTGTGGCTGGCCGCCGGACAATGGCCGCCCGCTTTGGGTAGCCGTGGCTACGAGATAGATCTGAGGGAGCTGAGGGTAGTGAACCTGTGGAGCTCCGATTGGGGTTGATAGGAGGCCGGGCCCGAGGGTTGCCGGTTGAATGGCCGGCGAGAGAGGCGCCGGAACTGTTGAAACCAGCGGCGGCCGGAAGACCAACCATGACCGGCGGCCATGGCTGTTGGGGCTACCCACCTCCGACCATGGACGAACCCTCCTCCGTACGAGGGGCAAAAAGCCATGGCTGGAAGAACCCACGGCGGCGGGACTGGGAATGGAGAGAACCCACGGCGGTGGCAGGGCCTGGACGGCCGGCTGTGGGTTGAAAAGGCCGTCGAAGGCCAGCTGTGGACTGGCCGGGCCTGGACGGCCGGCTGTGGGTTCCAGATCTGAGATGTAGAAGGGCGGTGGAGGAGAGCCCCTATCGTGCGAGGGGCTCCCTTGCCCGAGGACTGCCGCTGCTGCGATTGGAAGGCCGGCGTGGCTAGGCTGGCCAGGCGTGGCTGGCTGCTGCTGCCTGCTTTGGCCGGGGGGGGAGCTTTCTCTCTCTAGCTTAGAGAGAGAAGCTCCCAAGCCACAGACAGCTTTTTTATCGTTTCGGTGTTTTTGTATGATATCATACCGTTTTGGTTTGGTATTGTACCGTATGGGTGTTTAGGTAACGTATCGTACTGTTTTGGTGTGGAGTGATACCGTATGGGTGTGTTGGTACGGTATCGTACCGTTTTGGTTAGGTAAGGTACCATATGGGTGTTTTTGTAAGGTATCGTACCATTTTGGTGTGGTATGGAACCATATGGGTGTTTTGGTAAAGTATCGTACCGTTTTTGTGTGGTATTGTACCATATGGGTGTTATGGTACAGTATTGTACCGTTTTGGTGTGGTATGGTATCGTATGGGTGTTTTGATAAGGCATCGTACCATTTTGGTGTGGTATGATACCATATGGGTGTTTTGGTAAGGTATCGTATCGTTTTGGTGTGGTATATGATACCATATGGATGTTTTGGTAAGGTATCGTATCGTTTTGGTGTGGTATTATACCGTATGGGTGTTTTGGTACGGTATTGTACCATTCTGGTGTGGTATGGTAATGTAGGGGCGTTAATGTAAGGTATCGTACCGTTTTGGTGTGCTATGTTACTGTTTGGGTGTTTTGGTACGTATTGAAACATATGGGTTTGTTGTTACGGTATTGTACCGTTTTGGTTTTGTATGGAACCGTATGGTATAGATGATGGCCCACGTTTTGGTGTTTTGGTACGGTATTGTATCGTATGGGTGTTTTGGTACGGTATTGTACCATTTTTGTGTGGTATGATACCGTTTGGGTATTTTGGTATGGTATCATGTCGTTTTGGTGTGGTATGATACCGTATGGGTGTGTTGGCATGGACACGGGCAACCCTTGTAGCCACTTGGCGCTCTTTATAATTTTCGTTTTCTTTTTTTTTTGATTTGTCTTATCTGGGGTATGCCCCTTATAGGCTGTACATTCGGTTAACCTCTTTTATATTTCAAGCTAACCGCCCTAGGGCATTACCCAAAAAAAAAAGTACGGTAACCATGCACAACCCGCATGGAGAGTAAAATAAAGTGACATAACCATGAAATGTACTGAAATGAAATTGAACTATTCCTCGCACAACCCGCCAGGCTAGGAAATAAAGTAAATGAAGTAGATAGTCATGTTCAACGTGGACCACATGAAAACCAGCGCTGAGGAGAGATCCTCCTCCTCCTAGGCTGGGCTAAGAAAACCAAGACCCGAGACATCCATCACCCCAAAGCAAGCATAATACCCGCTCAACAGAAGTCAACTACTACAGAGGAACTCGGGCTGAGAGAGGCTCGACCAGGGGATGACGGCATCCGACAAGGCTACCCTGCTAAGTACCCTGCACACCACACCCATTCCACCCTGACTACTACACCTCGCCCAAATCCCCTAGGCTCGCTAACGACTCAAAGCGGAACAGAAAGAGAGGCCACCAAAATAGCCACTCGAACCTCAAGTGGACCAATCTGCTCTTTTCGATCAGTGCAAGCACCAAATCTAATAAGAAACAGACTGCAAAGCAACGCCTTTCGATCAGTGAGGATCCACCAATCTAGTCAATGACTGCTCCGGCAACTACCTTGCTCAATCAAACTCCATCCATAATCTAATCATCGGCTCCTACAGCTGCTGCTACTGCGGGCTACCCCTAACTAGGATAGAGTCTAATCTAATCAATAATAGCCACGACCACAAGAATACTACACTCGACCTCAGAGCAAAAAACGCTGGTTCTAGGGATATAAAAGGCTCGACAACGAGCCCGACCCCCGATTTCAGTCCAACAGATGACCGCCTATCGGGGATCGCCAAACTAACAGTAAACTGGCCCGATCGTCCAGCAACAGATAGACAATAAACAAATAAGTGCAAAGCGCAAATTGAAACGATAGGCGCAATGGATACGAGAGCTAGCTGCTTGCTGCCCGGGCTGAAGGCAGGCTGTGCCTGGCTGGCCCGGGCTGGCCTTGCCAGCTGCTGCCTGCTGCTTGGCCCAGGCCTGGCCTAGCTGAAGCGGCTGAGGACTGGTGGCCTGGCCCACGGTGGCTGGTGGCCAGTTGATGGCCTGGCCCACGGCTGATGACTGGTGGCCTGGCCCACGGTGGCTGGTGGCCGGACAATGGCCACCCGCTTTGGGTAGCCGTGGCTACGAGATAGATCTGAGGGAGCCGAGGATAGAGAACCCGTGGAGCTCCGATTGGGGTTGATAGGAGGCCGGGCTCGAGGGTTGCCGGTTGAATGGCCGGCGAGAGAGGCGCCGGTTTGAGAGGTGGGCGGTGGCCGCTGCTACTGTTAATGGCGGCAGCCACCAGCTGCCACCGCAGCCCCCATGTGGCCGATGGCTGTAGAGGCCCCGACGAACCTTGGCCGGAAGAAATTTGCCCGGACGGCTGGACTCCACGGCGGAAGAGAGTATCCCTTGCCCGGAGGAGGTCTCCCTTCGCCTTCTGCCACTTACTTCGGCCTCCTTGCTGTTGTTACCGGCGAGATCCCGCCAGAAATGGTGGTGGCAGACCGGAGGGAGCTTTCTCTCTCTAGGTTAGAGAGAGAAGCTCCCGTTTTTTTGCTCTAAGGTTGAGTTGGTGGAGGAGTTGACACCTGAGAGCCGCGTCACCACCTGTTCCAGCTCCTCGGACTGGGTAGCTCGGGAAAATCAGCTGTTGAGATGGTGTTGAACCGATTTTCCATGGATGTATTGAAAGTCGGCAGGAGAAGAAGGTGGGTTTGAACCGATTCTCCATGCTCTAGTTTACCTCAAACCTATAGGACACAGGTTCAAGGATGGAAATACAAGATCCACAAACATAATCTGTGGTTTTGTTTCAAAAATCTGATTTGGGAAGGAGGAGTGCATTCTCTCTCTATTTCTAGAGAGAGAAGCTCTCAACTCTCTCTGTTAGTTTTTTTGTAAGGTATCATTGGTGTGGGATGGAACAGTATAGGTGTTTTGGAAAGGTATCGTAGCGTTTTTGTTTGGTATTGTACCATATGGGTGTTATGGTACGGTATTGTACCGTTTTGGTGTGGTATGGTATCGTATGGTTGTTTTGATAAGGTATCGTACCGTTTTGGTGTGATATGATACCGTATGGGTGTTTGGTAAAGTATTGTACCGTATGTGTTTTTGTATGGTATTTTTATGGTACCATACGCGTCTTTTGGTTAGGTATCGTACCGTTTTGGTATGGTATGATACCGTATGGATGTTTTGGTTAGGTATTGTACCGTATGGGTGTTTTTGTTTGGTATTGTACCGTTTTGGTGTTGTTTGGTACCGTATGGGTCTTTTGGTAAGATAACATACCATTTTGGTATGGTATGATACCGTATGGATGTTTTGGTTAGGTATTGTACCGTATGGGTGTTTTTGTTTGGTATTGTACCGTTTTGGTGTTGTTTGGTACCGTATGGGTCTTTTGGTAAGATAACATACCGTTTTGGTATGGTATGAGGTAGTAAGGGTGGTTTGGTACGGTATTGTACCGTATGGGTGTTTTTTCGAGGTATCGTACTGTTTGGTGTGGTATGGTACCGTATGGGTAATTTGGTACGGTATTGTACCTTTTTGGGGTTGTATGGTACCGTATGGGTCTTTTGGTAAGGTATCGAACCGTTTTGGTCTGGTACGATACCGTATGGGTGTTTTTGTACAGTATTGTACTGTATGGGTGTTTTGGTACGATATTGTACCGTTTTGGTGTGGTATGGTACCGTATGGGTGATTTTTTTATTTTTTATTTTTTTTGGGTAAAATAGCTTGAAATAGAAAAAAGGATAACCGGATATACAGCCTACAAGGGGCATACCCCAGGAGGAAAAGAAAAAGAAAACCAACAATAGTAAGAAAATTGACAACGCCAAAATTTACCCAAGAAAAAAATTGACAACGCCAAATTGCTACATGGCTAAATGATGAGCGTTGTTTCCAATCCATCTAGCAAGAGGGAAGGAAAACAACGCCTATTGAAAGCAACAAAATAGACTACACCCATGGAAGGCACTAAGAAGTGCAGTCCTGAACTCAGTTCAGAAAGTTCAATTGTGTAGTCTATGGATGTTTTGGTTAGGTATTGTACCGTATGGGTGTTTTTGTTTGGTATTGTACCGTTTGGGTGTTGTTTGGTACCGTATGGGTCTTTTGGTAAGATAACATACCGTTTTGGTATGATATGATACCGTAAGGGTGGTTTGGTATGGTATTGTACCGTATGGGTGTTTTTTCAAGGTATCGTACTGTTTTGGTGTGGTATGGTACCGTATGGGTAATTTGGTACGGTATTGTACCTTTTTGGGGTTGTATGGTACCGTATGGGTCTTTTGGTAAGGTCTTTTGTTGTGGTATGGTACCGTATGGGTCTTTTGGTCAGATCAGGTTTAGATCAGTAGAAGTAGCAACAACTCAGAGTTCACAAAGCTGCTTTTATTCTTATCCAAATGGAGCGACAAGGCTGCTTTTAACTTTGCCTAATTGCTATACTAGCAGCCACCATCACATCAGAACAAAGCATACCACAACAGAATTTGAATCCTCACACATCACACAGCATGTTGCTGCTGAATTGGAACCTCACACCATCCAGGACTCCCTCCACTAAACCTCACATGACACCCCCACTATTTATTCCCTCCTCTCTCAAGGGATGTAGGGGCTCTAGCACACCACTCACAAGGTTACACACAATATAGTAGGAATTCAGAATCCATGTAGCACGTATCAAGTCATCAAGGATTTAGGTAACTACCTGAATAATAGAAGTAAATAGAACCTGACTGTACTTGTCTATGCTCTGCTGAATTGGTGATGGCTGAAGTACAGCCCCTGCTGATTCATGTCTGACTACAGCCCCCTTTGAAAGCCCTTGTGGAGCCAGCCTTGTACTTGGAGCCTGTGATTTCACAATTCTGCAAAATTAGAACATATGCAAGAGTGTGACTGAAATGATAGTAATAACAGTCTTTGTTGCTCTAAGTACACCACTAAACAATGTTCCACTGGCTTTTGAGTTGTCTAGAAGGAAGATCACTAGGTAAATTAGCCAAGGACAAAAGTCTAGACCTTATATCATTGGAGATTTTATGAGCAACTACAATGGGGGAGCAGGAAGAGTTCTGGAACTTTCTGTACTTAGGAAGTTACCTACACTCTGTGGCAGCTTAATTAGGAAGTTCAATTGTGCCAATCTATTTTCTGTTTTCAGATTAGTTGGTTGTATCCCAGTGTAATTATTCTGTCATTTGTTTGGTATCCCTCTGTTAGATGGATAGGAAACAGATGCTCTATTTACTCTAGTCCTATGTAGCCGTTTGGCGTAGGCTTTCTCTTTTGTTTTCCTTTTCTTTTCTTTTCCTCCTGGGGTATGCCCCTTGTAGGCTGTATATTCGGTTAGTCCTTTTTTATTTTCAAGCTACTTTACCCAAAACAAAAAAAAAAAAAAAAGTGCAGTCCTGAAGAGTTAACACATTACACTTGAAAGAAGCTAACTCATTACACTTGTAGTGCAGCTTGCTGTACAAGAACAGGATCTATATCACAGCAGCAACTGGAACTGAAACTGAAAGTGGAACTGAGCCACAAAGCTGGACAGCAGCAGCAATCCATTGATTCAAGAGTGGACAGCAATAGCAGCTAGCTGCATTGAAGATGGCAGCCAGCAGTAACACAACAGCCGGATACATCTTGAGATAAGAGTGGCCAGATTCTGACTTGGGGACAAAACATGGAGCAAGGCTGCTATGTTGGTAATCAGCATAACAGCCATCACAGAAAGCAGATCAGCAGCACATTACAGACAGCAGGTCAGAAATGACAACAGGGAGCTTCAAAACTTCTGAAGCTCCCAACACCATACCAGAATAGTCAAACACAGTCACTAAGTGGAACATATACTATACTATACAGAGGATGTCCCCCTCTGTGAAGGGAGATCCCATCGATAGCCCCTGATGGTTAGGCGAAGCAGAACCATAACTTGGTGTAAAACAACCATACAATGGGAAATCAGTACAATACAAAAGCTAGGTTAATAGAATACATTTCAGCTATCGCCACAGAAATAGCCACAATTACTTGAGATGCCAATACAAATGACTATACAACACCAACAAAACAACTGCAGAATATCAGCAGGACCACTTAACAGCAGCAATTTTGTAGAATAGCAGCAGAAAACGACATAATGAAAACTGATATGAATGCCTTAATGAAAATGAGAGCCAAATACCAATGGCATGAGATCATAGCAGCCGTAGAAACATATATAACACTCCACTTGAGCAGTCAAGGAGTCGATCAAAACTGATATGAATTCCTAGGAAAAATGTGGTCCTAACCACCAACTCCCTCGGAAAACTCACTCCTCCCTCTCAACTTTTTTCAGAAAGTTAAAGATTTTGGGGTTTGAGAGCTTCTCTCTCTAGAGAATGCACTCCCCCTGTCCATCTCAGATTTTTGAAACTAAATACACTGATTCTATCAAGTGGTTCTATAGATTCACACTAGAATCTTCATATCTTATTAGTTCACTTCGTGGACTGATTCCACAACAGCCAGTGAGTTACCAGAGAAAGGGTTGGGTGCACGCACTGTTCTAGCTCCAACTTCAAACTGCAGGTGCGGCTTGCTCCGACAACGAATGGCGACGGCGATGGCTGTTCCGAGATCGTCTCGCCAAGGTGCACAAGACTTAATGATCAGATCTATTTTCCGATCACTCTACCAGTTCTGCGTTTTCTGGACAGAACTTCGTTGGACCCCAGATCGGCTCCGGGTCCGATTATATCACGGAGCTCATCCGAATCAAAAGGCGCTGCTATTCCTGCTAATCAGAGTGGGTTTTCATGGGTCTTTTCCGGTGTCGATCGAAGAATCCATATAGAGTCGGTAAATCTCAGAGAGGGTCAATCTAGGTGTTATCAACGTGGTCACTACCCGGCGATTGCTACCCTTAAACCCGATTTGGAGGTAATTTCAAAGCTTTGATCGGTCAATTTCTGTTATGGGTTGCATGATGTTGAGAGCCCCGCCTACTTCCGCTCCGCCTTTTGGAGAGCTTCGTATCAGATCGAAACACCGGATCTGGAGTGGCGGTGGGCGGTAGTGTGCAGCGATGTCTGGTTGTGGGGTCTTCGGATTCCGGCGACTGAAACTGAGCGGCGTACATCTGTGTTCTCCGGCGTCCGGTGGTGTGGTTCTGAACAGTTGGGATCCGATCAACACCTGGGCTCTCAGGTAATGTAGTTCCGAGAAGCATCCTTTGGACCTCAGTTCACAACCTCAGGAACAGTTCAATCCAGCCGCTGGTTAGTTCCATTTCTGCTGGAAAATCACAGCTGACAAAGTCGAGGGGGCCGGTATCAGTGGGTTGCGGCTGGGCTACACAAAACATTGGTTTGCGGGGTTCTCTGAACTCCGGTTTGCGGCTGGGGTGCAGTACATTGAACCCCTCGAGGGGGCAGGTATCATTCTCTAGACCTCATGTTCCATATTAGAAACCCAATGGGCAGTCACTGTTTGGACTGAGTTTGGGTTCATCTGTTGGTTTTGTTATGCCTGGGTTCGGGCTGGTACTGTTGGGATGCCCAATTTCGGGGCTTTGGCTGTAGCATTTATGCGGGGTCTGTTTATAATCCATGTTTCCTTGCTCCTCTGGGCCGTTTGTTATAGCGTAGTTTGACTGTGAGTGTGATAGTTCTTATTAGATTGGAGGTTATGCACTGGTTGAAAAGGATGGTTGTAACGCCCCCATTTTCGGGTACGTTAAATAAACATTTTATTGATGAAATCAAATGGAGTCTGGCTCATTATTACATCATCAACCTCACAAGGAGTATATTTATTCGAAAGGGAAGGGAACTAAGGTTCCTAACTACAGCTCCGCCTGCTCTTCCATCCTAGCCAGCTCTTCGGCTCCAAAAGCCTCCAAAGGGAACATCTCACCCTGTTCGTCTATAGGATCTGACACATTATACCGGCGTCGCCACCAATATAATATGTCAGGGTCACCAAAGGCAACACCGTGAGCTTACAAAGCTCAATAGAATAAACCAACCCACTAACCCTTAGCTTACACATAGCGAGTTACGTATAACAGCAGTGAATCATACAGATAATGATATCTACGCAGTACGTGTTTATTCAACCGCTATTAACAATGACACATCCGCATTTTCTTTCTAACGTTCGTTGGTTTTCGAAATATCAGAGTTTCTCATACGCAGCGTTTCATTTCTCAAATCAACATTTTGAAAATCGTTAAGTAACCAGCAATTCACATAGATAATTACACAAGCTCATTCAATGACATAGTTAAACAATGACACATCCACATTCGAAATCTTATTAACGTTGGTGTCATGCCTTTTCGTGTTTCTCCCACGCGACTCATCGTAGACCGTGTCATCCTTTTCACTTTTACGAAAAATTACAATTTCCAACGTTTCTTTCGCAAATTGCTACTAATGAGGCTACCAAGTCCGGCTCCATTAGTAACACACACGATGGCTACCAAGTCCGACCATATCATGGTTTTCCAAATCCATTCTCTTTCACATCTTGCATTGATTCCTTTTCGCGGAGAATCAAGCCATATTTCCACATGAGACTACCACGTCCGGCCCCATTGGAAATCTTCGCAATGAGCTACCAAGTCCGGCTACATTACGGTCTTCACAAACACTTACATAATAACTACCAAGTCCGGTCATTATGTAATTTCAAAATATTTTCTGCAGGTTAATTCCATCTTTCCTTTTATCCATATCAACCACACCCTAGGTGTCATGTTTCTACTTTCTCGGTTCTCGTGTCTCGTTGCATGCATAGACTCCGTGGTACTTCATTTCACAATATAAGTAATCTTGAAACTAAACTAACAAGATCATCCAACTCTATACTATATCGCATGCTCATTTTATCACTTTATTATGCTCAACATTTAATCACACAAAGTTAAGCATAGTGCCACATGGACGGACACCTTTGGAGTGATAAATCACTTATGCTTTATCAACAACAAGTAGTCAAGTAATCACATAATCAAGTTCACAATCATTCTAGGATCAAAATGAAATCACCATAGCTTAATTTGAAATCATGCCTTCTTAAGTTCAACATAGCATATGTTTATTGAATTGAAATGCATATATCATAATAGTGTTGATAAGGATTCTATGTTTCCAAGAGGTGTCGATTAGATAATCTATGTGATCATGCCATTATCTTTATTCTAATCGATTCGACTCATGCATACGATATGCCATACTTTGGTGGAAAAATCTATCTCATGTTCTTAGCCTACTTTAAAGTAAACTTTATTTTTGAAAAATAGTAAGGACTATCCAACTTTCGAAAGTATACACATTTCAATTTATATTTAAGGAAGGTAGATATGGAAATCTACGTGATCATACTATTGTTTATACTTAGGAAAATGAGTTGAGATTAATCTATCTATAAATACGATTATCTATATTTCAAAGCAAACACATTTCTAACTATATTTAGAGTTCGAAAGTATAGGAAAAACGACATATACTTAGAGTGTAGGAGGTATAGGAAAATTCTACATATACTTAGGATAAGGATGTAGGAATGTCCTACGCTTAAGCATCATACTATATCTTAAAGGTAAACTACGTTTAATTATCATTCAACCAAATCATATGTACTTTGTATTTAATTTAGTTTCGACAGCATAACTACGTATACATAGGATTTAAGTAGATAGGAGAATCTACTATACTAGAGTTAGGAGGTGTAGGAAAATTCTATGTATACATAGATTTTACGAGGTAAGATCTATCTACGTTCATTCCAACAACATAACTTCACACACATACTAATTACATCTAGAGTTCGAAAGTATAGGAAAGTTCTACGTAAACTTAGAGTTTAGGAGATGTAGGAAGATTCTACATTTATTTCAACGACATAACTTCATATACGTACTATTATATTTAGAGTTCGAAGGTATCGGAAGATTCTACCTTGATCCGAAACTAGTCGGGGCCGAATAAGCTAATTGAAAATCCTACGGGCGGTGGAACTCTCGAATCTGGACCGAACTTCGGATGGCAGTAACTCGGTCAATATTTGGCCGAATATGATCGTTCTTGAGTTGAAATCGAAGCTCTAGAAATCCTCTACAACTTTTGTGAAGGAAGTTGATCCTAGAAACTACTTTAGGTAGGAGAAATATGGTGATAACGGGATGGACAGTTTGCTGTCTGGAATCTGGAAATCCGAATTTTTGCTGAACTTCGGAGGTCGATATCTTTGTCGTTTCTTGACCGATTGGGGTGGTTCTTGGGTCTAACTTGAAGCTCTCGAAGTTCTCTACAACATTCCCGGAGAAAGTTTATCCTAGAAACTACTCTAAGCAGGAGAATAATGAGGATTTACAAAGGGCAGTAGGCTGCCTGGAAAAACAGAATGGTTGGAGCATTGCTTGAGTTTCTAGAGAGAAGTGGGAGCAAGAAGTGGAGGTGTGAGTTCAAGGCATGAAGTGAGCTTGCTATTTATAGGCCAAGGCATGCCCTCTCTCTCTCTCTACCCGAAATCTCTCTCTCTCTCTCTCCTATCTTGGATTTCTTTCATCTTCCAAGTGGATTGAAAGCTTGATGGATTGGATTTGGTACTTGGACTTGATCATAGAAGACTTGGAGTGAAAGATGAAGGTTTGTACAAGATTTGGTCACTTGTTTAACCATTTAGGACAATTGTACAAGATTTGGCTAGGAAGAATACAATACTTGGGTGATATCAAAGTACATAGAAGATCAAGGAGGGTCAAGCAGGGGAGCTTCTCTCTCTAACCTAGAGAGAGAAAGCCCCCCCCCCCAGGACAGCCACCAGCAAACGGCAACAGCAGCATCGGAAGGAACATTCCGAGAGAGGGCAAGGGATCCTCTCTCCTTAGAGAGGCTCTCCTCCACCGCCCTCCACTACCAGCAACCCTCGCACGACAGGGCCTCTCCTCCACCGCCCCCTTCCACACCCGGCAGCCATAGCCTCCGCTTTGGTCCGGACAAACTTCCACTCTGGTTCGAAGCTCCACAGCCGTGGGCCTCGCCTCCAACCTCAACCCGCCGTGAACCGGCGGTACCATTTGGAATCTGCTCCGGGCAGATCTGAAATCAAGCCGGCCACTACTGGCCAACCACAACCAGCCACCAGTCGGTCTTCAACCTCACGGCTGAGCTTCACCTTCCATGGTTACGATTCAGAGGTGGATTTCTCGGCTGGGGTTTTCGATCTGCAACAGTAATACAGTAGCAGATCTGGATGCCGGTCGGCGGCGTGGGCCGCGCCGGCGACAGCGACCTTGGGGCTCAACAGCCGTTAACAGCAGCAGCAGTAGTCCGGTCTCTGGTCTGGCCAGACCTGGCCCGCTCAAAGGCCGTCGGCCAGTCAAGTCGCGGCTCAACACCCGTGGGTCAACAGCCATGGCTCCAGCTCGTGGTCCGGCGATGGGTCCGGCCAGATCTCCACCCCAGCCGTGGCTCAACACCGCCTCCGCATCATCTCCAGCCCAACCCCGCCTCCGGTGGGCTATCAATCCCAAGTCAGCCGTCGCCGGCGATGGCTTTATTCAGCCAGGCATCCGGCCAAGGAACCACCACCCGCCGTGGCTCACAGCCGCCGTGGACTTCACAGCCACTTTGCTCGGGCAGACCCTGGTCTGGACCATCGTAAGCCTATCCACAGCTAGCCCGGGCAAGCAGCCAGCCCGGGCCAAGTAGTTGGCAGCAGCAGCAGGCGCCCGATGGCAGGCCAGCCCGGGCAGGTAAGCCGGCTGGGTGGCTCGGGCAGTGGGGCAATTTACATTTTAATTTTCAGTCATGCTATGTATGGCTTGTGCATTTATCTTGTTGCTGGACTTATGGGCCAGTTTACTGTTAGTTTTGGCATCCCCCGATAGGCGGTCATCTGTTGGACTGAAATCGGGGGCCGGGCTCTTCGTCGAGCCCTCTATATCCATTGCGCCAGTGCTTTTAGCTCTGAGGAGTTGCGTAGTATTCTTGTGGCTGTGACTATTATTGATTAGATTGGATTCTCCTAGTTAAGGGGCAGTCTCGCAGTAGCAGCAGCTGTGGGTGTCGATGAATAGATTATGGAGAGTCTGGTTGAGCAAGGTAGTTGCCGGAGCTGTCATTGACTAGATTGGTGGATTCTCACTGATTGAAAGGGGTAGCTTCGTAGTCTGTTTCAGATTAGATTAGTGGTTGCACTGATCGAAAAGTACAGCTTGGTCCACTTGAGGTGTGGGGGTTACTTTTGGTGGTCCTCTTCCTGTTCCGCTTTTGTTGTTAGCGAGCCTAGGGGATTTGGGCGAGGATGTAGTAGTCTGGATGGAATGGGCGTGGTGTGCAGGGTGCTTAGCAGGGTAGCCTTGTCGGATGCCGACATCTCCAGTTCGAGCCTCTCTCGGTCCGAGTCCCTCTGTAGTAGTTGACTTCTGTTGAGTGGGTATTATGCGAGCTTCGGGGTGATGGGCTTCTCGGTTCTTGGGTTTTTATCCCAGCCTTGGAGGAGGAGGATCTCTCCTCAGCGCTGGTTATCATGCGGTCACCGTCGACCATGATTATCTACCGTATTTACTTTATTTCCTACCCTGGCGGGTTGTGCCAGGTAGTAGTTCAATTTCACATTTCATGTCTTACAGTACGCATAGCATTTTGTTATGTATGTACTCTATCTCACTCTCCATGCGGGTTGTGCATGGTTTACCGCACTTTTTTCACTCTTATTTTTTTCCTTTTCTTTTCCTCCTGGGGTATGCCCCTTGTAGGCTGTACATTCGCTTAACCTTTTTTAATTTCAAGCTAATTTACCCAAAAAAAAAAAAGGAGGGTCAAGCAAGGTACAATCTATCTTCTTCTCTCTCTCCCCTATCTCTCTCCCTCTCTCCCGAATTTTCCCTCTCTCTCCCTCTCCATTCGGCCATCTCTCTCTCTCCCTCTCTCTCTCTCTCTCTCTCTCTCTCTCTCTTTATGGTACAATGTGCAAGTACCAAGGTGGAAGATTTGATGGTACTAGGATGGTGTGAGGTGTTGGCCAAAGGACCATGACTAGGCCTAAGAGTACCCTTGCACACACATCACACTCTCTCTCCCTCTCCCAAATCCGGCCATCTCTCTCTCTCCCTCTCTCTCTCTCTCTCTCTTGGTCTAATGGACACCTAAGCATGAAAGGACTAGGGTTGGAAAGACTAATAGATTTTTCCCTTATTCTTTCTTCTAACCTAGGACAAGGTTTAAGTTTCTTTAATGGGGTTTGTGTCTAGTCTAGTACTTTGAAAGAGTAAGAAAATTAGATATGGTTGACCTTAGATGATCATGTGCAAGAAGGACTAGATTTTTGGTTGTACTTGGATTGTGTACAAAAATGGCCAATCAAGGATGGACTAGATTTTGGAAGAGTACAAGTTGCACACACATCACTCCCTCTCTCTCCTTCTCATCCGGCCCTCTCTCTCTCTCTCTCTCTCCCTCCATCTCTCTCGGCCTCTCTCTCTCTCTCTCTCCTATCTCTCCCTCTCTCTCTCTCTCTCTTTGGTACTTGGGACACCTAAGCTTGAAAGGATAAGGGTTGGTGGATTGACTTAGAAAGAGTAAGAGATTGTGTTAGGCTTGTAAGAGATTTTGTAAGAAAATCTTAGTACTTGTGTCCACCTCATGTCCTTCCTATCCTTCTTCTTTCTTTAGTACAAGTATTAAGGATGGAAAAACAATTGGATTTGGTAGAAGAAAGACTAAGAGATACATCAAAATCTTGATCTCTCTCTCTCCTATCTCTCCTATCTCTCTCCTCTCTCTCTCTGAAATCTCTCTCTCTCTCTCCTATCTCTCTTGTACTTCCTATATCTAATATATATATATATATATACTTACTAGATATGAAGGACAAAGAAAGAATAAACAAATGGGGTTTTGAAAGAGTAAGATTTTCTATAAAACTAATGGATTAAGCACATGTGTACTCACTTTATTTTAATAAGGGGTAGGTGTACACTTGCCCTAATATAATATATAGAATCTTATGGAAATATATATATAAGTATAAATCTTATTCTTTCACTAGAGAATCCCATGGGAAAATTGGGTAATGCTACTAACCAACATACATTAGTACTAGTCCTATCATCCAATAAATAATAATTCCCCTAGTAGTTATTAACCAATGGTTCATAGTCCTCCTAACTTTTATTATTCAAAGGTTAAAGATAGAAAGTACTAGGCTTATATAATATGTATAAATGATTTTGACACATGGTATATCTATTAAACTAATAGGTTGTACTAGGTAGAAAGACTAGCTTATTATCCAATAAATAATATTTACCCTAACCTTTATTATCCAAGGGTCAAAGATGGAAAGTACAATGACTCATGGCAAATCTATTAAACTAATGGATCTTGTACTTGATAGGAAGACTTAACCTATTGTCCAATGGGTAACAATTCTCCTAACATTTATGGACCAATGGGTAAAAGAGTAAAGTATAATATTGGAATATTATATATACATCTTTCAAATATGTGTACAAAGGCCTATATAATACTATATAAGTGTACCTTGGTCAAATCTAATAAAATATCTTAGGTAGGAAGCCTATTATCCAATGGATAAAGATTTCCCTAACTTCTATCGTCCAATGGGTAAAGATGGTAAGTAATATATAATCATCTAAAGTGTACCTAGCAATCTTGTCATAATATCCAAGGTGTAAACCTATGGTCCAATGGATAAAGATTATCCTAGCATCTATCGTCCAATGGGTAATAGATCAAAGGTTGACTTTGGTCAAAGGTCTCACTTAGGGTTCAAATGGTTCAAAAGAGGTCTTCCTAGGGTTTAGGAGAAGTAACTAGATGAATCGCTAGCTAGGGTTTCTCAAAGATTGGTCAAAATCTAACTAGTCTTGCTAAGTAGGATTTCTAGTCAAGAATCTAATCCTAAGGCTTAAGCTCGATGATTAAGGAAATAGTCCAACACAAAATATACAAGTGCTTTACAAGTATACTTGTCTTAGGAGGAATGACTAGAAAGTCTATATGAAGAAAACTATATTTATAGGTCTAGATTTTAGTAACGACGGATTTTTGGGATGTTAAAAGGAGTTTTAAATGGAAATCCAAAGATTCAAATTTTTAATGAAATTTTTATTTACCAAAAATCCGGGTCGTTACAATGGTTATGGCTCTTTCTGCAGTTTTGTGTGCCTCTTGTGCTACCAGATGATTCGGAGGTAATGCTCTGTTAATGGCGGATGTTTCGAGGCCCTTGTACTGTCCCGCTTTTAGGTTAGAGTGAGCCTTGTGTACTAGGTCGAGTGAGTATTAGACCGGTTGGTTTGGGCATGGTGTACGAGGTACTTGGGGAGGTAGCCTTGTCGGATGTCGCATCTCCGGATCGAGCCTCTTCTCGGAGCCCGGTCCTCTGCAATATCTGTTCCTTAGATGTGGGTGCTATGCTAGTACATTCTGTGCTAGGTTGGAGTACTGGAATCTTGGTCTGTTTTAATCCTTCTCTGGAGACTAGTGGCTTTGGGTTTTGGATGAGGGTGGATTGTTTTGGCGATCTTTGGACTTTGGATGAGAGTGTATTAGACTGGATGGAAGGGGCATGGTGTGCAGGGTTGGGCCCTCTGTCGGATGCCGTCATCTCCGGTTCGTGCCTCTTGGTGCCTAGTTCTTCTGTTGTTGCTGTTCAATCCCCCGATGCCGAGGTGTTTTGTAGCTGCTATTATTCAGTAAAGGTTATCTTTTGGTCATTTCTGATCGAGACTATTTATTTTATTTCCTAGCCTGGCGGGTTGTGTCAGGCAGTAGTTCGCTTTCATGTTATTTATACTCGTATCACTGCATATCATACCCCGTTGTACTATCCTTCTGCTTAGATGGATAGCGCAACCGGGCTATGATCTCAACACACTCTCCATGCGGGTTGTGCATGGGTTATCGCACTTTTTTTTCAATGTTGTTTTTTTCCTTTTCTTTTCCTCCTGGGGTATGCCCCTTGTAGGCTGTACATTCGGTTAACCTTTTTTAATTTCAAGCTAATTTACCCAAAAAAAAAACTTTTTTCAGAAACTAAGGGATACGGATCCACCCTACTCCCTCCACTAAGCCTCTCATAATGCCCCCGCTAATTATTACCTCCACTCTCAAAGAAAGGATGAGGCCCTATCACACTCTCACAGGGAAACACAGACTGTAGTGAGTGCTAACAACTAAACTCTCAACACAAATGAACCTTTAGTCCAGTAGAGAAACCACCAGAGTATAAGATAACTACCTGTGTAAAACGGCGGGCTGAGAGCTTCTCTCTCTATTCCTAGAGAGAGAATGCACTCCCCTTTACCAAAAATCAGTTTTTTGACACATTTTCCACCGATTTCAGGTGGTTCACATAGTTTCGTTCTTGATTCTGTTTATTGTATTCAGTCCTTCATGAACCGATTTCCAATTGGAGAAAGGGATCTACTGATCAAAACCCATCAATTTGTTTGGTGGTTCGTCTGTGTTCAGTCCACCCCGTGGATTGTTTTCACATCATCTACAACAGGTATCATCATCTACAACAGGTTCATCTGTGTTCAGTCCACCCCGTGGTTCATCTGTGTTCAGTATGGCGAACGGAGGACTTGCCTCGAGATCTTCCCTCGGCGGCGGGTGGACTTCCGACGGGAGGACTCAAATTCTTCTTCGATTGAGAGCTCTCAAGAACCAGAGCTAACCTTATCTCGCACCAAGCCCGATGGGTTCGGTCATGGTGATACAACGAAATGGAAGCTCCGGTGCGGCTGTGGTTATCCAAACCCACTTCAAAACCAGATCTCAGGCGGAAACGAAAGAGTCGCCGTCGGGACTCATCTATCACGGCTGTTCATCTTCGCCGACCACAGATCACGTACGGTGGTGTGCGCCGGATTTTGCGGCTGGGTTGCGGGGTTCTCAGAACTCTGGTTGCAGGGTACTTTGCGGCTGGGTTGCGGGGTACTCGGTTGGTCAGAGCTGCTGGCGGTGGCTCGCCGGACTTCCAGGTCGGAGCTTGGTTCTGCAGTACATGAAACCCTCGAGGGGGCAGGTATCATTTTCTAGACCTCATGTTCTAGACCTCATT
This sequence comes from Rhododendron griersonianum, assembly GCA_018127125.1. Taxonomy (NCBI): domain Eukaryota; kingdom Viridiplantae; phylum Streptophyta; class Magnoliopsida; order Ericales; family Ericaceae; genus Rhododendron; species Rhododendron griersonianum. Next base: position 550,730 of record JACTNZ010000016.1, on the reverse strand, counting down.
TTCTAGACCTCTGCAGTACATGAACCCCAATGGGCAGTCATTGTTTGGACTGAGATTGGGTTCATCTGTTGGATCTTGTTAGCCTGGGTTCGGGCTGGTACTGTTGGGTTGCCCAATTTCGGGGCTTTGGCTGTAGCATCTTTGCTGGGTCTGTTTAAAATCCAAGTTTCCTTGCTCCTCTGGGCCGTTTGTTATAGCGTAGTTTGACTGTGACTGTGATAGTTCTTATTAGATTGGTGGTTATGCACTGGTTGAAAAGGATGGTTGTGGTTCTTTCTGCAGTTTTGTGTGCCTCATTTGTGTTGCCAGATGATTCGGAGGTTATGCTCTGTTAATGGCGGTTTTTTCGAGGCCCTTGTACTGTTCCACTTTTAGGTTAGGGTGAGCCTTGTGTACTAGGTCGAGAGAGTATTAGATCAGATGGTTTGGGCATGGTGTACAAGGTACTTGGGGAGGTAGCCTTGTCGGATGTCGCATCTCCGGTTCGAGCCCCTCAGAGCCTGGTCCTCTGCAATATCTGTTCCTTAGAAGTGGGTGCTATGCTTGTTATTTCTGTGCTAGGTTGGAGTATTGGAATCTTGGCCTGTTTAATCCTTCTCTGGTGACTAGTGGCTTTGGGTTTTGGATGAGGGCGGGTTGTTTTGGCGATCTTTGGACTTTGGATGAGAGTGTTTTAGACTGGATGGAATGGGCGTGGTGTGCAGGGTTGGGCCCTCTGTCGAATGCCGTCATCTCCGGTTCGAGCCTCTTGGTGCCTAGTTCCTCTGTTGTTGCTGTTCAACCCCCCCCCGATGCCGAGGTGCTTTGTAGCTGCTGTTATTCAGTTGAGGTTATCATTTGGTCATTTCTGATCGAGACTATGTATTTTATTTCCTAGCCTGGCGGGATGTGTCAGGCAGTAGTTCGCTTTCATGTTATTTATTCTCGTATCACCACATATCATACCCCGTTGTACTATCCTTCCGCTTCGATGGATAGTGCAACCGGGGTATGATCTCAACACATATGGCAATTTGATTATCTTATTTACTTTACCACACTCTCCATGCGGGTTGTGCATGGGTTATCGTACTTTTTTCAATCTTGTTTTTTTCCTTTCTTTTCCTCCTGGGGTATGCCCCTTGTAGGCTGTACATTCTGTTATCCTTTTTTAATTTCAAGCTAATTTACCCAAAAAAAAAAAAAGATAATGCTGCTACTTTTGGTACTATTGTTTGCGGCTGTTTTCTGTCAAAATGTTTTCTGTTTATCCTGCTGCTGTTTTTTTTTTTTTGGGTAATGCCCTAGGGCAGTTAGCTTGAAATATAAAAGAGGTTAACCGAATGTACAGCCTACAAGGGGCATTCCCCAGGTAAGACAAAGCTAAAGTATTCTTGGGAGCTTCTCTCTCTAGGATGGAGAGAGAAAGCTCCCCCCAGCCACGCCGGCCTGGCCTCCTTCGGCTCCAGCTCCAGCCGGCTGCCGGGCATCCCATCTCCGGCCAGCAATAGTAGCAACGTCAAGGGCAAGGGAGCCCCTCTCTCGACAGGGGCTCTCCTCCACCGCCCGTTCCATATCCGGCTACCCTTGGGTCCGGCCATCTAACACAATCCAACCGGAGTTCCTCCGGCCAAGTTCCAGCCCTGCTCTGGTCCGATCTGGCTCGGCCACCGCTAGAGCGGGCCTTCACAGGCGGGCAAGTTTCTCCAGGTACGGTTAGATCTAGTCCGGCCTCCATCTGGTCCGGCCAAGCTCTTCCCGTTGCCTCGCCGTGGGTGCAGCAGGCGCCGCCGTGGTGACCAACTCAGCGTGGCGACCACCCTCAACTGGCCTCCACGGCGCCAGTCATTGACTTCTCCGGCCAGATCTGGCCGTCAGACCTCAGTCCGGCCAGGTCTCCATCCAGCCGTGGGTCAACACCCGTCGTGGGTCTCCACCCCAAGTCAGCCGTCGCCGGCGATGTTTCAGCCAGGTGGTTTCGAGTTCGAGCCACGGTGGCTCGCCGGTTTCGAGGTCGGCTGCCGGAGTCAGTCCGGCCGTCACAGATCATGGCCCGGCACGGGCCCTTACGTCATCGGGCAGTCCTTGCAGGTCAGGGCCAGTCAACCAGCCCCGGCCAATCAACCCCAAGCAGCCAGCCAGTGCGCTCATCGTTATTCAATTTGCGATTTGCAATTATCTACTATTGTGCACTAGCTGTTATTGTTATCGTTTATGTTTTCAGTTGTATGAGTTGCGAGGACTTCGAGGGCCTCGGATTGTACCCTATACCGACGGGTTGTGTCGGGTATTTACTGCTTTTGCCACTCCCGTGTCTAAGTTCCCTGTTGTACGTTCCATTCCTTGGGATAGATTGTTCGACGGGGGCATGAACACGGGCAACCCATGTAGCCACTTGGCGCTCTTTATATTTTTTGCTTTGTCTTACCTGGGGTATGCCCCTTGTAGGCTGTACATTCGGTTAACCTCTTTTATTTTCAAGCTAACCGCCCTAGGGCTTTACCCAAAAAAAAATAAAATATAAAGAGCGCCAAGTGGCTACATGGGTTGCCCGTGTCCTTGCCCCCGCCGAACAAACTATCCCAAGGAATAGAAAGTTCAACGGGGAACTTGGACACGGGCGTGGCAATAGCAGTAAATACCCGACACCAATCGTCGGTATAAGGTACAATTAGAGGCCCTCGAAGTCCTCGCAATACATACTACAGAAAACATAAAAGATAATGGCCAGTGCACACCCGCACTGATTAAACTAGAAAATAACAACATAGTAATGACCAAAGAGCAGCACAACCGAGCAAGCTAGCAAGCAGGGCTGCTATTGAACAAGGCCAGTGGAGGATCTCATATGGTTGCCATTGAAAATATCCATGTTAATCTAGGAACTGATAATGGGGTGGAAAGCCCTTAATCACAACGCAAAAACCACACAAACCAAGCCAAATTGCAAGTAACTTCTAGAACTGCATATTTCCTCGTTTCTTGACAGAGGCGATTTCTGACAGAGGCGATCTCTGACAACATGTCGATTGAGCCGATCTTCGTTGTTCAGTGAGCATTCACCATGGCCGACGGCACTATCTCCTTCGTTGAGGGCTTGGGCCTCAAAGCCCTGGACTCAAACGAAATCCGGAGAAAGCGAAAAGAAATGGGCGATCTATTAATCTCTCAGCCAACATCTTCCCAACAAAATCTGGGCTCCGAACCAGAAAACCCTAACTTCGGAAGACAACAGGAGCCCCAGAAGGAGGGTGTGCGTTCGGCATCCGAAGCTCGAATGCTAGAAATCGTGGGTCACTTGGAGGAAGAGCTCAACAACTCGGAAGACCCATTTATTCTGGATGTAGTTACAGCCAAACTGCAAAATATCCAACAGTCATGGAGGGAAGCTGAGAAACAAACTCCTCCATCTACAACCGTATTTGGGGAATTTAGCCCTAAATCGACAAAAAAATCGAGTCCATCTCGTAAGCTTCAACAGGTCTTTGAGCAAGCCATAATCCAATTGTATCCTACACATAAAGCCAAAGCCCCAAATGTCTTCTGACAAGGCGATTTCTGACAAGGCGATTTCTGACAAGGCCGTGTTCCTCCCTCTTCAGTGAGTTATGGCAGACGGCACTGTCTCCATCGCGGATGGTCTAGGTCTCAAGACCTTGGACTCAAATGAAATCCGCAAGAAAATCAAAGGAGCTGTCGCTCCACTCATCTCGAAACCAAACGAGACTTCACCATTTCTGGACATCGGGCCAGCAAACCCTAACTCTCAGATACAGCAAACACTATTCGAGGAAGGTTTGCTGATGGAGGCCCAGGAGTGCGCACGATCTGCTAACCAACAACGAGAATCAGTTCTCGTCTCTCCTTCAAACGGGTTTGGGGTTCATAGCCCCAGATCCTCCAAAACCTCCCCTTCTCGGAAGCTTCAGCAGGCTTTTCTAGAGGAAAGCAAGAGACTGGAAACTGAGGAACGAGCCCCTCTCCTCCAGTGCGGAGAGAACCAGTCGCAAGATTCGAAGGTTGAAACGGAAGTCGCGGCAAAGAGCTCGATTCCATCATCATCTTCGGAAAGGTCTGGGGCGATTAGCCCTAAACCACAAATCAATCCGAACCCTAAAGTTGCTCAGAGGTTTCAACAACAACAGGTGACCCACCTCCATGGAAACACCTATCAGTTTCAACGCACTCCGGCAGAGGTACAAGAGAAGCAAGGTATGCGTTCGGAGTCTGAGGCTCGAATGCTTGAAATTGTGAGTCGACTAGAGGACGAGCTCAATTTATCAGAAGACCCGTTCGTGATAGACGTGGTCACAGCAAAATTGCAGAGCATTCAACAGTCATGGAGAAATGCTGAGTTACAAGAACAGGTACATAGCCCTAAAACCACTTCTACGCTTCCGTTTAACGCAAGGGGGAAACCATATGGGGAAGGGGATGAACCCAACCCTTCTCTCAGAAATTTTAAAACAGAAATTAAACCCACAACAGCCAAGTTAGGCCAACATCAATACAACTACAGACCTAAGCTAGGTCAACATCAGCCAAAGCCTAAGCCAAAAAACTGGGCTGCCCTCCTCCAGTCACAAAGCCCATCTCTGGACATGAAACTGGATCATTTTCCAGACCTCCAGAGAGGAAAACAAGCGCTGGTAGAAATAGATTTGGAACTGACCGATGTAGGCATGTGGAACAAGTACTTGGTAGGCCACTTCTTAGATGGACAAATGGCCTATCCCCTCATAGTTGCGACTGCTAGGACCCAATGGAAAGAGCATTTTGTGGCTGTAAAACCTGATGTGGCTGGATTCTACATGTTTGAATTCAAAGATGAACAGTCCAAGATACAAGTCCTTGAAGGGGGTCCCTATTTCTTCTCTCAAAAATATCTAGTACTAAAGGATTGGCATAGGATGATGAAGCCTGCTAGAGAACAGCCTACCAAAATACCTGCTTGGGTGAAATTGCATGATCTACCAATGGAACTGTGGAACCAAGAGTGCTTGAGTAGGATAGCTAGTTCTATTGGAAGACCCCTGCATGTTGATCATGCCACTGCAAAGACTGCTAGGCAACCAGGTCTACAACAGACTAAATCTACAAAGGCAAGAATCTGCATTGAGGTCAGTGCTGAACAAGTCCTCCCTGATGAGGTTCAAGTAGTAGTGGAAGGGGAATCTGTTGTTATCCCTGTGGAATACCAAGTCCTACCTCCTATGTGTTCACAATGCCATGTCTTTGGTCATGCTACATCCAAATGTAGCAAGCAAGCTGTTGTACCCCCCCCCCCAGTCAAGTGGAATGGCAGGTTGTGAATCGTGGGAAACAGAAAGCAGTTGAACAGCCCTCCCTAGTCAGGATTGCTCACCCCCCTCATAGCCCTCTACCTCCTGACCTGTCAGTAGCCTCACCTATGGATCAATCCAATCTAAAGGAGAATACTGAAGATTCTGATGACTCTGATGTAGAACTTCTGAATGTACTAGAGGGGGTGGTAAGTTCAGTAGTACATGTAAATAAGCTGACAGAGAACACAGAACATAGTCAGTCCAATGAGGAAGCAAACAAGGAAGCAATGGCAGCAAGATCTGGTACTAGTACTAGCTCTGAAATTCAGCAATCAGTTGGTGATGAGAAACAGGGGAAGCCACCTGATATCAAATTGCAATTGGGAGGTTCCAAGAAGGCTGGTCACAATGGCAAATATAGGAGTCAATCCAAAGGCTCCTCACATAAGAAAAGGAAGTAACTTTCCCTCCTCTTTTCTTTTTGTCCACAATTATCTAAATAAAGCTCATCTTGTGCATCACTCTTAATCTCATTAGTTGAAGCTCATTGTGGTTATCTTTACCCTTTTGTATTAATGTTTAGCAAACCATTGCATTTTGGAGTTTGGAATGTTAGAGGTCTCAATGACCCACTGAAGCAACAAGAGGTTAAGAAATGGGTTCATAACAATAATTTGTCCCTTGTGGGGATAATTGAACACAAAATTAAAGAACCAAAGGTCACTGGAGTTGTTAGTCTTATCTTACCTCATTGGAGTTTTATTAGCAACTATGCCCACTCCCCCCCTTGGGCAGAATTTTGGTATGCTGGAACCCCTCCTTTTTTAATGTCCAACCTGTTTCCCAATCAAACCAATTCATACATTGCAATGTGCAATCATGTGATGGCAATTATTCCTTTGCAGCCACCTTTGTATATGGGGATAATTGCCATCTTGAAAGGCAGACACTTTGGCGTGACCTGCAAACAGTTGCTCTTTCATCCCCTTGGGTAGTCCTTGGTGACTTCAATGCTATCAGGTCACCATCTGAGAAAGTGGGAGGTGATAAACACTGGCCCCCTTGGATGGATGATATTAATGTTTGCCTCCAATCTGTGGAGCTGGTTGACCTTAAATACTCTGGGAATCAATTTACTTGGTCTAATAAACAAGTTGGTGTATCCCACATTAGCACAAAGTTGGACAGGGTCCTAGTAAATGAGAATTGGATCAAAACTCTATGTTGGTCTAGTGCTCATTTCCTAAACCCTGGAGCTTTTGACCACTCCCCTGCAATTGTGGCATTGGCACCCATCACCCCTCCTAAATCTAGACCTTTTAGATTCTTTAACTTTCTGGCAGACCATCCTAACTTTATGAACGTTGTTCAGAGTGTCTGGAGGAGGGTGATCATAGGTAATCCCATGTATTGTGTCTGTGAAAAGTTGAAGATCCTACAAAAGGATCTAAAACAGTTGAATACCAAAGAATTCAGTGATCTATCATCCAGAGTTGCCTCTACCAGACAACAGCTGGATGTTATTCAAAATGCCCTGGCCTCAGACCCTAGTGACACAGCAAATCAAGTTGCTGAAAAGGTATTATGCAAACAGTACCTTACCCTAGCTAGAGCCGAGGAGAGCTTTGCCAGACAAAAATCAAGAGTTCAATGGTTGAAACTGGGAGACCAATGTACCTCCTTTTTCTTCAAATCAATTAGTAATTCCAGGAATAGAACTAGGATTACTAGCTTGGTCTTGGAAGATGGTAATACCACACAGGATATTGAGCTGATCAAAGGATCCTTTATCCATTACTACACCAAGTTGCTTGGTTCCCCCCACCAAAGCAACTATGCTGGATCATCTAGGGTCCAGCAGCTCATCACTAGGAAACTGTCAGAGTCTCAGAGGCTGGATATGGTAGTGGGAGTCACTGACAAAGAAGTTAAGGACATCTTCTGGTCCCTTAACCCTCAGAAAGCCCCCGGACCTGATGGATATAATGCTACCTTCTTTCATAAGGCTTGGCCTGTGATTGGTCATGAGGTCACCTCTGCTGTCAAGTCTTTCTTTAGATCTGGCCAACTGTTAAAGAAAGCCAATGCAACACTGGTTGCTCTTGTGCCTAAGGTTCCCAATCCTTCAAAGGTTGGGGATTACAGGCCAATATCATGTTGCAACCTCATTTACAAGTGTATTGCCAAGATTCTAGCCAATAGAATTAAGTCAGCCCTCCCCCACTTGATAGATCCAGCACAGTCTGGGTTTGTTCAGGGCAGAAGGATTGCGGATAACATATTCCTCACACAGGAGTTGATGAGGGGTTACCACAAACACTCCTCCTCTCCTAGGTGTGCCATGAAAGTAGATATAATGAAGGCCTATGACAATGTTAGGTGGGACTTCCTCTGGGATGTCCTTGCCTCAATGAACTTCCACCCTCAGATGATCAGGTGGTTAAAGGCCTGTGTAACCACAGCCAATTACTCCCTAAGCTTCAATGGTGAAGCCATTGGGTACATCCCTGGTCAAAGGGGATTGAGGCAAGGAGACCCCCTTTCCTCATACCTATTTGTTATTGCCATGGAAGTCCTCACATGCATTCTCAAGGAGAAAACCCTACTGCCTGATTTTAATTTCCATTGGAAATGTGGGTCAACCAAATTGGTTAACCTATGTTTTGCAGATGACCTTATGATATTTTGCAAGGGTGAATTAAGTTCTATAAACCATATTCAGTCATCATTGGAAGAGTTTGAATCCTTATCTGGCCTCTCCCCTAGTCCAAACAAAAGCAATATTTTCTTCTCAGGTGTTAGCTCCTCCACCAGAGCATCAATATTGCATGTTCTTGGTTTTCAGGAGGGTACCCTTCCTGTTAGATATCTAGGTGTTCCCCTACTGTCCACCAAACTGAAGCATACTGACTGCAAATGTTTGGTGGATAAAATCATTGCAAAAACAAAGTCCTGGACCAACAGATACCTCTCCTATGCTGGGAGACTTCAATTGATTAAGTCCATTCTGTTCTCCATGCAGACCTATTGGTCTTCTCTCTTTATCCTTCTGAAAAGAGTCATTAAGGAAGTGGAAGCCATATTGAGAGCTTTCTTCTGGACTGGACCTGATCTCAAAACCTCTGGAGATAAAGTCTCATGGGAACATCTCTGCTCCCCTGTCCAAGAAGGTGGTCTTGGGTTCAAGTCTTTGGAGACTTGGAACAAATCTGCAGTGGCAAAGCACATTTGGTTCCTTGTGTCCGGCGGGGAACAATCCATGTGGTGTCAATGGGTCAAGTCCTACTTACTCAGAGGTAGGAACTTTTGGTGTGTTAAGGTCCCAAGTGAACCTTCCTGGGTGTGGAGGAAAATCCTATCCTTGAGACCCATTGTTCAGCCACACATTCTGTACAAGTTGGGGGATGGAATGTCTACTTCTTTATGGTATGACAACTGGCATCCCCTAGGACCACTACTCCCAAGATTTGGTCCTAGAATTATCTATGATTCTGGAATAGCTAGGGATGCCTCTGTTCAACATATAATACATAACAACCAGTGGGCCTTCCCTGTTACCCAAACCCTGGAACTTAATGAAATAAGAACTGGTTTGCATACAATTACTGTCAATAGTGCTACCAAGGATACATGCATGTGGGCGCTAACTAAGTCAGGGCAGTTCTCCATCTCATCCCTATGGGACAACCTTAGAACCCACTTTCCCATTGTTACATGGCATAAGGTTGTATGGTTTCCAGGCCATATACCGAGGTGTAGTCTAATTACTTGGATGGCCCTTCTTCAAAGATTAAACACTGAGGATAGGCTAGTCCTGTTTGGGCTCAAATCCACCTCCCAATGTATATTGTGCCCTGACATGGAAAACCATGCCCACCTATTTTTTGAGTGCCCTATGGCTGCCCAAGTCAGGAATATCCTGTCTCCCAAAGTCCCCCACATGCAAGGGCATCAGAACTGGCAGACTTGGGTGGATTGCCTCTCTACTTTGAGAGGTAAGTCTTTGGCCAACACTATTGCAAAGCTGGCTTTCACTGTATATGTTCATCATATTTGGATGGAAAGGAACCACAGAAAGTTCCAGAACTCCTCCTGCCCCCCCATTGTAGTTGCTCATAAAATCTCCGATGATATAAGGTCTAGGCTTTTGTCCTTGGCTAACCTACCTAGTGGTCCCCTTTCTAGACAACTAAAAATCCAATGGAACATTGTTTAGTGGTGTACTTCAAGCACTAACAAAATGAGTCTTCCCTTGGTTTTATGAAATTAACATACTATCACATTTGCAGGTCATTGGTCAAGGGAGATACAGCTTCATGCTGCTCCTCCTTGATCTTAATGAGATGGGCACAGAAACAGAAGCAGAAGCAGGGGATTGCTTCAACAAGAAGCAGCAAGGGCTATACTTCAGCAAGAAGAAGAAGGCTGGATCCACATTCAAAAGGGACTGTAGTCAGACATGAAGCAGCAGGGGCTATACTTCAGCTCAGGTTCTATTTACTTCTATTATTCAGGTAGTTACCTTAATCTCTGTTGGTGCACTACTCCATCTGGATTCTGACTCTGTGGTGACTGATTGCCTAACCATTAGGGGCTGTCGTGGGATCTCCCTTCGCAGAGGGGGACGTCCTCTGCATTGCATCACATTTTACTTTACAAAGCATTATGTTTATCCAGATTAGATGTATTGCTGACTGTTGATAGACAGATACAACTGCATTTTATGATGACTGTTGATAGACAGGAAATTGATAGTCATGCATTGTTGTAGTGAACATTGTTCAATTCTCTTCAACCCTTACATTATACAGTGGCTTGGGAGCTTCTCTCTCTGAGCTAGAGAGAGAAAGCTCCCCCCCCCCCGGCCAAAGCAGGCAGCAGCAGCCAGCCACGCCTGGCCAGCCTAGCCACGCCGGCCTTCCAATCGCAGCAGCGGCAGTCCTCGGGCAAGGGAGCCCCTCGCACGACAGGGGCTCTCCTCCACCGCCCTTCTACATCTCAGATCTGGAACCCACAGCCGGCCGTCCAGGCCCGGCCAGTCCACAGCTGGCCTTCGACGGCCTTTTCAACCCACAGCCGGCCGTCCAGGCCCTGCCACCGCCGTGGGTTCTCTCCATTCCCAGTCCCGCCGCCGTGGGTTCTTCCAGCCATGGCTTTTTGCCCCTCGTACGGAGGAGGGTTCGTCCATGGTCGGAGGTGGGTAGCCCCAACAGCCATGGCCGCCGGTCATGGTTGGTCTTCCGGCCGCCGCTGGTTTCAACAGTTCCGGCGCCTCTCTCGCCGGCCATTCAACCGGCAACCCTCGGGCCCGGCCTCCTATCAACCCCAATCGGAGCTCCACAGGTTCACTACCCTCAGCTCCCTCAGATCTATCTCGTAGCCACGGCTACCCAAAGCGGGCGGCCATTGTCCGGCGGCCAGCCACAGCTAGCTCGACAGCCGTGGGCCAGGCCATCAACTGGCCACCAGCCACCGTGGGCAGGCCACCAGGCATCAGCCGCCGTGCAGCCGTGGGCCAGTCTGGGGCCAGGCCTTCAACAGGGGCCAGCCTGCTGGTAGCAGGCAAGCCGGCTGGTGGCTCGGGCAGTGGGGTAGCAGCCGGCTGCGGCAGCAGGCAGCAGCCCGCCCGATGGCAGGTTGGGCCTAAATTTCTTTCAAAAAAAAAAAAAAAGTGGCACGGATTCCAAACATAATTCCAAGTCCAATATTGGTTTATTGTCAATCTGTTGCTGGACGCACGGGCCAGTCTGATGGTGTTATTAACCCCCGATAGGCGGTCATCTGTTGGACTGAAATCGGGGGTCGGGCTTATGGTCGAGCCTTTTATATCCCTAGAACCAGTTTTTTTTTGCTCTAAGGTTGAGTGTAGTATTCATGTGGTCGTAGCTATTTTTGATTAGATTGAACTCCTTCCTAGTTAGGGGTAGCCTGCAGTAGCAGCAGCTGCAGGAGCCGATGATTAGATTATGGTTGGAGTTTGATTGAGCAGGGTAGTTGCCGGAGCTGTCATTGACTAGATTGGTGGATCCTCACTGATCGAAAGGGGTTGCTTTGCAGTCTGTTTCTGATTAGATTTGGTGGTTTGCACTGATCGAAAAGAGCAGCTTGGTCCACTTGAGGTTCGAGTGGCTACTTTTGGTGGCCTCTCTTTCTGTTCCACTTTGAGTCGTTAGCGAGCCTAGGGGATTTGGGCGAGGTTGTAGTAGTCAGGGTGGAATGGGTGTGGTGTGCAGGGTACTTAGCAGGGTAGCCTTGTCGGATGTCGTCATCCCCTGGTCGAGCCTCTCTCAGTCCGAGTTCCTCTGTAGTAGTTGACTTCTGTTGAGCGGATATTATACTTGCTTTGGGGTGATGGAAGCCTCGGGTCTTGGTTTTCTTAGCCCAGCCTAGGAGGAGGAGGATCTCTCCTCAGCGCTGGTTATCATGTGGTCCATGTTGACCATGACTATCTACTTCAATTACCTTATTTCCTAGCCTGGCGGGTTGTGCCAGGAATAGCTCAATTTCATTTCAGTACATTTCATGGTTCTTTTCAGATCCATTTGTATCACATATGTCACTTTATTTTACTCTCCATGCGGGTTGTGCATGGTTACCGTACTTTTATCACTCTTGTTTTTTTTCTTTTCTTTTCCTCCTGGGGTATGCCCCTTGTAGGCTGTACATTCGATTAACCTTTTTTTAATTTCAAGCTAAATTACCCACAAAAAAAAAACGTTGTTCAATTATGTTGGTGGTTCAGTAGTTGACTGATGGTTCAGTAGTTGGCTCAGTTATGGTTCAGTAACTGCTATGACTGCTATGTTCTGATGGACTGCTGCTATGGTTGATAGTCATGCATTGTTGATAGACAGGAAGTTATGTTCTGATGGCTCAGTTATGGTTGATAGACAGGAAGTTGATAGTCATGCATTGTTGTAGTGAACATTGTTCAATTATGTTGGTGGTTCAGTAGTGGACTGATGGTTCAGTAGTTGGCTCAGTTATGGACTGCTGCTGATCTACTTTCTGCACTTCAATTCTTTTGGAACTTCAGAAGTTTCACTTCAGAAGTTTGTGACAGCAGCAGTTCTGATGGACTGCTTAAGTTGACTAGGAGGTTGACTTGTTCAGTGGTTTTATTTTTCTAATTTTAGCCTAACCAATTGGGGCTGTCATTGGGATCTCCCTTCGCAGAGGGGGACGTCCTCTGCATTGTATATGTTTTGTTATGGTGAACCTTAGTTTAGCATATGTTATGATGAACATCCTGTACGGATCTGCTGTTGATCACCATACTATTTAGAAGTTTTTGGACCTGTTATTGAGTTCACGTTCAGGAGTTCTGATGCACTAGGGTATGCACAAGGTTCTGTCATGTGCATTATACTAAGGAGCAGCAACAAGCATGTGCATTATAGTTCTGATGCATAACAGGCAAGCTTCATATAGTTCTGATGCATTATAGTTCTGTTGCTCACAACAGCAGCAACAACAGTTGCTGATCCACTAGCAGGACAGCAGGAAGCAGCAAAAGCAAAAATCAGAACTAGCTTCACAACTAGACTGCAAGTCATGTGGTGTATTGAGCAGAACATGCAACAGCAGCTTTGTAAGGTTCAGAACATGCAGCAGCACAGCAAAGTTCAGAACATGCAGCAGCACAGCAAAGTACTTTCAAGTATGCACAGTTATTTCAAGTATCATGTATAGTGGTTGTAACCATTTTGCCATTTGTTTTGTATCCCTCTCTGTTAGATGGATAGGAAACAGATGCTATGTTTACCTCTAGTCCTATGTAGCCGTTTGGCATAGGCTTTCCTTTTGTTTTCGTTTTCTTTTCTTTCCTTTTTTTTCTCTTTCCTCCTGGGGTATGCCCCTTGTAGGCTGTATATTCGGTTAGCCCTTTTTTTATTTCAAGCTGATTTACCCAAAAAACAAAAAAAAAAAAAAAAAAAAAGCCATAATCCGAGAAGCAGAGGAACAAGCCTTGAAGAGCTCGGTTCCCCCATCAAATTCGACTGGCTCTGGGGCGATTAGCCCTTAATCGCATAGTAGCCCCATGGCTGCCCGGAAAAATCAGCAAGCAGTATTCGAGAATGGATTGAAGAAGGAAGCTGAAGCACGAGCACGAGTGACTCACCTCCATGGTAACACATACCAGTTCCAACGCACACCATCAGAGGTACGTCTGTCAAACCCTGATATGGGGTATAGTGTTGAGGATCTTCAACCTCGCTATACCTCACGGCAGGTCCTGCCAGCTACTGTTCTAAATTCTGTAAATGTACCTCGTGCAACTACTGAACCTGCACCTCACTCTAAGCCTTTGGATAATAGTCAGAAATATCATCAAACCAATCCCAAACTGAATAATGGTCAGTATAAACCTAAACCGAAGAATTGGGCCTCTCTCCTTCAATCTCAGAGTCCGTCTCTGGATATGAAACTTGATTATTTTCCTGATCTTCAGAGAGGTAAGGAAGCTATGATCGAGATTGACATAGAACTGACTGACATAGGGTTATGGAATAGATACTTGGTAGGCCATTTTTTAGATGGCAAGATGGCCTATCCTTTACTAGCTGCCACTGCTCGGAGCCAATGGAAGGATCTTTTTGTGGCTGTTAAATCGAATGTAGCAGGGTTTTATCTATTTGAATTTAAGGATGAACAGTCTAAGATGACTGTTCTTGAAGGAGGTCCTTACTTCTTCTCACAGAAATATCTGGTTCTCAAGGATTGGCATCGGATGATGAAATCGGCACAGGAGCAACCTGTCAAGGTACCTGCCTGGGTTAAGTTTCATGATTTACCTTTGGAACTATGGAACCAAGAATGCCTGAGCCGAGTAGCTAGCACAATTGGGAGACCCATACATGTTGATCAGGCCACGACCAAGACTGCCAAACAACCTGGGCTTCTTAATACTAAGTCCACAACAGCTAGGATTTGTATAGAGGTTAGTGCTGAGCAGGATCTCCCTGATGAGGTCACAGTGTTGGTGGAAGGGGAATCTGTGGTTGTATCCATTGAATACCAAGTCCTCCCCCCCATTTGTAAACTATGTCATGTATTTGGACATCCAACGGAGCGGTGTGCAAAGAGTGCAATCCACTCCTCCTCCCATCTCTTATCTGAAGTTAAGGTTGATACTCCATCTGGCAATGGCAAGCAAAAAGCTGATCTAGAACAGCCAACAACAAGTTCCTTACTGCTTCAAGGAGATTCCTCCAAAAGTAGCCCTCCCATACTGCAGGAGCAGCAAGCTATCAACTCTGGGGCCCTTGGGAGTGAGTCAGAATCTGAAGAGAAGCTGTTGGAAGTTCTAGAAGGTGTGGTCAGCAGCTCTCATGAGGTTCCACAGCAGCAGCATAAAATGGGAGTCATGAGTGGTAAAACAGTCCCTTGCCACTCAGCAGGTCCAACGGAAGAACAGGTTTCAGAATTGAATCAAACACCCACTCCTAAACCTCCTGATCCCCGGGGTGCAGAGGTAAGAGATGAAGCACCAAAGGAAGATCTAAAGGGAAGCTTTCAAAAGGTTCTATCCAGATCAGCGCAAAGACGATTGCAAAAGCTTGCTAGGGAGCAGTCTCGAAGTTCCCTATTTAGGGGAAGGCATTAATTCCCTCCGTATCCTTTTGTTAGGACAGTTTCTCGTACTTTCATTTTGCTATTTCCATAATTAGTTCTGCGTGAAGTTGTTTCTTATGTCTATAAAATCTCTTAACATTGGTTTTTGGAACATACGGGGTATTAATGACCCAATCAAGCAAAAAGAGGTCAAATGTTTTGTGAATAAAAACTGTCTATCACTTTTTGGTTTATTAGAACATAAGATAAAGGAAGTTTGGGCTGGTAGAATCTTAAAATTCGTTTGTCCTAATTGGTGCTTTGTGAACAACTACCCCCAAGCTCCCATTGGTAGAATTTGTGTATGTTGGGATCCTAGTGTTTTGAATATTCAGGTTTTAGATCAGTCGGATCAATTTATCCATTGTGAAGTTCAACCTAAGTGTGGTGGAGCAATCTTTTTTGCCACCTTTGTGTATGGAGCTAACAATTATGTGATTAGGCAGACCTTGTGGGCAAGGCTTCATCATCTTAGCACCTCAGTTCCTTGGATAGTGTTAGGGGATTTTAATGCTGTCAGGTACCCAAATGAGAAGGTAGGAGGTACTTCCTCCTGGCCCCCTCATATGGATGAATTTAACCAGTGTTTGTATGACCTTGAACTTGAGGATCTTAGGTTCTCTGGTTGCTTTCTCACTTGGGCCAATAGGCAAGACCCATCCCATTTTGTCAGTACTAAGCTAGATAGAGCCTTAGTCAACGAACATTGGATGAAGGCTTTCACTAGTTCTTCAGCCCATTTTTTCCCCCCCGGGATTTCAGACCACTCTCCTGCCATTGTGAATATCACCCCGGGTCCTTTGAAATCTTTGAAACCCTTTAAATTCTTTGATTTTCTAGCTGATCATCCACAGTTTTTAACTGTGGTTCAGAAAATCTGGAGGAAAGTGATTATTGGGAATCCAATGTTTTGTGTTTGCGAAAAACTTAAGATGTTACAAGAGGAGTTTAAGCAACTTTTTTTTTGGGTAAATCAGCTTGAAATTAAACAGGGGCTAACCGAATATACAGCCTACAAGGGGCATACCCCAGGAGGAAAAGAAAAGAAAAAAGGAAAACAAAAAAGAAAGCCTACGCCAAACGGCTACATAGGACTTGAGGTAAATAGAGCACTGTTTCCTATCCATCTAACAGAGGGATACAAAACAAATGGCAAAATGATTACAACCAATATAACCAGTATACTTGATACTTGAGATAGCTGAACATACTAAAAGGCCAACCAACAGATGTTGGAACTTGATCCACATGCTGAAATCATGTCTGAGTGCAGAAATCAGGTGCTTGATCAGGTGTGCTTGATCAAAACCAAGTAATTGCACATGAGGTGGATTGGACTTGAAGCATGATGACAGCAACCATCACAACTTCTGTGCCTGACCTGCTGGGCCTATACTGGACAGTTTCAACTTCTGTGCCCATACATCAGGTGCTGAAGTCAAAGCAGCTACATTCAGCAGCTACACTCAGCATTTCACATCAGCACTGCTAGATACTATAACAAACTGAAAACATCAGCTACTGCACTGCTAGCTCATACTGCTTGCATTCACTCACAAAATGCAGAGGACCATGGTTAACATCAGGTTCTGAACCTTAGGTGTCCAACAGAACAACAGTCATAACAGGTAAGCTATTGTACTAGTCCATGACAATCAGTTCTGAACTTGAACAATACTATACAAAACTGAAAACATATACAAAACTATACTATACAGAGGACGTCCCCCTCTGTGAAGGGAGATCCCATTGACAGCCCCCGATGGTTAGGCATAATGTAAGTAAAGCTACCACAGAACTTGGCTTGAACCTACTACAACAAAACTTCAACTTCTATGGATAGGAATAACTGAATACAGAGCTGCCATGGCAAAAGTTTAAAAACAGGCAACAGATAATAGCAGGCTACACTACCACCCAATGCTGATAATAGAAGCAACATGCAACAGTCATTCCACTAAGTAGTGTATCTTGGAACCTTTCCCAATTAAACAAAAAGCAGCAGAATAGCAGAATAGAACCTGATGACTGCTAGGAAGAAGTAATGTCTCTAATAGGGTTGCTGATGCTAGACAATGCCTTGAATCCTTGAATCCTTACAGAAAAGCATGAGTCCTCATATTCCTGGGCAAGGGAACTTCTCTCTCTAGAGAAGTTCTCCTCCACCGCCCAACCTATTCCCGGTCACCTCACTGGTCCGGCGATCTATCACTGTTCCGTTCCGGGACAGAAAACCACAATCTTTTATTCTGGTTCAAAGTTCGGTTCTGTCACTATTCCGTTCCCCTCTGATACGGCATCATCAACAGCGGTGGGTTTTGTTCTTCAACAACCGATTCCACACCAGAGCATACAAATCAGAAGGGCAAGATGACTACACAGATGATCTAAGCTCCATTCGGAGCTTTCCATTCACTGTACCAGCACCGAAGCTGAACCTCCATTGATTCTGTGTTCAACTCCGCGCCGTCCAGATCTGAAATCAAGCCGGCTCTACCGGCCATCAACAGTCAGCCAACATCAGCCGGCCATCTCTGGTCTGGCCAACAACCAACGCCGTGGAGCTTAACAGCCGTCGGCCATCATCAACATCAATGGCTGCCGGAGTCAGTCCCGGTCGCCGGGTCACATCTCCGGCCAGATCCGGTCCTAAGATGCAGTGTACACAGTGGAGGACGGTGGATTTGAGTCGGAGCTGCCGTGGCTCGGCGGTCAACTCCGACCGGAGTGAGCCATCTCAGGCCACCCCCTGTCCAGGCCAGCCCTGGCCGCCAGGGCAGGTCACCCGCCAGATCAGAGGCAGCGGAGGGGGGCTTGCTCGGGCAAAGGCAGGCCAAGCCAGCCGGTGCTGGAAAACACAGTGTTACTCAAGCAGTTACCCGATCAGCAGCCTGGGCCTTCAGCCCGGGCCATCAGCCAGCCGACCTTGGGCTGGCAAGGCAGTAGCAGCCTGGGCACAGCCAGCTAGCCCAGCCCCGGTTGCCCGGCTAGGCCGGAAATCTTCGTATCCATTGCGCCTTCGTTATTCAATTTGCGCTTTGCACTTATTTATTCATTGTCAATTTGTTGCTGGACTTACGGGCCAGTTTACTGTTAGTCTCTGCGATCCCGATAGGCGGTCATCTGTTGGACTGAAATCGGGGTCGGGCTCTTGGTCGAGCCTTTACATGCCTAGATCCTGTACTTGTTAGCTCTGAGGTTGGGTGTAGTATTCTTGTGGACGCGGCTATCGTTGATTAGATTAGTTTCTGTTCTGATTGAAAGGGGTTTTCGCAGTAGCAGCAGCTGTGGATGCCACTGATTAGATTGGTGGATGGTTTCTGATTGAGCGAGGTAGCTGCCGGAGCTGTCGTTGATTAGATTGGTGGTTGTTCACTGATCGAAAGAGGTAGCTTTGCAGACTGTTTCTGATTAGATTGGTGGTTTGCACTGAACGAAAGGAGCAGTTGGTCCACTTGGGGTTTGAGTGGCCACTTCTGGTGGATCCTCTTCCCGTGCCGCTTATAGAAGTTAGCGAGCCTAGGGGATAAGGTTGAGGGTGTAGTAGTCTGGATGGAATGGGCGTGGTGAGCAGGGCTCTTGCAGCGGGGCCTTGTCAGATGCCGTCATCTCCAGTTCGTGCCTCTCTCGGTCCGTGTCCCTCTGTAGTAGTTGGTTTCAGATGAGTGGGTATTATGCTAGCCTTGGGCTTGATGGAGGTACTAGGTTCTTGGCTCTCTTAGCCCAGCTTTGGAGGAGGTGGTTATTGGGTAGTTGGTCTCAGTAGGTGGTTTTGGCGAGCCTTAGGCTTGGATGAGGGAGTACTAGGCCGGAAGGATTGGGCGTGGTGAGCAGGGCTCTTGCAGCGGGGCCTTGTCGGATGCCGTCATCTCTGGTTCGAACCTCTTGATGCCTTGTTCCTCTGTAGTAGCCGTTCAGACTGCCTAGAAGCCGTATTACTTTGTAGCTGCTCTCCTCAGCGTTGGTTATCATGTGGTCATCGTTGGCCTTGACTATCTACCTTATTTACCTACCTTATTCCTAGCCTGGCGGGTTGTGCCAGGTAGTAGTTCAATTTCATATATCTCAGTTCACATGGCATCTTGTTATGTATTCACTTTATATTACTCTCCATGCGGGTTGTGCATGGTTACGTATTTACTTTATCTTACTCTCCATGCGGGTTGTGCATGGTTTACCGCACTTTTGTCATTCTTGTTTTTTTCCTTTCTTTTCCTCCTGGGGTATGCCCCTTGTAGGCTGTACATTCGCTTAACCTCTTTTTATTTCAAGCTAAATTACCCAAAAAAAGCATGAGTCCTCATCAGATTACTCCCTCCATAATAAACCAAGAAAGAGTGGTGCATAGGCAACTCTTCACTTTACTTAGGGCTGAGGAAAGCTTGGCTAAACAAAAGTCAAGAATTCAATGGCTGAAACTTGGGGATCAATGCACCTCTTATTTCTTTAAAGCGGTGAGTAACACAAGGAATCGAAGTAAAATTACTAGTCTGGTGTTGGATGATGGGTCTCTTACTCATGACACTCAAGACATTAAGAACAACTTTGTTGGGTTCTATACGGACTTGCTGGGAACAGCTCATTCTACCTCTTATCAGGGGCAAACTAGAATCCAACAAGTTGTCAATAGGAGACTTACAGATAGTCAAAGGACTGCCATGATTGCTGAGGTCACAGACCTTGAAATTAAGGATACCTTTTGGGCTCTTAATCCTAGCAAAGCCCCTGGTCCTGATGGCTATAATGCTGGGTTCTTCAAAAAGGCTTGGCCTATCATTGGTCATGAAGTAACAGCAGCAATTAAGACTTTCTTTAGGTCTGGTAAATTGCTAAGGAAAATCAATTCTACCATTGTTGCCTTGGTTCCTAAAGTTCCTAACCCATCTAAGGTTGGGGACTTTAGGCCCATTTCATGCTGTAATACCATTTACAAGTGCATCTCTAGGATACTGGCTAGAAGGTTGCAGACTGTCCTTCCAATGTTAATTGATCCTGTTCAATCAGGTTTTGTGAGAGGAAGGAGGATTGCGGATAATATTTTTCTAACTCAGGAGCTAATGAGAGGATATCATAAATCGTCACCATCTCCTCGATGTGCAATGAAAGTTGACATTATGAAGGCATACGATAATGTTAGGTGGGATTTCCTTTGGGATGTTCTATCCTCCATGAATTTTCATCCCACAATGATTAAGTGGCTCCAAGCTTGTATCTCCACTGCGAATTATTCCCTTAGCATCAATGGGGAGGTCACAGGCTACATTGTAGGACAAAAAGGACTTAGGCAGGGAGATCCTTTGTCTTCATACCTATTTGTGATAGTGATGGAGATTCTCACTTGTCTCCTAAGAGAGAAATCCCTCCTTCCAGATTTTCATTTTCATTGGAGATGTGGGCGTACCAAACTTATAAATCTATGCTTTGCTGATGATCTTATGATCTTTTGCAAAGGGGATCTAACCTCTATCAGTCATATCCAGGATGCCCTCTCTGAATTCCAAAGCATGTCGGGTCTCTCACCTAGCCCTGGAAAAAGTAGCATCTACTTTTCTGGGGTTAGTTTAACCACTAGAATGGCCATTTTGGATGTCCTTAAGTTCAAGGAGGGCTCACTGCCTATCAGATATCTTGGGGTGCCTCTCCTCTCTACAAAACTTAAAGCCTCTGATTGTCAGTCCTTAGTGGATAGCATAACTGCTAAAACTAAGTCATGGACTAATAGAGACCTCACGTATGTTGGCAGGGTCCAGTTGATTAAGAACGTATTGTTCTCCATTCAAACTTATTGGTCCTCCTTGTTTATCATCCCCAAAAAGGTGATCAAGGAGGTTGAGTCAATACTTAGAGCGTTTCTATGGTCTGGTCCCGACCTTAGGAAAACGGGGGCTAAGGTATCTTGGGAGCATCTGTGCTCTCCGAAACAAGAGGGAGGCCTTGGTTTCAAATCCATGCAGGTTTGGAATAAGGCGGCCATTGCCAAACACATTTGGTTCCTTATTTCTGGGGGGGAACAATCAATGTGGTGTCAGTGGGTTAAATCTTATTTAATACGGGGTAGAAACTTTTGGAATTTAAAAGTACCTGGGGATTGCACATGGGTTTGGAGGAAACTTCTGCATCTCAGACCATTGGTGAGGCCATATATACTGAGTGTAATATACAGCCTACAAGAGGCATACCCCAGGAGGAAAAGAAAAGAAAAAAATAAGAATGACAAAAGTGCGGTAAACCATGCACAACCCGCATGGAGAGTTAGATAAAGTAAATACATGAAGATGCCATGTGTACGGTAAGTAAAGTACATAGAGCTAGATGAAATAGAGCTACCACCTGGCACAACCCCCCAGGCTAGGAAATAAGGTAAGTAAAGTAAATAATCGAGGTCAGAGATGACCACATGATAACCAACACTGAGGAGAAGCCACCGGGTAAGACGGCTACAAAGCAAGTTGAACGGCTACTACAGAGGAACAAGGCATCAAGAGGCTCGAACCAGAGTCGACGGCATCCGACAAGGCTACTGCTGCTGCTCAGTACCCTGCTCACCACGCTCAATCCTTCCGGCCTACTACTCCCTCATCCAAGCCTAAGGCTCGCCAAAACCTCCTGCTGAACCCAACTACCTAATAACCTCCTCCTCGAAGGCTGGGTTAAGAGAACCAAGAACCTAGTACTTCCATCAACCCCAAAGCTAGTATAATACCCACTCAACAGAAGCCAACTACTACAGAGGGACACGGACTGAGAGAGGCTCGAACTGGAGATGTCGGCATCCGACAAGGCTACCCTGCCAAGTACCCTGCACACCACGCCCATTCCATCCAGACTACTACAACCTCGCCTACATCCCCTAGGCTCGCTAACGACTGAAAGAGGACCAAGCTGCCCCTTTCGATCAGTGAACAACCACCAACCTAATCAATGACAGCTCCGGCAGCTACCTCGCTCAATCAGAATCCATCCACCAATCTAATCAGTGGCACCCACAGCTGCTGCTACTGCGAACTACCCTTTTCAATCAGAACAGATCCCAATCTAATCAACGATAGCCACGACCACAAGAATACTACACACAACCTCAGGGCTAAAAGCACAGGATCTAGGGATATAAAAGGCTCGACCAAGAGCCCGACAACCCCCGATTTCAGTCCAACAGGTGGTCGCCTATCGGGGATCGCAGATACTAACAGTAAACTGGCCCATAGGTCCAGCAACAAATTGACTGCAGGCTTGTTCTGTCCAATATTGGACTTGGAATTATGTTTGGAATCCGTGCCACTTTTTTTTTTTTTGAAAGAAATTTAGGCCCAACCTGCCATCGGGCGGGCTGCTGCCTGCTGCTGCCTTCCTTGTGGCTGGACGAAGATTGACTCGAATCGCCCGGGCAAAAAGCTGCTGCCAAGCCTCTGCCCGAGCAAAACAATCACTGGCAGCCCACTGCTGCCCCCGGCCATGGCTGCTACCAGCTGGCAGGCCCCTGTTGATGGCCTGGCCTCGAACTGGCCCACGGCTTGAAGTTGGCTGGCTGGGCAGGCCGCTGCTGCCCGCTGCTTGGCCCGGGCTGGCTGATTGCCCGGGCGGCTGGACCCCACGGCGGCTATTGGGTCCACGGCGGGGGTTGGGGTTGAAGATGATGGCCGATGGCTGTAGAGCCACGGCTGTTGAGCCACGGTGATCCGGAAGGAAGACCGGACCAGGGCCTGCCCGAGATGGCCTGACCACGACCTGGTCTGACTGAACAGATCTGGCCGGAGAGGTCCTTGACTGGCGGCGTGAAGGTGAGCCACGGTGAGCCACACGACGGCTGGGCCCCATGGCGGCTGTTGAGTCCCACGGCGAGGTCTCGGCGGCCGGGAGACCGGCTGATGGTGGCTGGTTGTGATTGGCCAGTAATGGCCGGTGTGATTTCAGATCTGCCGGTACAGATCCCAAATGGTACCCGCCGGTTCACGGCGGGGTTGAGGTTGGGGACGAAGCCCACGGCTGTGGAGCTCCGGACCAGATGAAGGCCGGCCAGGAGGAGGAGAGCCAGAGACCGTCGGATGTAGAGGCGGCTCGGGGGGTTCCGATTGTGGAGGGCGGTGGAGGAGAGCCTCTCTAAGGAGAGAGGATCCCTTGCCCGGATGGTGGCTGCTGCCCGGCGTGGCTGGGCCTAGTGCTGACCGGCGAGGCCGGGCCTTGTTGTTGCTGCTGCGGCTGGCCGGAGGTGGCAGCCGGCTGGATTTTGACCGGTCCAAGGGAGCTTTCTCTCTCTAGGTGAGGCCATATATGCTTAGTGTAATAGGTAATGGCCAATCCACCTCCTTGTGGTATGATAATTGGCATCCACTTGGCCCTTTGTTAGCCAAATTTGGTCCCAGAATTGCTTATGATTCTGGAATTCCAAAGGAGGCTACTGTGTCTCACATTATCCAAAATTCATGCTGGGCTTTTCCCATCACTCAAACTTTGGAGATCAATGAGGTAAGAAGTACCTTACCACCTCTTATTTCTTCCAGGTTGAGTAGGGATGATCATATTAGGTGGTCTCTCACTTCTAATGGCCAGTTCACAGTTGCTTCCCTTTGGGATAAACTAAGGACTCCCTTTCCAAAAGTTGGATGGCATAGGTTGGTGTGGTTCTCAGGTCACATTCCTAAATGTAGTTTTATCACGTGGATAGCTATTCAGGATAGGCTCTCCACTGCAGATAGGTTGGTGTCATTTGGCCTTCCTATTCCTGCCCAATGTAGTTTTTGTCAGGACTGTGAAAGTCACAATCACATATTCTTTAATTGCTCATTTACTAAGCAGGTGTGGGATTCTATTCAAACCAAATTACATGTCTCATGGACATCTAGAACTTGGTCCGAATGGGTCTCTTTTCTCTCTAATTCTAGAGGGAAATCTATAAAGGCTATTATCACTAAATTGGCCTTTACAGTCACTATTTACTACGTCTGGAATGAAAGGAACGCCAGGAAGTTCCAGGGCATGTCCTGTTCTTGGGAAGTTGTTGTTCATAAAATACTTTCAATAATGAGAACAAGGATTCTATCTTGCAATCGTTTGGGAGCTTCTCTCTCTAAGCTAGAGAGAGAAAGCTCCCCCCCGGCCAAAAGCAGGCAGCAGCAGCCAGCCACGCCTGGCTCAGCTCAGCTCAGCCCAGCCCAGCCTAGCCACGCCGGCCATCCAACGGCAGTAGTCCTCGGGCAAGGGACCCCCTCGCACGACAGGGGCTCTCCTCCACCGCCCCTTCTAAATCCCAGATCTGGAATCAAGCAAGTTCCAGCCCTCCTACCCGGCCAGCCCACAGCTGGCCTTCGATGGCCTTTTCAACCCACAGCCGGCTGTCCAGGCCCGGCCAGTATAGCAGCTTAGCCCTCGTGGCTGAGTTGCCTTTATCTCCGGCAAGTTCTCTTACCGGCTTTTCGGATCTGGAAGTGCGCCGGCCATGTCAGGCGTTACTGTTCATCGTCTTCAACGAACAACCCACAACATCCACTGATTAATCGGTGGACAATCAATTCCGACCAGCGGTAGGGACAATCAACTAAGGGCGTCTCAATCGTTGCCGGTCTTCTCAATGGCAGGGACTGCCATGGCCGGACCCAGCCGTCGCCTCGGCCTTCATCCGCCGTGGCTCAACAGCCATGGCTCATTCACAATCGTGGGAGGGTGATTCACCTCCTACGGTGGCCATCAACATCAAGCCAGTCAGCTAGCCTGGCGTGGCCAGCCTAGCGCCCTACCAGCCCCTTCTAGCCAGCCCGAGCAGCCAGCCAGCCTGGGCAGGCCATCCTTGAATGGCTCGGGCGGGGGGCAGCCGTGGCTGTGAATGCTTGTTTTGCTCGGGCGGAGGCTAGGCAACAGCTTATGCCCGGGCAACTCGAGTCAATCCCCGTCCAGCAGCAGCTAGCCCGGGCAAGCAGCGGGCAGCGGCATCAGCAGGCAGCAGCCACCCGATGGGAGGCCAGCCCGGGCAGGTAAGCCGGCAGGATGGCCCGGGCAGTGGGGAAGTTTTATGTTTGTCCAATATTGTTTGTTGCTGGACCTATGGGCCAGTTTACTGTTAGACTCTGCGATCCCCGATAGGCGGTCATCTGTTGGACTAAAATCGGGGGTCTGGCTCTTCGTTGAGCCATTATATCCCTTGAGCCTGCGTTTTTAGCCCTGAGGTGTTGCGTAGTATTCTTGTGGTTGTGGCTATTTTGAGTAGATTAGATTCTGTTCTAGTTAAGGGGTAGTCTCGCAGTAGCAGCAACTGTGGATATCGATGATTAGATTATGAATGGAGTCTGATTGAGCAAGGTAGTTGCCGAAGATATCATTGACTAGATTGGTGGATTCTCTCTGATCGAAAGGGGTAGCTTTGCAGTCTGTTTCTGACTAGATTGGTGGTTTGCACTGACCGAAAGGAGCAGCTTGGTCCACTTGAGGTTCAAGTGACTACTTTTGGTGGCCTCTCGTTCTGTTCCGCTTTTAGTCGTTAGCGAGCCTAGGGGATTTGGGCGAGGTTGTAGTAGTCTGGTTGGATTGGGCGTGGTGTGCAGGGTGCTTAGCAGGGCAGCCCTGTCGGATGCAGACATCGCCAGGACGAGCCTCTCTCAGTCTGAGTCCCTCTGTAGTAGTTGACTTCTGTTGAGTGGGTATTATGCTAGCTTTGGGGTGAAGGAAGACATGGCTCTTGGATTTCTTAGCCCAGCCTACGAGGAGGAAGTTCTCTCCTCAGCGCTGGTTATCATGTGGTCATCATTGACCATGACTATCTACCTTATTTACTTTATTTCCTAATCTGGCGGGTTGTGCCAGTACGTACTTCATTTTCACCTCATTTATTTCATGGTTCTATTCAGATCCATTTGTATTTCATGTCACTTTATCTCACTCTCCATGCGGGTTGTGCATGGTTACCGTACTTTTTCAATCTTGTTTTTTTTCTTTTTCTTTTCCTCCTGGGGTATGCCCCTTGTAGGCTGTATATTCGCTTAACCTTTTTTAATTTCAAGCTAATTTACCCAAAAAAAAAAAAAAGGATTCTATCTTTACCTAAACTCCAAGTAGAATGGATTGTGAATGACTGGTGTTAAATGCTTTATGTTATTTCTGCTGTGAGTATTTGTAGCATTCTTCTTGTTTTCCTACCCTGACATGACAGGCTATAGCAGGATGTGCTCAAAGGAGGGACAGCAAGGGTCAAGGGTTGGCTCCTCTTATTAGCAGTTCAGATATTACTCCTACTTACACAGATTCTGAACCTGATTTGCATGGTGTTATGGTGCATTTTCTGCTGCACCTTCACTTGACTGGTTCAGTGGTGCACAGTTGGTGATGGAGCATTGGTTTATTATGTAGTGCATTTTCTGTTGCACCTCAGTGGTTTATGTGTTGGTGTCATTGAAATAACATTTTATGCATTTTCTGCATTTGGTTCAGTTGTTAGTTGACTGATGACTGATGGTTCTGCAGTAAGTTGAGATACAGTGTTTGGTTTGTGGATTGCCTAACCATAGGGGCTGTCGTGGGATCTCCCTTCGCAGAGGGGGAATTCCTCTGCAATTATGGTTCAGTTGGTAGTTTGTGCTTTAGCAGTTCAGATACTCTGTTATGCTGGGCTGCTGTCACTTCTGCTCAGAAGTTTGAGCTTCAAAAGTCTATTACTTCTTCCTAGCAGTCATCAGGTTCTATTCTGCTGTTCTGCTGCTTTTTGTTTAATTGGGAAAGGTTCCAAGATACACTACTTAGTGGAATGACTGTTGCATGTTGCTTCTATTATCAGCATTGGGTGGTAGTGTAGCTGCTATTATCTGTTGCCTGTTTTTAAACTTTTGCCATGGCAGCTCTGTATTCAGTTATGCCTATCCATAGAAGTTGAAGTTTTGTTGTAGCAGGTTCAGATGCTGATCAGAAGTTGTAGCAGGTTCAGTTTTCAGTTATGCCTAACCATCGGGGGCTGTCAATGGGATCTCCCTTCACAGAGGGGGGCGTCCTCTGTATAGTATAGTTTTGTATATGTTTTCAGTTTTGTATAGTATTGTTCAAGTTCAGAACTGATTGTCATGGACTAGTACAATAGCTTACCTGTTATGACTGTTGTTCTGTTGGACACCTAAGGTTCAGAACCTGATGTTAACCATGGTCCTCTGCATTTTGTGAGTGAATGCAAGCAGTATGAGCTAGCAGTGCAGTAGCTGATGTTTTCAGTTTGGTATAGTATCTAGCAGTGCTGATGTGAAATGCTGAGTGTAGCTGCTTTGACTTCAGCACCTGATGTATGGGCGCAGAAGTTGAAACTGTCCAGTATAGGCCCAGCAGGTCAGGCACAGAAGTTGTGATGGTTGCTGTCATCATGCTTCAAGTCCAATCCACCTCATGTGCAATTACTTGGTTTTGATCAAGCACACCTGATCAAGCACCTGATTTCTGCACTCAGACATGATTTCAGCATGTGGATCAAGTTCCAACATCTGTTGGTTGGCCTTTTAGTATGTTCAGCTATCTCAAGTATCAAGTATACTGGTTATATTGGTTGTAATCATTTTGCCATTTGTTTTGTATCCCTCTGTTAGATGGATAGGAAACAGTGCTCTATTTACCTCAAGTCCTATGTAGCCGTTTGGCGTAGGCTTTCTTTTTTGTTTTCCTTTTTTCTTTTCTTTTCCTCCTGGGGTATGCCCCTTGTAGGCTGTATATTCGGTTAGCCCCTGTTTAATTTCAAGCTGATTTACCCAAAAAAAAAAAACCACACAAACCACGCGTTAAACCGTGGACCAAAACCTGATAGCAGCCTTGTTGCCTGAATCCATTGCCGTCAGCGGTCCCATAGACGGAGATCTGGTCCCAAACCCAGATTGAGAGCACTGCTACGAGCTTGAAACAGGAAACCCATACGCAACGCTAGAACCGACACCGGGATTACCCCTCCCGCCGTGACACCAACGACACATAACAGTAGGGAACTAGGTTGTAGCAGATGAACAAGAACAAGCCTGACGGCAGCACCCAGTCTCTAACGCGCATCCCCAGATCCATGGGCTGTATGATGAGATGGAATTGGACATCCTCGCCCAAAACGTGATGAACCAAACAAATGGTGATTTTCCGAACACCAGATGAACCAAAGCATAGATTGACTCTCACCTGGTGTGGAATTCGATCCACGGGTGGACTGGAGATACACCAGGTCTACAGTACAACACCAAGCAATTCTGAACACCGGAGGAAGGGAACCCAGCTTTGAACGCCGGTGATTCCTTTGCCGTGAATAATACCCACGAGCCAAACACTCTGGGTCATCTCCGAAAAGATGCATAACTGTGAAGTTGAAGTGGAACCACGACTGTGGAAGATGGTCATCTTAACAACAACATGAGGCAGGGTTGAGAGCTTCTCTCTAGGACTAGAGAGAGAATGCACTCCCCTTTACCAAAAAATCAGATTTTTGGAACCAAAACCCACCGATTTCCACCCTTATTCCGATCTAGAGGTAATCCATGCTCTGATCGTAGCTGGCAGTCTATTCCTTTATGAATAGAGGTATCAATGCTCTATTTGGGTTCCACGAATTCACAGATTTCTGTTAAAGGGGATCTGTGTACTTTACTCAGTCCACTCCATAAACTGATTTACATAATCGGATAAAGGGGATCTTCAAACCCCACCGATTTCCACACCAGCTCCGGCGACCGAGTCACGGTGAAAGCTCCGTTTGGCAAACCGAGTCACTAACTACAGCTTCTGCACAGGACCCCGATGGGAATTCAAACACGTCAATCAGCCGTTCAAATCCACATCCGGCGAGTCATCTAGTACCACGGCTGTCTTCAGTCCAGACTTACTCGGTTGTGGTACACCGCAGAGGGCGGCGGCTTGCCGTACGTGGTGGAAGTCACTCCGTTAAGATCAAGCAGGAAGGGCTGTCATCATACCCAATCCGATTCTGAGATCGTCGGTGGGACCTTGTTGAGGTACCAGTCGGCTACGGCCTGTACTGGTTCAGGGTCCGACGACGGGAGTACAGATTCAAGTTCTGACGACCGGAGGAAGCAGCGAGTGTAGGGATGCTTCAGCGTTCATGGGTCAGGTTCAAGGTCTGTCCTTCGGTTGGGCAGGTTTTCATCTACATCCATGGTGAATCGGCAAACACCAACTCGCAATCCATCTGTTGATTCGAGATGGTTCTTCGATTGTTGAAGCTTCTCGGGATTCCATCGAGATTCCCAACATCAGTACCGGATACCTTCACGACTGCCGGAGACATGTCCAGCTAGCCGGAATTTTCAGATCCCGAAGAATGGGTAAGGAGGTCGTTACTGACTGAATTATCAATCTCTGTCCAAATTAACTGGTTGTGGTTTTGCTAACCCGTGAGCTAGTTAGATTATCTGTTTAATGTCAAAGTTGTTGCTGGACTGTTGGGCCAGTGTACTGTTATTGTTGCTGGACATATGGGCCAGTTTACTGTTAGTATCTGCGAACCCCGATAGGCGGTCATCTGTTGGACTGAAATCGGGGGTCGGGCTCTTGGTCGAGCCTTTATATCCCTAGATCTTGTACTTTTTTAGCCTGGAGGTTGTGCGTAGTTTAGTGTGGTCGTGGCTATCGTTGATTAGATTAGGGTCTGTTCTGATTGAAAGGGGTAGCATCGCAGTAGCAGCAGCTGCAGTTGCCGCTGATTAGATCGGTGGATGGGTTCTGATTGAGCGAGGTAGCTACCTGGGCTGTCATTGATTAGATTGGTGGTCATTCTCTGATCGAAAGGGGTAGCTTCGCAGACTGTTTTTGATTAGATTAGTGGTTTTCTCTGATCGAAAGGAGCAGTTTGGCCACCGACGGTTAGGGGGCCACTTTTGTGGATTCTCTTATGTTCCTCTTTTAGTTGTTAGCGAGCCTAGGGGATTGGGTTGAGGGAGTAGTAGTCTGGTTGGATTGGGCGTGGTGTGCAGGGTTCTGAGCAGCAGCAGTGGCCTTGTCGGATGTCGTCTTCTCCAGTGCGAGTCTCTTCTCGGTACCTGTCCCTCTGTAGTAGTTGACCTCTGATGAGTGGGTAGTATGCTTGCTTTGGGTTAGAAGTATCAGGTTCTTGGTTATCTTAGCCCAGCTTTGGAGGAGGAGGTTATTAGGTAGTTGGGTTCAGCAGGAGGTTTTGGCGAGCCTTAGGCTTGGATGAGGGAGTAGTAGGCCGGAAGGTTTGGGCGTGGTGAGCAGGTTACTGAGCAGCAGCAGTAGCCTTGTCGGATGCCGTCAACTCTGGTTCGAGCCTCTTGATGCCTTGTTCCTCTGTAGTAGCCGATCAGATTGCTTTGTAGCCGTCTTACTCGGTGGCTTCTCCTCAGTGTTGGTTATCATGTGGTCATCTCTGACCTCGACTATTTATTTTACTTACCTTATTTCCTAGCCTGGCGGGTTGTGACAGGTGGTAGCTCTATTTCATTTAGCTCTATGTACTTTACTTACCGTACACATGGCATCTTCATGTATTTACTTTATCTAACTCTCCATGCGGGTTGTGCATGGTTTACCGCACTTTTGTCATTCTTGTTTTTTTTTCCTTTTCTTTTCCTCCTGGGGTATGCCCCTTGTAGGCTGTACATTCGGTTAACCTTTTTTAATTTCAAGCTAATTTACCCAAAAAAAAAAGATGGTCATCTCCGACTCACCGTTGATGCTCGGAAATCAGAAGTTGGAGAGATGGTGTTGGACCGATTCTCCTTGGAAGAGATGAAGATCGGCAGAGGAAAAGTGGGTTTGAGACCCCTTTCTCTGATGAACTTCTATCTTGAAGAAATCAGTCCACTTGGCGGTAATGAACAACTTGGGGTGAAGCTATGAACAGCTTGGGATTGTGATAGTTGGTCCGGACCAAAGATGGCCGGATATGGATTTGGGCGGTGGAGGAGAGCTTCTCTAGAGAGAGAAGCTCCCTTGCCCTTCTCTTGTTCTTATATCACCAATTAATACCGAATGGGTGTTTTGGTACGGTATCGTACCGTTTGGTGTAGTATTGTACCGTATGGGTGATTTGGTACGGTATTGTATCGTATGGGTGTTTTGGTACGGTATCGTACCGTTTCGGTGTGGTAAGGTACCGTTTCGGTGTTTTTGTATGTTATCGTACCGTTTTGGTTTGGTATTGTACCGTATGGGTGTTTAGGTAACGTGTCGTACTGTTTTGGTGTGGTGTTATACCGTATGGGTGTGTTGGTACGGTATCGTACCATTTTGGTTAGGTAAGGTACCGTATGGGTGTTTTTGTAAGGTATCGTACCATATGGGTGTTTTGGTAAAGTATCGTACCGTTTTTGTGTGGTATTGTACCATATGGGTGTTATGGTACGGTATTGTACCATTTTGGTGTGGTATGGTATCGTATGGGTGTTTTGATAAAGCATCGTACCGTTTTGGTGTGGTATGATACCATATGGGTGTTTTGGTAAGGTATCGTATCGTTTTGGTGTGGTATTGTACCGTATGGGTGTTTTGGTACGGTATTGTACCATTCTGGTGTGGTATTTTAATGTAGGGGCGTTTATGTAAGGTATCGTACCGTTTTGGTGTGGTATGTTACCGTTTGGGTGTTTTGGTACGTATTGAAACATATGGGTTTGTTGTTACGGTATTGTACCGTTTTGGTTTTGTATAGAACCGTATGGGTGTTTTTGTAAGGTATCGTTACGTTTTGTAGTGGTGTGGTACCGTATGGGTTTGTTGGTACGGTATCGCACCGTTGATTTGGTAAGGTACCGTATGGGTGTTTTTTTTTTTTTTGGGGGAAATTAGCTTGAAATTAAAAGAGGTTAACCGAATGTACAGCCTACAAGGGGCATACCACAGGAGGAAAATAAAAGGAAAAAAAAAGTGAAAAAAGTGCGATAAACCATGCACAACCCGCATGGAGAGTAAGGTAGATTAAATTAAATAAAAAGTGCAATGTGATTGGTTATCATACTCCGTTGTACTATCCAACAGAAAGCACAACGGGGTATGTTACAAAAGTGATACAAAGTGCCAAAAGTAAGGATGGCATGAAAGCTAACTACTGCCTGGCACAGCCTGCCAAGCTAGGCTATAAGATAAAGTAGTCGCGGTCGAATAACGACCATCTGATGAACCATCATTGAGGATGGTGCCGTAAGGGTGTTTTGGTACGTATTGTACCATATGCGTGTGTTTGTACTGCATTGTACTTTTTTGGTTTTCTATGGAACCGTATGGGTGTTTTGGTAAGGTATCGTACCGTTTTGGTTTGGTGTAGTATGGGTGTTTTGGTACGGTATTGTATCGTATGGGTGTGTTGGTACGGTATCGTACCGTTTTGGTTAGGTAAGGTACCGTATGGGTGTTTTTGTAAGGTATCGTACCATATGGGTGTTTTGGTAAAGTATCGTACCATTTTTGTGTGGTATTGTACCATATGGGTGTTGTGGTACGGTATTGTACCATTTTGGTGTGGTATGGTATCGTATGGTTGTTTTGATAAGGCATCGTACCGTTTTGGTGTGGTATGATACCATATGGGTGTTTTTTTTTTTGGATAAATCAGCTTGAAATTAAAAAGAGGCTAACCGAATATACAGCCTACAAGGGGCATACCCCAGGAGGAAAAGAAAAGAAAAGAAAAAATATTGAGAAAATTGAAATCTAAGCCAAATGGCTACATGGATTGGATATGTTGTAATCTAGATGGAGACAAAACAAACTACAACAACTGAGTTGTTTCCTACCCATCTACAAAAGGGGGGAAAACACCATTCTGACATATGGTAAAACACCATTCCAACAATAGTAGCTCCTAAAACTTCTGAAACTACTGAAGATCTAAAACACCATTGAGTAGCTGGCTCCTTTCAACTTGTAGGAAGAAGCATAACAGTCAAAACAGCAGCAGCAGCTGGACAACAGCAGCAGCAGATACATGGCTTAGTGATACATCCAAGGCTTATGTGTTAACTTCTCATAAGCTCAGAACATGCAGCAGCAACTTAGTGATAGCAGCAGCAGGTATGAGCAGCAATGCTGTTGCTAGCACTTGTCCTGAAATGGTGGATTAATGCAGTGAGCCACACCAAACTGCTGGTATTTGCACATGAATGCTGACAATTGATCACCCTTGGAATCTGCCCACATGATCCTGCCCATAAACTGAAGCTGTGTCCCCACACAACATGGACACAACATGGACACAACATGGACACAACATGCTTCCAAATCTGAAGCTCCAAATCAGGTGCCAATTGTCTCATACCAGAACAATCAAATACTATACTAAACAGAGGACTTCCCCCTCTGTGAAGGGAGATCCCATCGACAACCCCTGATGGTTAGGCATAACAGAAAATGACATGCCAATAGGAAATGACTATACAGCTCCAACACATATATGGCTGCAGCTGCTGATACAACACTTAACAGAAAACAGTTGGCTGCAGCTGCTGCTAGGCACAAACAGAACAGGCATAGAGTTCAGAACAGGTACAAACAGTATCAGTAACACAAAAGCAGCTGCTGTATATGAGTTCAGAACAAATAAAAGCAGCTACTGAACCATATAAAGAAATGGTTCAGAACTTGAACAACTTAGAACTTGATCAATTTAGAACTTGACCTGGACAGCAGCCATACATACAGCAGCTAACAGCCATACATACTCCAGCTGTCTATAGCAGAGTAGACAGCAGTAAAAAGCAGTAACAGTAAACTCAGCCATCACCATAAGCTGGAAACAGCTATGGTAACAGTAAGAACTAGTGAGGACAGTAACAGTAACAGTAACAGATGCTTCATAAGGCTCACAACACCTCCTATTCTGTACACTCATATGCTTGGGATCCACCAACTCCTTCCCTCGACCTCACAAAATGCCACACTACATATTACCTCCTCTCTCAAGGAAATGTAGGGGCACAAACACTCATCTCACCAGGTAGCACACAACACACACTATATGAGGTAGAATCACACACACTACTCCTCACAAAGTATAAGTTATTTAGCTTGAAATTAAAAGAAGTTAATCGAATGTACAGCCTACAAGGGGCATACCCCAGGAGGAAAGAAAAAGAAAAAGAAAGAAGAGTGAAAAAAGTGTGATACCCATGCACAACCCGCATGGAGAGTAGGATAAAGTAAGGAATGCAACAAACGTGCAGTGTGATTTGATATCATACCCCATTGCACTATCCATCTGTACGGAAGGATAGCACAATGGGGTATGATATGAATGAAGCGAAATGAAGCGAAAAGAATAACAAGAAACTGATTATATCCTGGCACATCCCGCCAGACTAGGAAATAAGATAAATAGCTAATATCCAAGATTCCAATGCTCCAACCTAGCACAGAAGTATCAAGTATAGCACCCACTTCTAAGGAACAGTTACTGCATAGGACCGAGCTCCGAGAGAGGGTCGAACCAGAGATGACGACATCCGACAAGGCTACCTCCCCAAGCACCTTGCACACCACGCCCATTCCATCCGGTCTAAAACTCTCTCGACCTAGCACAAGGCTCACTATAACCTAAAAGTGGGACAGTACAAGGGCCTCGAATCCAGCCGCCATTAATAGTGCATTACCACTGAATCATCTGGCAAGACACAAACCGAGGCACACAAAACTGCAGGAGAACCAAGCTGCCCCTTTCGATCAGTGTACTACCACCAATCTAATCAATGACAGCCCGCGAAGCTACCCCTTTCAACCAGTGCTCAACCACCAATCTAATCAATGACAGCCCGCGAAGCTATCCCTTTCAACCAGTGCTCAACCACCAATCTAATCAATGACAGCCCCGAAAGCTACCCTTTTCGATCAGAGCCCTACCACCGATCTAGTCAATGGCAGCAACAAAGCTACCCCTTTCAATCAGCACAAGACCCCAATCTAATCAATGATAGCCACGGTCACAACCATACTACGCTCGACCACCGGACTAAAGGAGCAAAGAAACTAGGAATTTAAAGAAGCTCAACAAAGAGCTTGATAACAACCCGATCTCAGTCCAATCAGTTGACTGCCCATCGAGTTTGTTCACAATCTGAATTTAAAAGACTATGGTAATTTTGAACACAATGTCAATTTATCAATGGCGATCCAACAACTAGACCTGCTAATGCATTACCAGCAATTAAATCTAGTGTATTGCATGATGTAAACAAAAATTAGACCTGAAGCAAACCCAGAAGCAGAAGCAGAAGCAGACCGAACTACTCAGAAGCAGTCCCAATCGTGACTGCCCACCACCAATCGGCAGCCCAGATCGATGGTCACCTGCCCCCGCGGTCGCCGAAATTCCTAGACTGAAGAGACAAAACTGCCAACTGCCGTTGGCGCGCCGGCGAAGTTTGGCACACCAGTTCTGGTGTTGGAGAGCTCGCAATCCGAGCCTGGCCAGAGCTACATCCTATGAGTCCAACCGAATTTGCTGACCGTGAGCTACATCCTGTGAGCTACATCGTGTAAATGGACCCATGAGCAAAAGCCCTGGATTGAATTTGCTAACCATCGCTCGTCTTCCTCCAACCCCACGGCTTCCATCGGATGAGAGAGATGAAGCGATTTGACCCTTTTTGGCCGGCATCAAGTGAACTGAAATTAACCCCACCGGCGGCTTGCTGTCTCCGGCAGGAGTTGGTAGATACATCCAGGAAAATCTCGACGGCCGGATGTCCAGCGAGGGACTATCTCCACGACCGGAGCATCCTAATATCAGTTACAGACGGAACTGATTATGAGCTTTATTTACCTCAAAATCGGACCCAGCTTGAAGACGATGTGAGACGGACTAGGACGGACCCAGAACTGGAACCGATTCTCCCGTCGCCGTACCCTCGATCGGTCAGCCCCAGTACAGCCACGAGCGTAGTGGGTCTTGGACTGAATACGTTGTACTGGTAAATAGACCCAGACGAAAACGGTGGGTTTTAGTTGTAAAAATTGATTTGGTAAAGGTTCCGAATAGAGATTGAAACCTCAGATAATCGGAACGAAGGTGAAATGTTAACCGATTTGAGCTTGGTACCTCATAACCGGATTTGTATTGGATTTTGGACTGAGGGAGTGCATTCTCTCTCTAAACCGAAGCTCTCAACCTCAGCCCACAAGTCACAAAAATCCATTTTTTTGGTACGGTATTGTACCATTCTGGTGTGGTATTTTAATGTAGGGGCGTTTATGTAAGGTATCGTACCGTTTTGGTGTGGTATGTTACCGTTTGGGTGTTTTGGTACGTATTGAAACATATGGGTTTGTTGTTACGGTATTGTACCGTTTTGGTTTTGTATAGAACCATATGGGTGTTTTGGTAAGGTATCGTTACGTTTTGTAGTGGTGTGGTACCGTATGGGTTTGTTGGTACGGTATCGCACCGTTGATTTGGTAAGGTACCGTATGGGTGTTTTTTTTTTTTTTTTTGGGTAAATTAGCTTGAAATTAAAAGAGTTTAACCGAATGTACAGCCTACAAGGAGCATACCACAGGAGGAAAATAAAAGGAAAAAAAAAGTGAAAAAAGTGCGATAAACCATGCACAACCCGCATGGAGAGTAAGGTAGATTAAATTAAATAAAAAGTGCAATGTGATTGGTTATCATACTCCGTTGTACTATCCAACAGAAAGCACAACGGGGTATGTTACAAAAGTGATACAAAGTGCCAAAAGTAAGGATGGCATGAAAGCTAACTACTGCCTGGCACAGCCTGCCAAGCTAGGCTATAAGATAAAGTAGTCGCGATCGAATAACGACCATCTGATGAACCATCACTGAGGATGGTGCCGTATGGGTGTTTTGGTAATGTATCGTACCGTTTTCTAGAGGTATGGTGCCGTTTGGGTGTTTTGGTACGTATTGTACCATATGCGTGTGTTTGTACTGCATTGTACCATTTTGGTTTTCTATGGAACCGTATGGGTGTTTTGGTAAGGTATCGTACCGTTTTGGTTTGGTGTAGTATGGGTGTTTTGGTACGGTATTGTATCGTATGGGTGTTTTGGTACGGTATTGTACCGTTTTTGTGTGGTAAGGTACCGTATGGGTGTTTTGTTAAGGTGTCGAACCGTTTTGGTGTGATATGGTACCGTATGGGGGTTTTGGTAAGGTATCATACCTTTTTGGTGTGGTATGGTACCGTATGGGTGTTTTGGTACGGTATTGTACCGTTTTGGGGTGGTTTGGTACTGTATGGGTCTTTTTTTTGTGTGGGTAATTTAGCTTGAAATAAAAAAAGAGGCTAAGC
This sequence comes from Rhododendron griersonianum, assembly GCA_018127125.1. NCBI lineage: Eukaryota > Viridiplantae > Streptophyta > Magnoliopsida > Ericales > Ericaceae > Rhododendron > Rhododendron griersonianum. The sequence continues at coordinate 513,640 of JACTNZ010000016.1, read as the reverse complement.
GAATGTACAGCCTACAAGGGGCATACCCCAGGAGGAAAGAAAAGAAAAAAAATGAAGAATGAGAAAAATGAACTAAGCCAAGTGGCTATAATGAACAAAGCTGAAAAGGGACCGATTGGGCAACGGTAATACACCAATCTATCACCGAAAGAATAAATTACACTATATAGCAAAATTAAAGAAACATGGACATGTACTACACATGTTTCAATACCATCTAATAGATGGGAGAGAAACACATGCCAAGTAGCTTGGCAGCAGATCTGGACCTCCTATAACCGGATTTTCTGGATAGCAGCAAATCTGGAACAGCAGCAGCACACGGTAGGCAGCAACGGCTATAATCAGCTGCAGCAAGTTCGCGATCCCCAGATTGTGAGGCAGTCTCCATGGCACAACAGAGTAGATTCCTTTCTCAATCCGGTAGCACTCAGAAAATTCAGCCACCAAACTATTCAGCCATAACAGAAAATGCAGTAGCATATGTGCAGCCACCATTGCTTAATCCAATGGAACAGCAGGTTCAGAACAATCAAAAGCAGGTTCAGAACAATCAAAAGCAGTTGCAGCAGGGTATCACAACCAGCAATCGAGTAAACACCATAGGAGAACAAGAAGAACAGCTGCCATAACAAAGCATTGCAGCAGTATCCGAATGGAACAGCAGCAAAAGCAGAACAACCAGCGGCAGTAGCACAATTATCAAAGAGATGCTAGGGACAAGCCCCCTAGGAAAGCTTTAAATGATCCAAGGGACAACCCCCCAAGGATAGGTAAATGAATGTTAGTCCAAATACATTACCAATTGCAGAACCCAAAGAATTTAACACACAAACCTACACTATACAAAACAGCAAATAGTACTAATCATATACAGCAAACTATAGATACAAATCTACTAACCGTCATGTGTTTCACCATCTTCTCTTTACAAGACAAGTAGTCTACAAATCTACTAACCGTCACGTGTTACACGGTTTTTGTTTTGCATGACTAGTAGTCTAAACACCTACTAACCGTCATATTTTCCACCATCTTCTCTTCACTTGACTAGTAGTCTAAAAATCTACTAACCGTCACGTGTATCACTGTTTTTCTTTTTCTCTTCACAGGACTAGTAGTCTAAAATCCTACTAACCGTCTCGTGTTTCACTCTCTTTTTTTGCATGACTAGTAGTCTAAACACCTACTAACCATCATGTGTTTCACCATCTTGTTTTCACAGGAATAGTAGTCTAAAACCTACTAACCGTCACGAATTTTACTAGTTTTCTTTTGCAAGACTAGTAGTCTAAACACCTACTTACCGTCGTGTTTTTCTCCATCTTCTCTTCACAGGACTAGTAGTCTAAAATCCTACTAACCGTCACGTGTTTCATTGTTTTTCTTTTGCATGACTAGTAGTCGAAACACGTACTAACCGTCATGTGTTTCACCATCTTTTCTTCACATGACTAGTAGGCCAAAAACCTACTAATCGTCATGTGTTTCAATGTTTTTCTTTTGCATGACTAGTAGTCTAAACACCTGCCAACCGTCATGTTTTTCACCATCTTTTATTCACATGACTAGTAGTCTAAACACCTACTTACCGTCATGTTTTTCACCATCTTCTCTTCACTTGACTAGTAGTCTAAAAACCTACTAACCGTCACGTGTTTCACTATTTTTCTTTTGCATGACTAGTAGTCTAAACACGTACTAACCGTCATGTGTTTTACCATCTTCTCTTCACATGACTAGTAGTCTAAACACCTACTAACCGTCACGTGTTTCACCATCTTTTCTTTACAAGACTAGTAGTTTAAACACCTACTAACCGTCATGTGCTTCACCATCTTCTCTTTACAAGACTAGTAGCCTAGAAATCTACAAACCGTCTCGTGTTACACTGTTTTTTCTTTTGCTTGACTAGTAGTCTAAACACCTACTAACCCTCATGTGTTTCACCATCTTCTCTTCACATGACTTGTAGACCAAAAACCTACTAACTGTCATGTGTTTCAATGTTTTTCTTTTGCATGACTAGTAGTCTAAACACCTGCCAACCGTCATGTTTTTCACCATCTTTTATTCACATGACTAGGAATGATCTCTGACACCTCGACATGGAGAACAGATAATCTCCATGGCCGACGGTACTGTTTCAATGGCCGACGGTATGGGGCTCAAAGCCCTAGACTCCCATGAACTCAGGCGAAGGCATCAACTCTTGGATCCACACCAAAATTCCCAAATACATACTCTGCATCTGGGAAACCCTAGTAATCCAATCCTATTCGAGCTTGACAGTCCGCACATGCTCACCTCAAACGAATCCGATTCACGATTCAACAATGGAGGTACAGTTCCCATACCTTCGTCAATCTCAACATCAATCGGGTCTGGGGCACCTAGCCCTAACTCGTCAAAAATCCCTAATCCTTCTCAAGAGCATCAGCAATAAGATACTGAGGAGCGTTTAGGGGTTCTCAGTCCCAAACACAACCAGTCAAACTCAGCTCGTAAGCTGCACCAGGATTCTGAAGCAAGAATGCTTGAAATTGTTGGTCATCTCGAGGATGAGCTCAACAACTCAGAAGACCCCTTTGTGCTTGATGTTGTTACGGCCAAGCTACAAGATATTCAGCAGGCATGGCGAAGAGCAGCCGACCACACTTCTCCTTCCTCTTCTCCACCCAAGAAAAAGGAAGCTGATCAAAAAGCACAGGTGGTTCACCTCCACGGAAACACCTATCAGTTTCAACGTACTACAGCAGAGGTACGAAATTCCAACCCTACTCCCAAAATTGTACTTAACCCTCGTGGGAATCCTTATGTAGAAGGTGATCCGAATCTGGGTTACTCACTTCAGGATACCAAACCTAGAAATGCACCCCCCCACCTCATCTCTAAGCACGAGGCTGGTTCCTCAAGTCATGAAATGGGGTTCGAACCACACCACAGACCCAGTTAAAAACAAACTTCCACACAAAGCCCCCTTAAACTCAGCAGCCTTTCTTTTTTTTGGGTAATTTAGCTTGAAATTAAAAAAGGTTAAGCGAATGTACAGCCTACAAGGGGCATACCCCAGGAGGAAAAGAAAAGGGAAAACAACAAGAATGAAAAAAGTACGGTAACCATGCACAACCCGCATGGAGAGTAAAATAAGTGACATAGGCAATACAAATGGGTCTGAGTAGAGCCATGTAGTAAATGAAATGAAGTGAGGCGAAGTGTAAATACTTCCTGGCACAACCCGCCAGGCTAGGAATTAATGTAAGTAAAGTAGATAGTCTTGGTCAACGATGACCACATGATAACCTGCGCTGAGGAGAGATCCTCCTCCTCCAAGGCTGGGATAAGAAATCCAAGAACCGAGAAGCCCCTCACCCCGAAGCTAGCATAATACCCACTCAAAAGAAGTCAACTACTACAGAGGGACTCGGACCGAGAGGTTCGAACTGGAGATGTCGGCATCCGACAAGGCTACCCTGCTAAGCACCCTGCACACCACGCCCATTCCAACCAGACTACTACAACCTCGCCCAAATCCCCTAGGCTCGCTAACGACTATAAGCGGAACAGGAAGAGGGACCACCAAAAGTAGCCCCCCAAACCACAAGTGGACCAAGCTGCTCTTTTCGATCAGTGCAACCACTAAATCTAATCAGAAACAGACTGCAAAACTACCCCTTTCGATCAGCAAGGATCCACCAATCTAGTCAATAATAGCTCCGGCAACTACCTCTTTCGAACAGACTCATCCATAATCTGATCATCGGCGCCCACAGCTGCTGCTACTGCGAGATAGCCCCTTAACTAGGATAATCCAATCTAATCGATAGCAGCCACGACCACAAGAATACTACGCAACACCTCAGGGCTAAAAGCACTGGCTCAAGGGATACAGAGGGCTCTACGAAGAGCCCGCCCCCGATTTCAGTCCAACAGATGACTGCCTATCGGGGGTTGCAAAATCTAACAGTAAACTGGCCCTTAAGTCCAGCAACAATATGACAATAAATAGATAAGTGCAAAGAGTATGGCTGCATTGCATAAACCCAACTCTGGGACTCAGCAGCCTTTCCCTAAACCCAACTCTGGTAAAAATAAGCTTAAACCCAAAAACTGGGCATCTCACCTTCAATCCCAAAGCCCATCTTTGGATATGAAGCTAGAATATTTCCCTGACCTTCAGAAAGGGAAAGAAGCCATAGTTGAAATTGATGTGGAATTAACTGACGCGGGGAATTGGAATAGGAATCTGGTAGGTCATTTCCTTGATGGGAATATGGCCTACCCCCTCCTTGTTTCAACTGCTAGGTATCAATGGAAAGAACTCTTCGTGGCTGTCAAATCAGATGTTTCTGGTTTCTATCTATTTGAATTTAAAGATGAACAAGCCAAGCTACAAGTTTTGGAGGGAGGTCCCTACTTCTTCTCCCAAAAGTACTTAGTTCTTAGAGATTGGCACCGTATGATGAAACCCCTCAAGGACCAACCTACCAAAATCCCTGCATGGGTAAAATTTCATGACCTGCCTCTTGAGCTGTGGAACCAAGAATGTCTTAGTAGGGTGGCAAGCACAGTAGGTAGACCCATCCATGTGGATCAAGCAACTGCAAGATCCTCCAAGCAACCAGGGTTATTGCATACAAAATCCACCAAAGCAGTGCTTCAAGTGCTGTTATGTGAGAGCTAGCACAGTTGTGTGAGAGCTGCCTTGGTGTGAACTGCTGCTCTGTGCTTGCAAGGGAATTTCAGAAGCTCACAAGTTCAGAAGTTTCAGAATTTTTGGTTACTTTCAGAAGGTCAGGCACAGAAGTTCAGAAGTTTCAGAAGTTCTGAAGCTCACAAATTCAGAAGTTTCAGGCCCAGCAATCCAAGTATTTGGTTACTTTCAGGAATTTGTAATTGATGTCTTGTAATTGGTGTCATGTTTAGTGTAAGTTTTGCAAAGCTGTATTCCTACCAGCTAGTGTAGCTACAGTCTGTTATGATTTTGGTGGTATCTCCTAGGCGTTGTTTTCCCTCCCTCTTCTAGATGGATTGAAAACAGCGTGTATCTTCTAGCCCATGTAGCCATTTGGCAGTAGCAATTTTTTCTCTCTTTTTGTTTCTTTTCTTTTCCTCCTGGGGTATGCCCCTTGTAGGCTGTATATTCGTTTAATCTCTCTTCAATTTCAAGCTGGTTTATCCAAAAAAAAATAAATCCACCAAAGCAAGAGTTTGTATTGAGATAAGTGCAGACCATGAGCTACCTGATGAAGTAGCAGTAACAGTTCAGGGGGAGACAGTTGTGGTGCCCATAGAATATCAAGTTCTCCCTCCTATGTGTTCACAATGCCATGTTTTTGGTCATGCTACATCCAAATGTAGCAAGCAAGCTGTTGTACCCCCCTCCCCCCCCCCAGTCAATTGGAATGGCAGGTTGTGAAACGTGGGAAACAGAACGCAGTAGAACAATCCTCCTTAGTCAAGAATGTTCACCCCCACCAAAGCCCTCTACCTCATGTCCTGTCAGAAGCCTCACCTCTTGTCCAATCCAAGTTAGGGGAGCATACTGAAGTTACTGAAGATACTGATGACTCTGATGTAGAACTTCTGGAAGTACTAGAGAGTGTGGTAAGCTCAGTAGTGACCAATGAGGCAGCTAACAAGGATTCATTGGTAGCAAGGTCTGGTACTAGTCAGCTTGTCCTATTGATTGGCATGTCCAGTTCAGAAGTGTTTAACTGTGTTGGAAGCTATTAAGGCTTCAAGTCTGTCATCTTCTGAATTGCTGGACTACTGTCACAAGTCTGTTCTGAATTTTGGTTACTAGTTTGTTTTGTGGTGTTTCATTTGTAATTAAGTTGGAAGCTATTAAGGCTTCAAGTCTGTCATCTTCTGAATTGCTGGACTACTGTCACAAGACTGTCAGGAAATACAAGAGTGCAATGTGCAAAGTGCAATGCTCAGCAGCTGCTGTGTAGTCTGATAGCAGTTCTGTTGTTCCAAGTTCAGCTGGTTGTGCTCAAGTCCAGCAGTTGTAGTCTGATTTCACTCCAAGTTTTGCTCAAGCTCAAGTCCAAGTTCAGTCCTGATATCACTCCATCTGAACCTGTTCAAGGCAGTCTGCACTTGGGCTGTAACGTAGCTTGTTAAGTAGTATTATCTTTTATAATTTTAGCCTAACCAATGGGGCTGTCATTGGGATCTCCCTTCGCAGAGGGGGACGTCCTCTGCATTGTATATGTTCTGCATCAGTTCTGAATGTCTACATCAGTTCTGCATCATGTGGCTCAGGACAGTCCAGTTGATTGGACTTCTGGACTGATGGCAGCAGATGCCATTCAGTTAGTCTAGAACTAGTTCATGGACACTTTGGGGACACTTCTGGACTGATGAGTCAAGCACCTGAATTCTGCACACAAAGTTAGCTGGTTGTGTCCCTTAGTCAGAAGCTGCATCAGTTCGATAACTGATAACTGAAAACAGAAATCAGACAGCAGTAGCCACAACAAGCAGTCCAATAGAAGCATCAGTTCTGCAAGCAGTCCAGAGAATTCTGGCCCTAGTTGGATCAAGCACCTGAATTCTGGGATCAGTTATGGAGCAATCCAGGCATTGGTGTATCCTCTACCAGTTGTGGATTCAAGTTTAAATTCAAGTTAAATTCAAGTTTTGTATTATGTATAGTGGTTGTAGTGGTTGTATCCTCTACCTATCACATTTTGCCATTTGTTTTGTATCCCTCTGTTAGATGGATAGGAAACAGATGCTATATACCTCTAGTCCTATGTAGCCATTTGGCGTAGGCTTTCCTTTTGTTTTCCTCCTGGGGTATGCCCCTTGTAGGCTGTATATTCGGTTAGTCCCCCTTTTTTTATTTCAAGCTGATTTATCCAAAAAAAAAAGGTCTGGTACTAGCACCAGATCTGATGATCAGCAACCAGTTGGTGATGAGAAACAGGGGAAACCACCTGATGTCCAACATGCTATCCCTGATGTCAAGCTGCTGTTGGGAGGTTCCAAGAAGGCTAGTCACAATGGCAGAAATAGGAGTCAATCCAAAGGCTCCTCACATAAGAAAAGGAAGTAACTTTCCCTCCTCTTTTTTGTCCACAATTATATAAATAATGCTCATCTTGTGCATCACTCTTAATCTTAATAGTTGCAGCTCATTGTGGTTATATTTACTCTTTTGTATTTTTTTTGGGTAATGCCCTAGGGCGGTTAGCTTGAAATATAAAAGAGGTTAACCGAATGTACAGCCTATAAGGGGCATACCCCAGATAAGACAAATCGAAAAAGGAAACGAAAATTATAAATAGCGCCAAGTGGCTACAAGGGTTGCCCGTGTCCATGCCCCCGTCGAACAATCTATCCCAAGGAATGGAACGTACAACAGGGAACCTAGACACGGGCGTGGCAAAAGTAGTAAATACCCGACATAACCCGTCGGTATAGGGTACAATCCGAGGCCCTCGAAGTCCTCGCAACTCATACAACTGAAAACATAAACGATAGCAATAATAGCCAGTGCACAATAGTAGATAATTGCAAATCGCAAATTGAATAACGATGAGCGCACTGGCTGCGATGATTTTCAGCCTAGCCGGGATACCGGGCTGGCTGCTTGGGGTTGACTGGCCTGGGCTGGTTGATTGGCCCTGACCTGCAAGGACTGCCCGATGACGTAAGGGCCCGTGCCGGGCCATGATCTGTGACGGCCGGACTGACTCCGGCAGCCGACCTCGAAACAGGCGAGCCACCGTGGCTCGAACTCGAAACCACCGCAGCTCCCGATTGTTGATGGAGGAGTATGCAGAGACCGGATTATAGATGGCCGGTTGTGGTTTGGCCGGACCAGCGTTGGCAAGCCGTGGGCTGGCCGGACCAGTGGGTGCTCGCTGTGGGTAGCCATGGCTGCCAGATCTGGATCTGAAACCGTGATCGGCGGCCATGGCTGTTGGGGCACCCACCTCCGACCATGGACGAACCCTCCTCCGTTCGAGGGGCTAAAATCCGACCATGGACGCCACAGTCGTACCCGGGCGGCGGCGACTGGGTTAACACTTCGGCCATGGCTGACCTGTACCTGCGGCTGTGGGCTTCGCCGTTAGGATGACCCACAGTTGTACCCACGACCGAACGTGGCCTGTGGTGAGCTTGGCCGTTGGGGATTCTCGGCTGGAGCCTTGAACCAGATCTGAAATTCCGACCAATGAATGGCCGGACGTGGTGGATACGAGAGTGGGAGGCGCTGGAGGAGAACTAACCCTAAGAAGGGACGTTCCCTTGCCGTCCTTGCTGCTGTTATCGGCGATAACCTGTCGGAGATGATGGTGGCCAGACCGTGGGGAAGCTTTCTCTCTCTAGGTTAGAGAGAGAAGCTCTCCAGGCCAGCTGTTTTTTACTAATTTGAGTTTGGAACCTCACAATCGGCTTGGTGTTGAATTTGTGAAACCCAAACCTGGTTTGGGGGTTTTGCAAAAATCTGATGTAAAATAAATCAGGGGAGTGCATTCTCTCTCTATTCCTAGAGAGAGAAGCTCTCAACCCTGATGATGCCTTGGAGCAATTTCTATGGTGTCCCCTTACTCTTTTGTATTAATGATTAGCAAACCATTGCATTTTGGAATTTGGAATGTTAGAGGTCTAAATGACCCACTGAAGCAACAAGAGGTTAAGAAATGGGTACAGAACAATAAGTTGTCCCTTGTAGGGATAATTGAACACAAAGTTAAAGAACCAAAGGTCTCTAGAATTGTTAGTCTTATCTTACCTCATTGGAGTTTTATTAGTAACTATGCCCATTCCCCCTTGGGCAGAATTTTGGTATGCTGGAACCCCTCCTACTTTAATGTCCAACCTGTTTCCCAATCAAACCAATTCATACATTGCAATGTGCAATCTTGTGATGGCAATTACTCATTTGCAGCTACGTTTGTATATGGGGATAATTGCCATCTTGAAAGGCAGACACTTTGGCGTGACCTGCAAACAACTGCTCTTGCATCCCCCTGGGTAGTTCTTGGTGACTTCAATGCCATCAGATCACCATCTGAGAAAGTGGGAGGGGATAAACACTGGCTTCCTTGGATGGATGATATTAATATTTGCCTCCAATCTGTAGAGCTGGTTGACCTTAAATACTCTGGAAATCAATTTACTTGGTCTAATAAACAAGTTGGTGTATCCCACATTAGCACCAAGTTGGACAGGGTCCTAGTCAATGAGAATTGGATCAAAACTCTATGTTGGTCTAGTGCTCATTTCCTAAATCCTGGAGCATCAGACCATTCCCCTGCAGTCGTGGCATTGGCCCCCATCACCCCTCCTAAATCTAGACCTTTTAGATTCTTTAATTTTCTGGCAGACCATCCCAACTTTATGAACATTGTTCAGAGTGTCTGGAGGAGGGTGATCATAGGTAATCCCATGTATTGTGTCTGTGAAAAGTTGAAGATCCTACAAAAGGATCTAAAACAGTTGAATACCAAAGAATTCAGTGATCTATCATCCAGAGTTGCCTCTACCAGACAACAGCTGGATGATATTCAAAATGCCCTGGCTTCAGATCCTAGTGACACAGCAAATCAAGTTGCTGAAAAGGTATTATGCAAACAGTACCTTATCCTTGATAGAGCTGAGGAGAGCTTTGCCAGACAAAAATCAAGAGTTCAATGGTTGAAACTGGGAGACCAATGTACTTCCTTTTTCTTCAAATCAATTAGTAATTCCAGGAATAGAACTAGGATTACTAGCTTGGTCTTGGAAGATGGTAATACCACACAGGATATTGAGCTGATCAAAGGATCTTTTATCCATTACTACACCAAGTTGCTTGGTTCCCCTCACCAAAGCAACTATGCTGGATCATCTAGGGTCCAGCAACTCATCACTAGGAAACTGTCAGAGTCTCAGAGGCTAGATATGGTAGTGGGAGTCACTGACAAAGAAGTTAAGGACATTTTCTGGTCCCTTAACCCTTAGAAAGCCCCCAGACCTGATGGATATAATGCTACCTTCTTTCATAAGGCTTGGCCTGTGATTGGTCATGAGGTCACCTCTGCTGTCAAGTCTTTCTTTAGATCTGGCCAACTGCTAAAGAAAGCCAATGCAACACTGGTTGCTCTTGTGCCTAAGGTTCCTAATCCTTCAAAGGTTGGGGATTATAGGCCAATATCATGTTGCAATCTCATTTACAAGTGTATTGCCAAGATTCTAGCCAATAGAATTAAGTCAGCCCTCCCTCACTTGATTTATCCAGCACAGTCTGGGTTTGTTCAGGGCAGAAGGATTGCGGATAACATCTTCCTTACACAGGAGTTGATGAGGGGATACCACAAACACTCCTCCTCTCCTAGGTGTGCCATGAAAGTAGATATAATGAAGGCCTATGACAATGTTAGGTGGGACTTCCTCTGGGATGTCCTTGCCTCAATGAACTTCCACCCTCAGATGATCAGGACTTCCTCTGGGATGTCCTTGCCCCCTATGTGTAACATATGCCATGTATTTGGGCATCATACTAGTAAATGTGTTAGAGGAGCCTCTATCCCTTCTCCCCCACAACAACCTGTAGCTCAAGGTAATGATAAGCAAAAGGTGGGCTGTGAACAATCTGAAACGGAGCAGCTGAACTGTACTGAAACTGTACATGCTTCAATTGTGCTCCAACAATTAAATAATCCAATTGTAGCCCCTGTCCCTGAAGAAGAGATTACTGACTCTGAGGGGGAGTTACTTGAGGTTCTAGAAGGTGTAGTAAGCAGCAGTCCTCCTAAGCTTCAGAAACAGCAAGCTGCTAATTCTGTTGTCCCTGCCGAAGTCATGGATAGCAGAACAGACTCATCCCCATCAGCTGTTCATAGGGATGCAAGTGTGACAGAACTGAATCAAACACTCTCTCCTAAACCACCTGATCCTCATGAATCAGAGAACTTTCAGAAGGTTCTCTCCAGATTAGCTCAAAGAAAGATGAAGAAGCTTGCAAGGGAGCAGTCTCGAAGCTCCCGATCTAGGGGAAGGAATTAACTCATTCGTATCCTTTTGACAGGGCAGTATTCTCAATACTTCCATATTCTGCCATTTTCATACTTAGTTCTGCTTGAATGTGTTTAATGTCTTTGCATCCTCTTAATATCGGTTTTTGGAATATTCGGGGTCTTAATGACCCAATCAAGCAAAAAGAGGTAAAATGTTTTGTGAATAATAACAATATTTCCCTTGTGGGTTTATTGGAACATAAAATAAGGGAAGACAAGGCTGCTAGAATTCTGAAATTTATTTGCCCTCATTGGAGTTTTTTGAACAACTACCTCCAGGCTCCCCTTGGTAGAATTTTGGTGTGTTGGGATCCTAGTATTCTAACTGTACAGGTTTTGGAACAGTCTGACCAGTTTATCCATTGTGAAGTGCACACTAAGTGTGGAGGTGCCCCTTTTTTGGCCACTTTTGTGTATGGGGCTACCAACTATCTGAACAGACAAGCCTTGTGGGCTAGTCTGTATCATTTGAATTCTGCCTTCCCTTGGATAGTCTTGGGGGATTTTAATGCCATTAGGATTCCAAGCAAGAAACATGGGGGCACCTCGCTCTGGCCTCCGCATATGAATGAGTTTAACCAATGTCTCTATTCCATTGAGTTGGATGATCTTAGGTATTCAGGCTGTTTTCTCACTTGGGCCAATAGACAAAACCCATCTCATTTTATCAGTTCAAAGTTGGACAGAGTCCTTGTTAATGAACATTGGATGAAAGCATTTATCAGTTCTTCTGCACATTTTCACACTGCTAGGATCTCTGATCACTCTCCAGCCATTGTGACCATCATTCCTGGATCTAAGAAGGCTATTAAACCCTTCAAGTTTTTTGATTTTCTGGCTGACCATCCTCAATTCTTAACTATAGTTCAAAGAATCTGGAGGAGAGTGATTATTGGGAATCCCATGTTCTGTGTTTGTGAAAAGCTTAGATTGTTGCAACCTGAGTTTAAACAGCTAAACACTAGAGAATATAGTGACATTTCTAGAAGGGTTGCTGAATCCAAGCAAACCCTTGAATCTTTACAAAAGGATATGAGCTCTCAACTGGCTAATCCTTCCATCATAAGCCAAGAGAGAGTGGTTCACAGACTTCTATTATCTTTGCTTAGAGCAGAAGAAAGTTAGCTAAGCAAAAGTCTAGGATTCAGTGGCTTAAGCTTGGTGATCAGTGCTCCTCCTTCTTCTTCAAATCAGTGAGTAACACTAGGAATAAAAGTAAACTCACCAGTCTGGTTTTAGAAGATGGGACCCTCACTCATGATATTAAGATTATTAAATCTAGCTTTGTTAATTTCTACAATACCCTCCTGGGAACAGCCCATACTTCTCCTTATTTGGGCCAATCAAGAGTACATCAGGTAGTTAGGAAGAGATTAACAGACAGTCAGAGGTCTGACATGATTTCTGAGGTTACTGATATGGAAATCAAGGATACCTTCTGGGCTCTTAATCCTTCCAAAGCCCCTGGCCCTGATGGCTATAATGCTGGGTTTTTCAAAAAGGCTTGGCCTATCATTGGTCACGAAGTCACCTCAGCTGTTAAGTCATTCTTTAGGTCTGGAAAATTGCTCAAAAAGGTCAATTCCACTATTGTTGCCCTTGTTCCTAAAGTCCCTAATCCGTCAAAGGTTGGGGATTTTAGGCCCATTTCCTGTTGTAATACGGTTTACAAGTGTATCTCTAGAATTCTTGCTAGAAGAATACAAGCGGTCGGGCAAGTAGGAAGGGAGAAACATAGGATGTGAGGCGACTAGGGCGATCCTGACTTAGCCATGGAGAAACAGTAAATCCATGGCTGACGGCACTCTCTCAATGGCGGAGGGTCTAGGCTTCAAGGCTTTGGACTCTAATGAACTTCGTCGAAAACGAGTCCCACACGTAGAAAGCCCTAAAAGTGGGGTTCCGTTTACCCTCAACCCCCACGGACTGAGCATCTCAGATCCCAACTCCTCACTTCACCTACAGCAGATGCGCCCTGTAAACCCTAACAGTGGGTTCGGAGTGTATAGCCCTAAAGAATCAGACCCCCAAATCGATTTGGGGGTTCACAGCCCCACGCATAACAAGTCAAGCCCAGCTGAGAATGAAGCCAACTCACGAAGCACTCAGCAGTCAGATCTCTGCCCTGGAGCGCTAAACCCACAGGTTTCATCTACCTTTCCATCTTCAACTGGGTCTGAGCATATCGGACCGAACCCAAATAAGCGGTCCAGTCCCTCCAGGAAAATCCAGCAGGCGCTCTATGAAGAGAGCATGATTCTGGAAGCGGAGGAGCGAGCTCGACTACAACAGCATGGTGTACTTGATCAGGAAGCAAAGGGACCTCTCGTCCAGTGAAGTTCCTCTCAGATTCAAAATCCTCCAACAGAGGTACGAACTCCTCCTCCTCCTCCTCTCCATGGCAGCGCGAACCAGTCTGGTCCGTGTATTGAGGTACAGAAACCCAACCCTAGTGCTGCACGGGTGACTCATCTCCATGGAAACACTTATGAGTTTCAGCGTGCTCCATCAGAGTTACAAAACTATAACCCTAATATGGGGTTTCCGATTGAGGACACTAAACCCAGACGACCCGGGCCCTCTAACCCTGGACAGGCCCCTCCTAGAACTCACCAGTCTAACCCCAAACTCAACACTAACCCCAAACCCAACACTGGACAGAACAGGCCTAAACCTAGAAACTGGGCTGCTCTTCTCCAATCCCAAAGTCCATCTCTGGACATGAAACTTGACTACTTCCCAGACCTTCAAAAAGGGAAGGAAGCTCAGGTTGAAATAGATGTGGAACTGACTGAGGTGGGGAAGTGGAATAGATATCTGATAGCCCACTTCTTGGACGGAAAAATGGCTTATCCCCTCTTGGTCTCCACTGCAAGATACCAATGGAAGGAGTTATTTGTAGCTGTTAAAACTGATGTCTCAGGCTTCTATTTGTTTGAATTTAAAGATGAGCAAGCCAAGCTGCAGGTTTTAGAGGGTGGTCCCTATTTTTTTTCTCAGAAGTATTTAGTTCTTAGAGAGTGGCACAGAATGATGAAGCCTCTCCAAGAACAACCTACCAAAATACCTGTTTGGGTGAAGTTTCATGACTTGCCTCTTGAGCTGTGGAACCAAGATTGCCTTAGCAGGGTTGCTAGCACAGTAGGTAGACCTATCCATGTGGATCAAGCTACTGCTAGAACATCTAAACAACCAGGGCTTCTACAAACCAAGACCACCAAAGCTAGGGTTTGTATTGAAATTAGTGCAAAGGAAGACCTTCCTGATGAGGTAGCTGTGACTGTTCAAGGAGAGACAGTTGTGGTTCCAATAGAATACCAAGTCCTCCCTCCTTTGTGTTCTCACTGTCAAGTTTTTGGGCATAGCACATCCAGGTGTGTCAAACACCCTGTTACTCCTCCCCCTATCAAGCCTGTAGCTAAAGAATTAGAGTGGCAATTGGTGTCCCATGGGAAACAGAAGATGGGGGAACAAGAGGCTCCTCCCTCCCCTGTCTTGCAAAATGTCCTAGAGGAGGATTCTGATGATTCAGAATCTGATCCAGAATCTGAATTATTGGGGGTTCTAAAGGGTGTTGTGAGCTCTGCGATTACTACTCCTTCTAATCCCCAAAAGGTCATCACTCCACCCACCAGCATTACTACCAACCCAACTGAGAATTCACCTTCTGAGCAGTTCAGTACAGCAGCAAATGAGGAATCAATAGCAGCATGGTCTGACAAGAAGATCAGTCATCAAATTCAAAGGCCAGATGGTGATGAAAAAGAACCTCCTGACTTAGTGCAGCAGTCTGATATTAAGAGGTTGTCGGGAGGTTCCTCCAAGGCTGGTCACAATAGCAAACAAAGGAGTCATTCCAAGGGCTCCAAGAAAAAAAGGAAGTAACTCTACCTTCTTACTTTTTGTCCACAATTATTTAAATAATGCTCAACTTGTGCCTCACTCTTACACTTATTAGTTGTAGCTCATTGTGGTTGTTATTTTATATAAATATCTAAATGGATAGTACACCGTTACATTTTGGATGTTGGAATATGAGAGGTCTCAATGATCCTATTAAACAAAAGGAGGTCAAGAAATGGGTTCATAATAATAAATTGTCCCTTGTTGGGCTCATTGAACATAAAATCAAAGAGCCCAAGGCCACTAGGATCGTTAGTCTTATCCTGCCTCATTGGAGTTTTATTAACAACTATGTTCACTCCCCCATGGGTAGAATTTTGGTATGTTGGGACCCATCAGTTTTTACTGTTCAGCTCCTTTCTCAATCTGACCAATTCATGCACTGTGATGTGCAGTCTAAAGGTGGCAAATACTCTTTTGCAGCTACCTTTGTTTATGGCGCTAATTGCTACCTTGAAAGACAGGCACTTTGGTCTGATCTGCACTCCCTGGCTATTGCATCCCCTTGGGTAGTCCTTGGTGACCTTAATGCTATTAGATCTCCATCTGAGAAAGTGGGAGGTGTTAAGCACTGGCTCCCTTGGATGGATGATCTTAATGTCTGTCTTCAATCTGTAGAACTGGTCGACCTTAGATACTCTGGTTGCCAATTTACTTGGTCCAACAAGCAAGTTGGGGATTCCCATGTTAGCTCCAAATTGGACAGAGTCCTAGTCAATGAGAGTTGGATTAAAACTCTCTGCTGGTCCAATGCCCATTTCTTCAATCCTGGAGCCTCTGATCACTCTCCAGCATTTGTGTCTCTGGCCCCTACTTCCACCCCTAGATGTAGGCCTTTCAGATTTTTTAACTTCCTGGCTGATCACCCCAATTTTATTAACATTGTGCAGCAAGTGTGGAGGAGAGTTATCATTGGTAACCCCATGTTTTGTGTTTGTGAAAAGTTGAAGATTCTGCAAAAGGATCTCAAACAGTTAAACACCAATGAGTTTAGTGACCTTTCATCTAGAGTTGCCTCTTCCAAGCAACATCTAGATGATATTCAGAGTGCTCTGGGAGCAAACCCTAGTGATGTGGCTAATCAAGCTACTGAGAAAGTATTGTGTAAACAATACCTTACTCTTGCAAGAGCTGAGGAGAGCTTTGCAAAACAAAAATCTAGAGTTCAATGGCTAAAGCTGGGAGACCAATGTACCTCATTCTTTTTCAAATCAATTAGTAATTCTAGAAATAGGAATAGGATTACTAGTTTGGTATTGGAAGATGGCTCTGTCACACAAGATATTGAATTGGTAAAATCTTCTTTTATCAACTATTACTCCAAGCTATTTGGTTCCCCCCATCAAAGCAGCTATGCTGGTGCATCTAGAGTCCAGCAGCTCATCACTAGGAAACTGTCTGAGTCTCAGAGAATTGATATGGTTATGGATGTCTCTGACAAAGAAATTAAGGACACCTTTTGGTCTCTTAATCCACAAAAAGCCCCTGGGCCTGATGGATATAGTGCTTCATTCTTCCATAAGGCATGGCCTATAATTGGCCATGAGGTCACCTCTGCTGTCAAATCATTTTTCAGATCTGGCCAATTGCTAAAGAAAGCCAATGCAACATTGGTTGCTCTTGTTCCTAAAGTTCCTAATCCTTCAAAAGTTGGGGACTTTAGGCCAATATCATGTTGCAACCTCATCTACAAGTGTATTGCCAAGATCCTGGCTAATAGAATTAAGCCTACTCTTCCTCACTTGATTGATCCTGCACAATCTGGCTTTGTGCAGGGTAGGAGGATTGCAGATAACATCTTCCTCACACAGGAATTGATGAGAGGATATCACAAGCAATCCACCTCTCCCAGGTGTGCTATGAAGGTCGACATAATGAAGGCCTATGATAATGTTAGGTGGGATTTCCTCTGGGATGTCCTTACATCTATGAACTTTCATCCACAGATGATTAGGTGGTTAAAGGCCTGTGTAACCACTGCCAACTACTCCCTTAGCTTCAATGGGGAAGCCATTGGGTACATTCCTGGGCAAAGGGGTTTGAGGCAGGGTGACCCACTTTCCTCATACTTATTTGTTATAGTCATGGAGGTCCTTACTTGTATTCTAAAGGAGAAAACCCTATTGCCTGATTTCAATTTCCATTGGAAATGTGGATCCACAAAACTGGTGAATCTGTGTTTTGCAGATGATCTCATGATTTTTTGCAAGGGAGAGGTAAGTTCTGTATCACATGTCCAGTCCTCTTTAGAAGAGTTTGAGTCATTATCTGGGCTCTCCCCTAGTCCAAGCAAGAGTAATATCTTCTTCTCAGGTGTCAACTCATCCACCAAAGCATCAATCATGCAGATTCTTGGTTTCCAGGAGGGATCTTTGCCTGTTAGGTATCTAGGTGTGCCTCTTTTGTCCACAAAACTTAAGCACTCTGATTGTAAGATCATGGTGGATAAAATCACTGCAAAAACAAAAGCATGGACCCATAGATACCTTTCCTATGCTGGGAGAATTCAGTTAATCAAGTCCATTCTGTTCTCCATGCAGACATATTGGTCCTCTCTCTTCATCCTCCCTAAGAAAGTCATTAAGGAGGTGGAAGCCATTTTGAGAGCCTTCTTCTGGACCGGACCTGACCTCAAAACGTCGGGAGCCAAAATCTCTTGGGAGCATCTTTGCTCCCCTGTTAAGGAAGGGGGTCTTGGTTTTAAATCATTGGAAATTTGGAACAAAGCTGCTGTTGCTAAGCACATCTGGTTCCTCGTTTCTGGTGGAGAACAGTCCATGTGGTGTCAATGGGTTAAATCCTACTTACTCAGAGACAGGAACTTTTGGTGCGTCAAGGCCCCTTGTGATCCATCTTGGGTGTGGAGGAAAATTCTATCTTTGAGGCCTCTTGTCCAACCTTTTATTAGATACACGCTGGGTGATGGAATGTCTACCGCTTTATGGTATGACAACTGGCATCCCTTAGGTCCCTTGCTCCTTAGGTTTGGCCAGAGAGTTGTTTATGACTCTGGGCTCACTAAGGAAGCCTCTGTTCATGATATAATTCACAACAACCGTTGGTCTTTCCCTGTCACCCAAACTTGTGAACTCAACGAGATTAGATCTGATTTGCATAAAGTTGCTTTCAATTCCACTACCAAGGACTCGTGCACGTGGACTCTCAATTCTTCAGGGAAATTCACTATCTCATCCCTTTGGGACAAACTTAGAACTCACTTTCCCATTGTTGCATGGCATAAAGTAGTTTGGTTCCCTGGTCACATTCCAAGATGCAGCCTTATTACTTGGATGGCCCTATGGAATAGGCTAAACACTGAGGATAGGCTTGTTCAGTTTGGCCTCAAGTCCTCATCCCACTGCACATTTTGCACAGCTGTAGAGAACCATGGCCATCTCTTCTTTGAATGCCCCATGGCTTCCCAAATTAGGAATATCCTATCCTCTAAGGCACCCTTCATGAGTGGACATCAGGGTTGGCAGCCTTGGGTGGAGTGCCTCTCTAACCTGAGAGGTAAGTCTTTGGCCATCACCATAGCCAAACTGGCATTCACAGTGTATGTCCATCATATTTGGCTTGAAAGGAACTATCGAAAATTCCAGAACTCTTGTTGTCCTCCCACTGAAATTGCATATAAAATCTCCAATGATATCCGGAATAGACTTCTGTCCATTACTAATTTGCCTAGTGGTTTAAATGCTGGACAATTAAAACTGCAATGGAACATTGTTTAGTGTTAGTCATGGATCCAAACTCTTCATGTTGTTTGCAGAATTGAGGAGCTAAGCATTGAGGATCACTATTTGAGAGGAGAGCAGGACTTCAAAGGCAGACACAAGAAGAAGGCTGGATCAGCAGGGGCTATACTTCAGCAACAGAAGCAGAAGCAGGGGCAAGCCTGCAGTCCAGCCACAGTAACAGGTAGTTATCTCAACAAGAGGTACTAACTCAGCTATTACTCCTACATACACAGGTAGTTATCTTATCCCCTGTGTTCAACATGCTTCCTGTTTGATTGCCTAACCATTAGGGGCTGTCGTGGGATCTCCCTTCGCAGAGGGGGAATTCCTCTGCATTTATAGATCAATTGTTCTGGAATATGTTTATGGTTCAACTTGTAATGTTCAGTTCTGCATCAGTTCTGTTCTAGGTTCTGCATGTTCTGAAAGGTTCAGTTGGCGTATACCCAGGTTCTGACCTGATCTGCATATGCAGCAAGGTTTCTGACTTGTTGTGTTTACTTCTGTAGGCCTAACCAATAGGGTTTGGACTGCTAAGGGCTGTTAGCTGTTGTGATTGTAGCTGCTGATAGATGATAGTTGTCCTCTGCATTTTGCATTTCTGACAATCAGCATTTCTGCATCAGTTGTAATGTTCATTTACACTTGGTTCAGAAGTTGTAATGTAGTATGGGCTGTATTTTAAATGTTCTGAACCTGTTTTGGCCGTTCTGTTCTGAGCTGTAGCAGGTTTTATTTTCAGTTATGCCTAACCATCGGGGGCTGTCAATGGGATCTCCCTTCACAGAGGGGGACGTCCTCTGTTTAGTTTTGTATATGTATTCAGTTGATTAAGTCCATTCTGTTCTCCATGCAGACCTATTGGTCTTCTCTCTTTATCCTTCCTAAAAGAGTCATTAAGGAAGTGGAAGCCATATTGAGATCTGCTCAGGGTCAAGGTGGGGAGCTTCGCTTCTCTCTCTAGCCTAGAGAGAGAAAGCCCCCCCTCTGGCCGTTCAACCCCATCTCCGGTGAACAGCAACACTGTAATGGGAAAAGCCAGGCAAGGGAACGTCCCTCCTTAGGGTTAGTTCTCCTCCAACGCCTCCAATCTTACCTCGTTCTCTCCGTTATCCACCATGTCCGGCCAAGTTTTGGTCGGACCTATAAATCTGGTTCAAGATTCCAGCCGTGAGATCATCTTCAACGGATCATCTTCAACGGCCAAGCCCACCACAGGCCGCATTTCAGTCGTGGGTACAACCGGGAGCCATCCTTACGGCGAGGATCCACAGCTGCGGGTTAAGGTCAGCCATGGCCGACGCTGAGGTGGGTACTCATGTTTCTGTTCTAATTTGAGGGCCCTCAAGGGGCTTTGATCTGGGGAGTCCGGATCTGCCATCGCCGGTGGGTTCAGTTCAGTTCACGTCGGCCATTTTTCCGGCCAGCCACGGCTGGCCACCATTGGACCGGCCAAACCACATCCGGGCTTCTACGGCCCGGTCTCTGCAACTCCCTCCATCTCTCTTGTCCGGTCAACTATCCGGCCAAGTGAATCATCAACCGTCGGGGCATCAACAGCCGAGCAAGCCAGCCCGGGCAGGCCAACCGTGAGTGGCTCGGGCCTGAGGCAGCAGTGGGCTGCCAGTGATTGTTTTGCTCGGGCAGAGGCTAGGCAGCAGCTTCAGCCCGGGCAATTCGAGTCAGCTTCAGCCCGGGCCAAGCAGTAGGCAGCAGCAGGCAGCGGCAGCCACCAGCAGCAGCCCGCCCGATGGCAGGCCAGCCCGGGCAGGTAAACCGGCTGGGTGGCTCGGGCAGTGGAGGTATCCACTTCTCTTATCGTCATTCGATATGCGCTTTGCAATGGTCTAGTCAGATCCCCGATGGACAGTCACCTGCTTGGACTGAGATCGGGTTAACACTGTTGGAATGCCCATGGGTTAACATTGTTGGGGCTAAATTTCTTTCAAAAAAAAAAAAAGTGGCACGGATTCCAAACATAATTCCAAGTCCAATATTGGACAGAACAAGCCTACAGTCATTTGTTGCTGGTCCTATGGGCCAGTTTACTGTTAGTATCTGCGATCCCCGATAGGCGGTCACCTGTTGGACTGAAATCGGGGGTTGTCGGGCTCTTGGTCGAGCCTTTTATATCCCTAGATCCTGTGCTTTTAGCCCTGAGGTTGTGTGTAGTATTCTTGTGGTCGTGGCTATCGTTGATTAGATTGGGATCTGTTCTGATTGAAAAGGGTAGTTCGCAGTAGCAGCAGCTGTGGGTGCCACTGATTAGATTGGTGGATGGATTCTGATTGAGCGAGGTAGCTGCCGGAGCTGTCATTGATTAGATTGGTGGTTGTTCACTGATCGAAAGGGGTAGCTTTGCGGTCTGTTTCTGATTAGATTGGTGGCTTCGCTGATCGTAAGGAGCAGTTCGGTCCACTTGAGGTTTGTGTGGCTATCGTTGATTAGATTAGAATCTGTTCTGATTGAAAAGGGTAGTTCGCAGTAGCAGCAGCTGTGGGTGCCACTGATTAGATTGGTGGATGGATTCTGATTGAGCGAGGTAGCTGCCGGAGCTGTCATTGACTAGGTTGGTGGTTGTTCACTGATCGAAAGGGGCAGCTTGGTCCTCTTTCAGTCGTTAGCGAGCCTAGGGGATGTAGGCGAGTTTGTAGTAGTCTGGATGGAATGGGCGTGGTGTGCAGGGTACTTGGCAGGGTAGCCTTGTCGGATGCCAACATCTCCAGTTCGAGCCTCTCTCAGTCCGTGTCCCTCTGTAGTAGTTGACTTCTGTTGAGTGGGTATTATGCTAGCTTTGGGGTTGATGGAAGTACTAGGTTCTTGGTTCTCTTAACCCAGCCTTGGAGGAGGAGGTTATTAGGTAGTTGGTTTCAGCAGGAGGTTTTGGCGAGCCTTAGGCTTGGATGAGGGAGTAGTAGGCCGGAAGGATTGAGCGTGTTGAGCAGGGTACTGAGCAGCAGCAGTAGCCTTGTCGGATGCCGTCAACTCTGGTTCGAGCCTCTCGATGCCTTGTTCCTCTGTAGTAGCCTTTCAGCTTGCTTTGTAGCCGTCTTACTCGGTGGCTTCTCCCCAGTGTTGGTTACCATGTGGTCATCTCTGACCTCGATTATTTACTTTACTTACATTATTTCCTAGCCTGGCGGGTTGTGCCAGGCGGTAGTACTATTTCATGTAGCTCTATGTACTTTAGTTACCGTACACATGGCATCTTCATGTATCTTCATGTATCTACTTTATCTACTCTCCATGCGGGTTGTGCATGGTTTACCGCACTTTTGTCATTCTTGTTTTTTTTTCCTTTTATTTTCCTCCTGGGGTATGCCCCTTGTAGGCTGTACATTCGGTTAACCTTTTTTAATTTCAAGCTAACTTACCCCAATCAGTTCTGCATCAGATGAAGTATTATAAGACTGACTTGTTTTGTTTCATATTCATCACTGATGGACTCCTAGTTGTGTCCCCAAGCCCCCAAGGCCAGCTGCTCAGTCAGCTAGCTGCTGTACCCTAAGTAGCTCCTATACTACTGATTTCTCTTCATTGTTGTCTGGCCTACCAATTGAGGTTACACCTGGTGGTAGAGGATACACCAGCAGCAGCAGGTGGTTGCTGAGAATCAGTTCAGCATGTGGATCAGTCTTTCAGTGAATTCCACTGTCTAAATCCTAGTTTAGTACTTTCAATATGCTTAGATTGATACTGTCAGGTAGTATGTTACTTTTGTAATACTTAGTTGTCAGGTAGTATGCTTAGATTGATAAGGCGTTGTTTTCTCTCCATCTTACAAGATGGATTGGAAACACCGCATTTCACTTATCCCATGTAGCCACTTGGCGTAGGTATTTTCTCTTCTTTTGTTTTGTTTTCTCTTTCTTTTCCTCCTGGGGTATGCCCCTTGTAGGCTGTATATTCGGTTAGCCTTTTTTCTATTTCAAGCTAAGTTACCCAAAAAAAAAGAATACAAGCGGTCCTTCCAATGTTAATTGACCATGTTCAATCAGGTTTTGTGAAGGGGAGAAGGATCGCTGATAATATTTTCCTCACCCAGGAGCTCATGAGAGGGTATCACAAATCTTCTCCATCTCCCAGATGTGCCATGAAAGTAGATATTATGAAGGCTTATGATAATGTGAGATGGGAATTTCTATGGGATGTGCTGTCCTCAATGAATTTTCATCCTACAATGATCAATTGGCTACAAGCATGTGTTTTTTTTTGGGTAAATCAGCTTGAAAATAAAAGGGGGGTAACCGAATATACAGCCTACAAGGGGCATACCCCAGGAGGAAAAGAAAAGAAAAGAAAAGAAAGAAAACATGAGAGAGCCTACGCCAAACGGCTACATAGGACTAGAAGAAAATAGAACATCTGTTTCCTACCCATCTAACAGAGGGATACAAAACCGATGGCAAAATGATTACATAGATTTTAAACTTGGACTTGAATTTGAACTTGGAACTTGGGATACAGGACTTGTGCAAAACCTTAGAACTTCAGCAAACTTCAATTCTGCTGCACTTCAATCTTATGAGCAGAATTGCTCAACCAACCACAGGACAAGTACAGCAGTCCAACATCAGAACTGAATTGTTCCAAGAACATCCACACCTGAGCAGCCAAAACAGCTGCTGCCATTACAGAAAGAAGAGCAGCAGCAGAAACAGCTGATCCACATACTGAACTGAGTCTCAGAATCAGAACAGCAGCCATAGCAGGTTAGGCCTATACACAGCAGCCACAGAAGCAGCCAGCAACAAAACTGGGAGCTATCAGCAACTTGACTTGAATTGAAAAGGCCGCTTCAGAACTGGACAGCTGAACTGGACTGGACAGCAACAAGCCTGGAAGATGACAGGTCCTGGACTGAATCCAGCACAATTACAGCTCAAAACAATAACCAAACGAGATACCTAGTGACTATGCAGAGGACGTCCCCCTCTGCGAAGGGAGATCCCAACGACAGCCCCTATTGGTTAGGCAAAATAAAGGAGAAGCTTCACCCATAATATGCACAAAGCAGATTTAAGCTAAGCAACCAATGCATAACATGAACTAAATTGATGTACGAACTAGAGTGATAAACCAGTTACAACTAGGACTAAAAATACTAGACTTATAACCACTGATCTAGACAGCAGCAACCAAACAGCTGCAGCACTGACTTGTGATTCGTGACAGCATCACCACACCAGCAGGATGCAGAACTAGGCTTGAACAACTGTGCAAAACTGGACTTGAACAATCTGGTCCCTCAAAACTTGAAATTGAACAACTTGGAACTTGATCAACCTGACTGCAGAACTAGACAATACTCTGTATGTGTTCAACAACTGAACTACATATCAGAACAGAACAGAACATAATAACAGGAAGCATCAGCATAACTACTGAATGGTACCACTAGCAGCCAAGGCATATAGCAGACTTCGAATGATAGCAGAAATGGCAGCTACAACCAAGACAATGGTACCACTAGCAGCCAAACAAGCCCTCTAACAAAAGGCATACGGAGCAGGGCCTAACAGGTTCAGAACTCAGAAGCAGTGACAGGTTTAGAACATTTCAGAACAGTCCAGCAGCACAGTCACAACAGTCAGCATTAGTTCACGTAAGAATACACGTAAACTAACAAAAGGAGTTATTCATATTCAGATTAACGAAACAGCAGCATAGCCATATCAGAACAGAACAGCAGGTATGCCACAGTAAACAGATTAATTTGGAGCTGCAACTGATATGAATTCCTAGGGAAATGTGGACCTGACACACACCTCCTCTTCTGAACACTCATATGCTAGGATCCACCAACTCCCTCCCAGCCCTCACAAAACGCCCCACTGCATGTACCACCACTCTCAAAGAAATGAAGAGGCACAAGCACACAACTCACAGGTAGCACACATCTCACACTATGAGGAAGATTCACACAATTTAATCTCACCAAAGAATAAGATATATACCTGCTAATTAGAAGTAATATAAACAGAAATGGAAAGCTATTCAAGCTCTTGATGATATCTCTTACATCCGGCCAGTCACATCCTGCCAAGAAAGATATTCTTTGGAAAACAAATGCAACTCCAAACAAGAAAACACATGCAGCACAATTCACAATACACATGCACAATCACCATGCAATATATGATTATTCCAAAGTGATACCCCATTCTCTGATAAATCTAGTATCATTAGAGCCTGGAGGTAATTTGGGCAGGGACAGAAGTCTACTCTTAACCATGTTATAAATTTTGTGGACTATTGCCTCCCAGGAGCTAGTAGTAGCTTGAAACTTCCTCATGTTCCTCTCAATCCAAAGATGATACACTGTAACAGTGAATATCAATCTGATAACAACACTCTTCAGAGATTTTCCTTTAAAAGTGGATAAGTGAGAGATCCAGGCTGCCCAAGACTGTGGGGGCCACCTCTCATCAATTCTTGCTAAAACAGCATTCCAAACTTTCGCGGAGAATACACAGTTAAAGAACAAATGGTCATGGCTTTCACTGCCAGTGCAGAAGGAGCACTGAGAAGAAGGTTTAATCCCAAAAAGAACAAGCCTATCCTCAGTGGAAAGTCTTCCTTGGATGGCAATCCAAGTAATGAAGCTACATTTTGGAATATGGCCAGGAAACCAAACTGTTTTGTGCCAAGTTACTTTGGGAAATGGCTCTCTCAATTCCTCCCATAAAGAGGCAATGCTAAATTGTCCATTTGGGTTAAGAGTCCATCTAATTTGGTCCCTACCATTCCTCACTGAGGGAAGTTGGGATCTGACTTCATTCAGCTCCCAAGTTTGTGTGACCGGGAATGCCCAAGCAGAGTTGAGAATTATTTGAGACACTTTGGCATTCAAGGGAAGGCCAGAATCATACACAATTCTGGAACCAAACCTATTCAATAAAGGGCCTAAAGGATGCCACTGATCATGCCACAGGGATGTGGTGTCCCCATTGCCGATAATGTGAAGTATGAATGGTTGAACTAAGTTCCTCAGATTAAGCAACTTCCTCCAAACCCAGGAGGAATTACTTGGCATTTTAAGACTCCAAAAGTTCCTACCTTTTAACAAATAGGATTTAACCCATTGACACCACATTGATTGCTCGCCCCCTGAAATCAAGAACCAAATATGTTTAGCAACCGCAGCCTTATTCCAGATTGCCAACGATTTGAAATCAAGACCACCTTCATCCTTGGGAGCACAAAGGTGCTCCCAAGCAACCTTAGCCCCAGTCCTTTTAAGATCAGGGCCCGACCACAAGAAGGCCCTAAGGATGGACTCTACTTCCTTAACGACCTTTTTTGGTAAGATAAATAGGGAGGACCAAAAAGTTTGCATTGAGAACAAAATGTTTTTTATAAGTTGCATTCTCCCAGCAAAAGTAAGATCCCTATTAGTCCAACATTTAGTTTTGGCAGTAATACTATCTACCAATCTCTGACAATCAACGGCCTTGTCCGACATCTCAGTAGGGTAGCCTTGTCCGACATCTCCAGGTCGTGCCTCTCTCGGTCCGTGTCCCTCTGTAGTAGCTGATCTCTTTGAGTGATTATTATGCTAGCCTTGGGTTTGGAAGTACTAGGTTCTTGGTTTTCTTATCCCAGCTTTGGTGGTGGAGGTTTCTGGGTAGTTGGTTCAGTGGGTAGTTTTGGCGAGCCTTAGGTTAGGATGAGGGAGGGTTAGGCTGGAAGGATTGGGCGTGGTGTGCAGGGCTCTTGCAGCGGGGCCTTGTCGGATGCCGTCAACTCTGGTACGAGCCTCTTGATGCCTTGTTCCTCTGTAGTAGCCGTTCAGCTTGCTTGGTAGCCGTCTTACTTGGTGGCTTCTCCTCAGTGTTGGTTATCATGTGGTCATCTCTGACCTCAACTATTTATTTTACTTACCTTATTTCCTAGCCTGGCGGGTTGTGCCAGGTGGTAGCTCTATTTCATTTAGCTTTATTTACTTTACTTACCGTTCACATGGCTTCTCCATGTATTTACTTTATCTAACTCTCCATGCGGGTTGTGCATGGTTACCGCACTTTTGTCATTCTTGTTTTTTCATTTTCTCTTTTCCTCTTGGGGTATGCCCCTTGTAGGCTGTACATTCGGTTAACCTTTTTTAATTTCAAGCTAATTTACCCAAACAAAAAAAAAAAAATCAACGGCCTTGAGTTTAGTAGATAGTAAGGGAACCCCCAGGTATCTCACAGGGAGGGAACCCTCCTGGAATCCAAGCTCTTGCAAGATTGTTTCCTTAACTCTCACACTAACACCTGAGAAGAATATGCAACTCTTACCAGGGCTAGGGGAGAGACCAGAAAGAGACTCGAACTCAGTCAATGCATTCCGGATGTGTTTGATCGATTGAAGTTCCCCTTTACAAAATATCATTAGATCATCGGCAAAGCAAAGGTTAATCAACTGATTATCTTTGCACCTCCAATGGAAGTGGAAGTCAGGGAGTTAAGATTTCTCCCTAAGCAAGGCCGTAAAAACTTCCATGACAATAACAAAGAGATAAGAGGATAGAGGATCCCCCTGCCTCAGACCTTTCCTACCTTTAATGTAACCTGTAACTTCTCCATTGATACAAAGAGAGTAGTTAGCAGTGGTTACACATGCTTGGAGCCACTTGATCATGATTGGATGAAAGTTCATTGCAAAAAGAACATCCCAAAGAAACTCCCACCTAACATGATCATAAGCTTTCATTATGTCCACTTTCATGGCACACCTAGGAGAAGGTGATGACTTGTGATAACCTCTCATGAGTTCTTGAGTGAGGAAAATGTTATCTGCTATTCTCCGACCTTTCACAAAGCCTGATTGGACAGGATCGATGAGAAGAGGAAGAACAGATTGCAGTCTCTTAGCTAAAATCCTAGAGATGCATTTGTAGATGGTATTGCAACATGATATGGGCCTAAAGTCACCCACCTTGGAAGGGTTTTGTACCTTCGGTACAAGAGCTACAATGGTGGAGTTAGCTCTGGTGAGTAATTGACCAGACCTGAAGAAATTCTGGACAGCCGAGGTGACCTCATTCCCAATGACAGGCCAAGCTTTCCTAAAAAACCCTGCATTGTACCCATCAGGGCCCGGGGCTTTGGTGGGACTAAGAGACCAAAAGGTTTCTTTGATCTCCAAATCAGTAACAGGAGAGACCATCTGATGACTTTGTTCAGTACTAAGCTTATTTCTAATTAATTGCTCAACTCTATTTGGACCCAGATGAGGTGAGGGGTGAGGAGTACCAAATAGAGTTGTGTAAAAGTTAACAAACTCTGCCTTGATGACCTGAAGATCATGAGTGATAGAGCTGTCTCTAAGCACTAAACTTGTTATTTTGCTTCGATTCCTCCTATTACTTACAGCTTTAAAGAAATAGGAAGTGCACTGATCACCAAGTTTCAACCATTGTATTCGCGACTTTTGCTTGGCTAGGCTTTCCTCAGCTCTAAGCAAATTGATATATTGCCTGTGTATCACCTTCTCAAGTGCTATGGCAGAACCATTGTTAGGATGAGACCCTAGGGTAGCTTGAATGTTTTCTAAGTCCTGTTTGATGGCACACACCCTATCAGAGATGCCACTGAATTCAGCTTTATTAAGCTGCTTTAGCTCATGTTGTAGGTGTTTAAGCTTTTCACACACACAGAACATAGGGTTACCAATTACAATTGACCTCCAAACCCTCTGAACAATTGTGAGAAACTGTGGGTGATCAGCAAGGAAGTCAAAAAACCTGAAAGGCTTAATTGATTTCCTTGGATTGGGCTGCACGCATACCACAGCTGGAGAATGATCTGAGATTCCAGGAACCAAAAAATGAGCGGAGGATTGGGTAAATGTTTTCATCCATGGCTCATTCACAACCACTCTATCAATTTTAGAGGTCACAAAATGAGGAGGGTCCTGTTTATTTGACCAAGTGAATAAGCACCCGGTGAATCTAAGATCATCAAGCTCAGAGGCAAACAAACAATGATTGATGTCATCCAAGTGTGGAGACCACTGAGTATTACCCCCGACCTTCTCCCTAGGATGTCTAATAGCATTAAAATCACCAAGGACCACCCAAGGTAAAGAGGTCCTGAACTGACTAAGACAATGCCAAAGAGACCTACGCTCCAAATTAGAATTTGCCCCATACACCATAGTGACCAAAAAGAGTGCACTCCCATCCTTGGGTTGGACCTCACAGTGAATGTATTGATCAGACTGACCTAGCACAGTAAGAGAGAATACTCCAGGATCCCAACCCACAAAAATCCTCCCAAAAGCCGCCTGGGAGTAATTATTCACAAAATTCCAATCAGGACAGATGTATTTAGTGATTCTGTTTGCCCAAACAGCCCTTATTTTATGCTCAAGAAAGCCGACTAGATTAAGTTTATTAGAGCTGACAAAGAGTTTAACTTCTTTCTGTTTAATGGGGTCATTCAGACCACGAATATTCCAAAAACCAAGATTGAAAGCTTGCAAAGACATACAAGACGAAATCACAGGTAATTAATGCAGAGATTGAAAGAATTAGTACTGCAAATACTCAAAAGGATACCAAAAGGATATCAATTATTCTGAACTTGAGGGCGTGAATTAATGCCCTCCATTAACTCCTCCTTAGCTTGCTTCTTCATCCGCTTCTTAGCAGACTTGGAGAGGTATTTATTGAAGCCACTGCTGCCCTTGGAAACCAGATCAGCAGCTGCCTTGCTGACTCCAGAACCTGACCGATCAGGAGGTTCAGGAGCTAGAGAGGAATTGAGCTCAGATAGAGTAGTAACCAAAGAGGTTGCTGACTTGATATGTTGGCTCATTTCTCCTTTATCCTTATTGCTACTCACTACCCCTTCCAAGACTCCAAGTAGCTCATCTTCGGAATCGCTGAGCTCCTCCCCATTGGAGGGAGTATCTAAGGGTGAACTACTGGATTGTAAAGGCTGATCACAGTCAACTCTAAGATTCTCTTTCTCAA
The DNA here is from genome assembly GCA_018127125.1 of Rhododendron griersonianum. Taxonomy (NCBI): domain Eukaryota; kingdom Viridiplantae; phylum Streptophyta; class Magnoliopsida; order Ericales; family Ericaceae; genus Rhododendron; species Rhododendron griersonianum. Next base: position 484,016 of record JACTNZ010000016.1, on the reverse strand, counting down.
CAAGAGACACAGTCCCATCTTGAACCGAAGGTTGTGGGAAAGGTGGAGTTGTGGATTGTTTGCTAGCGCATTTGATTGTGTGATGACCAAAGACATGGCATGTGTCACACTTGGGAGGCAGTACCTGGTATTCAACCGAAACAACTACAGATTCTCCAGCGACAATGACTGTGATCTCATCCGGGAGAACCCTCTCAGCACTCACTTCAATACAGATTCTAGCTGCAGTAGATTTAGTTTGGAGGAGGCCAGGTTGCTTGGCAGTCCTGGCTGTGGCTTGATCAACATGAAGGGGCTTCCCAATAGTACTTGCTACTCGACTCAGGCACTCCTTATTCCAAAGTTCAAAAGGAAGATCGTGCAACTTAACCCAAGCCGGAATTGTGGAAGGTTGTTCCTGAGCAGGCTTCATCATCCTGTGCCAATCCTTAAGGACAAGATACTTTTGAGAGAAGAAATAGGGTCCTCCTTCTAGAACCTGCATTTTAGCTTGTTCATCTCTGAATTCAAATAAGTAAAACCCAGCAACATTAGTCTTGACAGCCACAAAAAGATCCTTCCATTTGTACCGAGCAGTAGAGACCAACAGAGGATAAGGCATATGACCATCAAGGAAATGGCCGATCAGATATCTGTTCCATTGCCCCACCTCAGTTAGTTCTATGTCTATTTCAACCGTAGCTTCTTTTCCACTCTGTAGATCAGGAAAATACTCTAATTTCATATCCAAAGAAGGACTTTGAGACTGAAGAAGTGATGCCCAATTCTTAGACTTAGATTTCGCCTGACCCGTACTATTTTTGGAATTGAATTTACCCTGGTTTTGAGGATAAGCCAGCCCAATAGCTGGCTTATGAGCAGGCAAGCTAGTTGAAGGATCCGTAACAGGTTCCATAGCTGTTTGGTGAGAAGCGGAACCAGCAGTAAAATACCTAGGCCTAGGGTTATACAACACCCTAGGGCTTGAAGGCCTAGGATTATACAACACCTTAGGTTTAGAATTAGGGACTTGTACCTGATTTTGATGGTCACCGAACTGTGAAGGAAGAGCTTGTTTTTCAGCTCGTCTCCATGACTGCTGGATGCTCTGAAGTTTGGCTGTAACTACATCTAGTACAAATGGGTCTTCCGAAGAGTTGAGTTCGTCCTCCAGATGACCCACGATCTCAAGCATTCGGGCTTCGGAATCCGAATGCATAACCCCCTTTTGAGGCACCTGTTGGGGCTCGTGAACTGGTTCAGACTCATCTTCCCCTGTCAATTGACTGTGAACTCCGAACCCAGTTGAAGATGAGTGGTTTGCAGAGATGGCAAGAGCGTGACTCGCTCGCTCCTCGACATCTAATTTCAAGCTTTCTTCAAAGAGAGCTTGCTGGAGCTTGCGTGAGGAGCTAGGGTTCTTAGTTGGACTGGAATGTGAAACCGGTGGGAGTAGATCCTCAGGACAGAGATCGAACACTGCTGAGGTCCTCTGCTTCCTCCGCATTTCGTTAGAGTCAATTGCTTTGCCACCGAGCCCATCCAACATGTTGAATGAACCGTCTGCTCCAAAATCGAGTGGGTTCTCAAGTTTCGTGGAGGTTGAGAAGATTTGAGGTTTAGCTGTGACATGAGACCGCTGATTATGACGATCTAGGGCTTGAAGGCCCAACCCATCTGCAAACGAGATCGTACCATCTGCCATGGCTGTTTGCTTCAACAGACCAGTGAGCTGAGGAAATCGCCCCAAATCGCCTACATGTCAGACCTTTTAAATTTTTTTCCATTACCTTCTACAAGCATGTGTTACTACTACTAATTACTCCCTTAGTATAAATGGTGAAGTCAACGGATTCATTGTGGGGAAAAAGGGTCTTAGACAAGGCGACCCTCTATCCTCCTATCTCTTTGTGATTGTCATGGAAGTTCTCACATGCCTTCTTAGGGAGAAGTCTCTCCTTCCTGATTTCCACTTTCATTGGAGATGTGGAAGGAATCAGCTTATCAACCTTTGCTTTGCTGATGATTTAATGATTTTTTGTAAAGGGGAAGTGTCCTCTGTTAATCATATACAGGAGGCACTCTCTAAGTTTCAAGCCCTGTCTGGACTTTCTCCTAGCCCTGGAAAGAGTAGCGTTTACTTTTCTGGGGTTAACTCGACCACTAGGCTGGCCATTTTAGGTGTACTGGAATTTAAAGAAGGCTCGCTCCCTGTCAGGTATCTTGGAGTCCCACTCCTCTCTACCAAACTCAAAGCTTCTGATTGTCAGAGTTTGGTAGATCGTATAATTGCCAAAACTAAGTCCTGGATCAATAGGGATCTTACATATGCTGGAAGGGTCCAATTAATTCAAAATGTTCTCTTTTCCATTCAAACCTATTGGTCATCCTTGTTTATCATCCCCAAAAAGGTGATTAAGGAAGTTGAATCAATTCTTAGGGCATTTCTTTGGTCTGGACCTGACCTTAGAAAATCTGGTGCCAAGGTCTCTTGGGAACATCTTTGTTCACCAAAACAAGAGGGAGGTTTAGGATTCAAGTCCATGCAAATTTGGAATCAGGCAGCCATTGCCAAGCACATTTGGTTCATTATCTCTGGGGGGGAGCAGTCTATGTGGTGTCAGTGGGTAAAATCTTACTTAATCAAAAGGAACAATTTCTGGAATCTAAAGATACCAGGCGATTGCTCTTGGGTTTGGAGGAAGCTGCTGAATCTTAGGCCCAAGGTGCAACCTTATATTTTTAGTGTGATTGGTAATGGTCACTCTACTTCATTGTGGTATGATAACTGGCATCCCATGGGCCCATTAATTGACAAATTCGGCCCTAGAGTTACCTTTGATTCAGGAATACCAAAAGAGGCTACTGTGTCTCACATCATTCATAATTCTAGGTGGGCTTTCCCTATTACCCAAACTATAGAGCTTAATGAGATTAGGAGGGCTCTACCTATACTGTTACCCTCTAGGGTGAATGAGAATGACCAGTTCAGATGGTCCCTCACCCCTAATGGTCAATTCACAATCTACTCTCTTTGGGACAAATTAAGATCTCCCTTTCCCAAAGTGTTGTGGCACAAAGTGGTGTGGTTTTCTGGTCACATTCCCAAGTGTAGCTTTATCACCTGGCTGGCTATTCAGAACAGGCTTTCTACAGCAGATAGACTAGTGTCTTTTGGTCTCCCACTTCCAACTCAATGTAGTTTTGCCAGGAAAATGAAAGCCATGACCACCTTTACTTTAATTGCTCATTTTCTAAGTTAGTCTGGGGTTCTATTCAGTCCAAGCTTCATGTTTCTTGGCCCTCTAGAACTTGGGCTGATTGGGTCTCCCTTCTCACAAATTCTAAAGGCAAATCCCTCCAAACTGTTATCACCAAGCTAGGTTTTACAAGTACAGTTTATCATGTGTGGATTGAAAGGAATGTGAGGAAATTCCAAGGGAATCCATCTACTTGGGAGGTAGTTGTGCATAAAATTTGTTCAATGGTGAGAGCAAGGATTCTATCCTTACCCAATCTTCCCCAAATTCAGGCAGAACAGGTTATTAATGAATGGCATTATACTGGAAGTTAACTATTCATTTTGTTACATATTTTACATCATGCTTCATTGTTAACTCTGCAGTGCACAAGTGGCTCAAATAGCACAAGTTCAGTAACTCAGGGAGTTACCTATTACTGCTAAATACTCAGGGAGTTACCTTACTCTTTGTAGGATTACTCCGTGTGAGCTGAGTGTTTTATCCCCATCATTACTTAAGAGAGGAGATAATAATTAGTGGGGCATTCATGTGAGTTCTAGCAGAGGGAGTTGGTGGAGCCCTTTTACCTATGCTTGTGCGAAAAAAAGAAGAGTGGGAGGTCAGATTTCAAGGGTGTAATAAGTCGGTGAGTCCTCATATTGAGCATGGGTATTCCTGGTCTGTTGCTATAAGTATCCAGTCACTTGGATGAGCAGCTCAAGTGATTCAATCTGTTATATGGTAGCTGATAATTTTGATGAAGTCTAGTTTGGCCAAGTGAGCTGAGGAGAGCTTTACCAGACAAAAATCAAGAGTTCAATGGTTGAAGCTGGGAGACCAATGTACCTCCTTTTTCTTTAAATCAATCAGTAATTCCAGGAATAGAACTAGGATTACTAGCTTGGTCTTGGAAGATGGTAATGTCACACAGGATATTGAGCTGATCAAGAGATCTTTTATCCAGTACTACACCAAGTTGCTTGGTTCCCCTCACCAAAGCAACTATGCTGGATCATCTAGGGTCCAGCAGCTCATCACCAGGAAACTGTCAGAGTCTCAGAGGCTAGAAATGGTAGTGGGAGTCACTGACAAAGAAGTTAAAGACATTTTTTGGTCCCTTAACCCTCAGAAAGCCCCCGGACCTGATGGGTATAATGCTACCTTCTTTCATAAGGCCTGGCCTGTGATTGGTCATGAGGTCACCTCGGCTGTCAAGTCTTTCTTCAGATCTGGCCAACTGCTAAAGAAAGCCAATGCAACACTGGTTGCTCTTGTGCCTAAGGTCCCCAATCCCTCAAAGGTTGGGGATTATAGGCCAATTTCATGTTGCAACCTCATTTACAAGTGTATTGCCAAAATCCTAGCCATTAGAATTAAGTCAGCCCTCCCTCACTTAATTGATCCAGCACAGTCTGGGTTTGTCCAGGGCAGAAGGATAGCAGATAACATCTTCCTCACACAGGAGTTGATGAGGGGATACCACAAACACTCCTCTTCCCCTAGGTGTGCCATGAAAGTAGATATAATGAAGGCCTATGACAATGTTAGGTGGGACTTCCTTTGGGATGTCCTTGCCTCAATGAACTTCCACCCTCAGATGATCAGGTGGTTAAAGGCTTGTGTAACCACTGCTAATTACTCCCTAAGCTTCAATGGTGAAGCCATTGGGTACATTCCTGGTCAAAGGGGATTGAGGCAAGGAGACCCCCTTTCCTCATATTTATTTGTTATTGCCATGGAAGTCCTCACATGCATTCTCAAGGAAAAAACCCTACTGCATGATTTTAACTTCCATTGGAAATGTGGGTCAACCAAATTGGTTAACCTATGTTTTGCAGATGACCTCATGATATTTTGCAAAGGTGAGTTAAGTTCTGTAAACCATATCCAGTCATCATTGGAAGAGTTTGAATCTTTATCTGGCCTCTACCCTAGTCCAAACAAAAGCAATATTTTCTTCTCAGGTGTCAACTCCTCCACCAAAGCATTAATATTGCATGTACTTGGTTTTCAGGAGGGTTCCCTTCCTGTTAGATATTTAGGTGTTCCCCTACTGTCCACCAAACTGAAGCATTCTGATTGCAAGAGTTTGGTGGATAAAATCATTGCAAAAACAAAGTCCTGGACTAACAGATACCTCTCCTATGCTGGGAGACTTCAGTTGATTAAGTCCATTCTGTTTTTTTTTTGGGTAATTTAGCTTGAAATTAAAAAAGGTTAACCGAATGTACAGCTACAAGGGGCATACCCCAGGAGGAAAAGAAAAGGAAAAAATAAGAATGACAAAAGTGCGGTAAACCATGCACAACCCGCATGGAGAGTTAGATAAAGTAAATACATGAAGATGCCATGTGTACGGTAAGTAAAGTACATAGAGCTAGATGAAATAGAGCTACCACCTGGCACAACCCGCCAGGCTAGGAAATAAGGTAAGTAAAGTAAATAATCGAGGTCAGAGATGACCACATGATAACCAACACTGAGGAGAAGCCACCGGGTAAGACGGCTACAAAGCAAGCTGAACGGCTACTACAGAGGAACAAGGCATCAAGAGGCTCGAACCAGAGTCGACGGCATCCGGCAAGGCTACTGCTGCTGCTCAGTACCCTGCTCACCACGCTCAATCCTTCCGGCCTACTACTCCCTCATCCAAGCCTAAGGCTCGCCAAAACCTCCTGCTGAACCCAACTACCTAATAACCTCATCCTCGAAGGCTGGGTTAAGAGAACCAAGAACCTAGTACTTCCATCAACCCCAAAGCTAGTATAATACCCACTCAACAGAAGCCAACTACTACAGAGGGACACGGACTGAGAGAGGCTCGAACTGGAGATGTCGGCATCCGACAAGGCTACCCTGCCAAGTACCCTGCACACCACGCCCATTCCATCCAGACTACTACAACCTCGCCTACATCCCCTAGGCTCGCTAACGACTGAAAGAGGACCAAGCTGCCCCTTTCGATCAGTGAACAACCACCAATCTAATCAATGACAGCTCCGGCAGCTACCTCGCTCAATCAGAATCCATCCACCAATCTAATCAGTGGCACCCACAGCTGCTGCTACTGCGAACTACCCTTTTCAATCAGAACAGATTCTAATCTAATCAACGTTAGCGACTCAAACCTCAAGTGGACCAAGCTGCTCCTTTCGATCAGCGAAGCCACCAATCTAATCAGAAACAGACCACAAAGCTACCCCTTTCGATCAGTGAACAACCACCAATCTAATCAATGACAGCTCCAGCAGCTACCTCGCTCAATCAAAATCCATCCACCAATCTAATCAGTGGCACCCACAGCTGCGGCTACTGCGAACTACCCTTTTCAATCAGAACAGATCCCAATCTAATCAACGATAGCCACGACCACAAGAATACTACACACAACCTCAGGGCTAAAAGCACAGGATCTAGGGATATAAAAGGCTCGACCAAGAGCCCGACAACCCCCGATTTCAGTCCAACAGGTGACCGCCTATCGGGGATCGCAGATACTAACAGTAAACTGGCCCATAGGTCCAGCAACAAATTGACTGCAGGCTTGTTCTGTCCAATATTGGACTTGGAATTATGTTTGGAATCCGTGCCACTTTTTTTTTTTTTTTGAAAGAAATTTAGGCCCAACCTGCCATCGGGCGGGCTGCTGCCTTCCTTGTGGCTGGACGAAGATTGACTCGAATCGCCCGGGCAAAAAGCTGCTGCCAAGCCTCTGCCCGAGCAAAACAATCACTGGCAGCCCACTGCTGCCCCCCGCCCGAGAAAAAAATGCCCGGGCTAAAGGCAGGCTGTGCCCGACGGCTTGCCTGCCAACGTGCTGGCTGCTACCAGCTGGTAGGAAGTTGGCTGGCTGGGCAGGCCGCTGCTGCCCGCTGCTTGGCCCGGGCTGGCTGATTGCCCGGGCGGCTGGACCCCACGGCGGCTATTGGGTCCACGGCGGGGGTTGGGGTTGAAGATGATGGCCGATGGCTGTAGAGCCACGGCTGTTGAGCCACGGTGATCCGGAAGGAAGACCGGACCAGGGCCTGCCCGAGATGGCCTGACCACGACCTGGTCTGACTGAACAGATCTGGCCGGAGAGGTCCTTGACTGGCGGCGTGAAGGTGAGCCACGGTGAGCCACACGACGGCTGGGCCCCATGGCGGCTGTTGAGTCCCACGGCGAGGTCCCGGCGGCCGGGAGACCGGCTGATGGTGGCTGGTTGTGATTGGTCAGTAATGGCCGGTGTGATTTCAGATCTGCCGGTACAGATCCCAAATGGTACCCGCCGGTTCACGGCGGGGTTGAGGTTGGGGAGAAGCCCACGGCTGTGGAGCTCCGGACCAGATGAAGGCCGGCCAGGAGGAGGAGAGCCAGAGACCGTCGGATGTAGAGGCGGATCGGGGGGTTCCGATTGTGTAGGGCGGTGGAGGAGAGCCTCTCTAAGGAGAGAGGATCCCTTGCCCGGATGGTGGCTGCTGCCCGGCGTGGCTGGGCCTAGTGCTGACCGGCGAGGCCGGGCCTTGTTGTTGCTGCTGCGGCTGGCCGGAGGTGGCAGCCGGCTGGATTTTGACCGGTCCAAGGGAGCTTTCTCTCTCTAGGCTAGAGAGAGAAGCTCCCAAGTCGGCTGAGTATGTAAAGTCCATTCTGTTCTCCATGCAGACCCATTGGTCTTCTCTCTTTATCCTTCCTAAAAAAGTCATTAAGGAAGTGGAAGCCATACTGAGAGCTTTCTTCTGGACTGGACCTGATCTCAAAACCTCTGGAGCTAAAGTCTCTTGGGAGCATCTCTGCTCCCCTGTCCAAGAAGGTGGTCTTGGTTTTAAGTCCTTGGAGACTTGGAACAAATCTGCAGTGGCAAAGCACATTTGGTTCCTTGTGTCCGGCGGAGAACAATCCATGTGGTGTCAATGGGTCAAGTCCTACTTACTCAGAGGTAGGAACTTTTGGTGTATTAAGGTCCCAAGTGACCCTTCTTGGGTGTGGAGGAAAATCCTATCCCTGAGACCCCTTGTTCAGCCACACATTCTGTACAAGTTGGGGGATGGAATGTCTACCTCTTTATGGTACGACAATTGGCATCCCCTAGGCCCCCTACTACAAAGGTTTGGTCCTAGAATTGTCTATGATTCTGGAATAGATAGAGATGCTACTGTCCAACATATAATCCATAACAACCAATGGGCCTTCCCTATCACCCAAACCCTTGAACTTAATGAAATAAGAACTGGTCTACATACAATTACTGTCAATAGTGCTACCAAGGATACATGCATGTGGTCATTAACCAAGTCAGGGGAGTTCTCCATCTCATCCCTATGGGACAACCTTAGAACTCACTTCCCCATTGTTACATGGCATAAGGTTGTATGGTTTCCAGGCCATATACCAAGGTGTAGTCTAATTACTTGGATGGCCCTTCTGCAAAGATTAAACACTGAGGATAGGCTTATCCTATTTGGGCTTAAATCCACCTCCCAATGTACATTTTGCCCTGATGTGGAAAACCATGCCCATCTATTTTTTCAGTGCCCTATGGCCACCCAAGTCAGGAGTATCCTGTCTCCCAAAGTCCCCCAAATGCAAGGACATCAGAACTGGCAGACCTGGGTAGATTGCCTCTCTATTTTGAGAGGTAAATCTTTGGCCAACATTATTGCAAAGTTGGCTTTCACCATATATGTTCATCATAATTGGTTGGAAAGAAACCACAGAAAGTTCCAGAACTCTTCTTGCTCCTCTGTTGTAGTTGCTCATAAATTCTCCAAAGATATAAGATCTAGACTTTTGTCCTTGACTAATTTACCTAGTGATCTTACTTCTAGACAACTAAAAATCCAATGGAACATTGTTTAGTGGCTAAGACTGTTAATCCTATAGTTTCACATGTTCTAATATTGCAGAATTGTGATCACAGGCACCAAGTAGAAGGCTGGACCCACATTAAAAGGAGGTTGTAGTCGTCTGAAGCAGCAGGGGCTATTCTTCAGCTCAGGTTCTATTTACTCCTATTATTCAGGTAGTTACCTTAATCTTTGTTGGTGCTACATGCTATCTTTGGATCAGATTCTGAACCTGATTTGCATGGTGTTATGGTGCATTTTCTGCTGCACCTGTGGTGCACTGCTTTATGATGCACAACACTAGATTCTGTTATGTTCTGTTATGATCCATATTGAACTGTTTTTTTTTTTTTGGATAAACCAGCTTGAAATTGAAAAGAGATTAAACGAATATACAGCCTACAAGGGGCATACCCCAGGAGGAAAAGAAAAGAAAAACAAAAAGAGTAGAGAAAATTGCAAATGCCAAATGGCTACGATGTTTTCAATCCATCTAGAAGAGGGAGGGAAAACAACGCCTAGAGGAAACCATCAAAATCTATTATCAGCTGCCTTAACAAGTGCAGCCATCAAAATCTATTATCAGCTGCCTTAACAGCAGTAATTACAGCTAGCATGCTTAGCTACTTCTCAATGTGACAGTCTGCACTGCTTTAGATCACCTTACATGTTTACACAGAACTGAACAATATACTTGCTGCACTTGATAACACCTTGCTGACTTGGATCATCTAACCAAAACAGAGCTGGTTAGACTTGGTACACCTTGCTGACTTGCCACAATGCAGCAGCAGCAGCTTAAAATTGAAAGTCTGAACAGCATAACAGAATGAAGCCTCCAAAACTTCTGAAGCTCCCTTAAAATTGAAACAAAATGTAAACACAGCCCACAGAGTGCAGACAAGCTTGTCTCAACAGCAGCAGATCAGAACAGAATGCAGATCAGCAGCAGCTGTCCCAACACCATACCAAAACTAAACTAAGTGGAACAAATACTAAACTATACAGAGGATGTCCCCCTCTGTGAAGGGAGATCCCATCGACAGCCCCTGATGGTTAGGCGAAGCAGTAAACCAACTGATTGTGCATCACAATTCAGAACAATCTGATTGTGCAACACAGTTTAGACACAGTTCAGCACAAAGTACAGGACCAGAAATGACAGAGCAGAACTGAGCCTTAGTAAATCAGAACAGAACAGCAGCAAAATGAGGCTATAGCACTCTGATTCTCAAAGTAATAACAGCCATAACAGAAAAGTAACAGAAGGTAATAGCAGCCACAGACTGCCCAATCAGAACACAGCTATAACAGAACTGAAGCAAAAAAGGGCACTTGTTCCAACTGAAGCAGGTTCAGAACAATCAGATTCTGAACTAAACCATACTAAAAATGGAGGCCACTTAAACAGCCAGTAAGATCAGGCAATACAAACACAGCCCAGAACCACAAAACAAAAGTAATCCCTAGTAACCACACACCTCTCACTCTCTAGATCAAAACCAAGAGCTGGGTATCCACTTTCTCCCTCTACTAATCCTCTCATGATTCCCCCACTAATTATTACCTCCTCTCACAAGGAATGATGGGGTACTAGCACACAACTCACTGGGATATCTCACAATATAGTAGGGACACACAACAGATGTACATTCCAAGTAAGTCAAAATGAAAGTTAACCACATCAATACTTAGAAATAATAGGATTCTGACTGCTTAACCCTACTGAATCATCACTAGGACAATGACTGCTGAACTATGACAGCCTCTCCTGCCCAGAAAGCCACCTCTGATATGAGTCTGTCCAGAAAATGAACCTGCCCATATGAAACATACAGCCAACCAGAAAAGCAGCTAGCAAGGTACATTAGCCAACAATAACTTAACTCACAACATTATTCCACTCATTTACAATCAACTCTGCTTGTGAATGGGGAAGATTAGAAAGTGATAAAAGCCGTGCTCTCACCATGTTGCAAATTTTATGAACAATTATCTCCCAAGTACATGATTGATTCTGGAATTTCCTCAAATTTCTTTCAATCCAGATATGATAAACGGTTACTGTAAACCCCAATCTAGTAACTACACTTTTGAGAGTTTTGCCCTTAAAACTTGATAACAGAGTTACCCAGTCTGCCCAAGGTCTAGCAGGCCAAGAGACATGGAGCTTGGCCTGAATGGTATCCCACACCTGACTAGTGAAAGGGCAATTAAAAAGGAGATGATCGTGACTTTCACTCCCTTGACACAAACCGCAAAGTGGGGAAACATTCAGACCAAATGACACGAGTCTATCCGCAGTGGCTAGCCTATTTTGAATGGCAAGCCATGTGATAAAGCTGCATTTTGGTACATGCGCAGAGAACCACACTATCTTATACCACAAGGCCTTAGGAAAGGGGGATCTCAACTTGTCCCATAGGGAGGAAATTGTGAACTGCCCATTGGAAGTAAGTGTCCACCTTTTCTGATCTGCCCCATTCAACCTGGACTGAACCAGAGGTGGCAAAGTGTTTCTCACCTCATTTAGTTCAAATGTTTGGGTAATGGGAAAAATCCAATTTGAACCATCTATAATGCGAGAGACGAAGGCATCACATGGGATGCCAGAGTCATACACAATCCTAGGACCAAATCTGTCCGTTAAAGGACCGAGAGGATGCCAATTATCATTCCACAAAGATATTGAATTCCCATTACCTAGTATGCAAAGGACATAAGGTTTAACTAAGGGCCTGAGATTCAGAAGCTTCCTCCAGCCCCATGTACAATCACTAGGTAATTTGAGATGCCAAAAACTCCTACCTTTTATTAAGTATGATTTGACCCATTGACACCACATGGATTGTTCTCCCCCAGAGATTAGGAACCAAATCTGTTTTACTGAGTTGATAGACAGATTCAGAAATTGATAGTCATGGTGGTAGCATGTAATTGTTGTTGCATTGTGGTTCGGCTGCCACACACTCCACACATGCCTTTCAAGGCAGTCTGACTGTAACGTAGCTTGTTCAGTGGTTTATCATTTCTTGACTGCATCAGTTATAGTGGACTGTTTATGGCAACTATGTGACTGTGCTACAAGGGGCATAGCCCAGCTGGTGGTAGAGGTTACAGCAGTTCTGGCTGTAAATGTTATCAGAAGTTTTGATGCAGCAGCAGAATTTGGACTGCATTTGAAGTCCCTTGGTAGAGGTTACACCAGCAGCAGCAGGTGGTTGCTGAGAGTCCATCCACCATTTTGGAGTCTGCTACTTCTGCATTTTGGAGACTGCATTTTTTTTTTTTTTTTGTGGGTAAATCAGCTTGAAATAAAAAGGGAGGGCTAACCGAATATACAGCCTACAAGGGGCATACCCCAGGAGGAAAACAAAAGAAAACAAATTCAAAAATTGACAACTAAGCCAAGTGGCTACATGGATTGGATTGTTGTGAACTAGATGGAGACAAAACAAACTACAAAACATTTGTTTCCTACCCATCTACAAAAGGGAACCAGTTACAACAACCATTTGTAACACCATTTATACATTGTACCCTATATCTTCTGAAGCAGCTAGCTACTGGGCAGCTGGACTTGGGGACTTGGGGACACAACAAGGACACATGAAAGTTGTGTGTTAGCTGCTAGCTGGGCTGCTGAGTGCAGAACTGATGCATCACAAAATGCACTAAACTGAACCTTGTAGCTTGAACCTTGCATACTCTCCTCTCATACCTTGAACCTTGTAGCTCTCAGCAGACGCAATGGCCCACCAGATCAGACTTCTGAAGCCTAACTTCTGAGCAGAAATAACCGAATGGTTATGCACTGGTTGACAGCAGTCCAGCTCTAACTTTTGAACTGCACAACTATCAAAATTGCAGAACTGATGCAGAATTGATAGACTTCCAAGATGACAACATTCCAACATTCCTACAATAAGTATAATGATAAGCCAACTGAATTCTGTCAGAGCAGAACTGATAACATTACAAGCTGAACCATAAACATATTTCAGAACAATTGAACCATAATTGCAGAGGAATTCCCCCTCTGCGAAGGGAGATCCCACGACAGCCCCTAATGGTTAGGCAATCAAAACAGAAAGCATTTGGAACTGCATCTCAACTGAACACAGGGGGATAAGATAACTACCTGTGTATGTAGGAGTAATAGCAGACTTAGTACCTCTTGTTGAAGCATGTTAGCATGCTAGGGCAGCAACAGGCAGCCACAGTTTAGCATGCTAGGGCTATGTTATTTTGCTGTTATGATCTGTTTCTGCTATGTGCAATGTAGTGGCTGTTATTACTCTAGGCTGCTGTTTTCAAACTGTCAGTATAGTGGCTGTTATTACTCTAAGCTGCTGAACTGTTTTGTGATTTGCTGAACTGTGGTCTATGTGCAGTGATAGACCATGTTGATAGACTATTCTCTTGTGGTGGTGCCAATTCTGTGGTAGCTTTATTTAGATTATGCCTAACCATCGGGGGCTGTCAATGGGATCTCCCTTCACAGAGGGGGACGTCCTCTGTATAGTATTGTATAGGTTCTACTTAACGAATGTGTTTGTCAATTATGATATGGTGTTGGGATTGAAATGAGAGCAGATGGTTTTGTCTGTCCATGGTGTTGGCTAGTTGCTGTGACTGCTATGAACTGTCCAAGTTGGCTAGTTGCTGTCCAAGTTGGACTGCATTCAAGTTTTGAAGTTGCAGCTTTAGGACTGTTCTGAAGCTACCGTCCACCATTCCAAGTGTCCTGATGATCAAGTGCAGCAGTTTTGTTAGCTGTTGTTCCAAGTTCAGCTGGTTGTGCATGGTTATCACTTCAAGTTTTGCTGATGTCCAAGTTCAGAATCTGGTGTTCTGAACCTGTTGAAGACCTGCATGAAATTTGTGTTTGTTCTGGTGTTCCATAGTGCAACATCAGTCCACCATTCCAAGTGTCCTGATGAGGTCCAATTATCAAGTGCAGCAGTTCTGTTAGCTGTTGTTCCAAGTTCAGCTGTTAGCTGTTTGCTGATGTCCAAGTTCAGCAGTTCTGTTAGCTAGAGAGAGAAAGCTCCCCCCCGGCCAAAAGCAGGCAGCAGCGGGCCATACTCTCCAGCCCTCACCCCTCCGGCCGCCGGCCGTCTCAGCTCCGGTTAACCATAGATCCGGCATAGGGATGGCAAGGGAACGTCCCTTCTTAGGGTTAGTTCTCCTCCAACGCCTCCCACTCTCTTATCCAACCTTACATCGGTCAAATGGGTGCTCAACAGCCGCATCCGGCTGGCCATCGGCAGCCACCACAAGGCCGGCCACGCCGTGCAGCAGCCATCTCCGGGAAAGCCCTCCACTATCGGCAAGTCTCGGGCCGCCGTACATAACCGACTGTTTCTGGACAGATCTGGTTCTCCACCTGGTCCGGCCTCCAGCTGGTCCGGTCAAACAACAACCGCTGTGGCTCAACAGCCGTGGTGCTTCGTCTACAACTCCAACCCCGCCGTGGACCGGCGTCTAACTCTTGGGATCTGCACTGGGCAGATCTGAAATCAAGCCGTCTAATACCGGCCAACCACCACCAGCCGCCACCATCTGGTTCAGTCTACACCTTGGTTCGGCTTTCCATCCGGCCAAGGAATCACCAAGGCCTTCAACCTCATGGCATAGCTTGAGTTCGGAACCTCCTGGGTCGAAGTGTAATGGGTGCTTTTCTGTTCAATCAGGCCTCGCCGGAGATGATGTCCTATGTTGCTTCAATTTGTGCTCGTACAGTGGCACGGCGGCAAGGCTCATTCACCAATGAGATCTACATGTGCAGAGACCCCAGCTAGGCCAAGCCTCCGAACCATCTACCACCGTGGGGCTCAACAGCCGCCGTGGGCTTAGCCAGCCACGGTGGCTCACTGGTCTTCTTCATTCGCCTGGGCCAGCCAGGCCAGGCAGAGGCTTCACAGCCGTAGGCTTTCAGCCAGGCCATCACATCCCTGCACGGGCCAAGCACCCAGGCCAAGCTGCTAGCCCGGGCGGGTAGTCACCAATCAGCTCTAAGCAACAAGCTGGGCAGGCAGCCAGCTCGGGCAGTCACCTGCCTAGCAGGCCAGCCAGGCCAGCCCGGCCAACAAACAACCCAGCCACATTAACAGCCAAGCAAGCCAGCCCGGGCAGGCCATCCGGGAGTGGCTCGGGCGGAGGGGGCAGCCGTGTGCTGCCCGTGACTGTTCTGCTCGGGCAGAGGTTAGGCAGCAGCTTCTGCCCGGGCGATTCGAGTCTTCCTTCATCCAGCAGGCGGCAGCAGGCAATAGCAGCGGCAGGCAGTGGCAGCAGGCATCAGCCCGCCCGATGGCAGGCCAGCTCGGGCAGGCAAGCCGGCTGGTGGCTCGGGCAGTGGGGTAGCAGCCGGCAGCAGTCTGATGGTGTTATTAACCCCCGATAGGCGGTCATCTGTTGGACTGAAATCGGGGGTCGGGCTTATGGTCGAGCCTTTTATATCCCTACAACCAGTTTTTTTGCTCTAAGGTTGAGTGTAGTATTCATGTGGTCGTAGCTATTTTTGATTAGATTGAACTCCTTCCTAGTTAGGGGTAGCCTGCAGTAGCAGCAGCTGCAGGAGCCGATGATTAGATTATGGTTGGAGTTTGATTGAGCAGGGTAGTTGTCGGAGCTGTCATTGACTAGATTGGTGGATCCTCACTGATCGAAAGGGGTTGCTTTGCAGTCTGTTTCTGATTAGATCTGGTGGTTTGCACTGATCGAAAAGAGCAGCTTGGTCCACTTGAGGTTCGAGTGGCTACTTTTGGTGGCCTCTCTTTCTGTTCCGCTTTGAGTCGTTAGCGAGCCTAGGGGATTTGGGCGAGGTTGTAGTAGTCAGGGTGGAATGGGTGTGGTGTGCAGGGTACTTAGCAGGGTAGCCTTGTCGGATGCCGTCATCCCCTGGTCGAGCCTCTCTCAGTCCGAGTTCCTCTGTAGTAGTTGACTTCTGTTGAGCGGATATTATACTTGCTTTGGGGTGATGGAAGCCTCGGGACTTGGTTTTCTTAGCCCAGCCTAGGAGGAGGAGGATCTCTCCTCAGCGCTGGTTATCATGTGGTCCATGTTGACCATGACTATCTACTTCAATTACCTTATTTCCTAGCCTGGCGGGTTGTGCCAGGAATAGCTCAATTTCATTTCAGTACATTTCATGGTTCTTTTCAGATCCATTTGTATCACATATGTCACTTTATTTTACTCTCCATGCGGGTTGTGCATGGTTACCGTACTTTTATCATTCTTGTTTTTTTTCTTTTCTTTTCCTCCTGGGGTATGCCCCTTGTAGGCTGTACATTCGATTAACCTTTTTTAATTTCAAGCTAAATTACCCAAAAAAAAGTTTCTTCATCTTTTTTTGAGCTGATTTGGAGAGAACCTTCTGGAAGTTCCATAGTGTTTTGTCCAAGTTCAGATTCTGATGCCTAAGTGTTTTGACTGCTGTTGATGTGTGGCTACTGCCCAGTCGTGGCTGGATGAATAGCATGTAATTTAGTAGCATGAAATTTAGTAGTTCAGTAGCATTATGTGTTCTGTTTCGTATCCCTCTTTTAGATGGGTTTGAAACAGACGTTCTATTTACTTCTAGTCCTATGTAGCCGTTTGGCATAGGCGCTCTATTGTTTTATATTCTTTTCTTTTCTTTTCTTTTCTTTTCTTTCCTCCTGGGGTATGCCCCTTGTAGGCTGTATATTCGGTTAGCCCCCCCTTTTTATTTCAAGCTGGTTTAACCAAAAAAAAAAAATTACTCCTTAAGCTTCAATGGTGAAGCCATTGGGTACATCCCTGGTCAAAGGGGATTGAGGCAAGGAGACCCCCTTTCCTCATACTTATTTGTTATTGCCATGGAAGTCCTCACATGCATTCTCAAGGAGAAAACCCTACTGCCTGATTTTAATTTCCATTGGAAATGTGGGTCAACCAAATTGGTTAACCTATGTTTTGCAGATGACCTCATGATATTTTGCAAGGGTGAGTTAAGTTCTGTAAACCATATCCAGTCATCATTGGGAGAGTTTGAATCCTTATCTGGCCTCTCCCCTAGTCCAAACAAGAGCAACATTTTCTTCTCAGGTGTTAGCTCCTCCACCAAAGCATCAATATTGCATGTTATACTGAAAGGAAAATGATAGGCGTTTTGGGCGATTCAGGCGATTTGGGCGATTTAGGGTAACTCGTCTCCCTTATATCACCCAGACTGATCTCCCATGGCGGATGGTACGGTATCCATGGCAAATGGACTGGGCCTCAAGGCCCTCGACTCCAATGAAGTCAGGCGTCGGCAACTAAGTTCTGAGCTCTCAAGAACTCATCAGCCTCAATCGATTCTACCCAATCTAGATACCTCGAAGACCACCACTGTTGAAACCCCATCTCCAGTTGGGTTTGGGGCATTCAGCCCTAGGCCTCCGCTGTCTGAGCTTTCAGGTTGCTCTCAATCAAAGACTCCACAAATCCCTATTCTTCCAGATCCCCAAATCAACAATAGGGCTGTCATTGGGATCTCCCTTCGCGGAGGGGGACGTCCTCTGCATTTTTTGGCATTCTTGCCATGTTCTGCATCAGTTATGCATCATGTGGGAAAATTGGTCTACCATTCATGACAGTCCAGTTGAGTGTCCAGTTGGTTAAGTCTAGCAGTTCAGTTAGTCTAGTTTGGATCATGGACACTCCGGGGACACTTCTGTTTTCAGCTACATACCAAACTGTGGTACCAATCTGTAGTAGCTTTATTGATGTTTTAAACTTCAATTCTAATCAGTTAGTTCTAGCTCTGAAGCTGCAGTTCCGAGGCTGCATCAGTTGGTTCTGGTTACCAGGTTTTGTTTCAGTTATGCCTAACCATCGGGGGCTGTCAATGGGATCTCCCTTCACAGAGGGGGACGTCCTCTGTATAGTATTATATCTGTTTTCAGTATTGAGTTGTTTGTACAAGTTCAGAAGTTGTAGGATTAGTAGCTGTGTAATTCTAATAGCTGCTGCCAAGTTTGCAGCAGTAGCTGATGGTCTGTAATGGTCTGGTTTGCCATGCTTAGCATATCTAATGTCTTGATGCCATGAACTCTGGTTTAGCTACTGTCAGAGCAGAGCTCTGCATTCTGTGTGAGAAGAACTAAATGTGTTCTATTTTCAGAAGTTCAGAAGCTCCATCAGATCAGTCCTGCATTACTTCTGTTATGTAAGGGAGGGGTCATATGTAGCTGTATCTTAGCTATGTTTTACCTGTTTGCTGCCCTGTTATGGTGAAGCCTGGTAGCTGTATACTGTTGCTGTTGCTGATCTGTTTCTGTATCAGATCTGTTGTGTAGCTATTATCTTTTGATGTGAAGCTGTTTGGAGACTTCATTATGCTTCAGATCAGTTAATGTGTGTAGTCTTTTCAGTTAAAGGCTTCAGTAATGTGTGTAGTCTTTTCTCAAGTGTAATGTATTAACTCTCCAGGACTGCACTTTTAGTGCCTTACATAGGTGTAGTCCATTTTGTTGCATTCAATAGGCGATGTTTTCCTTCCCTCTTGATAGATGGATTGGAAACAACGCGCATCATCATTTAGCCATGTAGCCATTTGGCGTTGTCAATTTTCTAGCTTTTGTTGGTCTTTTTCCTTTCTTTCCTCCTGGGGTATGCCCCTTGTAGGCTGTATATCCGGTTATTCTTTTTTCTATTTCAAGCTATTTTACCCAAAAAAAAAAAAACAATAGGGCTCACAGTCCCACGCACAATCAGCTGAGACCAGTTCATCAGCTACAACAGACGCCTCGGAAGGAGAGTATGCGTTCGGATTCTGAAGCTCGATTGCTTCAAATCGTGGGTAATCTGGAGGACGAGATTAACATTTCGGAAGACCCATTCGTTCTGGATGTGGTTACAGCCAAATTACTAAGCATAAGCAGTCATGGAGGGAAGCTGGAAATCAAGCACCGCCAATCAAGAAGTCCAGTCCCTCTAGGAAGTTTCAACAGGCGCTCTTTGAGGAGGGTTTGAAATTGGAAGCGGAGGAACGGGCTCGCAAGCAACAGTATGAGATGCTTGATACTGGGGCAGAAGTGAGTCTCGTCCATGGGAGTACCTCTTAGACCCAACACGAGGTCCAGACCAATCCTATTCAACAACAGCAACGACAACAGGTATCGTTCATTCCTGCTCCAAAAACCCTAATTAATCCTAGAGGTACCCCTTACCTGGAGGGGGACCCCAATATGGGGTATGATGAAATTGACACCAAACCCAAGAGGCCATGGACTTCCATAGGCCAGTCAAATGGTACTCGAGTTCCTAATAAACCCCGACAGGCTCAGAATGGTCCCAAACCCAAACCTAAAAATTGGGCAGCCCTACTACAATCACAGAGTCCGTCTGAGGATGTGAAACTAGACTATCATCCTGACTTATTTCAAGGGAAAGAAGCTAGAGTAGAAATTGATGTCGAACTTACTGACGTTGGGTTATGGAACAAGTATCTGGTAGGCCATTTCCTAGATGGGAAAATGGCCTACCCTTTGGTTCACTCCACTGCCAAGAATCAGTGGAAAGAACTGTTTGTGGCTGTCAAACCGGATGTAGCAGGGTGCTACCTTTTCGAATTTAGAGACGAACAGGCTAAGCAAATTGTTTTGGATGGGGGCCCCTATTTCTTTTCCCAAAGATATCTAGTCCTCAAAGACTGGCATAGAATGATGCAACCAGTCAAAGAACAACCTTCTCATATTCCGGTATGGGTGAGGTTGCACAACTTACCCTTGGAATTATGGAACCAGGAGTGTTTAAGTAGAGTGGCAAGTACCATTGGCAGACCACTACATGTGGACCAGGCCACAGCCAAAACTTCAAGACAACCAGGCCTTCTACAGACTAAGTCAACTAGTGCAAGAGTTTGCATCGAAATTAGTGCTGAGCATGACCTTCCTGATGATGTGAGTATTACTGTAGGGGACAATTCAGTTGTGGTCCCTATTGAATATCAGGTGTTACCCTCATTGTGTAAGGAATGCAAAGTTTTTGGTCACACCCAATGTTCTAAGGCTCCACCCTTAGGTAATAAAAAACAAGAGCCTGACACAACCTTGAGTGCTACTCCAACCAACCCTACTATCCTTCTAGATGTGGCTGCTGATTCAGGGATTGTTCCAGATGGGGTACTGGCAAGTAGATCACTTGATTTCACTGACAAACCTGCTGACCCTCTGAATTCCTTTAGGGGCAGCCATGCCCTGCCTCAGAAGCAGCATGTAATCAGTCCAGACGACCTTTTGAATGAGACAGAATCTGAAGAGGAACTACTAGAAGTTCTTGAGGGAGTGGTCAGAAGCTGTCATGAAGTTCCACAACCTCATTCCCACTTGGAAAGCATGGGCAGCAGGTCAGATCCAATCCTTTCATCTGTACCAAGGGATGGAATGGTAAACCAAACACTCTCTCCTAAACCACCTGATCCCCAAGGTTCAGAAGTGCGGGATAAAGCCTCAAAAGAAGATCTCAAAGTTAACTTTCAGAAGGTTATATCCAGATCCGCTCAAAAAAAATTGAAGAAGTTTGCAAAGGAGCAGGCTCTGAGATCCAGAGGAAGAACCTAACTCATTCATATCCTTTTTGTCAGGGCAGTATGCTTTATACTTCTATCTTCTGCCATATCTATTATTAGCTCTGCTTGAATATTTGTTTTATGTCTATACACCCTCTTAACTTTGGTTTTTGGAACATCAGGGGTCTCAATGACCCAGTCAAACAAAAAGAGGTTAAGTGTTTTGTAAATAAGAACAAGTTATCAATTGTAGGTTTAATAGAACATAAAATAAAGGAGGATAAAGCATCTAGAGTGATAAAACACGTATGCTCTCAGTGGAGTTTTGTGAACAACTATCCCCAAGCTCCTTTAGGCAGGATTTTTGTGTGTTGGGATCCCAATGTTGTTCAAATTCAGGTCCTTGACCAATCTGAACAATTTATACATTGTGAGGTGCATCCCAAATGTGGTGACCCCCCCTTTTTTGCAACATTTGTGTATGGAGAGAACAACTACCTAAATAGGCAGGCCTTATGGGCTAGTCTTCATCGCCTAAGCACCACTTCCCCCTGGATAGTGCTTGGTGATTTTAATGTCATTAGGTTCCCCAGGGAGAAGGCTGGGGGAACTGCTTCCTGGTCTCCTTATATGGATGACCTTAATAGTTGTTTGTATACCTTGGGGCTTGATGATCTCCGGTATACTGGTTGCTATCTCACCTGGGCCAACAAGCAGGACCCCTCACATTTTGTTAGTTCAAAGTTGGATCGAGTTTTAGTCAATGAGAATTGGATGAAGGTTTATAATCGCTCTTATGCTCATTTCCCGCCTCCTGGGATCTCTGATCACTCTCCTGCCATTACATATATTCTTCCGAGCCCTAGAAGTTCAAATAAACCATTTAAGTTTTTCAATTTCCTAGCAGACCACCCTCAATTTTTGGCTGTTGTTCAGAGAGTTTGGAGGAGGGTGATTATTGGGAATCCAATGTATTGTGTATGTGAGAAGCTCAAATTGTTGCAAGGTGAATTTAAACAAATGAATACTAGAGATTTTAGTGATGTCTCTGCTAGAGTTGTTGATGTCAGACAACAGCTAGACTCCTTGCAGCATGCTCTGAGTTCTCATAATCCTAATCCTTCATTGATTAGCCAGGAAAGAACAGTTTACAAACAGCTCCTCATACTGCTTAGGGCTGAGGAAAGTTTAGCTAAGCAAAAGTCTCGAATCCAGTGGCTGAAGTTGGGTGATCAGTGTACCTCTTATTTCTTCATATTCCAGCATGGGTTAAACTTCATAATTTACCCCTAGAGCTATGGAATCAAGAGTGCTTGAGCAGGATAGCTAGTACCATTGGAAAGCCACTACATGTGGACCAAGCCACAGCCAAAACCTCAAGACAGCCAGGTCTTTTGCAAACAAAATCAACAAATGCTAGAATATGTATAGAGATCAGTGCTGAAAATGAGCTTCCAGATGAAGTTAGAATAACTGTGGAGGGAGAATCAGTTGTGGTGTTTGTTGAATATCAAGTCTTACCTTCACTATGCAAGGAGTGCCAAGTCTTTGGCCACTCAACTGACCATTGTTCCAAGAAACCACCTTCAATTTCCAGCCAGCCACTTCAGGAATGGACAGTGGTAGGTAGAGGGAAAATGAGAGCTAACCCTCCTTACACATTCCTAGGATCTACATCAACTACCCTACCTTCCTCCACCAAGCATGAGGGTAAATCTCAAGCAGAGCTTACTGATTCAGATGATGACTCAGAAGAAGAATTAGAAAAGGTTCTTGAGAGTATAGTGAGCAGCTCTCAAGAGAAGTTGACAGATGCTAACCCTCCTTTGATCCCAACAGTCAATTCTGCCTTTGCTATTGAGGAGGCTGCTCATAACCTTAAAGAACCTAATCCCCTGTCTCTGCAAGAGCTTACAGTCCCTTCTAACCAAACTGAAACATTAGAAACAGTGGGGGCCAATAAGGAAGAAGCAGGACCCCCTAATCAGCAGACTACAAGCCCAAACCCTGCTATATTTATAACCAAATCAGCAGCAAAAAAAGCTGCCAAAATGGCTGCCAAACTCAAGGACAAAGAACCTCCAGATCTCGTTCCAGATATCAAACTTACCGGAGGAGGTTCTGGTAAAGCATGGCAGCAGAGGAAACAGAAGAACTTTGCAAAGAGCTCTTCGAACAAATCAGGGAAGTAACATTCTTTCCTATCTCTGTCTGATTAATACAGTATTTACCTTTAATTTTATGTTTTCAATTCTGTTTGTAACTGTCTACTGTTTAATGGATTGTGAGTCTTTACATTTTGGGTTTTGGAACTTGAGGGGCCTTAATGACCCTCTCAAACAAAGGGAGGCAAAAAATTGGGTTGTTAAGAATAAACTTTCCTTATTGGTCTTATTGAGCATAAAATCAAAGAATCCAATGTAACTAGAGTAGTCAACACCATGCTCCCTCATTGGAATTTTGTTAGCAATCATTCCTGCTCTCCTATAGGGCGTATCTTGATTTGTTGGAATCCCCTATTGTTTAATGTACAAATTCAGTTTCAGTCCAATCAGCTTATCCATTGTAAGGTTCAATCTTGTAATGGCCAGTTTTCTTTTGATGCCTCCTTTATATATGGAGCAACTAGTTACTTGGAGAGGCAACAACTATGGGCTCAATTACAGCAGCTTTGTGTAGTTACCCCTTGGGTAGTGTTAGGTGACTTCAATGCATTGAGGTCTCCCCTTGAAAAAGTAGGAGGGGACAGAAATTGGCTGCCCTGGATGGAGGAATTCAATTCTTGTATCCAATCAACTGAATTACTTGATCTCAGGTATACTGGTTGCCAATACACATGGTCTAATAAACAACTGGGAGATGCTCATATAAGTTCCAAGATTGATAGGGTTCTAGTTAATGAGAGTTGGGTCAAAGATTTCTGCTGGTCCAATGCACATTTTCTCAGCCCTGGAGTGTCTGATCATTCCCCTGCAGTTGTATATTTGACAACTGCCTCACCTACAAAGAAAAGACCTTTTAGGTTCTTCAACTTTTTAGCTGAGCACCCTAAGTTCCTTGACACTGTTCAGCAGGTGTGGAGGAGGATAATCATTGGAAATCCAATGTTCTGTGTTTGTCAAAAACTTAAGCAATTGCAGGAGGATCTTAAAAAACTAAACACAAATGAGTTTAGTGATCTTTCATCAAGAGTGGCATCCTGCAAACAACAATTAGAAGTTATCCAAAGAGAACTAGGCTCTGACCCTAGTGACCCTTCTAAACAAGCCATTGAAAAGGAACTGTGCAAGCAGTATCTAGTTTATGCCAGGGCAGAAGAAAATTTTGCCAAGCAAAAATCAAGAATTCAATGGCTAAAGTTGGGGGATCAATGTTCCTCCTTTTTTTTCAAGTCCATTACCAATTCAAGGAATAGGAACAGAATTTCTAGCTTGGTTCTAGAAGATGGGTCTGTTTCCCAAGACTTAGAGTTGATTAAGCACACATTCATCAACTACTACACAAACTTGTTAGGCACCAAACATTTGACTGATTACTCTGGTTCTTCTAGGGTGCAACAGCTTATAACAAGGAAACTATCCCCCTCCCAGAGTTTGCAAATGGTGATGGGGGTAACTGATAAAGAGATCAAAGACACATTTTGGTCTCTTAATCCTCAAAAAGCTCCTGGGCCAGATGGCTATAATGCTTCCTTCTTCCATAGAGCATGGCCTGTCATAGGCCATGAAGTGACCTCAGCTGTCAAACTGTTTTTCAGGTCTGGTCAACTTTTGAAGAAGGCCAATGCTACCCTAGTTGCTTTGGTGCCTAAAGTCCCCAATCCCTCTAAGGTAGGAGACTACAGGCCCATCTCATGCTGTAATGTGATATATAAATGTATAGCTAAAATACTAGCCAATAAAATCAGACCTGTTCTGCCTTCCCTTATTGATCCTGCTCAGTCTGGCTTTGTCCAGGGTAGGAGGATAGCTGATAACATATTCCTTACTCAGGAATTGATGAGAGGTTACCACAAACATTCCTCATCCCCTAGGTGTGCCATGAAAGTGGACATAATGAAGGCCTATGATAATGTCAGGTGGGAATTCCTTTGGGATGTCTTGGCTTCAATGAACTTCCATCCTAAGATGATCCAATGGTTGAAAGCATGTGTGTCTACAGCTAATTACTCCTTGTGTTTTAATGGGGAAGCAATAGGGTACATTCCTGGGCAAAAAGGTTTAAGACAAGGTGATCCACTATCTTCTTACCTTTTTGTGATAGCTATGGAGGTGTTAACTTGCATTCTTAAGGAGAAATCCTTCCAACCTGATTTTAATTTCCACTGGAAATGTGGAGCTACCAAACTTGTCAATCTTTGCTTTGCAGATGATCTTATGATCTTTTGCAAAGGTGAAGTTGCCTCCATTAATCACATCCAGAATTCTTTAAATGAATTTGAGAAGCTGTCTGGGCTTTCACCAAGCCCTTCCAAGAGCAGCATCTTTTTCTCTGGTGTTAGTCCACCCACCAAGGCATCCATATTAGGTATCCTAGGCTTCCAGGAGGGGTCTTTGCCTGTTAGGTACTTGGGGGTACCCCTACTGTCCACCAAACTAAAACACTCGGATTGTAAAGTAATGGTTGACAGAATTTTGGCCAAGACTAAATCATGGACACATAGGTACTTGTCCTATGCTTTTTTTTGGGTAAATCAGCTTGACAGTAAAAGAGGTTAACCGAATGTACAGCCTACAAGGGGCATACCCCAGGAGGAAAAGAAAACAAAACAAGAAGATTGAGAAAAATGCGTTAACCATGCACAACCCGCATGGAGAGTAGGATAATGTAGATAAAATAACAAAAGTGTCATAAGTGTAGAAATCAAACCCCCGTAGTACTATCCATTTAAGTAGAAGGATAGTACTACGGGTTATGATATGAAGTGGTACGAGTATAAATTACATGATATGAACTGAAATTGAACTACCACTTGGCACAACCCGCCAGGCTAGGAAGTAAAGTACATAATCACGGCCAGAGATGACCACATGATAACCAACACTGAGGAGAACGGCAGCAAAGCAACATGGCTTCAAAGCAAGCTGAACGGCTACTACAGAGGAACATGGCACCAAGAGAGGCTCAACCAGAGATGACGGCATCCGACAAGGCTACCCTGCCAAGCACCCTGCACACCACGCCCAATCCTTCCGGCCTACTACTCCCTCATCCAAACCTAAGGCTCGCCCGAACCACCTGATGTCAACCAATTACCAACTACCACCTCCTCCAAAGTTGGGATAAGCAAACCAAGAACCTACTACAACCAACAGACCCAGAGAGCATGCAAAGTACCCACTCAAAGAGATCAGCTACTACAGAGGGACAAGAAACCGAGAAGAGGCTCGAACCGGAGATGTCTGCATCCGACAGGGCTACCCTGCCAAGTACCCTGCACACCACGCTCATCCATCCAGACTACTACACCCTCAACCTAATCCCCTAGGCTCGCTAACGACTAACAGCGGGACAGAAAGATGAACCACACGAAGTGGTCACACGAACCGTAGGAGGGCCAAGCTGCATCTTTCGATCAGCACCAAACCGCCAATCTAGTCAAAAAAACAACCTGCAAAGATGTCCCTTTCAATCAGTGAACGACCACCAATCTAATCATGGACAGCCCCGGCAGCTACCTCGCTCAACCAGAATCCACACCAATCTAATCAGTGGCAGCCGCAAGGCAACCCCTTTCAATCAACACAAACTCTAATCTAATCAATGATAGCTACACCCTACCATACTACGCACAACTTCCGGGCTAAGAAGCAAAGGATCTAGGAATATAACGCGACTCGACAAAGAGCCCAAACACTCGAACTCAGTCCAACAGGTGACTGCTCGTCGACGTTCTCAGAAAATCACATTAAACTGGCCCTAATGTCCAGCAACAATTTGGTAGGAATTGGTCCATCTAAAAGTCAAGATTAACCCGATCTCAGTCCAAGCAGGTGACTGTCCATCGGGGATCTCAAAATGAACCAGTTGTGTGTCAAAATGAATCTGCAATTTGTATTAATATTGCAGCCAGTAGACTGCCCAATTCACAGATGTCTTCAATACCTGCAAACTGGGAATGTCTTCAATGTCTGGCAGCAACCTGAGGTCGTCGTCGCCGGTGGACTGAGACCGCCGGACTGAAACCAGCGGTGAAGGAGCTCCGACGCCGGAAAAGGACCACGGGTTTGAGACTCACCCACTGTTGCCGTGAAAAGGACCACGGGTCACCTTGGTTTCCACCGGCCCGATGGGATCTGAATCCTCCATTAACAGCAGCCTTGAGCTTTGAACGCCGGAGGAGAGAACCCAGCTTCGAACGCCGGCGGGTTGATTGATGGACCTGCTTTAGTAGTGGACCGATTCTCCTTGGATGAGATGATGATTGGTAGACTAAACAACCTGTCGCGGTCGCCACCGGAGCTTTGGCCACACACTAGCAGGTTCAGTCCAGATCTGATGTGTATAGAAGTCGTCCCTTTGTTGTGGTTAGTCGAAGCCGGAATAGTTGTGGACGCCCCCATTTTCGGTGAGGAAGGGTGTATCTCGCCGACGACCACAACCGAGCAGCTCCGGCTCAGCTCCGGTGTTGGTCTAACCGAGATTGGGTTTTTTGTTGATGGGTACCGAAACCCAGGTGTAGAAAGATGCAACAGCTGCAATGGAGTTCTGATTTCGGTGTTGATGTGTAGAGAAAACCCATTCGGTGCTGATGTGTAGCTTGATATGGTGGGTTTTGGTTGGGAAAACCCTTTCTCTCTCTAGAGTTTCTAGAGAGAAGGCAGAGCCCCCTCGAGGGGCCTGCTCTTGTACTTGTCCTATGCTGGGAGGATTCAATTAATAAAATCAATACTGTTCTCAATGCAAACCTATTGGTCATCTCTCTTCATTATCCCTAAGAAGGTAATTAAGGAAGTGGAATCTATCCTAAGAGCCTTCTTTTGGTCTGGCCCCGACCTTAAGAAAACGGGGGCAAAAGTCTCTTGGGAACATCTCTGTTCTCCTATTAAGGAAGGAGGGTTAGGGTTTAAATCTATGGAGGTCTGGAACAAGGCAGCAGTCGCCAAACATATATGGTTCCTTATCTTGGGAGGGGAGCAATCTATGTGGTGCCAATGGGTGAAGTCTTACCTACTTAAAGGTAAGAGCTTTTGGAGTGTTAAAACTCCAAGCGATCCCTCATGGGTATGGAGGAAAATTCTTAACATTAGACCACTCATCCAATCACACATTACGTATAAAATAGGGGATGGCCATTTGACCTCTTTGTGGTTTGATAACTGGCATCCCCTAGGGCCCTTATTGCCTAAATATGGGCCTAGAATTACCTTAGATTCTGGGCTGCACAAGGATTCCACTGTGAAGTCTATCATCAGAGACAATCAGTGGGCCTTCCCACTGACCCAAACTCCTGATCTCAATGAAGTGAGATCAGAATTACAAGCTGTCCCCATCAATGCTTCCACTGGGGATAGATGCATTTGGAATCTCAATGCATCTGGTAAGTTCACCATCTCATCTTTATGGGATCATTTAAGGATACATTTTCCTGCTATCACTTGGCATAAAGTGGTATGGTTCTCAGGGTACATCCCTAGATGTAGTGTGATCTCATGGATGGCTATCCTTAATAGATTATCTACAGAAGACAGACTAGTCATGTTTGGAATGAAAGCTGCTTCCATATGCAGCCTTTGTTTGGGAGTAGAGTCCCATGAGCACCTCTTTTTTGATTGCCCCATGGCTACACAAATTAGGGGCATCTTATCCCCAAAGACCCCTCACATGACAGGATTGACATCCATGCAACAGTGGGTGACCAGGCTGTCTTCTGTCCAAGGCAAGGCTCTGGCCATTACAATCGCTAAACTTGTCTTTACAACCTATGTGCACCAATTATGGATAGAAAGGAATCACAGGAAATTCCAGAATCTTAATTGCCCCCCTGGAGTGATTGCTCACAAAATTTCAAATGAAGTAAGGTGTAGGTTGTTGTCATTGTCTAAGTTCAAGGGGCCTTCTCAATTATTATCTATGTGGAATATTCACGATTAACATTCTCAGTAATAAGTTAGAATGAAATTACCCAAATACTCACATGATAACACATGCAGGTTAAATATCAAGGGGTTTCCCCTTGATATAACATGGTCCAGAATTGTCCCTGAGGGCAGGATTCATAGCAGTTCAGCTGCTAAAAGTTCAGTTAGTCAAAGGGACTCAGAAAAGGCTTTCCATTCAGGGCACTGCTATTACTTCTATGTAGCAGGTATATATTTTAATCTTTTGTGAGGAGCACTTACAGATGAGGTGTGAGTATATTTTAATCTTTTGTGAGGGCACTGCTATTACTTCTTGTTGCATGCTAAGACTGATTGTGGTAGCTATCTTACTGCTATGCATGTGCATGTGCCCAGTTTGACCTGATTTGCATATGCTAAGATATGTTTTGTGTTTACTTTTGTAAGCCTAACCAATAGGGGCTGTCATTGGGATCTCCCTTCGCGGAGGGGGACGTCCTCTGCATCAGTTGGCATATTCTGCATCAGTTATATTGTCATGTGGGAATATTAGCCCTGTTCCATGTTGTATCCCCAAGTCAGAAACCTAGCTGCATCAGTTTTGAATGCCTGATCAATGTACCCGTGTGGCTGGTGTTGTTCTGTTGTTATGTTCTGCATTGTAGCAGCTGCTATTATGCTGCTGCTGTTATTGTAGCTGGTGCTAGTTATGTAGCATTGATGTGGCTGCTAAATAGCATAACTACCACCAGCTGAACTTATCCATCCACAAAACTAGTTCCAAAACAGGTTCAGAAGTTGTAATGGAGTATGAGCTTGATCTGAACTTGTTTTGGCTGTCCTGCATCTTTTCTGAACCTGTTGTGGCTGTTCTGTTGGCTGTAGCAGGTTTTGTTTTCAGTTATGCCTAACCATCGGGGGCTGTCAATGGGATCTCCCTTCACAGAGGGGGACGTCCTCTGTATAGTCTTGCATTAGTTTTAGTATTGTATAGTATTACTCAAGTATCATCACAAGGGTGCATGATACTTTCTGTCATGGATTCCTGTGTTGTCACCTAAGGTTCAGAATCTGCTGACTGTAATGTTGATGGGCTGTTTGGAAGCTTCAGAATTTCAGAAGCTCCATCATTGTATTGGCAGCACCACTTGCTCTCCTTTCAGCCCTGTTCAGTTTTACTGTATCCCTTTTGTTTAGTCAGTCCAGCTGGTGTTAAACAAGCAGTATGAGCTAGCCTGTTAAGAGTTGTTATGAACTGCCTTGTGCTATGTGAGAGCCAGCAGAGTATGAACCTACTGTTTGTCCAGAATGTGGTAGCTGATGGATTGAAGCTGGTTTCCAAGTTCTTATTCCTAGTGCTAGTCAGTCCAAGCTCAAGTTCTGAAGTTAAGAAGTAAAGTCAAGCTCAAGTCCTGAAGTTCTGAAGTTCGAATGGTGCCATTCAAATGTGCCAATCTGTTTTCTAATTTCAGTGTAATCTAATCTTTTGTATAAGTTGTCCAGGTGTAATAGTCTAGGTTCAGAAGTTGTAATGGTCCATTCTGCATTTCACTGATGTTGCCTTGTTCAGACCACCCTCATTCTGACCACCCTCATTCTGCTGCTGTTATGGTCATCTGCTGGCTGCTGTTGCAGCAGCAGCAGTAGCAGTTCAATGGGGTCTTCAACCTGCATCAGCAGCTACAATCACTGCCAGCTGGTTGTGTGACAATCACTGAGTAGCAGCTACAATCACTGCTAGCTGCTACAATCAGCAGCTGGACAAGTTCAGGAGCTACAATTAGCAGCAGCTACAACTTCTGAATTGTGATGCACAAGGGCAACAAAGGTTCAGAACATGCAGATGCTGGTTGTGTCCCCAAGCTTGTGTCCCCAAAGGCACAAAAGCAACAATGGTTGTGTCCCCAAGTCAGAAGCAGCTGGTTGTGTCCCCAAGTTTAACAACAGCAGCTTTGTAAGATTCAGAACATGCAGCTGCAGAGCAGCAAGGTTCAGAACAGATCAGACAAGGAGTATAAATCAGAACTCAAGCTCAATTCAAGTTTAGTATTCAGTATGATCAATTATGACAACCTTAAACAAGTTTAGTTCAGTATTCAGTATTCAGTATGCTCAATCAGAACTCAAGTTCAATTCAAGTTTAGTATTCAGAACTCAAGTTCAATTCAAGTTTAGTATCATGTATAGTGGTTGTAACCACTTTGCCATTTGTTTTGTATCCCTCTCTGTTAGATGGATAGGAAACAGATGCTCTGTTTACCTCTAGTCCTATGTAGCCATTTGGCATAGGCTTTCCTTTTGTTTTCGTTTTCTTTTCTTTTCTTTTCTTTCCTCCTGGGGTATGCCCCTTGTAGGCTGTATATTCGGTTAGCCCTTTTTTATTTCAAGCTGATTTACCCAAAAAAAAATCTTTTGTATAGACATGTTCAGTTCATTTGAACAAGCAGTTGGTATGCTGAAATGTTTTATCAGTTCTGAAATTTTTATCATTTGAACAAGCAGTTGGCTATGTTTCTTTTCCCTCTTCTAGATGGATCGGAAACATAGTTTCTCATCAATACCTTGTAGCCATTTGGCGTTATCAATTTTCTTTATCTTTTTTGTTTTCTTTTTCTTTCCTCCTGGGGTATGCCCCTTGTAGGCTGTATATTCGGTTATCCTTTTTTCTATTTCATGCTATTTTACCCAAAAAAAAAAAAAAAAAACTAGTCTGGTCTTAGAGGATGGGTCTATCACTCATGACATTGAGGTCATTAAGTCAAATTTTGTGAACTTTTACTCTAATTTGCTTGGTTCTGCCCATCATGATGCCTATCAAGGCCATAGCAGAATCCAGCAGTTAGTAAATAGGAGACTATCTGATAATCAAAAGCTGAAGATGATTGTGGAGGTCACTGATCAAGAGATCAAAGACACACTTTGGTCTCTCAATCCCAACAAAGCTCCTGGTCCGGATGGTTACAATGCTGGGTTCTTCAAAAAGGCGTGGCCGATCATTGGCCATGAGGTCACTGCAGCAGTCAAGACCTTCTTTAGATCCGGTAAACTACTTAGGAAGGCCAACTCTACCATGGTAGCTCTTGTTCCAAAGATCCCTAACTCGTCCAAAGTGGGGGATTTTAGACCTATTTCGTGTTGTAACACTATTTACAAATGCATTGCTAGAATACTTGCCAAAAGACTCCAGAATGTCCTTCCTGCTCTAATTGATCCTGTTCAATCGGGGTTTGTTAAAGGGAGGAGGATTGCTGACAACATCTTTCTCACCCAGGAACTAATGCGGGGTATCATAAATCATCCTCATCCCCAAGATGTGCGATGAAAGTAGACATTAGGAAAGCCTATGATAATGTCAGATGGGAATTTCTCTGGGATATACTGTCCTCTATGAATTTCCATCCTACAATGATCAAATGGCTTCAAGCTTGTGTTACCACTGCTAACTACACCTTTAGCTTAAATGGGGAGACCACTGGTTACATTATAGGGCAAAAAGGTCTACGACAAGGTGACCCTCTATCCTCGTACCTCTTTGTCATTGTTATGGAAATTCTCACTTGTCTACTTAGAGAGAAATCCATGCTGCCTGATTTTCACTTCCATTGGAGGTGTGGAAAGACTAAGATCATCAACCTTTGTTTTTTTTGGGTAAACCAGCTTGAAATAAAAAGGAGGCTAAACGAATTTACAGCCTACAAGGGGCATACCCCAGGAGGAAAAGAAAAAGAAAAGGAAAAAGGAAAAAAATAATCTAAGCCAAGTGGCTACATGAGATAACTAATATGCGGTGTTTCCAATCCATCTAGAAGAGGGAAGGAAAACAACGCCATTGCGATACATTACAAGAAAGCCACAAAATGGTCTATCAAAAGTACGCCATTACTGACTGTACCTCTACTTGTTGCACTTGGAAAGCACACAAGAGCATGAACTGGACTGCCCTGCTCTAGCAACAGCAGCAGCTTCTAATTTCTCAGGAACTAGTAGCAGCCACAAAACACAAAACATTGGTGGCATAAGTTGTAACTTCAGGAAATCTGTTGGCATAGACAATAGCAGTCAACACCATCTTAGCTTGAATGAAAAACAGGCTTCATCATCATGCAGAGTATCAATTCAACTTCAGATCTGAAGCTGTCCAGTCCAAAACTGGACAGGCTATACGATACGGCCAGCAGAACTGATGCAATTCTGATGCAGCTTCAGAAATGCCAGAACAGAATGCAGACCCAGCCCTTAGAATTGAAACTTCTGAAGCCTCCAAAAACTTCACAACATATACTAACAAGAACTGGAATTGGGAGCTGAACAAAAAGAAGGTAGTAGCAAACAACATGCAGAACAATCTGAACAATCTGACCATCACATTTCAGAACCATCTGATTGTGCAATTCCAATAGTGAACAATGCAGACACAGGGAACCATTGCACAATCAGAACTGCAGCTCTTCAAAACACTTGGAAAGGTTCAGAACATCAGAACAGGTTCAGAACATCAGAATTTGAACTTGAACATCAGCAAAATCTGAACCTTAGCAGTCCATAACAGGTATTGTGCTAGAACTAACAGCAGAACTAGCTATAAGAACAAAGCTACATGCAGAGGACGTCCCCCTCTGCGAAGGGAGATCCCAACGACATCCCCAGTTGGTTAGGCAACAAATCATAATTACATTTCAAAACATAGAACCAAGCTGCTATGTTGGTAATGAAACATAGAACCTACCATTACAACATCAGGTGTAGGGTATAACAGAGTCAGAACAGGTATAACAGAGTCAGAACAGGTTGCTATCATAACTGCTATAGCACCTATCCCTATTACAATGCACAAAATCAGCCAATTAAACACCATGCAGCCAATTATAGAACTGCTATGGTAATGTACAGCAGCAGTACTGGACACCAACACCTTCAGAACTCTCCCTCACACACCTTCAGAACTCACCCTCACACACCAAAGTATAAGATAACTACCTGTATAAGTAGGAGTAATAGCAGACTCACTTTGGGCTATTGGGCTATTGCTGCTGAATTCTGAACCAAAAGGGAGCTCAACGTAGATACTCCTTTGAACTCCATCTTCTTTGAATAGAATGGAATCATTTAGGGTCAAGGGGTCCTGCTCTCCTGCAAGTCAGTCACAGTGACTGCTGAACCTTCTGAATCCCCCTTGAGTGGGGAAGTGACCTGCAAATGAGATGATGTTAGTAAAAATTCGTATCTACCACATATAATTTAGTTTAATGGTGAATGTTCCACATAGCAAGTATACTCAGAGGTCCCTTAAACTCTAGGGACAACAACCTATTCCTGACCTCATCTGAAATTTTATTAGCAACCACTCCAGGGGGGCAGCTAAGATTCTGGAACTTTCTAAGATTCCTCTCTAACCATACTTGGTGCACATAGACTGTGAAAACAAGCTTAGCAACTGTGACTGCCAAGGATTTACCCTTTAAGTTGGACAAATGACTAACCCACTGCTGCCAAGAAGACAATCCTACCATATGAGGGCATTTAGAGGAAAGAATTCCTCTAATCTGTGCAGCGATGGGACACCCAAAAAATAAGTGGTCGTGGGATTCTACCCCCATACATAAACTACAGATGGATGTAGATTTCAAGCCAAACAGAACGAGTCTATCCTCAGTAGATAATCTATTCTGAATGGCCAACCATGAGATCACACTACATCTAGGAATGTGCCCTGAAAACCATACTACTTTAACCCAAGTAATGACAGGGAAATGAGGTCTCAAATGCTCCCAAAGAGAGGAGATAGTAAATTTCCCCGAGGTAGTTAGAGTCCAAATGCATCTATCATCTATGGCAGCGTTGATTTGGACTGTTTGTAGGTCAGATCTCACTTCATTAAGATTAGGGGATTGAGTCACAGGGAAGGCCCACTGATTATCCCTAATAATAGCCTGCACTGTGACATCCTTTGGGAGCCCAGAATCATAGACGATCCTAGGGCCAAATCTAGGTAAGAGGGGGCCAATGGGATGCCAGTTATCAAACCACAGAGAGGTTGATTGGCCATTCCCAATTTTGTATTTAATGTGAGGCTGGACATATGGTCTAAGGTTGAGGATTTTCCTCCAAACCCATGATGGATCACTTGGAGTTTTAACACTCCAAAAACTCTTGCCCTTAAGTAAATAAGATTTAACCCATTGGCACCACATAGATTGTTCCCCCCCCGAGACAAGGAACCAAATGTGTTTGGCCACAGCTGCCTTATTCCAAATCTCCAAAGATTTAAACCCCAATCCACCTTCCTTAACAGGGGAGCAAAGGTGTTCCCATGAGACTTTGGCACCAGTCCTCTTAAGGTCAGGACCAGTCCAGAAAAAACTCCGAAGGATTGATTCAATCTCCTTAATTACCTTTTTAGGGATAATAAAGAGAGATGACCAATAAGTTTGCATAGAGAAGAGAATTGACTTGATCAATTGTATTCTTCCAGCATAAGACAAGTACCTAAGGGTCCAAGATTTTGTTTTGGCCACAATCCTATCCACCATGACTTTACAGTCGGAGTGTTTGAGCTTGGTGGATAAAAGAGGTACCCCTAAGTATCTAACAGGTAAAGACCCTTCCTGAAAACCCAATAAGTCGAGGATGGAAGATTTAGTGGTAGGGTTGACACCAGAAAAGAAAATGTTACTCTTGGTATGACTGGGGGAAAGGCCAGATAATGCTTCAAATTCATTCAAGGATTGCTTGATATGATTGACCGAGCTAACCTCACCTTTACAAAAAATCATAAGATCATCTGCAAAGCAGAGGTTGACAAGTTTGGTAGAGCCACACTTCCAATGGAACCTAAAGTCAGGAAGAAGAGACTTCTCTTTTAGAATGCAAGTCAAAACCTCCATTACTATCACAAATAAGTATGAAGACAACGGGTCACCTTGCCTTAAGCCTTTCTGCCCTGGTATATATCCTATAGCTTCCCCATTGAAGCATAAGGAGTAATTGGCTGTGGAAACACAGGCTTTCAACCATTGGATCATCTTAGGATGGAAATTCATGGAGGCTAGGACATCCCAGAGGAAATCCCATCTGACATTGTCGTAAGCCTTCATGATATCCACCTTCATGGCACATCTAGGGGATGAGGAGTGTTTGTGGTAACCCCTCATTAATTCCTGGGTAAGGAAAATGTTATCGGCTATCCTCCTACCCTGTACAAAGCCGGATTGGGCAGGGTCAATGAGAGATGGTAATACAGGTTTGATTTTGTTGGCCAGAATTTTAGCAATACACTTATATACCACATTACAACATGAGATTGGTCTATAATCCCCGACCTTGGACGGATTGGGGATTTTAGGCACTAAGGCTACAGAGGTAGCATTAGCCTTCTTCAAGAGTTGACCAGATCTAAAAAAGAGTTTAACAGCTGAAGTCACTTCACGGCCAATCACCGGCCAAGCTTTTTGGAAGAAAGCTGCATTGTAGCCATTTGGACCAGGTGCTTTTTGAGGATTAAGAGACCAAAAGGTATCCTTGATCTCTTTATCTGTTACCCCAATCAACCTTTGTTTTGCGGACGACCTTATGATTTTTTGCAAGGGTGAATTGTCTTCCATAAATCTTATTCAGGAGGCCCTCACAGAGTTTCAAGCTTTGTCTGGTCTCTCTCCTAACCTTGAGAAAAGTAGCATATACTTCTCTGGGGTCAGTACTGTCACTAGAATTGCCATTATGGACGTTCTAAGATTCCAGGAGGGCACCCTTCCTGTCAGATATTTGGGTGTTCCCCTCCTCTCCACTAAGCTTAAGGCTTCGGATTGTCAACGTTTAGTGGAGAGCATGATAGCTAGGACTAAGACTTGGACCAATAGAGACCTCACCTATGCTGGTAGGGTTCAACTTATTAAGAATGTGCATTCTCCATACAAACATACTGGTCTTCCTTGTTTATCCTCCCCAAAAAGGTAATCAAGGAAATTGAGTCAATACTTAGGGCTTTTCTTTGGTCTGGCCCTGATCTAAAGAAAACTGGTGCTAAAGTTTCTTGGGAGCATTTGTGCTCCCCTAAAGATGAGGGGGGTCTTGGTTTCAAATCTTTACAAGTTTGGAACAAGGCTGCCATCGCAAAACATATTTGGTTCCTAATCTCTGGGGGAGAACAATCCATGTGGTGTCAATGGGTCAAATCATACTTAATAAAGGGTAGGAGTTTTTGGCATCTCAAATTACCTAGTGATTGTACATGGGGCTGGAGGAAGCTTCTGAATCTCAGGCCCTTAGTTAAACCATATGTCCTTTGCATACTAGGTAATGGGAATTCAATATCTTTGTGGAATGATAATTGGCATCCTCTCGGTCCTTTAACGGATAGATTCGGTCCTAGGATTGTGTATGACTCTGGCATCCCACGTGATGCCTTTGTCTCTCGCATTATAGATGGTTCAAATTGGATGTTTCCCATTACCCAAACGTTTGAACTAAATGAGGTGAGAAACACTTTGCCACCTCTGGTTCAGTCCAGGTTGAATGGGGCAGATCAGAAAAGGTGGACACTTACTTCCAATGGGCAGTTCACAATTACCTCCCTATGGGACAAATTGAGATCCCCCTTTCCTAAGGCCTTGTGGTATAAGATAGTATGGTTCTCTGCGCATGTACCAAAATGCAGCTTTGTCACATGGCTTGCCATTCAAAATAGGCTAGCCACTGCGGATAGACTCGTGTCATTTGGTCTGAATGTTTCCCCCCTTTGTGGTTTGTGTCAAGGGAGTGAAAGCCACGACCATCTCCTTTTTAATTGCCCTTTCACTAGTCAGGTGTGGGATACCATTCAGGCCAAGCTCCATGTTAATTGGCCTGCTAGACCTTGGGCAGACTGGGTAACTCTGCTATCAAGTTTTAAGGGCAAAACTCTCAAAAGTGTAGTTACTAGATTGCGGTTTACAGTAACTGTTTATCATATCTAGATTGAAAGAAATTTGAGGAAATTCCAGAATCAATCATGTACTTGGGAGATAATTGTTCATAAGATTTGCAACATGGTGAGAGCACGGCTTTTATCACTTTCTAATCTTCCCCATTCACAAGCAGAGTTGATTGTAAATGAGTGGAATAATGGTGTGAGTTAAGTTATTGTAAGCTAATGTACTTTGCTAGCTGCTTTTCTGGTTGGCTGTATGTTTCATATGGGCAGGTTCATTTTCTGGACAGTCTCATATCAGAGGTGAGGACCTAATGTACTTTGCTACCAACAGCTGCTGTACTTCTACAGTAGCACAATCAGAACATCAACAGGTTCAGAACATCAGAATCTGAACCTGGATGTCCTGTTGTAGACCTGCATTGCCCTGGGGAGCATTGCCGATCCAATTCAGAATCTGAACCTGGATGTCCTGTTCTGTTCTGTTCCAAGTTCTGAAGTTCAAATGGTGCCATT
Source organism: Rhododendron griersonianum (assembly GCA_018127125.1). Lineage (NCBI taxonomy): Eukaryota > Viridiplantae > Streptophyta > Magnoliopsida > Ericales > Ericaceae > Rhododendron > Rhododendron griersonianum. The sequence continues at coordinate 445,971 of JACTNZ010000016.1, read as the reverse complement.
CAAGTTCTGAAGTTGAGAAGTTCAAGTTCTGAAGTTCAAATGGCACCATGTACAAGGCTGGATCCACATTCAAAGGGGGCTGTAGTCAGACTTGAAGCAGCAGGGGTAGTCTGATGATCAAGTGTCCTGTAGTCAGACTTGAAGCAGCAGCTGCTGTGTATGAGATCAAAGGTCAAAGAAGCAGGTCTACATGCTTCAACAAGAGGTACTAAGCCTGCTATTACTCCTACATACACAGGTAGTTATCTTATACTCTGTGGTCTCAAGGGTGAGCTGCTTTTATCAAATTCTCATTGTACTTATCATTTTATCATTGTACTAAGTCTGTTAATTGACTGATGTCAGATCTATGGTTCCTGTTTTGATTGCCTAACCATTAGGGGCTGTCGTGGGATCTCCCTTCGCAGAGGGGGAATTCCTCTGCATTTATGGTTCAGTTGTCATGGACACCAATCTTTGTGTCCAACTCATTTGATCGACTCCCTAAGAGTCTATCTCTGATACTGTTATGTAGGCATATTTTGTCTCTTTTTCTCAGTGCTCTGAAGGTTCTGATTGTAGTCATGTATCATCTTGGTAGTTCTGCAATTCTGCATCAGTTCTGTTGTTCTGAATGTTGGATTGTGGAATTCTGAATTCTGAATTGAGTGAAGTTATCAGTTGTGCACTGTTAATGGCAGCTATAGTCCTGTGTTCTGATATAGCTGTTGTTTTGAGTGTGAGAGCTAGCATTGTTCTGCTCTGATTCTGAAGGTGTGTGAGGGAGATTTCCCTTGGATGCCCTGCTGTAGCTGTTGTTAGACCAGCTACTGTTATGGTTCCAGTTGTTGGTAGCTTGTATTGATGGTAGCAAGTATCCGAATCTGATCTGCTAGTTAGTTTATTGTATAGGCCTAACCAACAGGGGCTGTCGTTGGGATCTCCTTTCGCAGAGGGGGACGTCCTCTGCTTGATGTATAGTTGTTCTGCTATCTGCTGTTCTGCTGCTGTTTTCTGTGCAGTCCAGCTCCCACAACTGCTTTTGTATGTTTGTAGAAGTAGATACCTTTTGAACTGCTTTGTGCATTGTGAGAGCTAGCACAGTTGTGTGAGAGCTGCCTTGGTGTGAACTGCTGCTCTGTGCTTGCAAGGGCTGATTAGGGTCAATCATCAATCTTAGATGGAATTTGGATATACAGAGGTCAGGCACAGAAGTTCAGAAACTTCAGAATTTCAGAAGCTCACAAGTTCAGAAGTTTCAGAATTTTTGGGTACTTTCAGAAGGTCAGGCACAGAAGTTCAGAAGTTTCAGAAGTTCTGAAGCTCACAAATTCAGAAGTTTCAGGCCCAGCAGTCCAAGTATTTGGTTACTTTCAGGAATTTGTAATTGATGTCTTGTAATTGGTGTCATGTTTAGTGTAAGTTTTGCAAAGCTGTATTCCTACCAGCTAGTGTAGCTACAGTCTGTTATGATTTTGGTGGTATCTCCTAGGCGTTGTTTTCCCTCCCTCTTCTAGATGGATTGAAAACAGCGTGTATCTTCTAGCCCATGTAGCCATTTGGCAGTAGCAATTTTTTCTCTCTCTTTTTGTTTCTTTTCTTTTCCTCCTAGGGTATGCCCCTTGTAGGCTGTATATTCGTTTAATCTCTTTTCAATTTCAAGCTGGTTTATCCAAAAAAAAATCTATTAACCGTCACGTGTTATACTGTTTTCAGGAGGGTACCCTTCCTGTTAGAGATATCTAGGTGTTCCCCTACTGTCCACCAAACTGAAGCATACTGATTGCAAGAGTTTGGTGGATAAAATCATTGCAAAAACAAAGTCCTGGACTAACAGATACCTCTCCTATGCTGGGAGACTTCAATTGATTAAGTCCATTCTGTTCTCCATGCAGACCTATTGGTCTTCTCTCTTTATCCTTCCTAAAAGAGTCATTAAGGAAGTGGAAGCATATCTGTGCAGGGCAGAACAATCATCCGGGCAAGGGATCCTCTCTTCTTAGAGAGGCTCTCCTCCACCGCCCTCCACTACCGGCCACCACTGGTCCGGCCTCCTCTGGTCTGGCCGTTTATCCGGCTAAGGGTCAGCAACAGCAACAGATCCACATCTACCACACAAAAATGGTTCAGTTCCATCTTTACGGTTCGGTTCCATCTATCTACCAACGGTTCATTGAAGACCAAAGTCCTGATGGGGGTCGTCTTCCTGGGGTTCATCTCTCTCAAGAAGCACAAACTCAGCAACCAAATGGTTTTCAACAGGTGGTGAGGTCATTGAGTTCACCCCAAAGCATCACAATCCACGGAGTTCTCCCTACTCCAAAAATTAGTTCGAGTTCATCATACCGGGAACTTCACGCACCATTGATCTGGGGTATTTTGTTTTAGCACTGCTGATTTTCTTCCTCGGCGTATCCGTTCTCCTCCTTTATGTGTCGATGGTGTCACGGAGGAGGGGATAATTCCATTGTGGTTCCTGGCGCTAACGTAGAGAAGAGGAGAGTGAGACTCACTCCCCATTAGCAAGTGGGTTATGTTTCACGAGCTTCAAGCCCCTGTCCATTCGGTGCAGAGCTCCCTTGGGCAACGCTCCATGCAGCTGTAAAGTGATCAAATTCTGTGGCCTTTCACGTGATGACCCAAGAGGTGGGCCATGTGGGGTCCAACAATGGCCTTTCGGTCAAAACTTCAAACCATTTTCCTATCTATTGCACGTAATATGGCAGAGGTCCCATGTTTCTAATGGGTTAAATTGCTACCAGCTCATTGGAGGAAATTTTAATGGTCCAAGTAGGACAACTCAATTGGCATTTGTGCCCATTAATTTTTGTCAATTTTCCCTATCCTAGCAGGTTGTGCTAGAGCCTCCAAATTGCCCACCCCGGCGGGTCGTGTCGGGGAGTACGCATTTTTTTTTTCTTTCTTTTATTTTAGCTTTGTCCTCCCTGGGGTATGCCCCTTGTAGGCTGTACATTCGCTTAACCCCTTTTAATTTCAAGCTGAATTACCCAAAAAAAAAAAAAAAAACAAAAAACAAAAAAAAAAAAAAAGGAAGTGGAAGCCATATTGAGAGCTTTCTTCTGGACTGGACCTGATCTCAAAACCTCTGGAGCTAAAGTCTCCTGGGAACATCTCTGCTCCCCTGTCCAAGAAGGTGGTCTTGGTTTCAAGTCTTTGGAGACTTGGAACAAAGCTGCAGTGGCAAAGCACATTTGGTTCCTTGTGTCCGGCGGGGAACAATCCATGTGGTGTCAATGGGTCAAGTACTACTTACTCAGAGGTAAGAACTTTTGGTGTGTTAAGGTCCCAAGTGAACCTTCCTGGGTGTGGAGGAAAATCCTATCCTTGAGACCCCTTTTTCAGCCACACATTCTGTACAAGTTGGGGGATGGAATGTCTACTTCTTTATGGTATGACAACTGGCATCCCCTAGGACCACTACTCCCAAGATTTGGTCCTAGAATTATCTATGATTCTGGAATAGTTAGGGATGCCACTGTTCAACATATAATCCATAACAAACAGTGGGCCTTCCCTGTCACCCAAACCCTTGAACTTAATGAAATAAGAACTGGTTTGCATACAATTACTGTCAATAGAGCTACCAAGGATACATGCATTTGGGCACTAACTAAGTCAGGGGAGTTCTCCATCTCATCCCTATGGGACAACCTTAGAACTCACTTTCCCATTGTTAAATGGCATAAGGTTGTATGGTTTCCAGGCCATATACCAAGGTGTAGTCTAATTACTTGGATGGCCCTTCTTCAAAGATTAAACACTGAGGATAGGCTTGTCCGGTGGACTCAAATCCACCTCCCAATGTACATTGTGCCCTGATATGGAAAACCATGCCCATCTATTTTTTGATTGCCCTATGGCTGCCCAAGTCAGGAGTATCCTGTCTCCCAAAGTCCCCCACATGCAAGGACATCAGAACTGGCAGACTTGGGTGGATTGCCTCTCTATTTTGAGAGGTAAGTCTTTGGCCAACACTATTGCAAAGCTGGCTTTCACTGTATATGTTCATCATATTTGGATGGAAAGGAACCACAGAAAGTTCCAGAACTCTTCCTGCTCCCCCATTGTAGTTGCTCATAAAATCTCCAATGATATAAGGTCTAGGCTTTTGTCCTTGGCTAACCTACCTAGAGGTCCTCTTTCTAGACAACTAAAAATCCAATGGAACCCTGGTACTAGCACCAGATCTGATGATCAGCAACCAGTTGGTGATGAGAAACAGGGGAAACCACCTGATGTCAACCATGCTATCCCTGATGTCAAGCTGCTGTTGGGAGGTTCCAAGAAAGCTAGTCACAATGGCAGAAATAGGAGTCAATCCAAAGGCTCCTCACAATGGCTGATAACATATTCTTGACTCAAGAACTTATGAGAGGTTATCATAAGTCTTCTTCCTCTCCAAGGTGTGCTATGAAGGTAGATATTATGAAGGCATATGATAATGTGAGATGGGAATTTCTTTGGGACGTCCTTTCAGCTATGAATTTTCATCCTACCATGATCAAATGGTTACAAGCTTGTGTCACCACAGCAAATTATTCTCTTAGCATTAATGGGGAAACTACTGGTTATATCATTGGTAAAAGAGGGCTTAGACAAGGAGATCCATTGTCCTCTTACTTATTTGTCATAGTGATGGAGATTCTTACTTGTCTTCTTAAGGAGAAATCCATGCTTCCTGATTTCCATTTCCATTGGAGGTGTGGAAGTAATAAACTTATCAATCTCTGCTTTGCAGATGATCTCATGATCTTTTGTAAAGGCGATCTCAATTCCATTAACCACATCCAGGATGCACTCACTGAGTTTCAGGCTTTGTCTGGGCTATCTCCTAGTCAAGGGAAAAGTAGCATTTATTTCTCTGGAGTTAGCATAAGCTCTAGGTTATCCATTCTGAACGCCCTTGGGTTCAAGGAGGGCTCCCTTCCTGTTAAGTATCTAGGTGTGCCTCTTATTTCTACAAAGCTTAAAGCCTCTGATTGCCAACGACTGGTGGATAGCATTACTGCTAAAACTAAGTCTTGGACGAATAGGGATCTAACATATTCAGGTAGAGTACAGTTGATTAAGAATGTACTTTTCTCCATGCAAACCTATTGGTCCTCATTATTTATCATTCCCAAAAAGGTGATTAAAGAGGTTGAGTCTATCCTTAGGGCGTTTCTTTGGTCTGGCCCTGACCTCAGGAGAACTGGTGCTAAGGTCTCTTGGGAGCATTTGTGCTCACCTAAGCAAGAGGGGGGCCTTGGATTTAAATCCATGCAAGTTTGGAACAAGGCTGCCATTGCTAAACACATCTGGTTCCTTATTTCGGGGGGGGAACAATCTATGTGGTGTCAATGGGTTAAATCATATTTAATAAAAGGGAGAAATTTTTGGAACCTTAAAATCCCTGGGGATTGCTCGTGGGTTTGGAGGAAATTATTGAACCTTAGACCTTTGGTGCATCCATATTTTCTTAGTGTTCTAGGTGATGGCCAGTCCACTTCATTGTGGTATGATAACTGGCATCCTCTTGGTCCGCTTATTCCAAAATTTGGCTCCAGAATTGCCCTTGATTCTGGTATTTCTAGAGATGCGACTGTCTCTCATATTTTACTAAATTCGACCTGGGTTTTTCCCATCACGCAAACTCTTGAGCTCAATGAGGTAAGAAGTACCTTGCCTACTCTTACCCACTTAAGAATGGAGGAGCCAGATCACATTAGATGGACTCTTACCCCTAATGGTCAGTTCTCAATTGCATCTCTGTGGGATAAATTGAGAACACCCTTCCCGACAGTTGTGTGGCACAAATTGGTGTGGTTCACTGCCCACATTCCAAAATGTAGTTTTATCACCTGGCTGGCTATCCAGAATAGGCTATCCACTGCTGATAGACTGGTGTTGTTTGGCATGAACCTCTCCAATCAATGTAGTTTTTGTCAAGGGAGTGAGAGTCATGATCACCTTTTCTTTAATTGTGTATTCTCTCAGCAGGTGTGGAACTCCATGCTCTCCAAAATTAGGGTCTCGTGGTCCTCTAGAACTTGGCCTGAATGGGTCACTTTCCTCTCCAATCTAAAAGGGAAATCTTTTCAAACTGTTATCGCAAAATTGGTCTTTACAACTACTGTCTATCACGTTTGGATTGAGAGGAATGTGAGGAAGTTTCAAGGTGTATCTTCCTCTTGGGAGGTGGTTGCACACAAAATTTTCTCCATGGTGAGGTCACGACTTTTATCATTACCATCCTTGCCTCCATTTAGGGCAGGGTGGATTGCACATGAATGGAATATCAATAGGTCTTAATCCTCTCATTGATTGCTGCCATTGATTTACACTCATGGTAACATAAAGCTAGGAGTCTTTGCTGGATTCTGATTATACCTTGGTTTCTACCTGTTCTTAGTTGGCAGCAGCAGCTTTATGCCTTGTTGTAGCTGCTGCTGCTATACTGATCTGATCTCTGATAGTGGTATTTGTTGCATTTTGATAAGTTGCTGAACTGATAGGGGCTGTTATGTTCTGTTATGTTCTGTTATGTTTTCACCAGCTAGTTGGTTCCAGCTAGCTGTTATGTTCTGTTAGCAGGTTCTGTATTCAGTGCTGAGTAGAAGGCTGGCTCCACAGGGACACTCAAAGGGGGCTGTAGTCAGACATGAAGCATTACTTTCCATTACCCCTACCATTTCTGTTGTGATGTTATGATTCAGTAGTTGTGATCAGCTGCATTCTGACTGTTAGTTTGATCTTATTCTGTTGTTCTGCTGCTGTAATGGCAGTAGAGCATGGCTCATGTTGATTGTAATGTTATTACCTAATACGCCTAACCAATAGGGGCTGTCATTGGGATCTCCCTTCGCGGAGGGGGACGTCCTCTGCAATTTTGCATTTTGCATTTTGGTGTGTGAATTGTTATATCTGTTAAGGTTCAGAATCTGAGGTTCTGAACCTGCTGTTCTGATGGTGGTTCAGTTGTTGGCATATGGTATTGTTTGGGTTCAATTGCATGTGAGTGAATGATATTGGAGCTTCAGAAGTTTGGTCTGCTGCAGAGCATCTGCTGCTGCTGGCTGCTTCACAGCCCATCTACACAGTTTAAGGCTCTTGCTACACAACCCAATTATCAAGTGCAGCAAGCAATTTTCAAGTGCAGAGGGCAGTAGTCAGACTTGAAGCATTCAAGTTCAAGTTCAAGTTCAAGTTCAAGTTCAAGTTCAAATTAAATCCAGTTATTCTATGCTACCACTACTGATGCTACTCTAAACTGCAACATCAGTCCACCATGATCATGTGCAGCAGCTGCTGTGTAGTCCAACCTGTTCTGAACCTGTTTAAGACCTGCATGTGTTTTCCATAGTGTTTTTGTCCAAGTTCATCAGTCCTGATGAGGTCCAATTACCAAGTGCAGCAGTTCTGTTAGCTGTTGTTCCTATGGTTTTTCTGATGCCCAAGTGTTTTGAATGAATAGCATGTAATTTAGTAGCATGAAATTTACTAGTTCAGTAGCATTATGTGTTCTGTTTCGTATCCCTCTTTTAGATGGGTACGAAACAGACGTTCTATTTACTTCTAGTCCTTTGTAGCCGTTTGGCGTAGGCGCTCTCTTTTTTTTGGGTAAATCAGCTTTAAAATTAAAAAAAGAAAACCAGATATACAGCCTACAAGGGGCATACCCCAGGAGGAAAACAAAACAAAGAAATATGGAAACAAAACAAAAGGGGATAACATTCCCTACCTATAGATAACATACTGAATAGATGGAAACAAAACAAAAGGGTATACATTGTTTCCTATCCATCTACAAAAAGGGGAATAACATTCCCTACCACTGTGCAAGAACAGGTTCAGAACAGCAAACTTGTCATGGCCAGCTGCAAGAACAGGTTCAGAACATTCAGCCATGAACTGGCTGTGCTCTCTAATGCAAAACTTGTCACTTCTGAACACAGATTCCATCACATCACATCAGCTGTGGCCCTTCAGAACAGCACAGAACAGCAGAGTATAACAGGAGTACCAACTTGAGACCACCAACTGATCTTGAGGCTTGTACCAACTTGAGACCAACACCAGCAGATTTCAGAACATTCAGCTGGATCAGAACTTGCACAGCTCAAATCTGGTCAATTTCAGAACTTGACCAGCAAACAGGAACAGCTCTAGACTTGACCAATTTGCTGGGGTAGGTTCAGCCTAGGTTCAGCAGCAGCAGCTTAGTGAAGTTCAGAAGGTAGCCATTCTGGTTTACAAAAGACTGATTACATATGGTGATTCCTTTTACTGATTTCCCATGGACAGCCCCCAATGGGTAGGACAAAACAAAACAGTACAACTGTTCTTAAACAATTACAACACAGTACCCATTCTTTCTCATTTACATCCTGTGAAAGCAGGTGACACATTGCAGAGGAATTCCCCCTCTGCGAAGGGAGATCCCAAAGACAGCCCCTATTGGTTAGGCAGGCAACTAAGTAGCTACACTACTACCCAATGCTGATAATAGAAGCAAAACCAGCTAAGGATCAGAACAACAGGGGTATGCAGCTAGGTATCTGAACTTTAAGTACATTTCAAAACTGTATGCAGCTACATATGGTGATTCCTTTTACTGATATCTGAACCTTAAGTACATTTCAAAACTGTTGCAGCTAGGTTCTGACTTGGGAACATAGAACCAAGCTGCTATGAGATACAGCAATCAACAAGCCAGGTCCAAACTCCCTCCACCCTTGGAAGACTCATACCTCACACCTCCCACAATCAACAAACCAGGTTCAGAAAAGATGCAGGTTAGGCTTACAAAAGTAACACAAAACATATCTTAGCATATGCAAAGGAGCAGCAGAAAATGCACCACATTGAGAGCTTTCATGACAGACTTCTAGCTTTCAAAACATAGCAGGTTCAGAACTCAGAAGCAGATCAGAGATATCACCAGCACTTGTTCCATAACAGGTTCAGAACTCAGAAGCAGTGCATAACTAGGAACAGGGCATAAGAACAGGGATAGAACATCAGCCATGAACTGGCTGAGCTCTCTAATGCAAACTTGTAGCAGAACAAAGCAGAACAGTTAAAACAGCTGCTAAAGCAATCTGTAGCACAACTACCAACCGAACCATAATTGCAGAGGAATTCCCCCTCTGCGAAGGGAGATCCCACGACAGCCCCTATGGTTAGGAATTCCCCCTCTGCGTAGGCGCTCTCTTGTTTTTATTCTTTTCTTTTCTTTTCTTTTCTTTCCTCCTGGGGTATGCCCCTTGTAGGCTGTATATTCGGTTAGCCCCCCCTTTTATTTCAAGCTGATTTATCCAAAAAAAAAGAAAAGGAAGTAACTTTCCCTCCTCTTTTTGTCCACAATTATATAAATAATGCTCATCTTGTGCATCACTCTTAATCTTAATAGTTGCAGCTCATTGTGGTTATATTTACTCTGAATATACAGCCTACAAGGGGCATACCCCAGGAGGAAAGAAAAGAAAAGAAAAGAAAAGAAAAGAATATAAAACAAGAAAGCGCCTACGCCAAACGGCTACATAGGACTAGAAGTAAATAGAACGTCTGTTTCGTACCCATCTAAAAGAGGGATACGAAACAGAACACATAATGCTACTGGATCATTCAAAACACTTGGAATGATTCTGAACTTGGACAAAACACTACAGAACACTTGGACATGCCTTGCACTTGCCAAGCTCATCAAAACACTTGTTACCTCATCAGGTTCAGAACAGGAAGGGCTGGACATGCCCTGCACTTGCCAAGCTCATCCAAACATAGCTCATCAAAACATAGCAGCAGCCAAGGCCAGCAGCTCCACAGCATAACACTTGGACTCATGCAATGTAATTTGCTACTAATGACCATGCACAACCAACTGGACATCAGCAATAACCATGCACCACCAGCAAAACTTGAGGTGATGTTGTAACTGGTTGTGCAATAACCATGCAGAACCAACATCAGATCAGACTGCACAGCAACTGCTAGTACTACTGACAGGCCAGACCCGACTTTGATGTTGTAACTGGTTCCTTTTGTATCTTCTTAAGCAGCTCTATGTTGTGTATTGGCTGCTAGTTGGGCAATAAACTGAACCTTGCATCCTTGTATCTCTGATCTGTGCAGAAGTGACAGCAGTCCAAAACTGATGCAGACTTGGTACAACAATACAATGCCATCAGTCCAGAACTGATGCACAACATGACAACTGAAGCAGAAACTACCAACTGAACCAAATTTGCAGAGGAATTCCCCCTCTGCGAAGGGAGATCCCACGACAGCCCCTATGGTTAGGCAATCAAAACAGGAAGAAAGTAACAACTGATATGCTATGAAAGTACCAACTGATATGCTATGAAACTAACAACTGATATGCTATGAAAGTACCAACACCTAACACTGAATAAATTTCAACCTGCAGAACCAACCAAATGCAGAAAATGCAGTATTGACACCAACACCTAATCCTCTGAGATGCAACAGAAAACTTCTGAACTGTACAACTGAAAGGCATTGGACCACCAACTGATAACAGATACAACAATTCAATGCCATCAGTCCAGAACTGATGCACTACATGACAACTGAAGCAGAAACTACCAACTGAACCAAAGTTGCAGAGGAATTCCCCCTCTGCGAAGGGAGATCCCACGACAGCCCCTATGGTTAGGCAATCAAAACAGGAAGAAATAACAACTGAACCATCTGACACTGAAACTAACAACTGATATGCTATGAAACTAACAACTGATATGCTATGAAAGTACCAACACCTATACCACTGAGGTGCAACAGAAACTAACAACTGATATGCTATGAAAGTACGGCACCAACCTAACACTGAATAAATTTCAACCTGCAGAACCAACCAAATGCTAAAAATGCAGTATTGACACCAACACCTAATCCTCTGAGATGCAACAGAAAACTTCTGAACTGTACAACTGATAAAAGGCATTGGACCATCCAATGCAGAAAATGCAGAAATGGCACCATCACCTAATCCACTACTGAACTGCTGCTCCACTACTGAAGCTCAATAACTGCTTAGCCCTTCTGAACTGCTGACATTAGGAGCCAGCCCTTGACCCTTACTGCCCCTCCTTTGAGCACATCCTGCTATAGTCTGTCAAGTCAGGGTAGGAAAACAAGAAGAAAACAGCAGAAACAACATACAGTATTTAACACCAGACATTCACAATCCATTCTGCTTGGAGTTTAGGCAGTGATAGAATCCTTGTTCTCATCATTGAAAGTATTTTATGAACAACAACTTCCCAAGAGCAGGACATGCTCTGGAACTTCCTGGCATTCCTCTCATTCCAGACATAGTATATAGTGACTGTAAAGGCCAATTTATTGATAATAGTCTTTATAGATTTCCCTCTAGAATTAGAGAGGAAAGAGACCCATTCAGACCAAGTTCTAGATGTCCAAGAGACATGTAATTTGGCTTGAATAGAATCCCATACCTGCTTAGTAAATGAGCAATTAAAGAATATGTGATTGTGACTCTCACAGTCCTGACAAAAACTACATTGGGCGGGAATAGGAAGGCCAAAAGACACCAGCCTATCTGCAGTGGAGAGCCTCTCCTGAATAGCTATCCAAGCGATAAAACTACATTTCGGAATGTGACCTGAGAACCACACCAACCTATGCCATCCAACTTTTGGAAAGGGAGTCCTCAATTTATCCCAAAGGGAAGCAACTGTGAACTGGCCATTAGAAGCGAGAGACCACCTAATATGATCATCCCTACTCAACCTGGAAGAATTAAGAGGAGGTAAAGCACTTCTTGCTTCATTGATCTCCAAAGTTTGTGTGATGGGAAAAGCCCAGCATGAATTTTGGATAATGTGTGACACAGTAGCCTCCTTTGGAATTCCAGAATCGTAAGCAATTCTGGGACCAAATTTGGCTAACAACGGACCAAGTGGATGCCAATTATCATACCACAAGGAGGTGGATTGGCCATTACCTATTACACTAAGTATATATGGCCTCACCAAAGGTCTGAGATGCAGAAGTTTCCTCCAAACCCATGTGCAGTCCCCAGGGACTTTCAAAGTCCAAAAGTTTCTACCCCGTATTAAATAAGACTTAACCCACTGACACCACATTGATTGTTCCCCCCCAGAAATAAGGAACCAAATGTGTTTGGCAATGGCCGCCTTATTCCAAACCTGCATGGATTTGAAACCAAGGCCTCCCTCTTGTTTCGGAGAACACAGATGCTCCCAAGATACCTTAGCTCCCGTTTTCCTAAGGTCGGGACCAGACCATAGAAACGCTCTAAGTATTGACTCAACCTCCTTGATCACCTTTTTAGGGATGATAAACAAGGAGGACCAGTAAGTTTGGATGGAGAACAATACATTCTTAATCAACTGGACCCTGCCAGCATACGTGAGGTCTCTATTAGTCCATGACTTAGTTTTAGCAGTTATGCTATCCACCAAGGACTGACAATCAGAGGCTTTAAGTTTTGTAGAGAGAAGAGGCACCCCAAGATATCTGATAGGTAGTGAGCCCTCCTTGAATTTAAGGACATCCAGTATGGCCTTCCTAGTGGTTAAACTAACCCCAGAGAAGTATATGCTACTTTTTCCAGGGCTAGGTGAGAGACCCGAGAGGCTTTGGAATTCAGAGAGGGCATCCTGGATATAACTGATAGAGGTTAGATCCCCTTTGGAAAAGATCATAAGATCATCAGCAAAGCATAGATTTATAAGCTTGGTACGCCCACATCTCCAATGAAAATGAAAATCTGGAAGGAGGGATTTCTCCCTTAGGAGACAAGTGAGGATCTCCATCACAATCACAAATAGGTATGAAGACAAGGGATCTCCCTGCCTAAGTCCTTTTTGTCCTACAATGTAGCCTGTGACCTCCCCATTGATGCTAAGGGAATAATTCGCAGTGTCTCACAAGCTTGGAGCCACTTAATCATTGTGGGATGAAAATTCATGGAGAATAGAACATCCCAAAGGAAATCCCACCTAACATTATCGTATGCCTTCATAATGTCTACTTTCATTGCACATCGAGGAGATGGTGACGATTTATGATATCCTCTCATTAGCTCCTGAGTTAGAAAAATATTATCCACAATCCTCCTTCCTTTCACAAAACCTGATTGGACAGGATCAATTAACATTGGAAGGACAATCTGCAACCTTCTAGCCAGTATCCTAGAGATGCACTTGTAAATGGTATTACAGCATGAAATGGGCCTAAAGTCCCCTACCTTAGATGGGTTAGGAACTTTAGGGACCAGTGCAACAATGGTAGAATTGATTTTCCTTAGCAATTTACCAGACCTAAAGAAAGTCTTAACTGCTACAGTTACTTCATGACCAATGATAGGCCAAGCCTTTTTGAAGAACCCCGCATTATAGCCATCAGGACCAGGGGCTTTGGTAGGATTAAGAGCCCAAAAGGTATCCTTAATTTCAAGGTCAGTGACCTCAGCAATCATGGCAGTCCTTTGACTTTCTGTAAGTCTCCTATTGACAACCTGTTGGATTCTAGTTTGCCCCTGATAAGAGGTAGAATGAGCTGTTCCCAGCAAGTCCGTATAGAACCCAACAAAGTTGTTCTTAATGTCTTGAATGTCATGTGTAAGAGACCCATCCTCCAACACCAGACTAGTAATTTTACTTCGATTCCTTGTGTTACTCACTGCTTTAAAGAAATAAGAGGTGCATTGATCCCCAAGTTTCAGCCTTTGAATTCTTGACTTTTGTTTAGCCAAGCTTTCCTCAGCTCTAAGTAATGTGAAGAGTTGCCTGTGCACTACTCTTTCTTGGTTTATTATGGAGGGAGTAATCTGTTGAGGACTCATGCTTTTTTGTAAGGATTCAAGGCATTGTCTAGCATCAGCAACCCTATTAGAGACATTACTGAATTCCCTAGAGTTAAGTTGCTTAAACTCCTCTTGTAACATCTTGAGTTTTTCGCATACACAGAACATTGGATTCCCAATAATCACCCTTCTCCAAATTTTCTGAACCACAGTTAAAAACTGTGGATGATCCGCTAGAAAATCAAAGAATTTAAAGGGTTTCAAAGATTTCAATGGACCCGGGGTGATATTCACAATGGCAGGAGAGTGATCTGAAATCCCAGGGGGGAAAAAGTGGGCAGAAGAACTAGTGAAAGCCTTCATCCAATGCTCCTTAATCTTAATAGTTGCAGCTCATTGTGGTTATATTTACTCTTTTGTATTAATAATTAGCACACCATTGCATTTTGGAATTTGGAATGTTAGAGGTCTAAATGACCCTCTAAAGCAACAAGAGGTTAAGAAATGGGTACAGAACAATAAGTTGTCCCTTGTGGGGATAATTGAACACAAAGTTAAAGAACCAAAGGTCTCTAGAATTGTTAGTCTTATCTTACCTAATTGGAGTTTTATTAGTAACTATGCCCATTCCCCCTCGGGCAGAATTTTGGTATGCTGGAACCCCTCCTACTTTAATGTCCAACTTGCTTCCCAATCAAACCAATTCATACATTGCAATGTACAATCTTGTGATGGCAATTACTCATTTGCAGCTACATTTGTATATGGGGATAATTGCCATATTGAAAGGCAGACACTTTGGCGTGACCTGCAAACAACTGCTCTTGCATCCCCTTGGGTAGTTCTTGGTGACTTCAATGCCATCAGATCACCATCTGAGAAAGTGGGAGGGGATAAACACTGGCTTCCTTGGATGGATGATATTAATATTTGCCTCCAATCTGTAGAGCTAGTTGACCTTAAATACTCTGGAAATCAATTTACTTGGTCTAATAAACAAGTTGGTGTATCCCACATTAGCACCAAATTGGACAGGGTCCTAGTCAATGAGAATTGGATCAAAACTCTATGTTGGTCTAGTGCTCATTTCCTAAATCCTGGAGCATCAGACCATTCCCCTGCAGTCGTGGCATTGGCCCCCATCACCCCTCCTAAATCTAGACCTTTTAGATTCTTTAATTTTCTGGCAGACCATCCTAACTTTATGAACATTGTTCAGAGTGTCTGGAGGAGGGTGATCATAGGTAATCCCATGTATTGTGTCTGTGAAAAGTTGAAGATCCTACAAAAGGATCTAAAACAGTTGAATACTAAAGAATTCAGTGATCTATCATCCAGAGTTGCCTCTACCAGACAACAGCTGGATGATATTCAAAATGCCCTGGCCTCAGATCCTAGTGACACAGCAAATCAAGTTGCTGAAAAGGTATTATGCAAACAGTACCTTATCCTTGCTAGAGCTGAGGAGAGCTTTGCCAGACAAAAATCAAGAGTTCAATGGTTGAAACTGGGAGACCAATGTACCTCCTTTTTCTTCAAATCAATTAGTAATTCCAGGAATAGAACTAGGATTACTAGCTTGGTCTTGGAAGATGGTAATACCACACAGGATATTGAGCTGATCAAAGGATCTTTTATCCATTACTACACCAAGTTGCTTGGTTCCCCTCACCAAAGCAACTATGCTGGATCATCTAGGGTCCAGCAGCTCATCACTAGGAAACTGTCAGAGTCTCAGAGGCTGGATATGGTAGTGGGAGTCACTGACAAAGAAGTTAAGGACATTTTCTGGTCCCTTAACCCTCAGAAAGCCCCCGGACCTGATGGATATAATGCTACCTTCTTTCATAAGGCTTGGCCTGTGATTGGTCATGAAGTCACCTCTGCTGTCAAGTCTTTCTTTAGATCTGGCCAACTGTTAAAGAAAGCCAATGCAACACTGGTTGCTCTTGTGCCTAAGGTTCCCAATCCTTCAAAGGTTGGGGATTATAGGCCAATATCATGTTGCAACATCATTTACAAGTGTATTGCCAAGATTCTAGCCAATAGAATTAAGTCAGCCCTCCCTCACTTGATTGATCCAGCACAGTCTGGGTTTGTTCAGGGCAGAAGGATTGCGGATAACATCTTCCTCACACAGGAGTTGATGAGGGGATACCACAAACACTCCCCCTCTCCTAGGTGTGCCATGAAAGTAGATATAATGAAGGCCTATGACAATGTTAGGTGGGACTTCCTCTGGGATGTCCTTGCCTCAATGAACTTCCACCCTCAGATGATCAGGTGGTTAAAGGCTTGTGTAACCACAGCCAATTACTCCCTAAGCTTCAATGGTGAAGCCATTGGGTACATCCCTGGTCAAAGGGGATTGAGGCAAGGAGACCCCCTTTCCTCATACTTATTTGTTATTGCCATGGAAGTCCTCACATGCATTCTCAAGGAGAAAACCCTACTGCCTGATTTTAATTTCCATTGGAAATGTGGGTCAACCAAATTGGTTAACCTATGTTTTGCAGATGACCTTATGATATTTTGCAAGGGTGAGTTAAGTTCTATAAACCATATTCAGTCATCATTGGAAGAGTTTGAATCCTTATCTGGCCTCTCCCCTAGTCCAAACAAAAGCAATATTTTCTTCTCAGGTGTTAGCTCCTCCACCAGAGCATCAATATTGCATGTTCTTGGTTTTCAGGAGGGTACCCTTCCTGTTAGATATCTAGGTGTTCCCCTACTGTCCACCAAACTGAAGCATACTGACTGCAAATGTTTGGTGGATAAAATCATTGCAAGAACAAAGTCCTGGACCAACAGATACCTCTCCTATGCTGGGAGACTTCAGTTGATTAAGTCCATTCTGTTCTCCATGCAGACCTATTGGTCTTCTCTCTTTATCCTTCCTAAAAGAGTCATTAAGGAAGTGGAAGCCATATTGAGAGCTTTCTTCTGGACTGGACCTGATCTCAAAACCTCTGGAGCTAAAGTCTCCTGGGAACATCTCTGCTCCCCTGTCCAAGAAGGTGGTCTTGGATTCAAGTCTTTGGAGACTTGGAACAAATCTGCAGTGGCAAAGCACATTTGGTTCCTTGTGTCCGGCGGGGAACAATCCATGTGGTGTCAATGGGTCAAGTCCTACTTACTCAGAGGTAGGAACTTTTGGTGTGTTAAGGTCCCAAGTGAACCTTCCTGGGTGTGGAGGAAAATCCTATCCTTGAGACCCCTTGTTCAGCCACACATTCTGTACAAGTTGGGGGATGGAATGTCTACTTCTTTATGGTATGACAACTGGCATCCCCTAGGACCACTACTCCCAAGATTTGGTCCTAGAATTATCTATGATTCTGGAATAGTTAGGGATGCCTCTGTTCAACATATAATACATAACAACCAGTGGGCCTTCCCTGTCACCCAAACCCTTGAACTTAATGAAATAAGAACTGGTTTGCATACAATTACTGTCAATAGTGCTACCAAGGATACATGCATGTGGGCACTAACTAAGTCAGGGCAGTTCTCTATCTCATCCCCTATGGGACAACCTCAGAACCCACTTTCCCATTGTTACATGGCATAAGGTTGTATGGTTTCCAGGCCATATACCGAGGTGTAGTCTAATTACAGCCTACAAGGGGCATACCTCAGGAGGAAAACAAAAGAAAAGAAAAAATGTAAATAAAATTACCTAAGCCAAGTGGCTACATAAGTTTTGCAAAGCTGTATTCCTACCAGCTAGTGTAGCTACAGTCTGTTATGATTTTGGTGGTATCTCCTAGGCGTTGTTTTCCCTCCCTCTTCTAGATGGATTGAAAACAGCGTGTATCTTCTAGCCCATGTAGCCATTTGGCTGTAGCAATTTTTTCTCTCTTTTTGTTTCTTTTCTTTTCCTCCTGGGGTATGCCCCTTGTAGGCTGTATATTCGTTTAATCTCTTTTCAATTTCAAGCTGGTTTATCCAAAAAAAAAAAAAAAACCCATCTAGAAGAGGGAAGGAACAACGCCATTGCATGACATTACAAAGCTTATAAAAACTTATGCCAATCATGCTGACTGGACTAATTACAAGAACTCAATTGAGCTTGGAAGCATATCAAATTGACTAGACTAATTACAAGAACACAACAGTTCATATCAAGTTGATTAAGAATATACTTGTTGCATTTGGAACCTCATCAAAACACTTGGACAGCCTTCAACCTAGGCAGGTGATTGACAGTAGCAGATCTGGACTGAACTACTATTTCTGGATAGCACGACAGAGCATAAACTGGACTGCCCTGCTATAGTAACTTCTATTTTGTCAGGAACTGGTAGCAGCCACAAAACACAAAACATTGGTGGCCATCTGGTCTGATGTTGGCACCAGTTAGTTAACACAGTTGTAACTTCAGGAAAACAGTTAACACCATCTGGTCTGATGTTGGCATAGACAATAGTAGTCAACACCATCTTGGCTTGAATGAAAAACAGACTTCATCATCGTGCAGAGGACGTCCCCCTCTGCGAAGGGAGATCCCAACGACATCCCCAATTGGTTAGGCACAAACTACAACATGACACCTTCAAAATCTAGACTAACTGAATGGCAACTGCTGCCATCAGTTCAGAAGTTACAGCAGAACAGCTAGCATCTAACATTAGTGACAGTCCAAATACAACTAAATAAACATCTTAACAGCTAGAACATGAGTGACAGTCGCAGAAGGACAGGAAATAACAGCAGTAGTAATTACAACAGCAACTACAACACTAGCAGTACAACTGAATAACAGCAGCCTCACAACACCAGCAGTAGTAGCTGGCTGCAGAACACATAGGGTAGGCACAACATGATGCTCATGGGTGAGAGTCAGCAACAGCAGCCAACAGGCACAGAACCTCACATGACACCCCACTCCATTGGACTGATATTTCATAGCCATAAGAGTGTACAGAAAATGAAATCAAGCAAATCAGGTTCAGAACCTGCCCTATGAACTATTCAGATCAGGTTCAGATCCAAAGATAGTAACAAGGGTGTTCTTATCAAAATGGAGCAACAAGGCTGCTCTTAACAGTACTCCCTCCGTCCCTTTTTAAATGTCCTGCTTCGTAACTCCAACTTATTAAAAAGACATCATCATTATACCTTTCACATCAACTTTTTCATCCACTTTCCCTACTTACCCATCATCATTACACTTTTACTCACTAACTTTTCAAAATGGAATCTACTTTTAGGGACAAAATAGACAATTCACCAACGTTTACCCACTAACTTTATAAAATGGACACTTATTAAGGGACAGCCCAAAATGGAATACTGGACTGTAATAAAGGGACGGAGGGAGTATTTGGAACTTCATACCATCCAGGACTCCCTCCACTAAACCTCACATGACACCCCCATTATTTATTCCCTCCTCTTTCAAGAAATGTAGGGGCTCTAGCACACCACTCACAAGGTCACACACAATATAGTAGGAAATCAGGATCCATGTAGCACCAACAAGGATTAAGGTAATTACCTGAATAATAGAAGTAAATAGAACCTGCCTTTGAATGCCCTTGTGGAGCCAGCCTTCTATTCTATTTGGTGCTTGTCTATCCTCTGAATTTGGTGATGGCTGCCTTCTACTTGGTGCTGCCTTGTGACTACAGCCCCCTTTGAATGTCCTTGCGGAGCCAGCCTTCTACTTGGTGCCTCTTGTTGAAGCATGTTGACCTGCTTCTGTGACTGTGGCTATACAGTGATCTGACCTAGCTGCTGTAAAGAGCCAGCAGCTGTTGCTGGCTCTTATTGAATTAATGAAGCTAGAGGAAGCTTTGAAAGCCCACCCCTTTGAGCTATGACCTGCAAGTAAAAGCAAGTGAGAAGTTGTGCCCTTCAATCTACTACATGTACCTAAATCAAACATGAATGTTCCACATAGAAAGTAAGGGAGAAGGCCCTCTGATGGAGAGGGACAATAACTTGCATCTTACTACATTTATGATTTTGTTAGCAACCACTCCAGGAGGGCAACTTAGATTCTGAAACTTCCTATGATTCCTCTCAAGCCACATTTGGTGCACATACACTGTGAATACTAGCTTAGCAGTTTTGGGGTGCAACCAACTAAACTGAGGCTGGGGAGCTTCTCTCTCTAACCTAGAGAGAGAAAGCTCCCTCCAGTCCGGCCCTCCAGTCCGGCCATCACCTTTTCCGGCGGGTAGTCACTGTTAATAACAGCAAGGACGGCAAGGGCAAAAGGCAAGGGAACATCTCTCTCTAGGGATGCTCTCCTCCATCGCCTCTCACCATTATCCCAGCCGGCCATTTACTTGGTCCAGATCTACTATCTCCGGTTGACTTTGGTTCAACCAGACTCATCACAGGTTCATCCTTCCGTCCATTCGTGGGCCGACTCCTACAGAACAGAACAAGAGCCGAGCTCTGCTCGATTTATGTCCTGGAAATCCCACTTTCAGGCACCTCTTCTGGGTGCTCAACAGTCTCATGGCCGTAGATGGCGGCTCAGATCGGCTGAGTTCCAAATCAGGTACGATCGAGCATGCCCCGTTCAGACCTCGGTCCGGCCAGGTCTCCACCCCAGCCGTGGCTCAACAGCCGTGGGTGGTCTCAACCCCGCCTCCGGTGGGCTCAACATCCGTGGCTCAACCCCATCCCCGCCTCCGGTGGGCTATCACGGCGACTTGGCAGTCACCTTGCTAACTGTGGATTTCACAGCCTTGCTCGGGCAGTCAAGGCCTCCGGCCAGATCTGCCAAGTGGGGCGGCCAGCCATCATCGCCAGCAGCCAGCAGTAAGGCAGCAGCTGGCAAAGCCAGACCAGGCCAGCCAGCCCAGGCCAGGGCTGAAAATCTCGTATCCATTGCGCCTTCAATTTGCGCTTTGCGCCCGATGGCAGGTTGGGCCTAAATTTCTTTTAAAAAAAAAAAAAGTGGCACGGATTCCAAACATAATTCCAAGTCCAATATTGGTTTATTGTCAATCTATTGCTGGACGAACGGGCCAGTCTGATGGTGTTATTAACCCCCGATAGGCGGTCATCTGTTGGACTGAAATCGGGGGTCGGGCTTATGGTCGAGCCTTTTATATCCCTAGAACCAGTTTTTTTTGCTCTAAGGTTGAGTGTAGTATTCATGTGGTCGTAGCTATTTTTGATTAGATTGAACTCCTTCCTAGTTAGGGGTAGCCTGCAGTAGCAGCAGCTGCAGGAGCCGATGATTAGATTATGGTTGGAGTTTGATTGAGCAGGGTAGTTGCCGGAGCTGTCATTGACTAGATTGGTGGATCCTCACTGATCGAAAAGGGTTGCTTTGCAGTCTGTTTCTGATTAGATTTGGTGGTTTGCACTGATCGAAAAGAGCAGCTTGGTCCACTTGAGGTTCGAGTGGCTACTTTTGGTGGCCTCTCTTTCTGTTCCGCTTTGAGTCGTTAGCGAGCCTAGGGGATTTGGGCGAGGTTGTAGTAGTCAGGGTGGAATGGGTGTGGTGTGCAGGGTACTTAGCAGGGTAGCCTTGTCGGATGCCGTCATCCCCTGGTCGAGCCTCTCTCAGTCCGAGTTCCTCTGTAGTAGTTGACTTCTGTTGAGCGGATATTATACTTGCTTTGGGGTGATGGAAGCCTCGGGTCTTGGTTTTCTTAGCCCAGCCTCGGAGGAGGAGGATCTCTCCTCAGCGCTGGTTATCATGTGGTCCATGTTGACCATGACTATCTACTTCAATTACCTTATTTCCTAGCCTGGCGGGTTGTGCCAGGAATAGCTCAATTTCATTTCAGTACATTTCATGGTTCTTTTCAGATCCATTTGTATCACATATGTCACTTTATTTTACTCTCCATGCGGGTTGTGCATGGTTACCGTACTTTTATCATTCTTGTTTTTTTTCTTTTCTTTTCCTCCTGGGGTATGCCCCTTGTAGGCTGTACATTCGATTAACCTTTTTTAATTTCAAGCTAAATTACCCAAAAAAAAAAATACTAGCTTAGCAATTGAGGTTGCCAAAGATTTACCCTTTAGAGAGGATAGTTTACTTACCCACTGAGTCCAAGTAGCCATACCAACCATATGAGGGGTCTTAGGAGACAGGATTGCCCTAATCCGAGTAGCCATAGGGCAATCAAAGAAGAGGTGTTCATGTGATTCGACACCCATACACAGGCTGCAAAGAGAGGATGATTTCATGCCAAACATGACTAATCTATCCTCAGTAGATAATTTATTAAGAATGGCCATCCAGGAGATCACACTACACCTAGGGATGTGTCCTGAAAACCACACCACATTGTGCCAAGTAACAGTAGGAAAGTGTGTTCTTAAATGTTCCCAAAGAGAGGAGATGGTAAACTTCCTGGAGGTATTGAGAGTCCAGAAACACCTATCCTCAATGTCAAGGTTAATGGGGACATCCTGAAGATTAGACCTTACATCATTAAGTTCAGGAGATTGAGTTATTGGGAAAGCCCACTGGTTATTCCTGATAATAGTCTGCACAGTGGCATCCTTGGGAAGACCCGCATCATACCTAATTCTAGGACCAAACCTAGGTAGAAGTGGGCCCAGGTGATGCCAGTTGTCAAACCACAAAGAAGTTAATTGGCCATTACCAATTGTATACTTTATGTGAGGCTGGATTAGAGGTCTAAGATTAAGAAGTTTCCGCCAGACCCAGGAGGGATCACTTGGGATTTTGACACTCCAAAAACTCCTACCCTAATTAAGTAAGACTTGACCCATTGGCACCACATGGATTGCTCCCCCCCCGAGACAAGGAACCATATATGTTTGGCTACAGCTGCCTTATTCCAAATCTCCAAGGATTTAAAACCCAAACCACCTTCTTTGATAGGGGAGCACAGGTGTTCCCATGAGACTTTGGCCCCGGTCCTCTTAAGATCAGGACCAGACCAGAAAAAGGCCCTAAGGATTGATTCAATCTCTTTAATAATCTTCTTAGGAAGAATAAAAAGAGATGACCAATAGGTTTGCATTGAGAAAAGTATAGACTTTATTAATTGTATCCTTCCAGCATAAGACAAATAAAGTATAGACTTTATTAGTTGATGAAAGTACTTTTCACCAACCCAATGTCGTGTGTGATAGAGCCATCCTCCAGTACCAAGCTAGAGATTCTGTTCCTATTCCTGGAATTATTAATAGTTTTGAAGAAAAAGGACGTACATTGATCCCCCAGCTTTAACCACTGAACTCTTGACTTTTGCTGAGCAAAACTTTCTTCTGCTCTAGCGTAAAGAAGGTACTTTTTACACAGATCACGTTCAGTGGCTTGCTTAGAGGGATCGTTGGGATGAGAACCAAGCTCTCTTTGGATGGTTTCCAATTGATGTTTAAGAGTGGCCACCCTGGCTGACAAATCACTAAACTCCTTATTGTTCAATTGTTTGAGGCCCTCCTGTAAATGCTTCAATTTCTCACAGACGCAGTACATTGGATTACCTAAGATTACCTTTCTCCGTACCTGCTGGACAGAATCCATGAATTTTGGATGTTCTGCCAGAAAATTAAAGAACCGAAAAGGCCTATTCCTAGTGGGGGTATTAGCTGTCAAATACACAATAGCAGGTGAATGATCGGATACACCAGGGTTGATAAAATGAGCATTGGACCAACAAAAATCTGTGATCCAACTATCATTAACTAAGACTCTATCAATCTTAGTGCTAATGTGAGCAACACCCAATTGTTTATTAGACCAAGTATATTGGCAACCAGAGTACCTAAGGTTGTATGGTTTCCAGGCCATATACCGAGGTGTAGTCTAATTACTTGGATGGCCCTTCTTCAAAGATTAAACACTGAGGATAGGCTTGTCCTGTTTGGGCTCAAATCCACCTCCCAATGTATATTGTGCCCTGACATGGAAAGCCATGCCCACCTATTTTTTGAGT
The DNA here is from genome assembly GCA_018127125.1 of Rhododendron griersonianum. Lineage (NCBI taxonomy): Eukaryota > Viridiplantae > Streptophyta > Magnoliopsida > Ericales > Ericaceae > Rhododendron > Rhododendron griersonianum. The sequence continues at coordinate 422,289 of JACTNZ010000016.1, read as the reverse complement.
GCCCTATGGCTACCCAAGTCAGGAGTATCCTGTCTCCCAAAGTCAGAACTGGCAGACTTGGGTGGATTGCCTCTCTATTTTGAGAGGTAAGTCTTTGGCCAACACTATTGCAAAGCTGGCTTTCACTGTATATGTTCATCATATTTGGATGGAAAGAAACCACAGAAAGTTCCAGAACTCCTCCTGCTCCCCCATTGTAGTTGCTCATAAAATCTCCAATGATATAAGGTCTAGGCTTTTGTCCTTGGCTAACCTACCTAGTGGTCCCCTTTCTAGACAACTAAAAATCCAATGGAACATTGTTTAGTGGTGTACTTCAAGCACTAACATAATGAGTCTTCCCTTGGTTTTATGAATTTAACATACTATCACATTTGCAGGTCATTGGTCAAGGGGGATACAGCTTCATGCTGCTCCTCCTTGATCTTAATGAGATTGATGAGCACAGAAACAGAAGCAGAAGCAGGGGAGAGCAGGAGCCACAGCCACAGATTAACATGCTTCAACAAGAAGAAGGCTGGATCCACATTCAAAAGGGCTGTAGTCAGACATGAAGCAGCAAGGGCTATACTTCAGCTCAGGTTCTATTTACTTCTATTATTCAGGTAGTTACCTTAATCTTTGTGGTGCACTGCTCCATCTACTTCTATTATTCAGGTAGTTGCTAGTGGACTGATTTCTGATTCTGCTAGTTCACTGCTCCATTTGACTGATTGCCTAACCATTAGGGGCTGTCGTGGGATCTCCCTTCGCAGAGGGGGACGTCCTCTGCATTGCATCACATTTTACATTGCATTATGTGTAGCTGCATTTCTGCTGCTATCCTGAACTGTTCTGTTGTGCATAAGATTCAGAAGTTGATGACTGTTGATAGACAGATTCAGTCATCAGTCCACACATGCATAAGTTGATTCAGAAGTTACTTATGCACAACAGTCCACACATGCCTTTCAAGGCAGTCTCACTGTTATGAACACACCAATCAAACTATTTTTTTTTTTGGTTAAAACAGCTTGAAATAAAGAAAGAGGCTAAGCGAATATACAGCCTACAAGGGGCATACCCCAGGAGGAAAAGAAAAAGAAAAAGAAAAGTAAAGAAAATTACCTAAGCCAAGTGGCTACATGAGATAACTAACATGCAGTGTTTCCAATCCATCTAGAAGAGGGAAGGAAAACAATGCCAATGCAGGACATTACAAAGCATTTGAGCTTGAGCTTATGAAACTTATACCAATCAAACTGACTGGACTAATTACAAGAACACAAAGCATTTGAGCTTGAGCTTGGAATCAACTTCACAGCAGAATGCAGAACAGGGCAGAAAGGCAAAGCTGGACTGACTGCCATTACCGGACAGCAGAAATCCTCAGATGCTTCCCCTCATTGTGAAACACTAGTCTTGCCAAAGACATGCATCGTTGAATATGAAGTTGATTATCAAAATGCAATACAACTTAGAACTGAACAAGGTGGGACTTCATTTGAGCATCAAAATGCAGAATATCAAGGCAACTTCAGAACTTAACAAGGCAGATCTGAAGCTGAATTCAGAACAGGTCAGGCAGTCCCAAAACTGGACAGCAACAACAGTTGGTAGAAATGCAGATGCTGGACAGAATCTAAAACAGAACAGGACAGTAGCATGATGTAGCTAGTGACTATGCAGAGGACGTCCCCCTCTGCGAAGGGAGATCCCAACGACAGCCCCCATTGGTTAGGCAAAACAACATAAAGAAGCTGAGCATAACAGTCTGCACTTTCATAACATAACATAACAAAATAGAACTGAAACCATCATAGCAGAGCTAGTAGCTGTACTTTCCTTACAAAATACTAAACGAATTAGCAATGGAGTCAAACACTTGGAAAAACCACCAGCTAGCAGCCACTAACACAGCAATACACTTGGAAAAACCTCATAACAGTCATCAAATGAGGGACAACAACATGTTCAGAACAGGTTCAGAACATCAGAATCTACTGTCGTAACAGTCATCAACACCATATGTACATAACAGTCATCAAAGTGCATTGATCAGGCTTCTGACTATGGGACACAACATAGAACAAGGCTACAAAAACTACCACTAGAAGCAACAGGCTGCTGCTGTCCACAGCAGTGCAGCAGCAGCAGTAACAGATTACAGAGCAGTATAGCAGCAAAAAACTACTGAAGCTCAAAATAGTATAACAGATAACAGAGCAGTACTGAAGCTCACAACTACTCCCTAGTAACCACACACCTCTCACTCTCAAGATCAAAACCAAGAGCTGGGTATCCACCTTCTCCCTCTACTAATTCTCACATGATTCCCCCACTAATTATTACCTCCTCTCACAAGGATTGATGGGGAACTAGCACACAACTCACTGGGATATCTCACAATATAGTAGGGACACACAACTGCTGTACATTCCAAGGCAGCCAAAGGGAGTAAGTTAACCACCTGAATACTTAGAAGTAATAGGAGCCCAATGACTGCTTAACCCTTCTGAATCCCCCCTTGAACTACGACTGCTGAACCCTTCTGCCAGAACTCAGTGTGACTTTACTTAGAAGTAATAGATAGAAGCTGATTGAACCAGTCACAGTGACTGCTGAACCTTCTGAATCCCCCTTGAGTGGAGCAGTGACCTGAATACTTAGAAGTAATAGGATTCTGACTGCTTAACCCTTCTGAATCATCCCTTGGACTATGACTGCTGAACTATGACAGCCTCTCCTGCCCAGAAAGCCACCTCTGATATGAGTCTGTCCAGAAAATGAACCTGCCCATCTGAAACATACAGCTAGCGAGGTACATTAGACTTAACTCACAACATTATTCCACTCATTTACAATCAACTCTGCTTGTGAATGGGGAAGATTAGAAAGTGATAAAAGCCGTGCTCTCACCATGTTGCAAATTTTATGAACAATTATCTCCCAAGTACATGATTGATTCTGGAATTTCCTCAAATTTCTTTCAATCCAGATATGATAAACGGTTACTGTAAACCCCAATCTAGTAACTACACTTTTGAGAGTTTTGCCCTTAAAACTTGATAACAGAGTTACCCAGTCTGCCCAAGATCTAGCAGGCCAAGTGACATGGAGCTTGGCCTGAATGGTATCCCACACCTGACTAGTGAAAGGGCAATTAAAAAGGAGATGATCGTGACTTTCACTCCCTTGACACAAACCGCAAAGTGGGGAAACATTCAGACCAAATGACACGAGTCTATCCGCAGTGGCTAGCCTATTTTGAATGGCAAGCCATGTGATAAAGCTGCATTTTGGTACATGCGCAGAGAACCACACTATCTTATACCACAAGGCCTTAGGAAAGGGGGATCTCAACTTGTCCCATAGGGAGGAAATTGTGAACTGCCCATTGGAAGTAAGTGTCCACCTTTTCTGATCTGCCCCATTCAACCTGGACTGAACCACTGGTGGCAAAGTGTTTCTCACCTCATTTAGTTCAAACGTTTGGGTAATGGGAAAAATCCAATTTGAACCATCTATAATGCGAGAGACGAAGGCATCACGTGGGATGCCAGAGTCATACACAATCCTAGGACCAAATCTATCCGTTAAAGGACCGAGAGGATGCCAATTATCATTCCACAAAGATATTGAATTCCCATTACCTAGTATGCAAAGGACATAAGGTTTAACTAAGGGCCTGAGATTCAGAAGCTTCCTCCAGCCCCATGTACAATCACTAGGTAATTTGAGATGCCAAAAACTCCTACCTTTTATTAAGTATGATTTGACCCATTGACACCACATGGATTGTTCTCCCCCAGAGATCAGGAACCAAATATGTTTTGCGATGGCAGCCTTGTTCCAAACTTGTAAAGATTTGAAACCAAGACCCCCTTCCTCTTTAGGGGAGCACAAATGCTCCCAAGAAACTTTAGCTCCAGTTTTCTTTAGATCAGGGCCAGACCAAAGAAAAGCCCTAAGAATTGACTCAATTTCCTTGATTACCTTTTTGGGGAGGATAAACAAGGAAGACCAGTATGTTTGTATGGAGAATAGCACATTCTTAATAAGTTGAACCCTACCAGCATAGGTGAGGTCTCTATTGGTCCAAGTCTTAGTCCTAGCTATCATGCTCTCCACTAAACGTTGACAATCCGAAGCCCTAAGCTTAGTGGAGAGGAGGGGAACACCCAAATATCTGACAGGAAGGGTGCCCTCCTGGAATCTTAGAACGTCCATAATGGCAGTTCTAGTGACAGTGCTGACCCCAGAGAAGTATACGCTACTTTTCTCAGGGTTAGGAGAGAGACCAGACAAAGCTTGGAACTCTGTGAGGGCCTCCTGAATAAGGTTGATGGAAGACAATTCACCCTTGCAAAAAATCATAAGGTCGTCCGCAAAGCAAAGGTTGATGATCTTAGTCTTTCCACACCTCCAATGGAAGTGAAAATCAGGCAGCATGGATTTCTCTCTAAGTAGACAAGTGAGAATTTCCATAACAATGACAAAGAGGTACGAGGATAGAGGGTCACCTTGTCGTAGACCTTTTTGCCCTATAATGTAACCAGTGGTCTCCCCATTTAAGCTAAAGGTGTAGTTAGCAGTGGTAACACAAGCTTGAAGCCATTTGATCATTGTAGGATGGAAATTCATAGAGGACAAAATATCCCAGAGAAATTCCCATCTGACATTATCATAGGCTTTCCTAATGTCTACTTTCATCGCACATCTTGGGGATGAGGATGATTTATGATACCCCCGCATTAGTTCCTGGGTGAGAAAGATGTTGTCAGCAATCCTCCTCCCTTTAACAAACCCCGATTGAACCGGATCAATTAGAGCAGGTAGGGCATTCTGGAGTCTTTTGGCAAGAATTCTAGCAATGCATTTGTAAATAGTGTTACAACACGAAATAGGTCTAAAATCCCCCACTTTGGACGAGTTAGGGATCTTTGGAACAAGAGCTACCATGGTAGAGTTGGCCTTCCTAAGTAGTTTACCGGATCTAAAGAAGGTCTTGACTGCTGCAGTGACCTCATGGCCAATGATCGGCCACGCCTTTTTGAAGAACCCAGCATTGTAACCATCCGGACCAGGGGCTTTGTTGGGATTGAGAGACCAAAGTGTGTCTTTGATCTCTTGATCAGTGACCTCCACAATCATCTCCAGCTTTTGATTATCAGATAGTCTCCTATTTACTAACTGCTGGATTCTGCTATGACCTTGATAGGCATCATGATGGGCAGAACCAAGCAAATTAGAGTAAAAGCTCACAAAATTTGACTTAATGACCTCAATGTCATGAGTGATAGACCCATCCTCTAAGACCAGACTAGTTATTTTATTTCTATTTCTTGCATTAGTCACAGACTTGAAGAAATAGGAGGTACACTGATCGCCCAACTTTAGCCACTGGATTCGAGACTTTTGCTTAGCTAAACTTTCCTCAGCCCTAAGCAGTATGAGGAGCTGTTTGTAAACTGTTCTTTCCTGGCTAATCAATGAAGGATTAGGATTATGAGAACTCAGAGCATGCTGCAAGGAGTCTAGTTGTTGTCTGACATCAACTACTCTAGCAGAGACATCACTGAAATCTCTAGTATTCATTTGTTTAAATTCACCTTGCAACAATTTGAGCTTCTCACAGACACAAAACATTGGATTCCCAATAATCACCCTCCTCCAAACTCTCTGAACAACAGCCAAAAATTGAGGGTGGTCTGCTAGGAAATTGAAAAACTTAAATGGTTTATTTGAACTTCTAGGGCTCGGAAGAATATATGTAATGGCAGGAGAGTGATCAGAGATCCCAGGAGGCGGGAAATGAGCATAAGAGCGGTTATAAACCTTCATCCAATTCTCATTGACTAAGACTCGATCCAACTTTGAACTAACAAAATGTGAGGGGTCCTGCTTGTTGGCCCAGGTGAGATAGCAACCAGTATACCGGAGATCATCCAGCCCCAAGGTATACAAACAACTATTAAGGTCATCCATATAAGGAGGCCAGGAAGCAGTTCCTCCAGCCTTCTCCCTGGGGAACCTAATGACATTAAAATCACCAAGCACAATCCAGGGGGAAGTGGTGCTTAGGTGATGAAGTCTAGCCCATAAGGCCTGCCTATTTAGATAGTTGTTCTCTCCATACACAAATGTTGCAAAAAAGGGGGGGTCACCACATTTAGGTTGTACCTCACAGTGTATAAATTGTTCAGATTGGTCAAGGACCTGAATTTGAACAACATTGGGATCCCAACACACAAAAATCCTGCCTAAAGGAGCTTGGGGATAGTTGTTCACAAAACTCCACTGAGAGCATACATGTTTTATCACTCTAGATGCTTTATCCTCCTTTATTTTATGTTCTATTAAACCCACAATTGATAACTTGTTCTTATTTACAAAACACTTAACCTCTTTTTGTTTGACTGGGTCATTGAGACCCCTGATGTTCCAAAAACCAAAGTTAAGAGGGTGTATAGACATAAAACAATTATTCAAGCAGAGCTAATAATAAAGATGGCAGAAGATAGAAGTATAAAGCATACTGCCCTGACAAAAAGGATATGAATGAGTTAGGTTCTTCCTCTAGATCTCAGAGCCTGCTCCTTTGCAAGCTTCTTCAATTTTTTTTGAGCGGATCTGGATATAACCTCCTGAAAGTTAACTTTGAGATCTTCTTTTGAGGCTTTATCCCGCACTTCTGAACCTTGGGGATCAGGTGGTTTAGGAGAGAGTGTTTGGTTTACCATTCCATCCCTTGGTACAGTTGAAAGGATTGGATCTGACCTGCTGCCCATGCTTTCCAAGTGGGATTGGGGCTGTGGAACTTCATGACAGCTACTGACCACTCTCTCAAGAACTCCTAATAGTTCCTCTTCAGATTCTGCCTCATTCAAAAGGTCGACTGGACTGATTACATGTTGCTTCTGAGGCAGGGCAGGGCTGCCCCTAACGGAATTCAGCGGGTCAACAGGTTTGTCGGTGAAATCAAGTGATCTACTTGCCAGTACTCCATCTGGAACAATCTCTGAAACAGCAGCCACATCTAGAAGGATAGTAGGGTTGGTTGGAGTAGTACTCAAGGTTGTGTCAGGCTCTTGTTTTTTATTACCTAAGGGTGGTGCCTTAGAACATTGGAAGTGACCAAAAACTTTGCATTCCCTACACAGTGAGGGTAACACCTGATATTCAATAGGGACCACAACTGAATTGTCCCCTACAGTAATACTCACATCATCAGGAAGGTCATGCTCAGCACTAATTTCGATGCAAACTCTTGCACTAGTTGACTTAGTCTGTAGAAGGCCTGGTTGCCTTGAAGTTTTGGCTGTGGCCTGGTCCACATGTAGTGGTCTGCCAATGGTACTTGCCACCCTACTTAAACACTCTTGGTTCCATAATTCCAAGGGTAGGTTGTGCAACCTCACCCATACCGGGATATGAGAAGGTTGTTCTTTGACTGGTTGCATCATTCTATGCCAGTCTTTGAGGACTAGATATCTTTGGGAAAAGAAATAGGGGCCCCCATCCAAAACAATTTGCTTAGCCTGTTCGTCTCTAAATTCGAAAAGGTAGCACCCTGCTACATCCGGTTTGACAGCCACAAACAGCTCTTTCCACTGATTCTTGGCAGTGGAGTGAACCAAAGGGTAGGCCATTTTCCCATCTAGGAAATGGCCTACTAGATACTTGTTCCATAACCCAACGTCAGTAAGTTCGACATCAATTTCTACTCTAGCTTCTTTCCCTTGAAACAAGTCAGGATGAAAGTCTAGTTTCACATCCTCAGACGGACTTTGCGATTGTAGTAGGGCTGCCCAGTTTTTAGGTTTGGGTTTGGGACCATTCTGAGCCTGTCGGGGTCTATTGGAAGTCCATGGCCTCCTGGGTTTGGTGTCAATTTCATCATACCCCCTATTGGGGTCCTCCTCTGGTTTCCCCTTTGCGTTAAACAGACGCGTAGAAGTGGTTTTAGGGCTACGTACCTGTTTTTGAAGAAGATCGGTTTGTTGTTGATTCTGAGAGGAACTCCCATGGTCAATAATCACTTCTGTTCCAGAATTGATCACTTCGTATTTTTGTTTGCGAGCCCGCTCCTCAGCTTCCAATTTCAAACCCTCCTCAAAGAGCGCCTGTTGAATCTTCCTAGAGGGGCTGGATTTCTTGTTTGGAGAGACCTGTTTCTCAGCTTCTCTCCATGACTGCTGTATACTCAGTAACTTGGCTGTAACCACATCTAGAATAAATGGATCTTCAGAAGAGTTGAGCTCGTCCTCCAGGTGACCCACGATTTGAAGCATACGAGCTTCGGATTCTGTACGCATGCCTTCCTTCTGAGGCACCTTTTGCGGCTGATGGACTGGTTCCGTCTGGTTGTACCTGGGACTGTGAGCCCTAGATTTCTCAGCCGAGTTAGGACTGAGCTTCCCAACCTCAGCTGAAGATGCCGAAGGAATAGTGGTTCGAATAGTAGACTCGAGGATGAAACCTCTTGAAACATTCGGTTTTAGGGCTTGCAGGTCCGACTGAATCGGAGCAGGCGTGGATTCGAGTGAAATGGATTTGGAATTGCTGAGATTTTGGTGAGTGGAAGTTGGACCACGGATCTTTCTTCGCAGTTCATTGGAATCGACAGCTCTGATTCCAATTCCATCAGCCATGGAGATCGTACCGTCCCCCATTATGAACAGTACTGGAATCGCCTAAATCGCCTAACCCATTACTAGTGTGGGAGTTGATCACTGCTACTGTTCCTTAGTAGCTCTATTGATACCAATCAAACTATTATCTGCACTTTGTCTGTAACGTAGCTTGATCACTGGTTTATCTTTTCTAAATTTAGCCTAACCAATTGGGGCTGTCATTGGGATCTCCCTTCGCAGAGGGGGACGACCTCTGCATTGTATATTGTATATGTTTTTGTTATGGTGAACCTTAGTTCAATTCTAAGGGAGCTTCAGAAGTTTTTGGAGTTCTGGGCTGTTCACAGCAGCAGGCTGAATGCTGCTGCTGAGTTGTGACTGTTTTGTATTGTGACTGTTTTGCTAGTCCTAATTGTTAACTAGATGGAGACTACTAGTCATGCAAAAGAAAAACAGTTAAACACGTGACGGTAAGTAGGTGTTTAGACTACTAGTCATGCAAAAGAAAAACAGTTAAACACGTGACGGTTAGTAGGTTTTTAGACTACTATTCCTGTGAAGACAAGATGGTGAAAAGAAAAGAAAAGAAAAGGAAGAAAAGAAAAGAAAAGGAAAACAAAAAGAAAGCCTACGCCAAATGGCTACATAGGACTAGAGGTATAAAGCATCTGTTTCCTATCCATCTAACAGAGGGATACAAAACAAATGGCAAAATGTGATAGGTAGAAGATACAACCACTACAACCACTATACATGATACTGAAATAACTGAACATACTGAAAACTAAACTTGAATTTAACTTGAATTTAAACTTGAATCCACTCAATAACTGATCCCATGATCAACTGGTAGAGGATACACCAATGCAGAACTGATGCAGCTAGCAGCAGCAGCAGCCTGCCATTGCGGACACAACCATCAGCAGCAGCAGCAGTCCATATCACAGCCCTGCTGGATTGTCTTTGTGTGCTTGAACAGGTGCAGAATTCAGGTGCTTGATCCAACTAGGGCCAGAATTCTGGAATTGAACCTCAGTCAACAGGTGATGATGATCATTGAACCTCACAACCAGCTTTGTGCTCAGGTGCAGAAATCAGGTGCAGGGTGCAGAATGCTTGATCATATCACAGCTAGGGATAAGCCTTCTAACAAATGTATCTCCATCTAGTTAACAATTAGGACTAGCAAAACAGTCACAATACAAAACAGTCACAACTCAGCAGCAGCATTCAGCCTGCTGCTGTGAACAGCCCAGAACTCCAAAAACTTCTGAAGCTCCCTTAGAATTGAACTAAGGTTCACCATAACAAAAACATATACAATATACAATGCAGAGGTCGTCCCCCTCTGCGAAGGGAGATCCCAATGACAGCCCCAATTGGTTAGGCTAAATTTAGAAAAGATAAACCAGTGATCAAGCTACGTTACAGACAAAGTGCAGATAATAGTTTGATTGGTGTGTTCATAACAGTGAGACTGCCTTGAAAGGCATGTGTGGACTGTTGTGCATAAGTAACTTCTGAATCAACTTATGCATGTGTGGACTGATGACTGAATCTGTCTATCAACAGTCATCAACTTCTGAATCTTATGCACAACAGAACAGTTCAGGATAGCAGCAGAAATGCAGCTACACATAATGCAATGTAAAATGTGATGCAATGCAGAGGACGTCCCCCTCTGCGAAGGGAGATCCCACGACAGCCCCTAATGGTTAGGCAATCAGTCAAATGGAGCAGTGAACTAGCAGAATCAGAAATCAGTCCACTAGCAACTACCTGAATAATAGAAGTAGATGGAGCAGTGCACCACAAAGATTAAGGTAACTACCTGAATAATAGAAGTAAATAGAACCTGAGCTGAAGTATAGCCCTTGCTGCTTCATGTCTGACTACAGCCCTTTTGAATGTGGATCCAGCCTTCTTCTTGTTGAAGCATGTTAATCTGTGGCTGTGGCTCCTGCTCTCCCCTGCTTCTGCTTCTGTTTCTGTGCTCATCAATCTCATTAAGATCAAGGAGGAGCAGCATGAAGCTGTATCCCCCTTGACCAATGACCTGCAAATGTGATAGTATGTTAAATTCATAAAACCAAGGGAAGACTCATTATGTTAGTGCTTGAAGTACACCACTAAACAATGTTCCATTGGATTTTTAGTTGTCTAGAAAGGGGACCACTAGGTAGGTTAGCCAAGGACAAAAGCCTAGACCTTATATCATTGGAGATTTTATGAGCAACTACAATGGGGGAGCAGGAGGAGTTCTGGAACTTTCTGTGGTTTCTTTCCATCCAAATATGATGAACATATACAGTGAAAGCCAGCTTTGCAATAGTGTTGGCCAAAGACTTACCTCTCAAAATAGAGAGGCAATCCACCCAAGTCTGCCAGTTCTGATGTCCTTGCATGTGGGGGACTTTGGGAGACAGGATACTCTTGATTTGGGTAGCCATAGGGCACTCAAAAAATAGGTGGGCATGGCTTTCCATGTCAGGGCACAATATACATTGGGAGGTGGATTTGAGCCCAAACAGGACAAGCCTATCCTCAGTGTTTAATCTTTGAAGAAGGGCCATCCAAGTAATTAGACTACACCTCGGTATATGGCCTGGAAACCATACAACCTTAGGTACTCTGGTTGCCAATACACTTGGTCTAATAAACAATTGGGTGTTGCTCACATTAGCACTAAGATTGATAGAGTCTTAGTTAATGATAGTTGGATCACAGATTTCTGTTGGTCCAATGCTCATTTTATCAACCCTGGTGTATCCGATCATTCACCTGCTGTTGTGTATTTGACAGCTAATACGCCCACTAGGAATAGGCCTTTTCGGTTCTTTAATTTTCTGGCAGAACATCCAAAATTCATGGAATCTGTCCAGCAGGTATGGAGAAAGGTAATCTTAGGTAATCCAATGTACTGCGTCTGTGAGAAATTGAAGCATTTACAGGAGGGCCTCAAACAATTGAACAATAAGGAGTTTAGTGATTTGTCAGCCAGGGTGGCCACTCTTAAACATCAATTGGAAACCATCCAAAGAGAGCTTGGTTCTCATCCCAACGATCCCTCTAAGCAAGCCACTGAACGTGATCTGTGTAAAAAGTACCTTCTTTATGCTAGAGCAGAAGAAAGTTTTGCTCAGCAACTCGATGAAAGGATTCTGACAGGGGCGATTTCTGACAAGGGTATGGCGATTCCAGGTGAGGTCATGGCTTTACAGTGATCTCATCCATGGCAGACGGCACGATCTCTTTCTCGGAAGGGCTGGGTAGCAAGGCCCAGGACTCAAATGAGATTCGTCGGAAACAGAAGAACCTAACACAACTCGATGAAAATTCCGTCCTAGCTCTGAACTCAGATGAGCATCGAAGGACTCAAGAACTGCGCATGGAAAACCCCAAAATAGGGATTCCGGTTACTCTAAATCCACAAGGATCGAGCATCTCAGCCGATTCTGACCTAAGAAGAACCAGATCGGCTCAGTCTTCGTCTCCAAATGGCGCTGGGGTTCACAGCCCTAAATCGCCCAAGAACATGAGCCCGGCGAGAAAACTTCAACAGGTTTTCTTCGAAGAAGGGTTGCGGGTAGATGCTGAAGCAGCTAACAAGAATATGGGTCCAACATCAACTGCTAACGGCATTGGGGAGAATAGCCCTAATCCGAAGGAAGGCATGCGCTCGAATTCTGAAGCTCGGATGCTTGAAATCGTGGGTAAGTTGGAGGACGAACTCAACACCTCGGAAGATCCATTCATCCTAGATGTGCTCACAGCCAAGCTACTGAGTATACAACAGGAATGGAATAAATCTGGAAAACAAGCGGAGGAGCAAGCCTCTCCTCTACAGAGCACTAGCACCCAGAGTCCTAAATCAGGAGCAGCAACTGCTAACGGCACTGGGGAGAATAACCCTAATTCGCAGCTTAGCCCCAAAACTGTGCAGAAAACCCAACAAGCCATTTTCGAAGATGGTCTGATGAAGGAGGCCGAAGCTAAGGCACGAGTGATTCACCTCCACGGAAACACTTACCAGTTTCAACGTACTCCATCAGAGGTAAGGAAACTGAACCCTATCTCACAGCAGCTTCCATCAACCTCTGTCCTTAAAACTGCAGAAATGCCTAAAGTATCTTCAGTAAATGCACCTCACTCTAGGTCGCTGAATAATGGTAATCAATCAACATCTCGAAATTCTTTTATTCCTGGTCAACATCCCCAATTCAAACCAAAACAGAAAAATGACCAGGCTAAACCCAAAAACTGGGCTTCCCTGCTGCAGTCCCAAAGCCCCTCAATGGATATGAAGCTTGAGTTTTATCCTGACCTACTGAGAGGGAAAGAAGCCCAGGTGGAGATCGATATTGAACTAACAGATGTAGGTATGTGGACCAAATACTTAGTGGGTCACTTCCTCGATGGGAACATGCCTTACCCCTTGGTAGCCTCCACTGCTAGATATCAGTGGAAGGAGTTATTTGTGGCAGTCAAGCCGGATGTTGGAGGCTGTTATCTATTTGAATTTAGGGATGAACAGGCCAAACAACAAGTGTTGGATGGGGGTCCCTACTTCTTCTCTCAAAAATATTTGGTACTTAAAGACTGGCACCGTATGATGAAACCAGTAAAGGAACAACCTTCTCATATTCCAGCATGGGTTAAACTTCATAATCTACCCCTAGAGCTATGGAATCAAGAGTGCTTGAGCAGGATAGCTAGTACCATTGGTAAGCCACTACATGTGGACCAAGCCACAGCCAAAACCTCAAGACAGCCAGGTCTTTTGCACACAAAATCAACAAATGCTAGAATATGTATAGAGATCAGTGCTGAACATGAACTTCCAGATGAAGTTAGAATAACTGTGGAGGGAGAATCAGTTGTGGTGTTTGTTGAATATCAAGTCTTACCTTTACTCTGCAAGGAGTGCCAAGTCTTTGGCCACTCATCTGACCATTGCTCCAAGAAACCACCTCCAATTACCAGCCAGCCACTTCAGGAATGGACAGTGGTAGGTAGTGGGAAACTGAGAGCTAACCCTCCTTACACATTCCCAGGCTCTACATCAACTACCCTACCTTCCTCCACCAAGCATGAGGGTAAACCTCAAGCAGAGCTTACTGATTCAGATGATGACTCAGACGAAAAATTAGAAAAGGTTCTTGAGAGTATAGTGAGCAGCTCTCAAGAGAAGTTGACTCTGTCTCAAAGTACAGAAGCTAACCCTCCTCTGATCCCAACAGTCAGTTCTGCCTTTGCCATTGAGGAGGCTGCTCATAACCTTAAAGAACTTAATCCCCTGTCTCTGCAAGAGCTTACAGTCCCTTCTAACCAAACTGAAACATTAGAAAGAGTGGGGGCCAATAAGGAAGAAGCAGAACCCCCTAATCAGCAGACTACAAGCCCAAACCCTGCTGCATTTATAACCAGATCAGCAGCCAAAAAAGCTGCCAAAATGGCTGCCAAACTCAAGGACAAAGAACCTCCAGATCTCATTCCAGATATCAAACTTACCGGAGGAGGTTTTTTTGGGTAAATCAGCTTGAAATAAAAAAAGGGCTAACCGAATATACAGCCTACAAGGGGCATACCCCAGGAGGAAAGAGAAAAAAAAGGAAAGAAAAGAAAACGAAAACAAAAGGAAAGCCTATGCCAAACGGCTACATAGGACTAGAGGTAAACAGAGCATCTGTTTCCTATCCATCTAACAGAGAGGGATACAAAACAAATGGCAAAATGGTTACAACCACTATACATGATACTTGAAATAACTGTGCATACTTGAAAGTACTTTGCTGTGCTGCTGCATGTTCTGAACTTTGCTGTGCTGCTGCATGTTCTGAACCTTACAAAGCTGCTGTTGCATGTTCTGCTCAATACACCACATGACTTGCAGTCTAGTTGTGAAGCTAGTTCTGATTTTTGCTTTTGCTGCTTCCTGCTGTCCTGCTAGTGGATCATCAACTGTTGTTGCTGCTGTTGTGAGCAACAAAACTATAATGCATCAGAACTATATGAAGCTTGCCTGTTATGCATCAGAACTATAATGCACATGCTTGTTGCTGCTCCTTAGTATAATGCACATGCAATGGCCTTGTTGCTGCTCCTTAGTATAATGCACATGACAGAACCTTGTGCATACCCTAGTGCATCAGAACTCCTGAACGTGAACTCAATAACAGGTCCAAAAACTTTTGAAGCTCCCTTAGAAGCTCCAAAAACTTCTGAAGCTCCAAAGACTTCTCAATAGTATGGTGATCAGCAGCAGATCCGTACAGGATGTTCATCATAACATATGCTAAACTAAGGTTCACCACAACAAAACATATACAATGCAGAGGACGTCCCCCTCTGCGAAGGGAGATCCCAATGACAGCCCCAATTGGTTAGGCTAAAATTAGAAAAATAAAACCACTGAACAAGTCAACCTCCTAGTCAACTTAAGCAGTCCACCGGAGGAGGTTCTGGTAAAGCATGGCAGCAGAGGAAACATAAGAACTTTGCAAAGAGCTCTTCTAACAAATCAGGGAAGTAACCTTCTTTCCTACCTTTGTCTGATTAATACAGTATTTACCTTTAATTTTTTCAATTCTGTTTGTAGCTGTCTAGTGTTTAATGGATTGTGAGTCTTCACATTTTGGGTTTTGGAACTTGAGGGGCCTTAATGACCCTCTCAAACAAAGGGAGGCAAAAAATTGGGTTGTTAAGAATAAACTATCCTTAATTGGTCTTATTGAGCATAAAATCAAAGAATCCAATGTAACTAGAGTAGTCAACACCATGCTCCCTCATTGGAATTTTGTTAGCAATCATTCCTGCTCTCCTATGGGGCGTATTTTGATTTGTTGGAACCCCCTGTTGTTTAATGTACAAGTCCAGTTTCAGTCCAATCAGATTATTCATTGTAAGGTGCAATCTTGTAATGGCCAGTTTTCTTTTGATGCCACCTTTATATATGGAGCAACTAGTTACTTGGAAAGGCAACAACTATGGGCTCAATTACAGCAGCTTTGTGTGGTTACCCCTTGGGTAGTGTTAGGTGACTTCAATGCATTGAGGTCTCCCCTTGAAAAAGTAGGTGGGGACAGAAATTGGTTGCCCTGGATGGAGGAATTCAATTCTTGTATCCAATCAACTGAATTACTTGATCTCAGGTATACTGGTTGCCAGTACACTTGGTCTAATAAACAACTGGGAGATGCTCATATAAGTTCCAAGATTGATAGGGTTTTAGTTAATGAGAGTTGGGTCAAAGATTTCTGCTGGTCCAATGCACATTTTCTCAGCCCTGGTGTGTCTGATCATTCCCCTGCAGTTGTGTATTTGACAACTGCCTCACCTACTAAGAAAAGGCCTTTTAGGTTCTTCAACTTTTTAGCTGAGGAGCTTCTCTCTCTAGCTTAGAGAGAGAAAGCAACCCTTCGGCCAGGCAGCCCCCAGCCATAGCAGCCAGGCCTCCGGCCGGCCACCAACAGCAGCAGCCAAGGCCACTGGCCATCAGAAGCAGCAGCTACGGGCTAAGGGTGTACGCCTGGCCACCACGCCGGTCTCCCACTACGTTGGCAGCAGCAGCAGCCATGTCGGGCAAGGGAGCCCCTCGCACGACAGGGGCTCTCCTCCACCGCCCTCCCACTCCGGTCTGAAGCTCATCGCCATGGTTTCGTCCTACCTCAACCCCGCCGTGAACCGGTGGGTTCTATCTCAGATGTACTTTGAGCAGATCTGAATCAACCTCAACCCGGCAACACCACGAAGCCGGCCTTCATCCGACTACCACAGCTGGCCGCAGCAGTCCACAACTGGCCTTCGAAGGCCGTTCCACCCACGGCCGGCCGTCTCAGGCCCGGCCAGTACAGCAATCGCCATTGGGGGCGGCGCCGTCCAGATCTGGCCCGTTCAGATCCGGCCGTTCAACAGGCCGCCGGCAGTGG
This sequence comes from Rhododendron griersonianum, assembly GCA_018127125.1. NCBI lineage: Eukaryota > Viridiplantae > Streptophyta > Magnoliopsida > Ericales > Ericaceae > Rhododendron > Rhododendron griersonianum. The sequence goes on along the minus strand of JACTNZ010000016.1, from coordinate 405,746 downwards.
TCACTCCACTGTGGGTTCCTCTTCCCACCACGAACAACCGCCGTGGCCTCCAGCCACCGTGGCCTCCATCACCGCCGTGGCCTCCAGCCGCCGTGGCCTCCATCACAGCCGTGGCTTTATTGCTTGGCGGTGAACTCCGGCCGGAGTGAGCCAAGCCAGGCCACCCAGCTAGCCCGGGCAATCCCAGCCAGCCCGGGCAGCAGCAGCAGAAGGCGTCAGCCCAGCCCGGGCACCTGGCTTTTTTAGGCCAGCCCGGCCAACAAACAATCCAGCCACAGAACAGCCAAGCAAGCCAGCCTGGGCAGGCCATCCTGTGTGGCTCGGGCGGAGGGGGTAGCAGCAGTGCTGTCCGTGACTGTTCTGCTCGGGCAGAGGCTAGGCAGCAGCTTCTGCCCGGGCGTTTCGAGTCTTACTCTCGTCCAGCAGGCGGCAGCAGGCTGCAGGCAGCAGCAGCGGCAGGCATCAGCCCGCCCGATGGCAGGCCAGCCCGGGCAGGCAAGCGGGCTAGTGGCTCGGGCAGTGGGGGTAGTATCCCTTACTTTACCATTATGCAATGCAGCCATACTCTTTGCACTTATCTATTTATTGTCATATTGTTGCTGGACTTAAGGGCCAGTTTACTGTTAGATTTTGCAACCCCCGATAGGCAGTCATCTGTTGGACTGAAATCGGGGGCGGGCTCTTCGTAGAGCCCTCTGTATCCTAGTTAAGGGGCTATCTCGCAGTAGCAGCAGCTGTGGGCGCCGATGATCAGATTATGGATGAGTCTGATCGAAAGAGGTAGTTGCCGGAGCTATTATTGACTAGATTGGTGGATCCTTGCTGATCGAAAGGGGTAGTTTTGCAGTCTGTTTCTGATTAGATTTAGTGGTTGCACTGATCGAAAAGAGCAGCTTGGTCCACTTGTGGTTTGGGGGGCTACTTTTGGTGGTCCCTCTTCCTGTTCCGCTAAGAGCAGTTAGCGAGCCTTGGGGATTTGGGCGAGGTTGTAGTAGTCTGGTTGGAATGGGCGTGGTGTGTAGGGTGCTTAGCAGGGTAGCCTTGTCGGATGCCGACATCTCCAGTTCGAACCTCTCGGTCCGAGTCCCTCTGTAGTAGTTGACTTCTTTTGAGTGGGTATTATGCTAGCTTCGGGGTGAGGGGCTTCTCGGTTCTTGGATTTCTTATCCCAGCCTTGGAGGAGGAGGATCTCTCCTCAGCGCAGGTTATCATGTGGTCATCGTTGACCAAGACTATCTACTTTACTTACATTAATTCCTAGCCTGGCGGGTTGTGCCAGGAAGTATTTACACTTCGCCTCACTTCATTTCATTTACTACATGGCTCTACTCAGACCCATTTGTATTGCCTATGTCACTTATTTTACTCTCCATGCGGGTTGTGCATGGTTACCGTACTTTTTTCATTCTTGTTGTTTTCCCTTTTCTTTTCCTCCTGGGGTATGCCCCTTGTAGGCTGTACATTCGCTTAAGCTTTTTTAATTTCAAGCTAAATTACCCAAAAAAAAAAAAAAAAACTTTTTAGCTGAGCACCCTAAGTTCCTTGACACTGTTCAGCAGGTGTGGAGGAAGATAATCATTGGAAATCCAATGTTCTATGTTTGTGAAAAACTTAAGCAATTGCAGGAGGATCTTAAAAAACTAAACACAAATGAGTTTAGTGATCTTTCTTCAAGAGTGGCATCCTGTAAACAACAATTAGAAATTATCCAAAGAGAACTAGGCTCTGACCCTAGTGACCCTTCTAAACAAGCCATTGAAAAGAAACTGTGCAAGCAGTATCTAGTTTATGCCAGAGCAGAAGAAAATTTTGCCAAGCAAAAATCAAGAATTCAATGGCTAAAGTTGGGGGATCAATGTTCCTCCTTCTTTTTCAAGTCCATTACCAATTCAAGGAATAGGAACAGAATTTCTAGCTTGGTTCTAGAAGATGGGTCTGTTTCCCAAAACTTAGAGTTGATTAAGCACACATTCATCAATTACTACACTAACTTGTTAGGCACCAAACATTTGACTGATTACTCTGGATCCTCTAGAGTGCAACAGCTTATAACTAGGAAGCTCTCCCCCTCCCAGAGTTTGCAAATGGTGATGGGGGTAACTGATAAAGAGATCAAGGACACCTTTTGGTCTCTTAATCCTCAAAAAGCTCCTGGGCCAGATGGCTATAATGCTTCCTTCTTCCATAGAGCTTGGCCTGTTATAGGCCATGAAGTGACCTCAGCTGTCAAACTGTTTTTCAGGTCTGGTCAACTCTTGAAGAAGGCCAATGCTACCCTAGTTGCTTTGGTGCCTAAAGTCCCCAATCCCTCTAAGGTAGGAGACTACAGACCCATCTCATGCTGTAATGTGATATATAAATGTATAGCTAAAATACTAGCCAATAAAATCAGACCTGTTCTGCCTTCCCTTATTGATCCTGCTCAATCTGGCTTTGTCCAGGGTAGGAGGATAGCTGATAACATATTCCTTACTCAGGAGTTGATGAGAGGTTACCACAAACATTCCTCATCCCCTAGGTGTGCCATGAAAGTGGACATTATGAAGGCCTATGATAATGTCAGGTGGGAATTCCTTTGGGATGTCCTGGCTTCAATGAACTTCCACCCTAAGATGATCCAATGGTTGAAAGCTTGTGTGTCTACAGCTAATTACTCCTTGTGTTTTAATGGGGAGGCAATAGGGTACATTCCTGGGCAAAAAGGTTTAAGACAAGGTGATCCACTATCTTCTTACCTTTTTGTGATAGCTATGGAGGTGTTAACGTGCATTCTTAAGGAGAAATCCTTCCAACCTGATTTTAACTTCCACTGGAAATGTGGAGCTACCAAACTTGTCAATCTTTGCTTTGCAGATGATCTTATGATCTTTTGCAAAGGTGAAGTAAGCTCCATTAATCACATTCAGAATTCTTTAACTGAATTTGAGAAGTTGTCTGGGCTTTCACCAAGCCCTTCCAAGAGCAGCATCTTTTTCTCTGGTGTTAGCCCACCCACCAAGGCATCCATATTAGGTATCCTAGGCTTCCAGGAGGGGTCTTTGCCTGTTAGGTATTTGGGGGTACCCCTACTGTCCACAAAACTCAAGCACTCTGATTGTAAAGTAATGGTTGACAGAATTTTGGCCAAGACTAAAACATGGACACATAGGTACTTGTCCTATGCTGGGAGGATTCAATTAATAAAATCAATACTGTTCTCAATGCAAACCTATTGGTCATCTCTCTTCATTATCCCTAAGAAGGTAATTAAGGAGGTGGAATCTATCCTTAGAGCCTTCTTTTGGTCTGGCCCCGACCTTAAGAAAACAGGGGCAAAAGTCTCTTGGGAACATCTTTGTTCTCCTGTTAAGGAAGGAGGGTTAGGTTTTAAATCTATGGAGGTCTGGAACAAGGCAGCAGTCGCCAAACATATTTGGTTCCTTATCTCGGGAGGGGAGCAATCTATGTGGTGCCAATGGGTGAAGTCTTACCTACTTAAAGGTAAGAGCTTTTGGAGTGTTAAAACTCCAAGTAATCCCTCATGGGTATGGAGGAAAATTCTTAACATTAGACCACTCATCCAATCACACATTACGTATAAAATAGGGGATGGCCAATTGACCTCCTTGTGGTTTGATAACTGGCATCCCCTAGGGCCCTTATTGCCTAAATTTGGGCCTAGAATTACCTTAGATTCTGGACTGCACAAGGATTCCACTGTGCAGTCTATCATTAGGGACAATCAGTGGGCCTTCCCACTGACCCAAACCCCTGATCTCAATGAAGTGAGATCAGAATTACAAGCTGTCCCCATCAATGCTTCCACTGGGGATAGATGCATTTGGAATCTCAATGCATCTGGTAAGTTCACCATCTCATCCTTATGGGATCATTTAAGGATACATTTTCCTGCTATAACTTGGCATAAAGTGGTATGGTTCTCAGGGTACATCCCTAGATGTAGTGTGATCTCATGGATGGCCATCCTTAATAGATTATCTACCGAAGACAGACTAGTCATGTTTGGAATGAAAGCTGCTTCCATATGCAGCCTATGTTTGGGAGTAGAGTCCCATGAGCACCTCTTTTTTGATTGCCCCATGGCTACACAAATTAGGGGTATCTTATCCCCAAAGACCCCTCACATGACAGGATTGACATCCATGCAGCAGTGGGTGAGCAGACTGTCCTCTGTCCAAGGCAAGGCTCTGGCCATTACAATTGCTAAACTTGTCTTTACAACCTATGTGCACCAATTATGGCTTGAGTGCCTTCAGCCCGGGCAGCAAGCTCTCGTATCCTTTGCACCTATTCAATTTGCGCTTTGCACTTATTTGTTTATTGTTTATCTGTTGCTGGACGTTCGGGCCAGTTTACTGTTAGTTTGGCGATCCCCGATAGGCGGTCATCTGTTGGACTGAAATCGGGGGTCGGGCTCGTTGTCGAGCCTTTTATATCCCTAGAACCAGCGTTTTTTGCTCTGTGGTCGAGTGTAGTATTCTTGTGGGCGTGGCTATTTTTGATTAGATTAGACTCTTTCCTAGTTAGGGGTAGCCCGCAGTAGCAGCAGCTGTAGGAGCCGATGATTAGATTATGGATGGAGTTTGATTGAGCAAGGTAGTTGCCGGAGCAGTCATTGACTAGATTGGTGGATCCTCACTGATCGAAAGGGGTTGCTTTCCAGTCTGTTTCTTATTAGATTTGGTGGTTGCACTGATCGAAAAGAGCAGTTTGGTCCACTTGAGGTTCGAGTGGCTACTTTTGGTGGCCTCTCTTTCTGTTTCGCTTTGAGTCGTTAGCGAGCCTAGGGGATTTGAGCGAGGATGTAGTAGTCAGGGTGGAATGGGCGTGGTGTGCAGGGTACTTAGCAGGGTAGCCTTGTCGGATGCCGTCATCCCCTGGTCGAGCCTCTCTCAGCCCGAGTTCCTCTGTAGTAGTTGACTTCTGTTGAGCGGGTATTATGCTTGCTTTGGAGTGATGGATGTCCCGGGTCTTGGTTTTCTTAGCCCAGCCTAGGAGGAGGAGGATCTCTCCTCAGCGCTGGTTTTCATGTGGTCCACGTTGACCATGACTATCTACTTCATTTACTTTATTTCCTAGCCTGACGGGTTGTGCCAGGAATAGTTCAATTTCATTTTGTTTTTTTTTTTGGTAACTTAGCTTGAAATTAAAAAAGGTTAAGCGAATATACAGCCTACAAGGGGCATACCCCAGGAGGAAAAGAAAAGGAAAACAAATAAGAGTGACAAAAGTGCGATAAACCATGCACAACCCGCATGGAAAGTAGGATAATAATATACATAACAAAATGCTATGTGTACTGAAATACGTGAAATGTGAAATTGAACTAGTACCTGGCACAACCCGCCAGGCTAGGAAATAAAGTAAATAAAGTAGATAGTCAAGGTCAACGGTGACCACATGATAACCGGCGCTGAGGAGAGATCCTCCTCCTCCTAGGCTGGGATAAGAAGACCGAAGAACCTATCTGCCCACCACCCTGAGGCTAGCATAATACCCACTCAACAGAAGTCAACTACTACAGAGGGACTCGGACCGAGAGAGGCTCGAACTGGAGATGTCGGCATCCGACAAGGCTACCCTGCCAAGTACCCTGCACACCACGCCCATTCCATCCAGACTACTACATCCTCGCCCAAATCCCCTAGGCTCGCTAACGACTATAAGCGGAACAGGAAGAGGGACCACCAAAGGTAGCCACTCAAACCACAAGTGGACCAAGCTGCTCTTTTCGATCAGTGCAACCACTAAAACTAATCAGAAACAGACTACGAAGCTACCCTTTTCAATCAGTGAGAATCCACCAATCTAGTCAATGACAACTCCGGCAACTACCTTGCTCAATCAAACCCTCCATAATCTAATCATCGACACCCACAGCTGCTGCTACTGCGAGATTGCCCCTTAACTAGGAGAATCCAATCTAATCAATAGTAGCCACAACCACTAGAATACTACGCAATTCCTCAGAGCTAAAAGCACAGGCTCAAGGGATATGGAGGGCTCAACGAAGAGCCCCGACCCCCGATTTCAGTCCAACAGATGACCGCCTATCGAGGGTTGCAAAACTAACAGTGAACTGGCCCACTAGTCCAGCAACAATGTAATTGTAAAGCGCAAAATGAATAACAGTGAAAGAAATGGATACACCCTTCACTGCCCGACGGCTTGTCTGCCCGGGCAGGCCTGCCCACGGGCTTGCTGCTACCAAACTGGCCCGTGGCTGTTGAGGGCCTAGCCCCAAACTGGTCCACGGCTGTTGAGGCCCATGGCCGGCTGTTGGTTGGCCCTGGCCACGGCTGCTGGGCTGACCAGAACGGCAAGGATGAGTGGCCTGGACTGGCCGGGCCCGGCCTGACTTGCCTCCAGCGAGGACTGAGTCTCCGGCGTAACCTCCCGGCGTAACCTTCCGGCTGGCTGCTGCAGTGAGTTTGGGTTTCTCCGGCGTAACCCTCCTGCGAGGACTGAGCCCGAAACCCTCAATGAACGGCGGAGCCGAGATCCGACCATGGACGAACCCCGCCTCAGTACTAGCGTTGCCGGTCGATTGTTGAGGAGTTCAGAACTCCGATGGTGGTGATGGAGTAGATCGTACGGCGATTGAGCTCAAACGAAGTGTAGCTCCGGCCGCCGTGTAGACAGACCCCTGGACTAGAAGACGTAAGTCAACAGACCGATGGTGGTTATGTAGTAGATCGGACGGCGATCAACGGGACCTGGGCTCGAGTTCTGAGAAGGAAAACCCAGTTGACCCTCCGACTGGATGTCGGAACTGCTCCAGTATTGTTGTTAATGGGAGGCGATGGAGGAGATCATTCCCTAAGGAGGGATTATCCCTTGCCGTCCTTTATTCCTTGCCGGCGCCGAATGAAACTGAGCCGGCTGATTTTGGTCAGAGGGAGCTTTCTCTCTCTAGGTTAGAGAGAGAAGCTCCCATTCATATCAGTACATTTCATGGTTATGTCACTTTATTTTACTCTCCATGCGGGTTGTGCATGGTTACCGTACTTTTATCATTCTTGTTTTTTTCCTTTCTTTTCCTCCTGGGGTATGCCCCTTGTAGGCTGTACATTCGATTAACCTTTTTTAATTTCAAGCTAAATTACCCAAAAAAAAAAAAAACCTATGTGCACCAATTATGGCTTGAGAGGAATCATAGGAAATTCCAGAATCTTAATTGCCCCCCTGGAGTGGTTGCTCACAAAATTTCAAATGAAGTAAGGTGCAGGTTGTTGTCATTGTCTAAGTTCAAGGGGCCTTCTCAATTATTATCTATGTGGAATATTCATGATTAACTTCTCAGTAATAAGTTAGAATGAAATTACCCATATACTCACATGATAACACATGCAGGTAAATTTCAAGGGGTTTCCCCTTGATCTAACTTGGTCCAGAGTCTGTAGCTCAGTTCTGTAGAACCACTGCAGTTTTGTTGCTGTAGTGAGTTGGTTGTACAGCAAGTCATTGGTAAAGGGGGATACAGCTTCATGCTCCTTCTTGGTCACAGAAACAGAAGCAGAAGCAGGGGAGAGCAGGATTCAGCAACCTGCCTGCTATTCAACAAGAGGTACTAAGTCTGCTATTACTCCTACATACACAGGTAGTTATCTTATACTCTGTGGTCTCTCTACCAGACTCAAGGTGCATGTGTGTTGAGAGTTAAGTTGTTAGCATTCAATGCAATATGTGTTTCCCTGTGAGAGTGTAAGGAACATATTTGCCAAGAACTTGTCAGTTGTGAGGTTTCAAGGGTGAGTTGTGGCAGCATTGTATCTGCTGCTGTCACTGCTCTGCTTTTATCAATTTATCATTGTACTTATGGGCTGTCTCTGCTGCCATGCTTAGCTGACCATGCATCCAAGTTCATCTGAACCTATTCTGAACCTGTTAATTTTCTGACAAAAGTAATGTTCAGTGGTTTTTTTCATTTCTAATATTAGCCTAACCAATTGGGGCTGTCATTGGGATCTCCCTTCGCGGAGGGGGACGTCCTCTGCATTTTTGCATTTTTGTTATGTTCTGCATCAGTTGTCATGTTCTGCATCAGTTCTGCATCATGTGGGAATATTGGACTACCACTCATGACAGTCCAGTTGAGTGTCCAGTTGGATAGGCATGCTGTAATTGGAGTGTATTGGACTATCACTCATGTTCTAGCAGTTGCCATTCAGTTAGTCTAGTATTGGATCATGGACACTTTGGGGACACTTCTGTTTTCAGTTACGTACCAATCTGTGGTGCCAATCTGTAGTAGCTTTAGTGATGTTCTGAACCTGCTGTTATGATGTTGTTCTAATGTTCTGAACCGCTAGTGTTGTAGTAGGTTCAGAAGTTGATAGACATAGCAGGTTTTTGGGTAAATCAGCTTGAAATAAAAAAAAAGGGCTAACCGAATATACAGCCTACAAGGGGCATACCCCAGGAGGAAAGAGAAAAAAAAGGAAAGAAAAAGAAAACGAAAACAAAAGGAAAGCCTATGCCAAACGGCTACATAGGACTAGAGGTAAACAGAGCATCTGTTTCCTATCCATCTAACAGAGAGGGATACAAAACAAATGGCAAAATGGTTACAACCACTATACATGATACTTGAAATAACTGTGCATACTTGAAAGTACTTTGCTGTGCTGCTGCATGTTCTGAACTTTGCTGTGCTGCTGCATGTTCTGAACCTTACAAAGCTGCTGTTGCATGTTCTGCTCAATACACCACATGACTTGCAGTCTAGTTGTGAAGCTAGTTCTGATTTTTGCTTTTGCTGCTTCCTGCTGTCCTGCTAGTGGATCAGCAACTGTTGTTGCTGCTGTTGTGAGCAACAGAACTATAATGCATCAGAACTATATGAAGCTTGCCTGTTATGCATCAGAACTATAATGCACATGCTTGTTGCTGCTCCTTAGTATAATGCACATGCAATGGCCTTGTTGCTGCTCCTTAGTATAATGCACATGACAGAACCTTGTGCATACCCTAGTGCATCAGAACTCCTGAACGTGAACTCAATAACAGGTCCAAAAACTTTTGAAGCTCCCTTAGAAGCTCCAAAAACTTCTGAAGCTCCAAAGACTTCTCAATAGTATGGTGATCAGCAGCAGATCCGTACAGGATGTTCATCATAACATATGCTAAACTAAGGTTCACCATAACAAAACATATACAATGCAGAGGACGTCCCCCTCTGCGAAGGGAGATCCCAATGACAGCCCCAATTGGTTAGGCTAAAATTAGAAAAATAAAACCACTGAACAAGTCAACCTCCTAGTCAACTTAAGCAGTCCATCAGAACTGCTGCTGTCACAAACTTCTGAAGTGAAACTTCTGAAGTTCCAAAAGAATTGAAGAGCAGAAAGTAGATCAGCAGCAGTCCATAACTGAGCCAGCAGTCCATCAGTTATAGCAGTTACTGAACCATAACTGAGCCAACTACTGAACCATCAGTCCACTACTGAACCACCAACATAATTGAACAATGTTCACTACAACAATGCATGACTATCAACTTCCTGTCTATCAACCATAACTGAGCCATCAGAACATAACTTCCTGTCTATCAACAATGCATGACTATCAACCATAGCAGCAGTCCATCAGAACATAGCAGTTACTGAACCATAACTGAGCCAACTACTGAACCATCAGTCAACTACTGAACCACCAACATAATTGAACAATGTTCACTACAACAATGCATGACTATCAACTTCCTAGACATAGCAGGTTCTGTATTCAGTTATGCCTAACCATCGGGGGCTGTCAATGGGATCTCCCTTCACAGAGGGGGACGTCCTCTGTATTGTTTTGATTTTGATATTGACTGTGTGAATCTGATGCCATGATGCCATGAATTCTGGTTTAGCTGCTGTCAGAGCAGTCCAAGTTCTTTGGAAGTTTCAGAAGTTCAGAAGTTCAAAAGCTCCATCAGATCAGTCCTGCATCAGTTATGTAATGTAGTGTTATGTAGTCAAAGCTATATCCCTTGGTCAGCAAGAGCTACCAACAGTCTGTCACAGCTACTATTGCTGCTGCACCTGAAGGGTTCAGCAGTCTCAAGGGATACTTTTCTGGCCTTAGCCCAAGGGAGTTTCAGAAGGGTTCAGCAGTCTCAGATGAGTCTACTATTACTCCTACTTACACAGGTAGTTATCTTATACTTTGGTGTGTGAAGGAGAGTTCTGAAGGTGTGTGAGGGCGAGCTCTGATAGTGTTGTACCATTTTTTGGAGGCAGTCCTGTAGTTTCTGCTGCTGCACACTCCACACATGCCTTTCAAGGCAGTCTGAATGAGCACATGCCTTGATTGTCATGTTATTTCTAATGCCCTGTACTGACTGTTTTGGGCTGTTTCACCAGTTATTTTGGGATATTCTGATGTAGCTCTGAAGCTGATCTTAGTGGCTGTTTGAGAAGTGGCCACCATTGTTTAGTGGCTGTTTGTCATGCTTTTGAACTGATCAGTCTTGGATCTGCTCTGATATGCACTGCTGTATCAGATTTCTGCTACTGCATACTGTATCAGAACATTAGTGGTTTGTTATTGTTGTTTCAAAAGTTGTAATGTAGTTTGTTCAGTGGCTCTTTCATTTCTATTATTAGCCTAACCAATAGGGGCTGTCATTGGGATCTCCCTTCGCAGAGGGGGACGTCCTCTGCATTTTGATTTTGATTTTGACTGTGTGAATTCTGGTTTTGCCATGCTTAGCATATCTGCTGCCATGCTTAGCTGACCATGTCATCTGGTTTAGCTGCTGTCAGGGCAGTCCAAGTTCTGAGGTTTTGATGCTCTGAAAGGTTCTGAAAATGTTTTGGCTTATGTTCTGATTGTGATCAGAACAATCTGATTGTTCTGAACTGTGTTGCTGAACTGTGCTCTGAACTGGGTATGATTATTAGTTGCTGTGGCTGCATTTTGTATCAATTCTAAGGGAGCTTCAGAAGTTTTTGGAGGCCTCATTCTGACTAGTCCAGCTGTATCAAACAATGATGGGGCCTTTGCTGTACTGTGGGCCTTTGCTGCTGCTGCTGTTCACAGCAGCAGTTCTGAAGCTGCATCAGAACTGCTTCAGTTTTGCTGGCCTGCCTTGCTACTGCTTCAGTTCTGCAGCAGTTTGTATAGCCATATCAGTTAAAAGACTTATTAGATGAAGGCTTATCAGTGTAATGTGTGTAGTCTATTCTCAAGTGTAATGTATTAACTCTCCAGGACTGCACTTTTAGTGCCTCACATAGGTGTTGTCCATTTTGTTGCTTTCAATAGGCGTTGTTTTCCTTCCCTCTTGATAGATGGATTGGAAACAACGCTCATCATCATTTAGCCATGTAGCCATTTGGCGTTGTCGATTTTCTTACTCTTGTTGGTTTTTCCCTTTCTTTTCCTCCTGGGGTATGCCCCTTGTAGGCTGTTTATCCGGTTATTCTTTTTTCTATTTCAAGCTATTTTACCCAAAAAAAAAAAAGTTTTGCTCAGCAAAAGTCAAGAGTTCAGTGGTTAAAGCTGGGGGATCAATGTACGTCCTTTTTCTTCAAAACTATTAATAATTCCAGGAATAGGAACAGAATCTCTAGCTTGGTACTGGAGGATGGCTCTATCACACATGACATTGGGTTGGTGAAAAGTACTTTCATCAACTAATAAAGTCTATACTTTATTTGTCTTATGCTGGAAGGATACAATTAATAAAGTCTATACTTTTCTTAATGCAAACCTATTGGTCATCTCTTTTTATTCTTCCTAAGAAGATTATTAAAGAGATTGAATCAATCCTTAGGGCCTTTTTCTGGTCTGGTCCTGATCTTAAGAGGACCGGGGCCAAAGTCTCATGGGAACACCTGTGCTCCCCTATCAAAGAAGGTGGTTTGGGTTTTAAATCCTTGGAGATTTGGAATAAGGCTGTAGCCAAACATATATGGTTCCTTATCTCGGGGGGGGGGGAGCAATCCATGTGGTGCCAATGGGCCAAGTCTTTTTTTTTGGGGTAAATTAGCTTGAAATTAAAAAAGGTTTACCGAATGTACAGCCTACAAGGGGCATACCCCAGGAGGAAAAGAAAATGAAAAAAAACAAGAATGACAAAAGTGTGCTAACCATGCACAACCCGCATGGAGAGTTAGATAAAGTAAATACATGAAGAAGCCATGTGAACGGTAAGTAAAGTAAATAAAGCTAAATGAGATAGAGCCACCACCTGGCACAACCCGCCAGGCTAGGAAATAAGGTAAGTAAAGTAAGTAGTCGAGGTCAGAGATGACCACATGATAACCAACACTGAGGAGAAGCCACCAAGTAAGACGGCTACCAAGCAAGCTGAACGGCTACTACAGAGGAACAAGGCATCAAGAGGCTCGTACCAGAGTTGACGGCATCCGACAAGGCCCCGCTGCAAGAGCCCTGCACAACACGCCCAATCCTTCCAGCCTAACCCTCCCTCATCCTAACCTAAGGCTCGCCAAAACTACCCACTGAACCAACTACCCAGTAACGTCCACCACCAAAGCTGGGATAAGAAAACCAAGAACCTAGTACTTCCAAACCCAAGGCTAGCATAATAACCACTCAAAGAGATCAGCTACTACAGAGGGACACGGGCCGAGAGAGGCACGACCATGTCGAACAAGGCTACCCTGCTAAGCACCCTGCACACCACGACTACTCCCCCCAGACCCTAATCTCCTAGGCTCGCCAACGACTAAAAGCGGAAAGTAAGAGGAACCCCAGAAGAGGCAAACCCACTGATTACCAAATCAGATTTTTGAAGCTAAACCCACTGATTTTCGGTGGTTCTTTTTTTTTTTTGGGTAAAATAGCTTGAAATAAAAAGAGGATAAGCGAATTTACAGCCTACAAGGGGCATACCCCAGGAGGAAAAGAAAAGAAAGAAAAGAAAAGATTAAGAAAATTGACCTAAGCCAAGTGGCTACATTGAGCATCATTTACGATTACAATGATTACAATGAAAAGGGATGTAAACCACATGTTTCACTACCATCTAAGAGATGGGAGAGAAACACTTGCAAAAACAACAGTTGAGCAGAGCAACAGTCTGCCCCCAATCTGTGATCTGTTCTTCACATATGCTGAAGCTTGATATAAACTGAATCACTTGAATCTGTGATCTGATCTTCACAGCAGTCGCAGCAGACATGGTAGCAGGACTGAACACAAGTCACTAAGGAGTTCAAGGTAGCACACCAAGCTGACTGATAAGGAGTTCAAGGTAGCACACCAAGCTGGGCATGGTGTTGGTTTACAGAAATTCAGAACCTAGCTTCAGAACTGGACAGCTACTTCAGATCAGATCACTTCAGTTGAAAACAGCAGCCAGAAGTCACTGATAAGGGGATCAAGGTAGCACACCAAGCTGGGCATGGTGTTGGTTTACAGCTCAAACTATACTTAACAAAATGGCTTACAAAATTTGTTACAACTGAACTGTACTACTACAAAGGTGTCCATGACAACTGAACCATAAATGCAGAGGAATTCCCCCTCTGCGAAGGGAGATCCCACGACAGCCCCTATTGGTTAGGCAAACAACAAAGAACAGAGAACTGGAATTGGATACCAAAAGTAATGCAGTAGCAGAAAAATAATGCAAAAGCATGGATGGAAAGTACAATGCAGTCCTGTTTTGAAAACAGTTGATTGGTGTGTTCATCTTAACACTTAAGCTGAACTATATCAACCATATAGGAAGCACTTGTAACACTTAACTCTGAACTATATCAACCATATAGTGCAACCACTTTCTATCAGCTTAACAATGCAAAGTACCCAACAACAGCCATAAGTAAAGCAGTGCACCACAGAACAGTATAGCAGCAGCAGACAGAGCTCCAAACAGGTTCAGAACAATGCAGAGGAATTCCCCCTCTGCGAAGGGAGATCCCACGACAGCCCCTAATGGTTAGGCAATGAAAACAGGAAGAATTGGACTAAAACTGCTACTAAATTTACTGAACCAACTTGACAGTACAACTAGGACAGATTTGCTTACTTGCTATTCAAATATATCCTGACTGCACTAGTCTATGCTCTGCTGACTCATGTAAAGACCATTGAGCATAGCCCCTGCTGCTTCATTTCTGGCTACAGCCCTCTTTGAATGTGGCTCTAAGCTTCTACTTGGTGCCTCTTGTTGTAGCATGTTGATCTCATTAAGATCAAGGAGGAGCATGAGGCTGTATCCCCCTTGACCAATTTAGCTTTATTTATTTTCGGTGGTTCTTATTCTCCCTCTACCTGTTTTCTTCAGTCACCTGTGGACTGATTTGTTCAGGCAAGAGGTTCACCAGATAAAGGGGATCTCCCCGATTAAACACACACCTTTCTTCTGTCGATTTTCAGTCCATCCATGGAGAAAGCTCCCTCTGATCCACGGCAGTGGCAGCAGCCACCGATCTTCCAGTCGTACAAGGCTCAGCCACCTTCCGGGCAAGGGATACTCTCTTCTTAGAGAGGCTCTCCTCCACCGCCCTCCACAACCGGCAACCCACCGCTCTCCTCCGCCGCCCTCCGCTCCGGACTGATCTGGTGTGGTCACTCCACCTGGCCAGCCTTCCTCTGGTCCGGTCAAACGTCACTACGGAGCTCCACAGCCGTGGGCGCCTCCAACCACATCCCCGCCGTGAACCGGCGGGTACCATCTGGGATCTGCTCCGGGCAGATCTGAAACCAAACTGTTCAGTCCGGCGAGCTCAATCGAAGACCTCAATACATCGGCAACGGCGACAGGGACCTTGGGTCGCTGTTCAGTCCGGCGACGGCGACCTTGGGCTGCGACCATGGGTAACATTGAGCTGCTGGTCTGAATCTCAGCCTCCAGCTGCCGGTCTGAACCTGCCGGAGACGAGGGCAGTTCTGGCAACTATGGGCATCGACAGTGGCCACCAGCCACCGTGGGCCACCAGCCACCGTGGGCTAGGCCACCATCAACAGCCGCCGTGCAGCCGTGGGCCAGTTTGGGCCAGGCCCTCAACAGGGGCCAGCCAGCTGGTAGTAGTAGCAGCCAGCCCGTTGGCCTGCCATCGGGCCGCCCGTCGGGCACAGCCTGCCTTCAACCCGTCGGGCACAGCCTGCCTTCTGCCCGGGCAGCAAGCAGCAAGCCAAGGCCGGGCAGGCAGCCCAACCAGTAGCCCAGGCCGGTATACCTGGGCCAATCCATTATTAATGTTTGTGCAATATGAGCCTGGAATATGGCTATCTACATTTACATTGTTGCTGGATTAGTGGGCCAGTTTTCTGTTAGTTTTGCAACCCCCGATAGGCGGTCATCTGTTGGACTGAAATCGGGGGCCGGGCTCTTCGTCGAGCCCTCTATATCCCTTGAGCCAGCGCTTTTAGCTCTGAGGAACTGCGTAGTATTCTTGTGGTCGTGGCAATTTTTGATTAGATTGGATTCTCCTAGTTAGGGGTAGCCTCGCAGTAGCAGCAACTGGGGGAGCCGATGATTAGATTATGGATGAGTCTGATTGAGCAAGGTAGTTGCCGGAGCTGTCTTTGACTAGATTGGTGGATTCTCACTGATTGAAAGGGGTAGCTTCGTAGGCTGTTCTGATTAGTTTTAGTGGTTTGCACTGAGCGAAACGAACAGCTTGGTCCACTTGAGGTTTGGGGGGCTACTTTGGTGGTCTCTCTTCCTGTTCCGCTTATAGTTGTTAGCGAGCCTAGGGGAATTGGGTGAGATTGTAGTAGTCTGGATGGAATGGGCGTGGTGTGCAGGGTAATTAGCAGGGTAGCCTTGTCGGATGCCGACATCTCCAGTTCGAACCTCTCTCGGTCCGAGTCCCTCTGTAGTAGTTGACTTCTTTTGAGTGGGTATTATGCTAGCTTCAGGGTGATGGGCTTCTCGGTTCTTGGTCTTCTTATCCCAGCCGTGGAGGAGGAGGATCTCTCCTCAGCGCTGGTTATCATGTGGTCACCGTTGACCATGACTATCTACCGTATTTACTTTATTTCCTAGCCTGGCGGGTTGTGCCAGAAAGTAGTTCAATATCACAATTCACGTATTACAGTACGCATAGCATTTTGTTATGTATTTACTCTATCTCACTCTCCATGCGGGTTGTGCATGGTTTACCGCACTTTTTTCATTCTTATTTGTTTTCCTTTTCTTTTCCTCCTGGGGTATGCCCCTTGTAGGCTGTACATTCGCTTAACCTTTTTTAATTTCAAGCTAAGTTACCCAAAAAAAAAAAAAAACCCCAGAAGAGGCCACTCAAACCCCAAGCGGTCCAAGCTGCCCCTCGCTCAACCAGAAACCATCCACAGATCTAATCAGAGCACCCGCAGCTGTTGCTACTGCAAGACTACCCTTTTCAACCAGAACAGAATCTAATCAAAGACAGCTCAGGCAGCTACCCTGCTCAACCAGAACCATCCACAGATCTAATCAGAGCACCCGCAGCTGCTGCTACTGCAGGACTACCCCTTTCAACCAGAACAGAATCTAATCTAATCAAAGATAGCCACGACCACAATAAACTACACAAACCGCAGGCTAAAAGAACAGGTACTAGGGATATGAGGCTCGACCAAGAGCCTAACCCCCGATTTCAGTCCAACAGATGACCGCCTGGGTCTGTTGGAGTGTCAAAATCCCAAGTGATCCCTCCTGGGTCTGGCGGAAACTTCTTAATCTTAGACCTCTAATCCAACCTCACATAAAGTATACAATTGGTAATGGCCAATTAACTTCTTTGTGGTTTGACAACTGGCATCCCCTGGGCCCACTTCTACCTAGGTTTGGTCCTAGAATTAGGTATGATGCTGGTCTTCCCAAGGATGCCACTGTGCAAACTATTATCAGGAATAACCAGTGGGCTTTCCCAATAACTCAATCTCCTGAACTTAATGATGTAAGGTCTAATCTTCAGGATGTCCCCATTAACCTTGACATTGAGGATAGGTGTTTCTGGACTCTCAATACCTCCAGGAAGTTTACCATCTCCTCTCTTTGGGAACATTTAAGAACACACTTTCCTACTGTTACTTGGCACAATGTGGTGTGGTTTTCAGGACACATCCCTAGGTGTAGTGTGATCTCCTGGATGGCCATTCTTAATAAATTATCTACTGAGGATAGATTAGTCATGTTTGGCATGAAATCATCCTCTCTTTGCAGCCTGTGTATGGGTGTCGAATCACATGAACACCTCTTCTTTGATTGCCCTATGGCTACTCGGATTAGGGCAATCCTGTCTCCTAAGACCCCTCATATGGTTGGTATGGCTACTTGGACTCAGTGGGTAAGTAAACTATCCTCTCTAAAGGGTAAATCTTTGGCAACCTCAATTGCTAAGCTAGTATTCACAGTGTATGTGCACCAAATGTGGCTTGAGAGGAATCATAGGAAGTTTCAGAATCTAAGTTGCCCTCCTGGAGTGGTTGCTAACAAAATCATAAATGTAGTAAGATGCAAGTTATTGTCCCTCTCCATCAGAGGGCCTTCTCCCTTACTTTCTATGTGGAACATTCATGTTTGATTTAGGTACATGTAGTAGATTGAAGGGCACAACTTCTCACTTGCTTTTACTTGCAGGTCATAGCTCAAAGGGGAGGGCTTTCAAAGCTTCCTCTAGCTTCATTAATTCAATAAGAGCCAGCAACAGCTGCTGGCTCTTTACAGCAGCTAGGTCAGATCACTGTATGGAACTCCTATCTACTTCTAGTATTCAGGTAGTTAACTTATTGCTTCAGAAGCTACACAAGGCAGCACCAAGTAGAAGGCAGCCATCACCAAATTCAGAGGATAGACAAGCACCAAATAGAAGGCTGGCTCGACAAGGGCATTCAAAGGCAGGTTCTATTTACTTCTATTATTCAGGTAATTACCTTAATCCTTGTTGGTGCTACATGGATCATGATTTCCTACTAAAATGTGAGTGACCTTGTGAGTGGTGTGGTAGAGCCCCTACTTTTCTGGAGAGAGGAGGGAATAAATAGGGGGGGTGTCATGTGATGTTTAGTAGAGGGAGTCCTGGATGGTGTGAGGTTCCAAATACTGTTAAGAGCAGCCTTGTTGCTCCATTTTGATAAGAACACCCTTGTTACTATCTTTGGATCTGAACCTGATCTGAATAGTCCATGAGGGCAGGTTCTGAACCTGATTTGCTTGATTTCATTTTCTGTTCACTCTTATGGCTATGAAATATCAGTCCAGTTCTGATATGGACAGCCTTGTTAGAGTAGTCTGCTGCTGTTGCTGACTCTCACCCATGAGCATCATGTTGTGCCTACCCTATGTGTTCTGCAGCCAGCTACTACTGCTGGTGTTGTGAGGCTGATTTGAGCAACCAATCTGTTGTTGTTCTGCTGTTATCAGCCCATGTTCTGCACCTGATTTCTGATTTGATGTTTATTTAGTTGTATTTGGACTGTCACTAATGTTAGATGCTAGCTGTTCTGCTGTAACTTCTGAACTGATGGCAGCAGTTGCCATTCAGTTAGTCTAGATTTTGAAGGTGTCATGTTGTAGTTTGTGCCTAACCAATTGGGGATGTCGTTGGGATCTCCCTTCGCAGAGGGGGACGTCCTCTGCACGATGATGAAGTCTGTTTTTCATTCAAGCCAAGATGGTGTTGACTACTATTGTCTATGCCAACATCAGACCAGATGGTGTTAACTGTTTTCCTGAAGTTACAACTGTGTTAACTAACTGGTGCCAACATCAGACCAGATGGCCACCAATGTTTTGTGTTTTGTGGCTGCTACCAGTTCCTGGTAAAATAGAAGTTACTATAGCAGGGCAGTCCAGTTTATGCTCTGTCGTGCTATCCAGAAACAGTAGTTCAGTCCAGATCTGCTACTGTCAATCACCTGCCTAGGTTGAAGGCTGTCCAAGTGTTTTGATGAGGTTCCAAATGCAACAAGTAAAGGTTCCAAGTGCAACAAGTATATTCTTAATCAACTTGATATGAACTGTTGTGTTCTTGTAATTAGTCTAGTCAATTTGATATGCTTCCAAGCTCAATTGAGTTCTTGTAATTAGTCCAGTCAGCATGATTGGCATAAGTTTTTATAAGCTTTGTAATGTCATGCAATGGCGTTGTTCCTTCCCTCTTCTAGATGGGTTGGAAACACCGCATGATAGTTATCTCATGTAGCCACTTGGCTTAGGTAATTTTATTTACATTTTTTCTTTTCTTTTGTTTTCCTCCTGGTGTATGCCCCTTGTAGGCTGTAAATTCGTTTAGCCTCTTTTTTATTTCAAGCTGTTTTACCCAAAAAAAAAAACCTTATGCCATGTAACAATTTCAGCTAGCTGCTTCAGAAGATACACAAGATACACAAGAGGGGGACGTCCTCTGCATAGTCACTAGCTGCATAGTTCTGCTGCTGTTCTTCTGCTGCTTTGCTAGTTCTGCTGCATTTCCAGTTTCTGCAGCAGACCATGCCTTTTCTGAATATGCCTGTTGTGGCTGCTGCTTGTCCAGTTCTGAAGATGCTAGAAGCATGGTCTGCTGCACCTAGTTCTGTTGTCTACTGTCCACTGTGGTTCTGAACTGATTGCTACTGATTTCTGCTGCTGAGTTTCATACCTCTGATTGCTGCTGAGTTTCATACCTCTGCTGTGAAATCTGTTAAGTGTAGAGCTGTACAGTTTAGAGCTGCTGAATGGTTCAAAGTTCTGAACTGAATTGCTATATTGTTGCTGTAATGTTGTTGTAATGTTATGTTATGGAGCAAAGTATCCCAAGCAGTGTAATTGGGTTTTATGTTATGTCATGTTTTGTTGTCATTGCGTTGTTTTCTTCCCCTCTTCTAGATGGGCTGGAAACAGCGTCTATTAGGTTATTCTCTAGGCATGTAGCCATTTGGCATAGTCATTTTCTTACTTGGTTGTTTCCTTTTTCCTCCTGGGATATGCCCCTTGTAGGCTGTATATCCGGTTCTTTTTTTTCTATTTAAAGCTGTTTTACCCAAAAAAAAAGTGGGTTCTGAGGTTGTCCCATAGGGATGAGATAGAGAACTACCCTGACTTAGTTAGTGCCCACATGCATGTATCCTTGGTAGCACTATTGACAGTAATTGTATGCAAACCAGTTCTTATTTCATTAAGTTCAAGGGTTGGGTGACAGGGAAGGCCCACTGGTTGTTATGTATTATATGTTGAACAGAGGCATCCCTAACTATTCCAGAATCATAGATAATTCTAGGACCAAATCTTGGGAGTAGTGGTCCTAGGGGATGCCAGTTGTCATACCATAAAGAAGTAGACATTCCATCCCCCAACTTGTACAGAATGTGTGGCTGAACAAGGGGTCTCAAGGATAGGATTTTCCTCCACACCCAGAAAGGTTCACTTGGGACCTTAACACACCAAAAGTTCCTACCTCTGAGTAAGTAGGACTTGACCCATTGACACCACATGGATTGTTCCCCGCCGGACACAAGGAACCAAATGTGCTTTGCCACTGCAGATTTGTTCCAAGTCTCCAAAGACTTGAATCCTACTCTCGTCCAGCAGGCGGCAGCAGGCTGCAGGCAGCAGCAGCGGCAGGCATCAGCCCGCCCGATGGCAGGCCAGCCCGGGCAGGCAAACTGGCTAGTGGCTCGGGCAGTGGGGGTAGTATCCCTTACTTTACCATTATGCAATGCAGCCATACTCTTTGCACTTATCTATTTATTGTCATATTGTTGCTGGACTTAAGGGCCAGTTTACTGTTAGATTTTGCAACCCCCGATAGGCAGTCATCTGTTGGACTGAAATCGGGGGCGGGCTCTTCGTAGAGCCCTCTGTATCCCTTGAGCCAGTGCTTTTAGCCCTGAGGAGTTGCGTAGTATTCTTGTGGTCGTGGCTGCTATCGATTAGATTGGATTATCCTAGTTAAGGGGCTATCTCGCAGTAGCAGCAGCTGTGGGCGCCGATGATCAGATTATGGATGAGTCTGATCGAAAGAGGTAGTTGCCGGAGCTATCATTGACTAGATTGGTGGATCCTTGCTGATCGAAAGGGGTAGTTTTGCAGTCTGTTTCTGATTAGATTTAGTGGTTGCACTGATCGAAAAGAGCAGCTTGGTCCACTTGTGGTTTGGGGGCTACTTTTGGTGGTCCCTCTTCCTGTTCCGCTTGTAGTCGTTAGCGAGCCTAGGGGATTTGGGCGAGGATGTAGTAGTCTGGTTGGAATGGGCGTGGTGTGCAGGGTGCTTAGCAGGGTAGCCTTGTCGGATGCCGACATCTCCAGTTCGAACCTCTCGGTCCGAGTCCCTCTGTAGTAGTTGACTTCTTTTGAGTGGGTATTATGCTAGCTTCGGGGTGAGGGGCTTCTCGGTTCTTGGATTTCTTATCCCAGCCTTGGAGGAGGAGGATCTCTCCTCAGCGCAGGTTATCATGTGGTCATCGTTGACCAAGACTATCTACTTTACTTACATTAATTCCTAGCCTGGCGGGTTGTGCCAGGAAGTATTTACACTTCGCCTCACTTCATTTCATTTACTACATGGCTCTACTCAGACCCATTTGTATTGCCTATGTCACTTATTTTACTCTCCATGCGGGTTGTGCATGGTTACCGTACTTTTTTCATTCTTGTTGTTTTCCCTTTTCTTTTCCTCCTGGGGTATGCCCCTTGTAGGCTGTACATTCGCTTAACCCTTTTTTAATTTCAAGCTAAATTACCCAAAAAAAAAAGTAGGACTTGACCCATTGACACCACATGGATTGTTCCCCGCCGGACACAAGGAACCAAATGTGCTTTGCCACTGCAGATTTGTTCCAAGTCTCCAAAGACTTGAATCCAAGACCACCTTCTTGGACAGGGGAGCAGAGATGTTCCCAGGAGACTTTAGCTCCAGAGGTTTTGAGATCAGGTCCAGTCCAGAAGAAAGCTCTCAATATGGCTTCCACTTCCTTAATGACTCTTTTAGGAAGGATAAAGAGAGAAGACCAATAGGTCTGCATGGAGAACAGAATGGACTTAATCAACTGAAGTCTCCCAGCATAGGAGAGGTATCTGTTGGTCCAGGACTTTGTTCTTGCAATGATTTTATCCACCAAACATTTGCAGTCAGTATGCTTCAGTTTGGTGGACAGTAGGGGAACACCTAGATATCTAACAGGAAGGGTACCCTCCTGAAAACCAAGAACATGCAATATTGATGCTCTGGTGGAGGAGCTAACACCTGAGAAGAAAATATTGCTTTTGTTTGGACTAGGGGAGAGGCCAGATAAGGATTCAAACTCTTCCAATGATGACTGAATATGGTTTATAGAACTTAACTCACCCTTGCAAAATATCATAAGGTCATCTGCAAAACATAGGTTAACCAATTTGGTTGACCCACATTTCCAATGGAAATTAAAATCAGGCAGTAGGGTTTTCTCCTTGAGAATGCATGTGAGGACTTCCATGGCAATAACAAATAAGTATGAGGAAAGGGGGTCTCCTTGCCTCAATCCCCTTTGACCAGGGATGTACCCAATGGCTTCACCATTGAAGCTTAGGGAGTAATTGGCTGTGGTTACACAAGCCTTTAACCACCTGATCATCTGAGGGTGGAAGTTCATTGAGGCAAGGACATCCCAGAGGAAGTCCCACCTAACATTGTCATAGGCCTTCATTATATCTACTTTCATGGCACACCTAGGAGAGGGGGAGTGTTTGTGGTATCCCCTCATCAACTCCTGTGTGAGGAAGATGTTATCCGCAATCCTTCTGCCCTGAACAAACCCAGACTGTGCTGGATCAATCAAGTGAGGGAGGGCTGACTTAATTCTATTGGCTAGAATCTTGGCAATACACTTGTAAATGATGTTGCAACATGATATTGGCCTATAATCCCCAACCTTTGAAGGATTGGGAACCTTAGGCACAAGAGCAACCAGTGTTGCATTGGCTTTCTTTAACAGTTGGCCAGATCTAAAGAAAGACTTGACAGCAGAGGTGACTTCATGACCAATCACAGGCCAAGCCTTATGAAAGAAGGTAGCATTATATCCATCAGGTCCGGGGGCTTTCTGAGGGTTAAGGGACCAGAAAATGTCCTTAACTTCTTTGTCAGTGACTCCCACTACCATATCCAGCCTCTGAGACTCTGACAGTTTCCTAGTGATGAGCTGCTGGACCCTAGATGATCCAGCATAGTTGCTTTGGTGAGGGGAACCAAGCAACTTGGTGTAGTAATGGATAAAAGATCCTTTGATCAGCTCAATATCCTGTGTGGTATTACCATCTTCCAAGACCAAGCTAGTAATCCTAGTTCTATTCCTGGAATTACTAATTGATTTGAAGAAAAAGGAGGTACATTGGTCTCCCAGTTTCAACCATTGAACTCTTGATTTTTGTCTGGCAAAGGATAAGGTACTGTTTGCATAATACCTTTTAAGCAACTTGATTTGCTGTGTCACTAGGATCTGAGGCCAGGGCATTTTGAATATCATCCAGCTATTGTCTGGTAGAGGCAACTCTGGATGATAGATCACTGAATTCTTTAGTATTCAACTGTTTTAGATCCTTTTGTAGGATCTTCAACTTTTCACAGACACAATACATGGGATTACCTATGATCACCCTCCTCCAGACACTCTGAACAATGTTCATAAAGTTAGGATGGTCTGCCAGAAAATTAAAGAATCTAAAAGGTCTAGATTTAGGAGGGGTGATGGGGGCCAATGCCACGACTGCAGGGGAATGGTCTGATGCTCCAGGATTTAGGAAATGAGCACTAGACCAACATAGAGTTTTGATCCAATTCTCATTGACTAGGACCCTATCCAATTTGGTGCTAATGTGGGATACACCAACTTGTTTATTAGACCAAGTAAATTGATTTCCAGAGTATTTAAGGTCAACTAGCTCTACAGATTGGAGGCAAATATTAATATCATCCATCCAAGGAAGCCAGTGTTTATCCCCTCCCACTTTCTCAGATGGTGATCTGATGGCATTGAAGTCACCAAGAACTACCCAAGGGGATGCAAGAGCAGTTGTTTGCAGGTCACGCCAAAGTGTCTGCCTTTCAATATGGCAATTATCCCCATATACAAATGTAGCTGCAAATGAGTAATTGCCATTACAAGATTGTACATTGCAATGTATGAATTGGTTTGATTGGGAAGCAAGTTGGACATTAAAGTAGGAGGGGTTCCAGCATACCAAAATTCTGCCCGAGGGGGAATGGGCATAGTTACTAATAAAACTCCAATTAGGTAAGATAAGACTAACAATTCTAGAGACCTTTGGTTCTTTAACTTTGTGTTCAATTATCCCCACAAGGGACAACTTATTGTTCTGTACCCATTTCTTAACCTCTTGTTGCTTTAGAGGGTCATTTAGACCTCTAACATTCCAAATTCCAAAATGCAATGGTGTGCTAATCATTAATACAAAAGAGTAAATATAACCACAATGAGCTGCAACTATTAAGATTAAGAGTGATGCACAAGATGAGCATTATTTATATAATTGTGGACAAAAAGAGGAGGGAAAGTTACTTCCTTTTCTTATGTGAGGAGCCTTTGGATTGACTCCTATTTCTGCCATTGTGACTAGCTTTCTTGGAACCTCCCAACAGCAGCTTGACATCAGGGATAGCATGGTTGACATCAGGTGGTTTCCCCTGTTTCTCATCACCAACTGGTTGCTGATCATCAGATCTGGTGCTAGTACCAGGCCTTGCAACTATTGAATCCTTGTTAGCTGCCTCATTGGACACTACTGAGCTTACCACACTCTCTAGTACTTCCAGAAGTTCTACATCAGTGTCATCAGAATCTTCAGTATCTTCAGTATGCTCCCTTAACTTGGATTGGACAAGGGGTGAGGCTTCTGACAGGACATGAGGTAGAGGGCTTTGGTGGGGGTGAACATTCTTGACTAGGGAGGATTGTTCTACTGCTTTCTGTTTCCCACGTTTCACAACCTGCCATTCCAATTGACTGGGGGGGGGGGGGGAGGGGGGTACAACAGCTTGCTTGCTACATTTGGATGTAGCATGACCAAAAACATGGCATTGTGAACACATAGGAGGGAGAACTTGATATTCTATGGGCACCACAACTGTCTCCCCCTGAACTGTTACTGCTACTTCATCAGGTAGCTCATGGTCTGCACTTATCTCAATACAAACTCTTGCTTTGGTGGATTTTGTATGCAATAACCCTGGTTGCTTGGAGGATCTAGCAGTTGCTTGATCCACATGGATGGGTCTACCTACTGTGCTTGCCACCCTACTAAGACATTCTTGGTTCCACAGTTCAAGAGGTAGGTCATGAAATTTTACCCATGCAGGGATTTTGGTAGGTTGGTCCTTGAGGGGTTTCATCATACGGTGCCAATCTCTAAGAACTAAATACTTTTGGGAGAAGAAATAGGGACCTCCCTCCAAGACTTGTAGCTTGGCTTGTTCATCCTTAAATTCAAATAGATAGAACCCAGAAACATCTGTTTTGACAGCCACGAAGAGTTCTTTCCATTGATACCTAGCAGTTGAAACAAGGAGGGGGTAGGCCATATTCCCATCAAGGAAATGACCTACAAGATACCTATTCCAATTCCCCGCATCAGTTAATTCCACATCAATTTCAACTGTGGCTTCTTTCCCTTTCTGAAGGTCAGGGAAATATTCTAGCTTCATATCCAAAGATGGGCTTTGGGATTGAAGGAGAGATGCCCAGTTTTTGGGTTTAGGCTTATTTTTACCTGAGTTGGGTTTAGGGAAAGACTGCTGAGTTTGAGGGGGTTTTGTGTGGAGGTTTGTTTTGGACTGGGCCTGTGGTTCGAACCCCGTTTCATGACTTGAGGAACCAGCCTCGTGCTTAGAGGTGAGGTGGGGAGGTGCATTTCTAGGTCTGGTATCCTGAAGTGAGTAACCCAGATTCGGATCTCCTTCTACGTGAGGATTTCCACTAGGGTTAAGTACAATTTTGGGAGTAGGGTTGGGATTTCGTACCTCTGCTGTAGAACGTTGAAACTGATAGGTGTTACCATGGAGGTGAACCACCTGTGCTCTTTGAGTAGCTTCCTTTTTGGCTGCTCTTTGCCATGCCTGCTGAATATCTTGTAGCTTGGCCGTAACAACATCAAGCACGAAGGGGTCTTCTGAGTTGTTGAGCTCATCCTCGAGATGACCAACAATTTCAAGCATTCTTGCTTCAGAATCTTGGTGCAGCTTACGGGCTGAGTTTGACTGGTTGTGTTTGGGACTGAGAACCCCTAAACACTCCTCAGAATCTTGTTGCTGATGCTCTTGAGAAGGATTAGGGATTTCTGGGATTTTTGACGAGTTAGGGCTAGGTCCCCCAGACCCGGTTGATGTTGAAATTGACGAAGGTATGGGAACTGTACCTCCATTGTTGAATCGTGAAACGGATTCGTCTGAGGTGAGCATGTGCGGACTGTCAAGCTCGAATAGGATTGGATTATTGGGGTTTCCCAGATGCAGCGTCTCTATTTGGGATTTTTGGTGTGGATCTAAGAATTGACGCCTTCGCCGGAGTTCATTGGAGCCTAGGGCTTTGAGCCCCAGACCGTCGGCCATTGAAACAGTACCGTCGGCCATGGAGATTTGGAGAACCAGCTTCTCCACGCCCTTGTCAGATTTCGCCTAAATCGCCTACATGTCAGAGCTTAGTAGGCAGGCTATCCTTACAGATTTTACTTTTCTATCAGCTTCCTGCTGCTACTAGTTTTCTTTTGCATGACTAGTAGTCTAAACACCTACTAACCGTGATGTTTTTCACCATCTTCTCTTGACTTGACTAGTAGTCTAAAAACCTATTAATCGTCACGTGTTTCACTGTTTTTCTTTTGCATGACTAGTAGTCTAAACACCTACTAACCGTCATGTGTTTCACCATCTTCTCTTCACATGACTAGTAGTCTAAACACCTACTAACCGTCACGTGTTTCACCATCTTTTCTTTACAAGACTAGTAGTCTAAACACCTACTAACCGTCATGTGTTTCACCATCTTCTCTTCACATGACTAGTAGTCTAAAAACCTACTAACCATCACATGTTTAACTGTTTTTTTTTTGCATGACTAATAGTCTAAACACGTACTAACCGTCATGTGTTTCACCATCTTCTCTTCACATGACTAGTAGTCTAAACACCTACTAACCGTCACGTGTTTCTCCATCTTCACTTCACAGGACTAGTAGTCTAAAATTCTACTAACCGTCCAGTGTTTCACTGTTTTTTTTTTTTTGCATGACTAGTAGTCTAAACACCTACTAACCGTCATGTGTTTCACCATCTTCTCTTCACATGACTAGTAGTCTAAAAACCTACTAACCGTTACGTCTTTCACTGTTTTTCCTTTGCAGGACTAGTAGTCTAAACACCCACTGACCGCCATGTGTTTCTCCATCTTGTCTTCACCGGAATAGTAGTCTAAAAACCTACTAACCGTCACGTGTTTCTCTGTTTTTCTTTTGCATGACTAGTAGTCAAAACACGTACTAACTGTCATGTGTTTCACCATCTTCTATTCACATGACGAGTAGTCTAAACACCTACTAACCGTCACGTGTTTCTCCATCTTCTCTTCACAGGACTAGTAGTCTAAAATTCTACTAACCGTCCAGTGTTTCACTGTTTTTTTTTTTGCATGACTAGCAGTCCAAACACCTACTAACCGTCATGTGTTTCACCATCTTCTCTTCACATGACTAGTAGTCTAAAAACCTACTAACCGTCATGTGTTTAACTATTTTTCTTTTGCATGACTAGTAGTCTGAACACCTACTTACCGTCATGTTTTTCACCATCTTCTCTTCACTTGACTAGTAGTCTAAAAACCTACTAACCGTCACGTGTTTCACTGTTTTTCTTTTGCATGACTAGTAGTCTAAACACGTACTAACCGTCATGTGTTTCACCGTCTTCTCTTCACATGACTAGTAGTCTAAACACCTACTAACCGGCACGTATTTCACCATCTTTTCTTTACAAGACTAGTAGTCTAAACACCTACTAACCGTCATGTGTTTCACCATCTTCTCTTTACAAGACTAGTAGTCTACAAATCTACTAATCGTCACGTGTTACACGGTTTTTGTTTTGCATGACTAGTAGTCTAAACACCTACTAACCGTCATGTTTTTCACCATCTTCTCTTCACAGGACTAGTAGTCTAAAATCCTACTAACCGTCCCGTGTTTCACTGTTTTTTTTTTGCTTGACTAGTAGTCTAAACACCTACTAACCGTCATGTGTTTCACCATCTTGTTTTCACAGGAATAGTAGTCTAAAACCTACTAACCGTCACGAGTTTTACTAGTTTTCTTTTGCATGACTAGTAGTCTAAACACCTACTAACTGTCATGTGTTTCACCATCTTCTCTTCACATGACTAGTAGTCCAAAAACCTACTAATCGTCATGTGTTTCAATGTTTTTCTTTTGCATGACTAGTAGTGTGAACACATGCCAACCGTCATGTTTTTCACCATCTTTTATTCACACGACTAGTAGTCTAAACACCTACTTACCGTCATGTTTTTCACCATCTTCTCTTCACTTGACTAGTAGTCTAAAAATCTACTAACCGTCACGTGTTTCACTATTTTTCTTTTGCGTGACTAGTAGTCTAAACACGTACTAACCGTCATGTGTTTCACCATCTTCTCTTCACATGACTAGTAATCTAAACACCTACTAACCGTCACGTGTTTCACCATCTTTTCTTTACAAGACTAGTAGTCTAAACACCCACTAACCGTCATGTGTTTCACCATCTTGTTTTCACATGACTTTACTTTTCTATCAGCTTCCTGCTGCTACTAGTTTTCTTTTGCATGACTAGTAGTCTAAACACCTACTAACCGTGATGTTTTTCACCATCTTCTCTTAACTTGACTAGTAGTCTAAAAACCTACTAACCGTCACGTGTTTCACTGTTTTTATTTTGCATGACTAGTAGTCCAAACATGTACTAACCGTCATGTGTTTCACCATCTTCTCTTCACATGACTAGTAGTCTAAACACCTACTAACCGTCACGTGTTTCACCATCTTTTCTTTTCTTTACATCGGCTGGGGAGCTTCTCTCTCTAACCTAGAGAGAGAAAGCTCCCCCGGTCCAGATCCAGCCGGTCGCCGGTCTCCACCTCCGGCCAGCAGCAACATCAACAGCAAGGACGGCAAGGGAGCAACCCTTCTTAGGGCCTACTCTCCTCCATCGCCTCCAACCTCCAACCGGCCACCTCTATCTCTTCATCGGGCAGCCATAGCTGGTCTTCTCCGGCCCAGGCTCCCTCCGGCCATGGCAGTCACCTTCTGGGCAAGGGGGGTACCTTCACTCGACCTAAGCTCCACAGCCGTGGGCCTCGCCTCCAACCTCATCCCCGCCGTGCACCGGCGGGTACCTTCATTGGGATCTGCACCGGACAGATCTGAAAGTTCTACGGCCATTACTGGCCAATCAAGCTCCACCTGGTCAGGCCTCCGTCTGGACCGGTCAAACAACAACCGCCGTGGCTTTGAGTTTGGAATCATGGGTCAAAACTTCATGGGTTACCTTCTGTACCAGGCCTCGCCGGAGATGATGGCCCTTGCTGCTTCATTGAGTGCTCGAACAGTGGCACGGCAGCAGGGCGAACTCACCACTGAGATCTACATGTACGGGGACCCAGCAAGACCAAACCCCCGAACCTGAACAGCAAAGCCATGGCTGCCGGTCGTTTTCCTTCAGGCGGCCGGTCAACGCCCAGATCTGGGCAAGCTCACATCTCCGACAAGCTCGGCCACATTTAGGCCACCGTGGCTCTCTGTGGCCGCCAGTCAAGGCAGTCATTCAAGGCCCTCTCCGGCCTGCTGCTTGGGCCATCAGCCCGGGCAATCCCAGTCGTGGGGCTCATCAGCCCGGGCAACCCAGCCGGCCCGGGCAGCAGCAGCAGGAGGCGTCAGCCCAGCCCGGGCACCTGGCCCGGTGTTCATCTCCAGTCAGCCACCGTGGGGCCCAGCCACCGTGGGGCTCACCCACAGCTAGCCTGGCGAGGCCAGCCTAGCACCCTACCTGCCAGCTCGGGCATTCAGCCCGGGCAAGGAGCCAGCCAGCCAGCCCAGTTTCCAGCCCGCTGGGAAGGCCATCCGCAGCTAGCCCGGGCAATCAGCCAGCCCGGGCCAAGCAGCAGGCGGAAGCAGCAGCCGGCAGCAGCAGCAGGCTGCGGGCAGAAGCAGAAGCAGGCAGCAGCCACCCGATGGCAGGCCAGCCCGGGCAGGTAAGTTGGCTGGGTGGCTCGGGCAGTGGGGAAGTTTAATTTATGTCAGGCAATGTACTTTTTTGCACTTATATTGTTGCTGGACTTTGGGCCAGTTCTCTGTTAGTTTTTGCATCCCCCGATAGGCGGTCATCTGTTGGACTAAAATCGGGGGTCGGGCTATTCGTCGAGCCCTCCATATCCTTTGAACCGACATTTTTAGCTCTGAGGACCTGCGTAGTATTCTTGTGGTCGTGACTATTATTGATTAGATTGGATTCTCCTAGTTAAGGGGCAGTCTCGCAGTAGCAGCAGCTGTGGGTGCCGATGATTAGATTATGGATGAGTCTGATTGAGCAAGGTAGTTGCCGAAGCTGTCATTGACTAGATTGGTGGATTCTCACTGTTCGAAAGGGGTAGCTTCGTAGTCTGTTTCTGATTAGATTTACGGATCGAAAGGAGCAGCTTGGTCCACTTGAGGTTTGGGGGGCTACTTTTCGTGGTCCCTCTTCCTGTTCCGCTAATAGTCGTTAGCGAGCCTAGGGGTTTTGGGTGAGATTGTAGTAGTCTGGATGGAATGGGCGTGGTGTGCAGGGTGCTTAGCAGGGTAGCCTTGTCGGATGCAGACATCTCCTGTTCGAACCTCTCTCGGTCCGAGTCCCTCTGTAGTAGTTGACTTCTTTTGAGTGGGTATCATGCTATCTTCGGAATGATGGGTGTCTCAGTTCTTGGGTTTCTTTTCCCAGCCTAGGAGGAGGAGGATCTCTCCTCAGCGCTGGTTATCATGTGGTCACCGTTGACCCAGACTATCTACCGTATTTACTTTATTTCCTAGCCTGGCGGGTTGTGCCAGGTAGTAGTTCAAATTTCACATTTTCCAGTACGCATAGCATGTTGTTATGTATTTACTCTATCTCACTCTCCATGCGGGTTGTGCATGGTTTACCGTACTTTTTTCACTCTTCTTTGTTTTTTGCTTTCTTTTCCTCCTGGGGGATGCCCCTTGTAGGCTGTACATTCGCTTAACCTTTTTTAATTTCAAGCTAAATTACCCAAAAAAAGACTAGTAGTCTAAACACCTACTAACCGTCATGTGTTTCACCATCTTCTCATTACAAGACTAGTAGTCTACCAATCTACTAACCGTCACGTGTTACACTGTTTTTCTTTTGCATGACTAGTAGTCTAAACACCTACTAACCGTCATGTGTTTCACCATCTTCTCTTCACATGACTAGTAGGCTAAAAACCTACTAACCGTCCAGTGTTTCACTGTTTTTTTTTTTGCATGACTAGTAGTCTAAACACCTACTAACCGTCATGTGTTTCACCATCTTCTCTTCACATGACAAGTAGTCTAAAAACCTACTAATCGTCACGTGTTTCACTGTTTTTCTTTTGCATGACTAGTACTCCAAACACCTACTAACCGTTATATTTTTCACCATCTTCTCTTCACAGGACTAGTAGTCTAAAATCCTACTAACCGTCCAGTGTTTCACTGTTTTTTTTTTGCATGACAAGTAGTCTAAACACCTACTAACCGTCATGTGTTTCACCATCTTCTCTTCATATGACTAGTAGTCTAAAAACCTACTAACCGTTACGTGTTTAACTGTTTTTCTTTTGCATGACTAGTAGTCTAAAGACCTACTTACCGTCATGTTTTTCACCATCTTCTCTTCACTTGACTAGTAGTCTAAAAACCTACTAACCGTCACGTGTTTCACTGTTTTTCTTTTGCATGACTAGTAGTCTAAACACCTACTAACCGTCATGTGTTTCACCATCTTCTCTTCACATGACTAGTTGGCCAAAAACCTACTAATCATCATGTGTTTCAATGTTTTTCTTTTGCATAACTAGTAGTCTGTACACCTGCCAACTGTCATGTTTTTCACCATCTTTTATTCACACGACTAGTAGTCTAAACACCTACTTACCGTCATGTTTTTAACCATCTTCTCTTCACTTGACTAATAGTCTAAAAACCTACTAACCGTCACGTGTTTCACTATTTTTCTTTTGCATGACTAGTAGTCTAAACACGTACTAACCGTCATGTGTTTCAACATCTTCTCTTCACATGACTAGTTGTCTAAACACCTACTAACCGTCACGTGTTTCACCATCTTTTCTTTACAAGACTAGTAGTCTAAACACCTACTAACCGTCATGTGTTTCACCATCTTCTCTTTACAAGACTAGTAGTCTACAAATCTACTAACCGTCTCGTGTTACACTATTTTTTTTTTTTTTTTGGGTAAATCAGCTTGAAATAAAAAGGGGGCTAACCGAATATACAGCCTACAAGGGGCATACCCCAGGAGGAAAGAAAGGAAAAGAAAAGAAAAGAATATAAAACAAGAGAGCGCCTACGCCAAACGGCTACATAGGACTAGAAGTAAATAGAACGTTTGTTTCGTACCCATCTAAAAGAGGGATACGAAACAGAACACATAATGCTACTGAACTAGTAAATTTCATGCTACTAGCTAGCAGTGCTTCAAGTGCTGTTATGTGAGAGCTAGCACATTTGTGTGAGAGCTGCCTTGGTGTGAACTGCTGCTCTGTGCTTGCAAGGGCTGATTAGGGTCAATCATCAATCTTTGATGGAATTTGGATATACAGAGGTCAGGCACAGAAGTTCAGAAACTTCAGAATTTCAGAAGCTCACAAGTTCAGAAGTTTCAGAATTTTTGGGTACTTTCAGAAGGTCAGGCACAGAAGTTCAGAAGTTTCAGAAGTTCTGAAGCTCACAAATTCAGAAGTTTCAGGCCCAGCAGTCCAAGTATTTGGATACTTTCAGGAATTTGTAATTGATGTCTTGTAATTGGTGTCATGTTTAGTGTAAGTTTTGCAAAGCTGTATTCCTACCAGCTAGTGTAGCTACAGTCTGTTATGATTTTGGTGGTATCTCCTAGGCGTTGTTTTCCCTCCCTCTTCTAGATGGATTGAAAACAGCGTGTATCTTCTAGCCCATGTAGCCATTTGGCAGTAGCAATTTTTTCTCTCTTTTTGTTTCTTTTCTTTTCCTCCTGGGGTATGCCCCTTGTAGGCTGTATATTCGTTTAATCTCTTTTCAATTTCAAGCTGGTTTACCCAAAAAAAAATAAAAAATAAAAATAAAATAAAAATTTCATGCTACTAAATTACATGCTATTCATTCAAAACACTTGGGCATCAGAGACCATAGTACACCATAGGAACAACAGCTAACAGAACTGCTGCACTTGATAACTCATCAGGGCTGATGTTGCACTGACCTCATCAGCATCAGAATCTGAACTTGGGCAAAAACACTATGTAGTGATAACAGGTTCAGAACAGGTTCAGAACACCAAATTCTGAACTTGGGCTTGAGCAAAACTTGGAGTGATAACCATGCACAACCAGCTGAACTTGGAACAACAGCTAACAGAATTGACAGCATCAACAGAACTGCTATCAGACTACACAGCAGCTGCTGCACTTGATCATCAGGACACTTGGAATGGTGGACTGATGTTGCAGATTAGAGTAGCATCAGTAGTGGTAGCATAGAATAGAAGTAGTGCATCTCAGAATCAGTCAACTATGCAATCAGGTTCAAAATCTAGAACTAGCAACTAACACCACAGAATCAGATTTTGAACTTGAACAATACTATACAAAACTGAAACAACTGCTATTGACAAGGTACTAGCAGATACAATAGCTAAAAAACATGCAGAGGACGTCCCCCTCTGCGAAGGGAGATCCCAACGACATCCCCAGTTGGTTAGGCATAAGCATAAACTGACTGCAGAACACTGGGACTGACAAGAGATCCCAACAACATCTGCTATGGAACAACATCTGCTAGCTCTACTTGCTGCACTTGGTATTTGGACCTCATCAGGACACTTGGGACCTCATCAGAGCACTTGGACAGCCTTCAACCTACGCAGGTGACTGTCTAGGTAGCACAAAAGAGCATAAACTGAGCATAAACTGGACTGCTGTGGAACTAGCACAGAAAACACTTGCAAAACTGGGCTAAAAGTAAAACTGAACTAGCACAGATCAGCATCTGAACCTGCTACAACAAAACTTCAATTTCTATGGATAGGCATAACTGAATACAGAGCTAGCAGCTATACTACTACCCAATGCTGATAATAGAAGCAACATGCAACAGTCATTCCACTAAGTAGTGTATCTTGGGACCTTTCCCAATTAAGCAAAACAGCAGAATAGTGACTGCTAGGACGAAGTAATAGACTTCTGAAGCTCAAACAATCTACCTACTGAACCATAATTGCAGAGGAATTCCCCCTCTGCGAAGGGAGATCCCACGACAGCCCCTATGGTTAGGCAATCCACAAAACCAAACACTATATCTCAACTTACTGCAGAACCATCAGTCATCAGTCAACTAACACCATGAAAATGCACCCAACTGTGCACCACAGAACCAGTCAAGTGAAGGTGCAGCAGAAAATGTACTATAACACCATGAAAATCAGGTTCAGAATCTAAACTGCTAATAAGAGGAGCCAGCCCTTGACCGTTGCTGTCCCTCCTTTGAGCACATCCTGCTATAGTCTGTCAAGTTAGGGTAGGAAAACAAGAAGAATGCTACAAATACTCATAGCAGAAGCAACATAAAGTATTTAACACCAGTCATTCACAATCCATTCTGCTTGGAGTTTAGGTAAAGATAGAATCCTTGTTCTCATCATTGAAAGTATTTTATGAACAACAACTTCCCAAGAACAGGACATGCCCTGGAACTTCCTGGCATTCCTTTCATTCCAGACGTAGTAAATAGTGACTGTAAAGGCCAATTTAGTGATAATAGCCCTTACAGATTTCCCTCTAGAATTAGAGAGAAAAGAGACCCATTCGGACCAAGTTCTAGATGTCCATGAGACATGTAATTTGGTTTGAATAGAATCCCACACCTGCTTAGTAAATGAGCAATTAAAGAATATGTGATTGTGACTTTCACAGTCCTGACAAAAACTACATTGGGCAGGAATAGGAAGGCCAAAAGACACCAACCTATCTGCAGTGGAGAGCCTATCCTGAATAGCTATCCAAGTGATAAAACTACATTTCGGAATGTGACCTGAGAACCACACCAACCTATGCCAACCAACTTTTGGAAAGGGAGTCCTTAGTTTATCCCAAAGGGAAGCAACTGTGAACTGGCCATTAGAAGTGAGAGACCACCTAATATGATCATCCCTACTCAACCTGGAAGAAAGAAGAGGTGGTAAAGTACTTCTTACCTCATTGATCTCCAAAGTTTGAGTGATGGGAAAAGCCCAGCATGAATTTTGGATAATGTGAGACACAGTAGCCTCCTTTGGAATTCCAGAATCATAAGCAATTCTGGGACCAAATGTGGCTAACAAAGGACCAAGTGGATGCCAATTATCATACCACAAGGAGGTGGATTGGCCATTACCTATTACACTAAGTATATATGGCCTCACCAATGGTCTGAGATGCAGAAGTTTCCTCCAAACCCATGTGCAATCCCCAGGTACTTTTAAATTCCAAAAGTTTCTACCCCGTATTAAATAAGATTTAACCCACTGACACCACATTGATTGTTCCCCCCCAGAAATAAGGAACCAAATGTGTTTGGCAATGGCCGCCTTATTCCAAACCTGCATGGATTTGAAACCAAGGCCTCCCTCTTGTTTCGGAGAGCACAGATGCTCCCAAGATACCTTAGCCCCCGTTTTCCTAAGGTCAGGACCAGACCATAGAAACGCTCTAAGTATTGACTCAACCTCCTTGATCACCTTTTTGGGGATGATAAACAAGGAGGACCAATAAGTTTGAATGGAGAACAACACGTTCTTAATCAACTGGACCCTGCCAGCATACGTGAGGTATCTATTAGTCCATGACTTAGTTTTAGCAGTTATGCTATCCACTAAGGACTGACAATCAGAGGCTTTAAGTTTTGTAGAGAGGAGAGGCACCCCCAGATATCTGATAGGTAGTGAGCCCTCCTTGAACTTAAGGACATTCAAAATGGCCATTCTAGTGGTTAAACTAACCCCAGAAAAGTATATGCTACTTTTTCTAGTGCTGGGTGAGAGACCCGACAGGCTTTGGAATTCAGAGAGGGCATCCTGGATATGACTGATAGAGGTTAGATCCCCTTTGCAAAAGATCATAAGATCATCAGCAAAGCATAGATTAATAAGTTTGGTACGCCCACATCTCCAATGAAAATGAAAATCTGGAAGGAGGGATTTCTCTCTTAGGAGACAAGTGAGAATCTCCATCACTATCACAAATAGGTATGAAGACAAAGGATCTCCCTGCCTAAGTCCTTTTTGTCCTACAATGTAGCCTGTGACCTCCCCATTGATGCTAAGGGAATAATTCGCAGTGGAGATACAAGCTTGGAGCCACTTAATCATTGTGGGATGAAAGTTCATGGAGGATAGAACATCCCAAAGGAAATCCCACCTAACATTATCGTATGCCTTCATAATGTCAACTTTCATTGCACATCGAGGAGATGGTGACGATTTATGATATCCTCTCATTAGCTCCTGAGTTAGAAAAATATTATCCGCAATCCTCCTTCCTTTCACAAAACCTGATTGAACAGGATCAATTAACATTGGAAGGACAATCTGCAACCTTCTAGCCAATATCCTAGAGATGCACTTGTAAATGGTATTACAACATGAAATGGGCCTAAAGTCCCCAACCTTAGATGGGTTAGGAACTTTAGGGACCAGTGCAACAATGGTAGAATTGATTTTCCTTAGCAATTTACCAGACCTAAAGAAAGTCTTAACTGCTGCAGTTACTTCATGACCAATGATAGGCCAAGCCTTTTTGAAGAACCCAGCATTATAGCCATCAGGACCAGGGGCTTTGCTAGGATTAAGAGCCCAAAAGGTATCCTTAATTTCAAGGTCTGTGACCTCAGCAATCATGGCCGTCCTTTGACTATCTGTAAGTCTCCTATTGGCAACCTGTTGGATTCTAGTTTGCCCCTGATAAAAGGTAGAATGAGCTGTTCCCAGCAAGTCCGTATAGAACCCAACAAAGTTGTTCTTAATGTCTTGAATGTCATGTGTAAGAGACCCATCATCCAACACCAGACTAGTAATTTTACTTCGATTCCTTGTGTTACTCACAGCTTTAAAGAAATAAGAGGTGCATTGATCCCCAACTTTCAGCCATTGAATTCTTGACTTTTGTTTAGCCAATCTTTCCTCAGCCCTAAGTAAGGTGAAGAGTTGCCTGTGCACCACTCTTTCTTGGTTTATTATGGAGGGAGTAATCTGATGAGGACTCATGCTTTTTTGTAAGGATTCAAGGCATTGTCTAGCATCAGCAACCCTATTAGAGACATTACTGAATTCCCTAGAGTTAAGTTGCTTAAACTCCTCTTGTAACATCTTGAGTTTTTCGCAAACACAGAACATTGGATTCCCAATAATCACTTTCCTCCAAATTTTCTGAACCACAGTTAAAAACTGTGGATGATCAGCTAGAAAATCAAAGAATTTAAAGGGTTTCAAAGATTTTAAAGGACCCGGGGTGATATTCACAATGGCAGGAGAGTGATCTGAAATCCCAGGGGGGAAAAAATGGGCAGAAGAACTAGTGAAAGCCTTCATCCAATGTTCGTTGACTAAGGCTCTATCTAGCTTAGTACTGACAAAATGGGATGGGTCTTGCCTATTGGCCCAAGTGAGAAAGCATCCAGAGAACCTAAGATCCTCAAGTTCAAGGTCATACAAACACTGGTTAAATTCATCCATATGAGGAGGCCAGGAGGAAGTACCTCCTACCTTCTCATTTGGGTACCTGACAGCATTAAAATCCCCTAACACTATCCAAGGAACTGAGGTGCTAAGATGATGGAGTCTTGCCCACAAGGTCTGCCTATTCACATAATTATTAGCTCCATACACAAAAGTGGCAAAAAAGATTGGTCCACCACACTTAGGCTGAACTTCACAATGAATAAATTGATCCGACTGATCTAAAACCTGAATATTCAAGACACTAGGATCCCAACATACACAGATTCTACCAATGGGAGCTTGGGGGTAGTTGTTCACAAAGCACCAATTAGGACAAACGAATTTTAAGATTCTACCAGCCCAAACTTCCTTCATCTTATGTTCTAATAAACCAAAAAGTGATAGACAGTTTTTATTTACAAAACATTTGACCTCTTTTTGCTTGATTGGGTCATTAATACCCCGTATGTTCCAAAAACCAATGTTAAGAGATTTTATAGACATAAGAAAAAAAAAACTTCAAGCAGAAATAATTATGAAAATAGCAAAATGAAAGTACGAGAAACTGTCCTAACAAAAGGATACGGAGGGATTAATGCCTTCCCCTAAATAGGGAACTTCGAGACTGCTCCCTAGCAAGCTTTTGCAATCGTCTTTGCGCTGATCTGGATAGAACCTTTTGAAAGCTTCCCTTTAGATCTTCCTTTGGTGCTTCATCTCTTACCTCTGCACCCCGGGGATCAGGAGGTTTAGGAGTGGGTGTTTGATTCAATTCTGAAACCTGTTCTTCCGTTGGACCTGCTGACCGTCATATTTTTCACCATCTTCTCTTCACAGGACTAGTAGTCTAAAATCCTACTAACCGTCCAGTGTTTCACTGTTTTTTTTTTGCTTGACTAGTAGTCTAAACACCTACTAACCGTCATATTTTTCACCATCTTCTCTTCACAATACTAGTAGTCTAAAATCCTACTAACCGTCCAGTGTTTCACTGTTTTTTTTTTGCATGACTTTTTTTTTTTTTTGGGTAATTTAGCTTGAAATTAAAAAAGGTTAATCGAATGTACAGCCTACAAGGGGCATACCCCAGGAGAAAAAGAAAAGAAAAAAAACAAGAATGATAAAAGTACGGTAACCATGCACAACCCGCATGGAGAGTAAAATAAAGTGACATATGTGATACAAATGGATCTGAAAAGAACCATGAAATGTACTGAAATGAAATTGAGCTATTCCTGGCACAACCCGCCAGGCTAGGAAATAAGGTAATTGAAGTAGATAGTCATGGTCAACATGGACCACATGATAACCAGCGCTGAGGAGAGATCCTCCTCCTCCTAGGCTGCGCTAAGAAAACCAAGACCCGAGGCTTCCATCACACCAAAGCAAGTATAATATCCGCTCAACAGAAGTCAACTACTACAGAGGAACTCGGACTGAGAGAGGCTCGACCAGGGGATGACGGCATCCGACAAGGCTACCCTGCTAAGTACCCTGCACACCACACCCATTCCACCCTGACTACTACAACCTCGCCCAAATCCCCTAGGCTCGCTAACGACTCAAAGCGGAACAGAAAGAGAGGCCACCAAAAGTAGCCACTCGAACCTCAAGTGGACCAAGCTGCTCTTTTCGATCAGTGCAAACCACCAAATCTAATCAGAAACAGACTGCAAAGCAACCCCTTTCGATCAGTGAGGATCCACCAATCTAGTCAATGACAGCTCCGGTAACTACCCTGCTCAATCAAACTCCAACCATAATCTAATCATCGGCTCCTGCAGCTGCTGCTACTGCAGGCTACCCCTAACTAGGAAGGAGTTCAATCTAATCAAAAATAGCTACGACCACATGAATACTACACTCAACCTTAGAGCAAAAAAACTGGTTCTAGGGATATAAAAGGCTCGACCATAAGCCCGACCCCCGATTTCAGTCCAACAGATGACCGCCTATCGGGGTTAATAACACCATCAGACTGGCCCGTTCGTCCAGCAACAGATTGACAATAAACCAATATTGGACTTGGAATTATGTTTGGAATCCGTGCCACTTTTTTTTGAAAGAAATTTAGGCCCAACTGCCATCGCTTTCTTGCCTCTTGCCAGCTACCCATGCCAGAGCCACCAGCTTGCACTGCCAGGCTGCCATCGGGCGGCTGATGCTCTGCCAGCACTGCCATGCTATTGCTGCTGCCTTTCTTTCTGGATGAAGGAAGACTCGAATCGCCGGCGAAGCTGCCTAACCTCTGCCGGCGAGCAGTCCCACGGCAGACACGGCTGCCCCCTCCGCCGAGCCACTCCCGGATGGCTGCCCGGCCTGGCTTGCTTAGGTATTAATGTGGTGGGTTGTTTGTTGGCGGTGGCTGGCTAGGCTGCCAGGGCTGCCCTGACTTGTTGCTTAGAGTGATTGGTGACTACCCGCAGACTTGGCTCAGGTGCTTGGCCGTGTAGGGATGTGATGGCAGGTGAAAGCCCTGGGTGAAGCCTCTGCCTGGCCGCGGCCCCAGCGAATGAAGAAGACAGTGAGCCACCGTGGTGGCTAAGCCTGGCTGTTGAGCCCCACGGTGGTAGATGGTTCGGAGGTTTGGCCTAGCTGGGATCTCTGCACATGTAGATCTCATTGGTGAATGAGCCTTGCCGCCGTGCCACTGTACGAGCACAAATTGAAGCAACATAGGACATCATCTCCGGCGAGGCCTGATTGAACAGAAAAGCACCCATTACACTTCGACCCAGGAGGTTCCGAACTCAAGCTATGCCATGAGGTTGAAGGCCTTGGTGATTCCTTGGCCGGATGGAAAGCCGAACCAAGGTGTAGACTGAACCAGATGGTGGCGGCTGGTGGTGGTTGGCCGGTATTAGACGGCTTGATTTCAGATCTGCCCAGTGCAGATCCCAAGAGTTAGACGCCGGTCCACGGCGGGGTTGGAGTTGTAGACGAAGCACCACGGCTGTTGAGAGAGAAGCTCCCCGGGGGGGAGCTGCCTGCTTTTTGCATGACTAGTAGTCTAAACACCTACTAACCGTCCTGTGTTTCACCATCTTCTCTTCACATGACAAGTAGTCTAAAAACCTACTAACCGTCACGTGTTTCACTGTTTTTCTTTTGCATGACTAGTAGTCTAAAAACCTACTAACCGTCATGTTTTTCACCATCTTCTCTTCACAGGACTAGTAGTCTAAAATCCTACTAACCGTCTCGTGTTTCACTCTTTTTTTTTTGCATGACTAGTAGTCTAAACACCTACTAACCGTCATGTGTTTCACCATCTTCTCTTCACATGACTAGTAGTCTAAAACCTACTAACCGTTACGTGTTTAACTGTTTTTCTTTTGCATGACTAGTAGTCTAAACACCTACTTACCGGCATATTTTTCACCATCTTCTCTTCACTTGACTAGTAGTCTAAAAACCTACTAACCGTCACGTATTTCACTGTTTTTCTTTCTTTCTTTTTTTTTTTGGGTAAATCAGCTTGAAATAAAAAAGGGGCTAACCGAATATACAGCCTACAAGGGGCATACTAGTAGTCTAAACACCTACTTACCGGCATATTTTTCACCATCTTCTCTTCACATGACTAGTAGTCTAAACACCTACTAACCGTCACGTATTTCACCATCTTTTCTTTACAAGACTAGTAGTCTAAACACCTACTAACCGTCATGTGTTTCACCATCTTCTCTTTACAAGACTAGTAGTCTACTGTGGGGGAGCTTCTCTCTCTAACCTAGAGAGAGAAAGCTCCCTCTGACCCAGCCAAATCAGCCGGCTCAGTTTCCTTCGTCGCGGGCAAGGAATAAAGGACGGCAAGGGATCATCCCTCCTTAGGGAATGATCTCCTCCATCGCCTCCCATTAACAACAGTACTGGAGCAAGCAGGAGCTGGGAAGCTCCATCGGCCCAGCAACAGTGGCAGCAGCGGCCTGGCAACCCACCGGCCAACATCATTCCGGCAGCTACAGCGCCGGGACAGAAAGGGCAAGGGAGCCTCAAAGACCTTGGAGCCTCTCTCCTCCACCGCTCACTTCTCATCCCGCAACCCTCGGGTCCAGTCACCGTCCGATCGGAGATCCGATTCAAATAGCGCTCAGTCACCGTCCAGTCATCGGCGTCGGACCCGCCGTGGGGCTGACCAGCCGTAGTCCATTATCAAACATCAACGGCTGCCGGAGTCCGTCTCCGGCCAAACAACATCAGACCGCCGTTCACAAGTCCCCGTTGGGGTTCAATCACAGATCCTAAGGTGGGACTCTGCCTTCCGGCAGCAGCAGCGGCCGGCCACCACTGGTCCGGCAGTGGTGGCCCTACCTACATCACCTGGTGCTTGGCACTGTCGGTGGGGCAGGGCCATTTAGCCCAGCAGCCTGGGCTTCGGCTTGGGCCATCAGCCAACCCAACTTTCAAGCCAGGCGGCGAAGCACTGCCTGCCTGGCAGCAGACAGCTCGGGCTTTTTCGGCCCAGCCAGGAGGACAGCCTTGACGGCCTGCCTGGCGCCAGTCAGCCCGGGCAGCAAGCAGTAAGCACAGTTAGTACCTGGTACCCCCGGATAGGCTGAAAATATCGTATCCATTGCGCCTATCGTTATCCAATATGCGCTTTGCACTTATTTATTTATTGTATCAGTTGCTGGACGAACTGGCCAGTTTACTGTTAGTTCGGCGATCCCCGATAGGCGGTCATCTGTTGGACTGAAATCGGGGGCTAGGCTCTTGGTCGAGCCTCATATCCCTAGTACCTGTTCTTCTAGCCTGCGGTTTGTGTAGTTTCTTGTGGTCGTGGCTATCTTTGATTAGATTAGATTCTGTTCTGGTTGAAAGGGGTAGTCTTGCAGTAGCAGCAGCTGCGGGTGCTCTGATTAGATCTGTGGATGGTTCTGGTTGAGCAGGGAAGTTGCCTGAGCTGTCTTTGATTAGATTCTGTTCTGGTTGAAAGGGGTAGTCTTGCAGTAGCAGCAGCAGCTGCGGGTGCTCTGATTAGATCTGTGGATGGGTTCTGGTTGA
The DNA here is from genome assembly GCA_018127125.1 of Rhododendron griersonianum. NCBI lineage: Eukaryota > Viridiplantae > Streptophyta > Magnoliopsida > Ericales > Ericaceae > Rhododendron > Rhododendron griersonianum. Next base: position 362,847 of record JACTNZ010000016.1, on the reverse strand, counting down.
GCAAGGGGCAGCTTGGACCGCTTGGGGTTTGAGTGGCCTCTTCTGGGGTTCCTCTTACTTTCCGCTTTTAGTCGTTGGCGAGCCTAGGGGATTAGGGTCAGGGGGGAGTAGTCGTGGTGTGCAGGGTGCTTAGCAAGGTAGCCCTGTCCGACATTTCCAGGTCGTGCCTCTCTCGGTCCGTGTCCTTCTGTAGTAGCTGATCTCTTTGAGTGGTTATTATGCTAGCCTTGGGTTTGGAAGTACTAGGTTCTTGGTTTTCTTATCCCAGCTTTGGTGGTGGAGGTTACTGGGTAGTTGGTTCAGTGGGTAGTTTTGGCGAGCCTTAGGTTAGGATGAGGGAGGGTTAGGCTGGAAGGATTGGGCGTGGTGTGCAGGGCTCTTGCAGCGGGGCCTTGGCGGATGCCGTCAACTCTGGTACGAGCCTCTTGATGCCTTGTTCCCCTGTAGTAGCCGTTCAGCTTGCTTGGTAGCCGTCTTACTTGGTGGCTTCTCCTCAGTGTTGGTTATCATGTGGTCATCTCTGACCTCGACTATTTACTTTATTTACCTTATTTCCTAGCCTGGTGGGTTGTGCCAGGTGGTAGCTCTATTTCATTTAACTTTATTTACTTTACTTACCGTTTACATGGCTTCTTCATGTATTTACTTTATCAAACTCTCCATGCGGGTTGTGCATGGTTACCGCACTTTTGTCATTCTTGTTTTTTTCATTTTCTCTTCCTCCTGGGGTATGCCCCTTGTAGGCTGTACATTCGGTTAACCTTTTTTAATTTCAAGCTAATTTACCCAAAAAAAAAAAAGACTAGTAGTCTACAAATCTACTAACCGTCACGTGTTACACGGTTTTTGTTTTGCATGACTAGTAATCTAAACACCTACTAACCGTCATGTTTTTCACCAACTTCTCTTCACAGGACTAGTAGTCTAAAATCCTACTAACCGTCCCGTGTTTCACTATTTTTTTTTTGCATGACTAGTAGTCTAAACACCTACTAACCGTCATGTGTTTCACCATCTTGTTTTCACAGGAATAGTAGTCTAAAACCTAGTAACCGTCACGAGTTTTACTAGTTTTCTTTTGCATGACAAGTATTCTAAACACCTACTAACCATCTTGTTTTTCACCATCTTCTCTTCACTTGACTAGTAGTCTAAAAACCTATTAACCGTCATGTTTTTCTCCATCTTCTCTTCACTTGACTAGTAGTCTAAAAACCTACTAACCGTCACGTGTTTCGCTGTTTTTCTTTGTTTTTCTTTTTTTTTTTGGGTAACTTAGCTTGAAATTAAAAAACGGTTAAGCGAATGTACAGCCTACAAGGGGCATACCCCAGGAGGAAAAGAAAGGAAAAAAAACAAGAATGGCAAAAGTGCGGTAAACCATGCACAACCCGCATGGGAAGTAATATAAAGTGAATACATAACAAAATGCCAAGTGTACTGAGATATATAAAAGTGAACTACTATTACCTGGCACAACCCGCCAGGCTAGGAAATAAAGTAAATATGGTAGATAGTCATGGCCAACGATGACCACATGATAACCAACGCTGAGGAGAGCAGCTACGAAGTAAGACGGCTTCTAGGCAAACTGAACGGCTACTACAGAGGAACAAGGCATCAAGTTGGTGTATCCCACCTTAGCACCAAATTGGACAGGGTCCTAGTCAATGAGAATTGGATCAAAACTCTATGTTGGTCTAGTGCTCATTTCCTAAATCCTGGAGCATCAGACCATTCCCCTGCAGTCGTGGCATTGGCCCCCATCACCCCTCCTAAATCTAGACCTTTTAGATTCTTTAATTTTCTGGCAGACCATCCTAACTTTATGAACATTGTTCAGAGCGTCTGGAGGAGGGTGATCATAGGTAATCCCATGTATTGTGTCTGTGAAAAGTTGAAGATCCTACAAAAGGATCTAAAACAGTTGAATACTAAAGAATTCAGTGATCTATCATCCAGAGTTGCCTCTACCAGACAACAACTGGATGATATTCAAAATGCCCTGGCCTCAGATCCTAGTGACACAGCAAATCAAGTTGCTGAAAAGGTATTATGCAAACAGTACCTTATCCTTGCTAGAGCTGAGGAGAGCTTTGCCAGACAAAAATCAAGAGTTCAATGGTTGAAACTGGGAGACCAATGTACCTCCTTTTTCTTCAAATCAATTAGTAATTCAAGGAATAGAACTAGGATTACTAGCTTGGTCTTGGAAGATGGTAATACCACACAGGATATTGAGCTGATCAAAGGATCTTTTATCCATTACTACACCAAGTTGCTTGGTTCCCCTCACCAAAGCAACTATGCTGGATCATCTAGGGTCCAGCAGCTCATCACTAGGAAACTGTCAGAGTCTCAGAGGCTGGATATGGTAGTGGGAGTCACTGACAAAGAAGTTAAGGACATTTTCTGGTCCCTTAACCCTCAGAAAGCCCCCGGACCTGATGGATATAATGCTACCTTCTTTCATAAGGCTTGGCCTGTGATTGGTCATGAAGTCACCTCTGCTGTCAAGTCTTTCTTTAGATCTGGCCAACTGTTAAAGAAAGCCAATGCAACACTGGTTGCTCTTGTGCCTAAGGTTCCCAATCCTTCAAAGGTTGGGGATTATAGGCCAATATCATGTTGCAACATCATTTACAAGTGTATTGCCAAGATTCTAGCCAATAGAATTAAGTCAGCCCTCCCTCACTTGATTGATCCAGCACAGTCTGGGTTTGTTCAGGGCAGAAGGATTGCGGATAACATCTTCCTCACACAGGAGTTGATGAGGGGATACCACAAACACTCCCCCTCTCCTAGGTGTGCCATGAAAGTAGATATAATGAAGGCCTATGACAATGTTAGGTGGGACTTCCTCTGGGATGTCCTTGCCTCAATGAACTTCCACCCTCAGATGATCAGGTGGTTAAAGGCTTGTGTAACCACAGCCAATTACTCCCTAAGCTTCAATGGTGAAGCCATTGGGTACATCCCTGGTCAAAGGGGATTGAGGCAAGGAGACCCCCTTTCCTCATACTTATTTGTTATTGCCATGGAAGTCCTCACATGCATTCTCAAGGAGAAAACCCTACTGCCTGATTTTAATTTCCATTGGAAATGTGGGTCAACCAAATTGGTTAACCTATGTTTTGCAGATGACCTTATGATATTTTGCAAGGGTGAGTTAAGTTCTATAAACCATATTCAGTCATCATTGGAAGAGTTTGAATCCTTATCTGGCCTCTCCCCTAGTCCAAACAAAAGCAATATTTTCTTCTCAGGTGTTAGCTCCTCCACCAGAGCATCAATATTGCATGTTCTTGGTTTTCAGGAGGGTACCCTTCCTGTTAGATATCTATGATTCTGGAATAGTTAGGGATGCCTCTGTTCAACATATAATACATAACAACCAGTGGGCCTTCCCTGTCACCCAAACCCTTGAACTTAATGAAATAAGAACTGGTTTGCATACAATTACTGTCAATAGTGCTACCAAGGATACATGCATGTGGGCACTAACTAAGTCAGGGCAGTTCTCTATCTCATCCCTATGGGACAACCTCAGAACCCACTTTCCCATTGTTACATGGCATAAGGTTGTATGGTTTCTAGGCCATATACCGGGTTGTAGTCTAATTACTTGGATGGCCCTTCTTCAAAGATTAAACACTGAGGATAGGCATGTCCTATTTGGGCTCAAATCCACCTCCCAATGTATATTGTGCCCTGACATGGAAAGCCATGCCCACCTATTTTTTGAGTGCCCTATGGCTACCTAAGTCAGGAGTATCCTGTCTCCCAAAGTCCCCCACATGCAAGGACATCAGAACTGGCAGACTTGGGTGGATTGCCTCTCTATTTTGAGAGGTAAGTCTTTGGCCAACACTATTGCAAAGCTGGCTTTCACTGTATATGTTCATCATATTTGGATGGAAAGAAACCACAGAAAGTTCCAGAACTCCTCCTGCTCCCCCATTGTAGTTGCTCATAAAATCTCCAATGATATAAGGTCTAGGCTTTTGTCCTTGGCTAACCTACCTAGTGGTCCCCTTTCTAGACAACTAAAAATCCAATGGAACATTGTTTAGTGGTGTACTTCAAGCACTAACATAATGAGTCTTCCCTTGGTTTTATGAATTTAACATACTATCACATTTGCAGGTCATTGGTCAAGGGGGATACAGCTTCATGCTGCTCCTCCTTGATCTTAATGAGATTGATGAGCACAGAAACAGAAGCAGAAGCAGGGGAGAGCAGGAGCCACAGCCACAGATTAACATGCTTCAACAAGAAGAAGGCTGGATCCACATTCAAAAGGGCTGTAGTCAGACATGAAGCAGCAAGGGCTATACTTCAGCTCAGGTTCTATTTACTTCTATTATTCAGGTAGTTACCTTAATCTTTGTGGTGCACTGCTCCATCTACTTCTATTATTCAGGTAGTTGCTAGTGGACTGATTTCTGATTCTGCTAGTTCACTGCTCCATTTGACTGATTGCCTAACCATTAGGGGCTGTCGTGGGATCTCCCTTCGCATAGGGGGACGTCCTCTGCATTGCATCACATTTTACATTGCATTATGTGTAGCTGCATTTCTGCTGCTATCCTGAACTGTTCTGTTGTGCATAAGATTCAGAAGTTGATGACTGTTGATAGACAGATTCAGTCATCAGTCCACACATGCATAAGTTGATTCAGAAGTTACTTATGCACAACAGTCCACACATGCCTTTCAAGGCAGTCTCACTGTTATGAACACACCAATCAAACTATTATCTGCACTTTGTCTGTAACGTAGCTTGATCACTGGTTTATCTTTTCTAAATTTAGCCTAACCAATTGGGGCTGTCATTGGGATCTCCCTTCGCAGAGGGGGACGTCCTCTGCATTGTATATTGTATATGTTTTTGTTATGGTGAACCTTAGTTCAATTCTAAGGGAGCTTCAGAAGTTTTTGGAGTTCTGGGCTGTTCACAGCAGCAGGCTGAATGCTGCTGCTGAGTTGTGACTGTTTTGTATTGTGACTGTTTTGCTAGTCCTAATTGTTAACTAGATGGAGATACATTTGTTAGAAGGCTTATCCCTAGCTGTGATATGATCAAGCATTCTGCACCCTGCACCTGATTTCTGCACCTGAGCACAAAGCTGGTTGTGAGGTTCAATGATCATCATCACCTGTTGACTGAGGTTCAATTCCAGAATTCTGGCCCTAGTTGGATCAAGCACCTGAATTCTGCACCTGTTCAAGCACACAAAGACAATCCAGCAGGGCTGTGATATGGACTGCTGCTGCTGCTGATGGTTGTGTCCGCAATGGCAGGCTGCTGCTGCTGCTAGCTGCATCAGTTCTGCATTGGTGTATCCTCTACCAGTTGATCATGGGATCAGTTATTGAGTGGATTCAAGTTTAAATTCAAGTTAAATTCAAGTTTAGTTTTCAGTATGTTCAGTTATTTCAGTATCATGTATAGTGGTTGTAGTGGTTGTATCCTCTACCTATCACATTTTGCCATTTGTTTTGTATCCCTCTGTTAGATGGATAGGAAACAGATGCTTTATACCTCTAGTCCTATGTAGCCATTTGGCGTAGGCTTTCTTTTTGTTTTCCTTTTCTTTTCTTTTCCTCCTGGGGTATACCCCTTGTAGGATGTATATTCGGTTAGTCCCTTTTTTATTTCAAGCTGATTTACCCAAAAAAAAACCAGAGATGACGGCATCCGACAAGGCCTTGCTGCAAGAGCCCTACTCACCACGCCCAATCCTTCTGGCCTAACCCCCCTCATCCTAACCTAAGGCTCGCCAAAACTACCTACTGAACCAACTACCTAGAACCACCTCCTCCAAAGCTGGGATAAGAAAACCAAGAACCCAGTACTACCAAACCTAAGGCTAGCATAATACCCTCTCATCAGAGATCAGCTACTACAGAGGGACACGGACCGAGAGAGGCACGACCTGGAAATGTCGGACAAGGCTACCCTGCTAAGCACCCTGCACACCACGACTACTCCCCCCTCAACCTAATCCCCTAGGCTCGCTAACGTCTATAAGCGGAACATAAAGAGGAACCACCAGAAGTGGCCACTCAAACCTCAAGTGGACCAAGCTGCTCCTTTCGATCAGAAACAGACTGCAAAGACCCTTTCGATCAGTGAACAACCACCAATCTAATCAATGACAGCTCCGACAGCTACCTCGCTCAACCAGAATCCATCCACCAATCTAATCAGAGGCACCCACAGCTGCTGCTACTGCAAACTACCATTTTCAATCAGAACAGATTCTAATCTAATCAACGATAGCCACCAATCTAATCAGAAACAGCCTGCGAAGCTATCCCTTTCGACCAGTGAACAACCACCAATCTAATCAAAGACAGCTCCGGCAGCTACCTCGCTCAATCAGAAACCATCCACCTATCTAATCAGTGGCACCCACAGCTGCTGCTACTGTGAACTACCCTCGCTCAATCAGAAACCATCCACCCATCCACCAAGCCCATTCCATCCAGACTACTACATCCTCGCCCAAATCCCCTAGGCTCGCTAACAACAATAAGCGGAACAGGAAGAGGACCACCAAAAGTAACCCCCAAACCTCAAGTGGACCAATCTGTACTTTTCAATCAGTGCAAACCACTAATCTAATCTGAAACAGACTACGAAGCTACCCCTTTCAATCAGTGAGAAACTACCAATCTAGTCAATGTGGGAGCTTCTCTCTCTAACCTAGAGAGAGAAAGCTCCCTCTGACCCAGCCAAATCAGCCGGCAGCCACCACAAGATTGCAGCCACGCCGGGCAGCAGCCACCATCCGGGCAAGGGATCCTCTCTCCTTAGAGAGGCTCTCCTCCACCGCCCTCCTCCACCGGCCTCCTCCACCGCCCTCCGCACCGGACGGATCTGGCTCGGTTACACCACCTGGCCGGCCTTCAGCTGGTCCGGTCAAGCTTCACAACAGTCCGGAGCTCCACAGCCGTGGGCTTCGTCTCCAACCTCATCCCCGCCGTGAACCGGCGGGTACCATTTGGGATCTGCTCCGGGCAGATCTGAAATCAAACCGACGCCGTCAACCATCACTGACGAGCTCAACGGAGGAGCTCAACCACCACCAGACGGTCTTCAACCTCATCCGACGAGCTCAACCGAGGGTCTTCAACAGCCGTCGGTTCACCAGCCGGCCGCTGGAACCCCACCGCGGGACTCACCTTCACGCCGCCTGTCAAGGTGGCTCAGCCAGAACACAGCCTGGCTGCTCGTTGGTAATCCATCGTGGCTCAGCAGCCGTGTCTTCCATCCCCGCCGTGGACCCACTATCCGCCGTGGAGTCCAGCCGTCCGGGCAATCAGCCGGCCCGGGCAAATTTCTTCCGGCCAAGGTTCGTCGGGGCCTCTACAGCCATCGGCCACATGGGGGCTGCGGTGGCAGCTGGTGGCTGCCGCCATTAACAGCAGCAGCGGCGGCGCCTCTCTCCGCCGGCCATTCAACAGCTTGAGGCTACCGGCGGTGGCTCGGGCAGCCCTTGCGGGCCAGGAGCTTCCGGCCCGCAGCCCAGCAACTTAGCCAGGTCGTTGGCCTGCCAGGGCCAAGCAGCAGGCAGCAGCTGGCAAGGCCAGCCCGGGCCAGCCAGGCCAAGCCAGGGCTCAATCACAGCCTGCCTTCAGCCCCGGCAGCAAGCTCTCGTATCCATTGCGCCTATCGTTTCAATTTGCGCTTTGCACTTATTTGTTTATTGTCTATCTGTTGCTGGACGATCGGGCCAGTTTACTTTTAGTTTGGCGATCCCCGATAGGCGGTCATCTGTTGGACTGAAATCGGGGGTCGGGCTCGTTGTTGAGCCTTTTATATCCCTAGAACCAGCGTTTTTTTGCTCAGAAGTCGAGTGTAGTATTCTTGTGGTCGTGGCTATTATTGATTAGATTAGACTCTATCCTAGTTAGGGGTAGCCCGCAGTAGCAGCAGCTGTAGGAGCCGATGATTAGATTATGGATGGAGTTTGATTGAGCAAGGTAGTTGCGGAGCAGTCATTGACTAGATTGGTGGATCCTCACTGATCGAAAGGGGTTGCTTTGCAGTCTGTTTCTTATTAGATTTGGTGGTTGCACTGATTGAAAAGAGCAGATTGGTCCACTTGAGGTTCGAGTGGCTACTTTTGGTGGCCTCTCTTTCTGTTCCGCTTTGAGTCGTTAGCGAGCCTAGGGGATTTGGGCGAGGATGTAGTAGTCAGGGTGGAATGGGCGTGGTGTGCAGGGTACTTAGCAGGGTAGCCTTGTCGGATGCCGTCATCCCCTGGTCGAGCCTCTCTCAGCCCGAGTTCCTCTGTAGTAGTTGACTTCTGTTGAGCGGGTATTATGCTTGCTTTGGGGTGATGAATGTCTCGGGTCTTGGTTTTCTTAGCCCAGCCTAGGAGGAGGAGGATCTCTCCTCAGCGCTGGTTTTCATGTGGTCCACGTTGACCATGACTATCTACTTCATTTACTTTATTTCCTAGCCTGGCGGGTTGTGCCAGGAATAGTTCAATTTCATTTCAGTACATTTCACGGTTATGTCACTTTATTTTACTCTCCATGCGGGTTGTGCATGGTTACCGTACTTTTATCATTCTTGTTTTTTTCCTTTCTTTTCCTCCTGGGGTATGCCCCTTGTAGGCTGTACATTCGATTAACCTTTTTTAATTTCAAGCTAAATTACCCAAAAAAAAAAACTCCGGCAACTACCTTGCTCAACCAGACTCTCCATAATCTAATCATCGACACCCACAGCTGCTGCTACTGCGAGACTGCCCCTTAACTAGGAGAATCCAATCTAATCAATAATAGCCACAGCCACAAGAATACTACGCATCTCCTCAGAGCTAAAAGCGCTGGCGCAATGGATATAGAGGGCTCGACGAAGAGCCCGGCCCCTGATTTCAGTCCAACAGATGACCGCCTATCGGGGGATGCCAAAACTAACAGTAAACTGGCCCATAAGTCCAGCAACAAGATAAATGCACAAACCATACATAGCATGACTGAAAATTAAAATGCCCCACTGCCCGGGCCACCCAGCCGGCTTACCTGCCCGGGCTGGCCAGCCATCGGGTAGCTGCTGCCTGCTGCCGCGGCCGGCTGCTGCTGCGGCCGGCTGCTGCTGCTGCCTGCTGCTTGGCGAGCCACTAACAGAAGGCCTGCCCGGGCTGGCTCGCTCGGCTGTTGACACCCCGACGGGCCTGGCCTAGTTGACTGGCCCGAAGACTAGGGCCATGATCTGCGACGGCCGAACTAACTCCGGACTGACTCCGGCAGCCGTCGGCTGTTGAGCCCAAAAGGGCCTGATGGCTGCTGTACCGACCGACGACCGGTGGATCTGAAAACATGGACCAACCATGACCGGCGGCCATGGCTGTTGGGGCTACCCACCTCCGACCATGGACGAACCCTCCTCCGTTCGAGGGGCAGAAGCCATGGCTGGTAGAACCCACGGCAAGCCCCACGGCGGCGGGGCGAGGAATGGAGAGAACCCACGGCGGTGGCAGGGCTGGGAATGGGTTACCACGTCAGAGAACCCACGGCTTGGAGTTGTGCCCCACGGCGGCGGGTTGATCGCTGGGAAAGGCCTGATCGTCACTTCCAGATCTGAAAAGGCAACTCAGCCACGAGGGCTAAGCTGTTGTACTGGCCGGGCCTGGACGGCCGGTTGTGCAACTCAGCCACGAGGGCTAAGCTGTGGGCTGGCCGGGCCTGGACGGCCGGCTGTGGGTTCCAGATCTGGGATGTAGAAGGGGCGGTGGAGGAGAGCCCCTGTCGTGCGAGGGGCTCCCTTGCCCGAGGACTGCTGCTTCTGCCGTTGGATGGCCGGCGTGGCTGGGCTAGGCTGGGCCAGGCGTGGCTGGCTGCTGCCTGCTAAGGCCTGCTAAGGCCGGGAGGGAGCTTTTTAGAGAGAAAAGCTCCCACACCAAACTTTTTTCATCCCTTCACCATCTTCTCTTTACAAGACTAGTAGTCTACAAATCTACTAACCGTCTCGTGTTACACTGATTTTTCTTTTGCATGACTAGTAGTCTAAACACCTACTAACCGTCTTGTGTTTCACCATCTTCTCTTCACATGACAAGTAGTCTAAAAAACCTACTAACCGTCACGTGTTTCACTGTTTTTCTTTTGCATGACTAGTAGTCTAAACACCTACTAACCGTCATGTGTTTCACCATCTTCTCTTCACATGACTAGTAGGCCAAAAAACTACTAATCGTCATGTGTTTCAATGTTTTTCTTTTGCATGACTAGTAGTCTAAACACCTGCCAATCGTCATGTTTTTGACCATCTTTTATTCACATGACTAGTAGTCTAAACACCTACTTACCGTCATGTTTTTCTCCATTTTCTCTTCACTTGACTAGTAGTCTAAAAACCTACTAACCGTCACTTGTTTCACTATTTTTCTTTTGCATGACTAGTAGTCTAAACACGTACTAACCGTCATGTGTTTCACCATCTTCTCTTCACATGACTAGTACTCTAAACACCTACTAACCGTCATGTGTTTCACCATCTTTTCTTTACAAGACTAGTAGTCTAAACACCTACTAACCGTCATGTGTTTCACCATCTTCTCTTTACAAGACTAGTAGTCTACAAATCTACTTACCGTCTCGTGTTACACTGTTTTTTCTTTTTTTTGGGTAACTTAGCTTGAAATTAAAAAAGGTTAAGCGAATGTACAGCCTACAAGGGGCATACCCCAGGAGGAAAAGAAAGGAAAAAAAACAAGAATGACAAAAGTACGGTAAACCATGCACAACCCGCATGGAGAGTAAGATAAAGTAAATACATAACCATGCACAACCCGCATGGAGTGTAATATAGAGTGAATACATAACAAAAGCCATGTGTACTGAGTCATTTGAAATTGAACTACTACCTGGCACAACCCGCCAAGCTAGGAAATAAAGTAAATACGGTAGATAGTCATGGCCAACGATGGCCACATGATAACCAAGAACCTTATACCTCGAACTAGCCCAAAGCAGCATACCACCCACACATCAGAAGTCAACTACTACAGAGGGACAGGAAACGAGAAGAGATTCGCACTGGTGATGACGACATCCGACAAGGCTACTGCTGCTGCTCAACACCCTGCACACCACGCCCATTCCAACCAGACAACTACTCCCTCAACCCAATCCCCTAGGCTCGCTAACAACTAAAAGAGGAACAAGAGAATCCACAAAAGTGGCCCCCTAACTGTCGGCGGACCAAGCTGCTCCTTTCGATCAGTGAAAACCACTAATCTAATCACTAACAGCCTGCGAAGCTACCCCTTTCGATCAGTGAGAGTCCACCAATATAGTCGAGGACAACTCCGGCAGCTACCATGCTCAATCAGACTCCATTCATAATCTAATCATCGGCAACCACAGCTGCTGCTACCGTGAGTCTACCCCTTAACTAGAACAGAGTCTAATCTAATCAACAAGCCGCGACCACAACTACTATGCCCAACCTCCGGGCTAAAAAGGTACAGGTTCAAGGGATATAATAGCCCAACAAAGAGCCCAAACCCCCGATTTCAGTCCAACAGGTGACCGCCTATCGGGGGTTGCAAAACTAACAGAGAACTGGCCCATAAGTCCAGCAACAAGTTAAATGCCAAAACAGTACATGGTATGACAAATATTAAATTTCTCACTGCCTGAGCCACCAAGCCTGCTTACCTGCTCGGGCTGGCCTGCCATCGAGCGGACTGATGCCTGCTGCTACTGCCTGCCGCTGCTGCCGCCTGCTGGACGAAGGTTGACTCGAATCGCCCGGGCTGAAGCTGCTGCCTAGCCTCTGCCCGAGTAAACAGTCACGGCAGCACACTGCTACCCCTTGCCCGAGCCACTCTCGGATGGCCTGCCCGGGCTAGCTTACTAAGCTGTTCTGTGGCTGGGTTGTTTGTTGGCCGGGCTGGCCTGGCTGGCCTACTAGGCTGGTGACTGCCCGGGCTGGCCTGCCTTGGCCGCTGCCTTGGCCGCGGTGGAATGGCCACGGCCTCGCCGCTGCCCGGGCTGTTCAGATCTGCTCATCTAGACCTCAATGGTGATGTAGCTTGCTGCCGTGCCACTGTCCGAGCACTAATTGAAGCAACAAGGCCATCATCTCCGGCGAGGCTTGGTAGAACAAAACGAACCGTAGCTTCGACCCATGAGGTTACGGACCAAAGCTACGCCCATGGCTGACCATCTGAAGCTCCTCCGGACCGGAGAGGCTAGGCGGCCGGGATTGGTATTGAGCCCCACGGCGGCTGGTGATGGGGTTGTAGATGGTGGCCGGACCAAGAGGAGGCCGGACCAGATGGCCGGTAGTGGCTTCAGATCTGCCCGGAGCAGATCCAAAAACGTAGCCGCCGGTCCTCGTCCGGGTTGACTGTGGAGACTAAGCACTACGGCTATTTGAGCCACGGTGGTAGCTGTTGACTGGACCAGTTGGAGGCCGGGCCAGGTAGAGCTTGCTCGAACCAGATCTGGCCTGACCGAAATGGCCTTGTGGTGGCCGGAGGTTGCTGCTACCGGTTGTGGAGGGCGGTGGAGGAGAGTCTCTCTAAGGAGAGAGCCTCCCTTGCCCGTTGCTGCTGCTGCTGTTGGCCGGTGGCCGTTGCTGCTGCTTTTGGTGGCCGGCCGGTGGCCAGACCTTGTGGTGGCTGCCATGGCTGGATATGGGTTGGGCGGTGTAGATGGCCCGTAGATGGTTGACTGGACCAGAGATGTCCAGATATGGTTGAACAACCGGACCAGAGGAGGCCGGCCCAGTGATGGCTGGCTTTCCCAGATCTATTACTGACCAGCGGAGGCCGGACCAGTAGTGGCTGGTTTGAGTCTTGGGCGATGGAGGAGAGCCCCTGTCGTGCGAGGGGCTCCCTTGCCCGAGGTGTACTGCTGCTGCTCCTGCTTAGCTCCGAATGCCAGCGGATTGGATGGATAGATGGCCGGAATGGGCTTGGCCAGGCCGGAGATGGTGGTTGCCGGGCTGGAGGGGGGCTTTCTCTCTCTAGGTTAGAGACACTGTTTTTTCTTTTGCATGACTGGTAGTCTAAACACCTACTAACCGTCTTGTGTTTCACCATCTTCTCTTCACATGACAAGTAGTCTAAAAACCTACTAACCGTCACGTGTTTCACTGTTTTTCTTTTGCATGACTAGTAGTCTAAACACCTACTAACCGTCATGTGTTTCACCATCTTCTCTTCACATGACTAGTAGGCCAAAAACCTACTAATCGTCATGTGTTTCAATGTTTTTCTTTTGCATTACTATTAGTCTATACACCTGCCAACCGTCATGTTTTTGACCATCTTTTATTCACATGACTAGTAGTCTAAACACCTACTTACCGTCATGTTTTTCTCCATCTTCTCTTCACTTGACTAGTAGTCTAAAACCTACTAACCGTCACGTGTTTCACTATTTTTCTTTTGCATGACTAGTAGTCTAAACACGTACTAACCGTCATGTGTTTCACCATCTTCTCTTCACATGACTAGTAGTCTAAACACCTACTAACCGTCACGTGTTTCACCATCTTTTCTTTACAAGACTAATAGTTAAACAGAACCATCCACAGATCTAATCAGAGCACCCGCAGCTGCTGCTACTGCAAGACTACCCCTTTAAAAAACAAAACGGTACAAGAGCTCTGACATGTGAGGCGATCAGGGCGATATCTGACATGGAGAAACAGTGAGCCGTTCACCATGGCGGATGGTACAATCTCGTTTGCAGAAGGGCTAGGATCCAAAGCCCTAGATTCTAATGAACTTCGTAGGCAACAACAGAAGAATGCTCGGTACTCTCCTCCCAATTCCACCCACAAACCGTTTGATCTTTGTCCATCTCCTACAACTGAACTCAAGAGTACGAGTCCCTCTCTTGAAGAACTGATGTCGGACTCAAGCTCTCAGGTCAGGCCATCATTACCAGAAAACCCTAATTTCTCTTCTCCTACGGGGGTTCAAAGTGGCAGCCCTAGTTTAGGATCTGCAAAAAATCAACAGCAAACTTTATTCGAGGAAGGCTTGGTAAAGGAAGCTCAGGAACGTGCTCGACATGTTCATCATCATCATCAACAACGAGCTACACCAATTGAGGTTCAAAGCCCCAATTCGTCTAAAAGCTCCCCTTCTCGGAAGCTTCACCAGGTTTTTCTTGAGGAAAGCAAGAAACTGGAAGCCGAGGAACGAGCTACTCTCCTCCAAGGCAACACGAATCAGTCTGAAAGTCAGCGTATTGAGATACGAAACGCCAACACTAGTGCTACACAGGTGACTCATCTCCATGGGAACACCTACCAATTTCAACGTACTCCATCAGAGGTACAGAACTGTAACCCTAACTCTACGATATTGATTAATGCTCGTGGGATTCCATACGTACAGGGTGACCCTAATATGGGGTTTCCGATTGAGGACACTAAACCCAGACGTCCCCCTTCTGTACAAGGGTATGCTGTAGAAGACACTAGTTCTCGGCCTCCTCAATCCAATTTCAACCGGCCTCCTCAATCTCATCACCCCTTTCCCAAACCCCATAATGGACAAAACAAGCCCAAACCCAAAAACTGGGCATCTCTTCTTCAATCCCAAAGTCCATCTCTGGACATGAAACTTGAATACTTTCTAGACCTCCAGAAAGGCAAGGAAGCCGTAGTAGAAATAGATGTGGAACTAACTGACGTGGGGATGTGGTCTAGATATCTGGTAGGTCATTTCTTGGACGGGAAGATGGCTTATCCCTCTTAGTCTCCACTGCTAGATACCAATGGAAAGAATTATTTGTGGCTGTCAAACCTGATGTCTCAGGTTTCTATTTATTTGAATTCAAAGATGAGCAAGCTGTTGCCTGAGAATGCTGGAGGAGAGGAGCTTCTCTCTCTAACTTAGAGAGAGAAAGCCCCAACCCACCTCCGGCTGACTGTTTCGGTTAACAGCAGCAGCAACAGCAGGGCAGAACAATCATCCGGGCAAGGGATCCTCTCTTCTTAGAGAGGCTCTCCTCCACCGCCCTCCACTACCGGCCACCACTGGTCCGGCCTCCTCTGGTCTGGCCGTTTATCCGGCTAAGGGTCAGCAACAGCAACAGATCCACATCTACCACACAAAAATGGTTCAGTTCCATCTTTACGGTTCGGTTCCATCTATCTACCAACGGTTCATTGAAGACCAAAGTCCTGATGGGGGTCGTCTTCCTGGGGTTCATCTCTCTCAAGAAGCACAAACTCAGCAACCAAATGGTTTTCAACAGGTGGTGAGGTCATTGAGTTCACCCCAAAGCATCACAATCCACGGAGTTCTCCCTACTCCAAAAATTAGTTCGAGTTCATCATACCGGGAACTTCACGCACCATTGATCTGGGGTATTTTGTTTTAGCACTGCTGATTTTCTTCCTCGGCGTATCCGTTCTCCTCCTTTATGTGTCGATGGTGTCACGGAGGAGGGGATAATTCCATTGTGGTTCCTGGCGCTAACGTAGAGAAGAGGAGAGTGAGACTCACTCCCCATTAGCAAGTGGGTTATGTTTCACGAGCTTCAAGCCCCTGTCCATTCGGTGCAGAGCTCCCTTGGGCAACGCTCCATGCAGCTGTAAAGTGATCAAATTCTGTGGCCTTTCACGTGATGACCCAAGAGGTGGGCCATGTGGGGTCCAACAATGGCCTTTCGGTCAAAACTTCAAACCATTTTCCTATCTATTGCACGTAATATGGCAGAGGTCCCATGTTTCTAATGGGTTAAATTGCTACCAGCTCATTGGAGGAAATTTTAATGGTCCAAGTAGGACAACTCAATTGGCATTTGTGCCCATTAATTTTTGTCAATTTTCCCTATCCTAGCGGGTTGTGCTAGAGCCTCCAAATTGCCCACCCCGGCGGGTCGTGTCGGGGAGTACGCATTTTTTTTTTCTTCTTTCTTTTATTTTAGCTTTGTCCTCCCTGGGGTATGCCCCTTGTAGGCTGTACATTCGCTTAACCCCTTTTAATTTCAAGCTGAATTACCCAAAAAAAGATGAGCAAGCTAAGATGCAAGTATTAGAAGGGGGCCCTTACTTTTTCTCCAAAAAATATCTAGTACTTAAAGATTGGCACAAAATGATGAAACCTCTTTTAGAACAACCTTCTAAAATACCTGCTTGGGTGAAGTTTCATGACCTACCCTTTGAACTGTGGAATCAAGAATGTCTCAGTAGGGTTGCCAATACAGTAGGTCGACCTATGCATGTGGATCAGGCAACTGCAAGAACATCCAAGCAACCAGGGCTTTTGCATACCAAGACCACTAAAGCACGCGTTTGTATCGAAATTAGTGTAGAACAAGAACTTCCTGATGAAGTCATAGTAACTGTACAAGGTGAGACAGTGGCAGTACCCATTGAATACCAAGTTCTCCCTCCCATGTGTTCTCACTGTCATGTATTTGGGCATAGCACATCCAAGTGTGTTAAACATATTGCCACCCCTTCCCCTAGCTCGCCAGTAGCAGAAGATTCAGAGTGGAAGATTGTGAGTCATGGAAAACAGAAGTTGGGGAAGCTGTCTCCTCAAAAGGATCTCCTTGGCCCTCAAGAACCTCCCTGCCCTGTTCTGCCACCAGTCCTTGAGAAGGAGTCTGATGACTCAGAAGCAGATCTGCTGGAAGTCTTGGAGGGTGTTGTAAGCTCTGTGATCCACTCCCAAAGGGTCATGACTCCACCTGCCATCAGCAATAACAACTCACCAGTCATTACTCCCCCTCAGCAGTCCAACAAAGCAGCAAACAAAGCTGCAAAAGCAGCTTGGTCTAATAGCAGGAGCAGCTCTCTTGACCAAAGGCCAAGTGGTGATGAAAAAGAGAAACCTCCTGATTTGTTGCACCATGCCATACCTGATACCAAGCTACTAATGGGAGGTTCCTCCAAAGCTAGTCAAAAAGGCAATCAAAGGAGTCACTTCAAAGGCTCCCATAAACAAAGGAAGTAACTTATCTCTCCTCATTTTTGTCCACAATTATCTAAATAATGCTCAACTTGTGCATCACTCTTACACTCATTAGTTGTTGCTCATTGTGGTAGTTTTGTTGAATTAATGGATAGCGCACCACTACATTTTGGTTTTTGGAATATGAGAGGTCTCAATGATCCTCTTAAACAAAGGGAGGTTAAGAAATGGGTTCACCATAATAAATTGTCTCTTGTTGGGCTCATTGAACACAAACTCAAAGAGCCCAAGATCACTAGATTTGTTAGCCTCGTCCTGCCTCATTGGAGTTTTATTAGCAACCATGTCCACTCCCCTATGGGCAGAATATTGGTCTGTTGGGACCCCTCTGTTTTTTCGGTTCAGCTTCTTTCTCAATCAAACCAATTCATACACTGTGATGTGCAATCTAGTGATGGCAAATACTCTTTTGCAGCCACCTTTGTTTATGGGGTTAATTGCCACCTGGAACGAAAAACACTCTGGTCTAATCTGCAAACTTTGGCTCTAACATCCCCTTGGGTAGTCCTTGGAGACTTTAATGCTATTAGGTCTCCATCTGAAAAAGTGGGAGGAGATAAGCACTGGCTCCCTTGGATGGATGATCTTAATGTATGCCTCCAATCTGTTGAACTTGTTGATCTTAGATACTCAGGTTGCCAATTTACCTGGTCCAATAAGCAAGTCGAGGCTTCCCACATCAGCACTAAATTGGAAAGAGTCCTGGTCAATGAGAGTTGGATTAAAACTCTCTGCTGGTCCAATGCCCATTTCCTTAACCCTGGAGCCTCAGACCATTCTCCAGCATTTTTTTTTTGGGTAAATCAGCTTGAAATAAAAAAGGGGCTAACCGAATATACAACCTACAAGGGGCATACCCCAGGAGGAAAAGAAAAGAAAAGGAAAACAAAAGGAAAGCCTATGCCAAACGGCTACATAGGACTAGAGGTAAACAGAGCATCTGTTTCCTATCCATCTAACAGAGAGGGATACAAAACAAATGGCAAAATGGTTACAACCAATATACGTGAGGTTTGAGTAGCAAAATGAAACTGAGATATAACCACTATACACGATACTGAAATAACTGAACATACTGAATACTAAACTTGAATTTAACTTGAATCCACTCAACAGGTGTATCAGAGGATCCATTGTGGAGTTCTGATTTATGCTCCTTTTCTGATCTGTTCTGAACCTTACTATGCTGCTGCTGCTGCATGTTCTGAACGGTTACAACCACTATACATGATACTAAACTTGAATTGAACTTGAGTTCTGAATACTAAACTTGAATTTAACTTGAATCCACTCAACAGGTGTATCAGAGGATCCATTGTGGAGTTCTGATTTATGCTCCTTTTCTGATCTGTTCTGAACCTTACTATGCTGCTGCTGCATGTTCTGAACCTTGACTTGCTGCTACAACAGTCAGAATCTGGGCAGAAAATTATAACAAAAAACCAGCTTAACTAGCATAACCAGCTTGTGATGCAGTAACAGATTAGGCAGGTAGGCAGGTAACACATTGCAGAGGAATTCCCCCTCTGCGAAGGGAGATCCCAACGACATCCCCAGTTGGTTAGGCATAAACGACAACATAGAACAACATCTGCTATGGAACAATAGCTGCTATGGAACTAACTATAAAAGGAACAACAGGAGATCCCAACGACATCCCCAGTTGGTTAGGCAGAACTAAAGCTAGCTGGAAATGTACAAAGTTTTGGTGGAGGAGCTGACACTGAACCATCAGTCATGATAAACTCAGAAAATGACATGATCAACAGTCAACTAACTACTGATCAACTCAGTAAATGGCATGATCAATTCAGTAAGAGAATGGCATGTGTGGAGTGTGCAGCAGCAGAAAAACTGGGGCATGATAAACTCAGAAATGGCACCAACACCACTGAGGTGCAACAGAAAATGACTACATAATAAGTCAGGTTCAGAAAATGTAAAGGTGCAGCAGAAAATGCACCAAAACACCATGCAAATCAGGTTCAGAAACAAGGCTGCTCTTGACAGTACAAATCTTAACAGTCCACACAACAGCTAGGACAGATTTGCCTACTTGCTATTCCACTCAGATACAGCAGAATTTGAATCCATGTAGCACCAACAAAGATTAAGGTAACTACCTGAATAATAGAAGTAAATATAACCTGATTGCACTTGTCTTGTCACTGTGACTGTGGCTGGACAGCAGGCAGGTTTCTTCTGGATCAAATCTGTACCCCTGCTCCCCTGCTTCTGCTTCTGTTTCTGTGACCATCGATCTCATTAAGATCAAGGAGGAGCATGAAGCTGTATCCCCCTTGACCAATGACCTGCAAATGTAATAGTATGTTAGTATCATAAAACCAAGGGAAGACTCATAATATGTTAGTGCTTGAAGTACACCACTAAACAATGTTCCATTGGATTTTTAGTTGTCTAGAAAGAGGACCACTAGGTAGGTTAGCCAAGGACAAAAGCCTAGACCTTATATCATTGGAGATTTTATGAGCAATTACAATGGGGGAGCAGGAAGAGTTCTGGAACTTTCTGTGGTTCCTTTCCATCCAAATATGATGAACATATACAGTGAAAGCCAGCTTTGCAATAGTGTTGGCCAAAGACTTACCTCTCAAAATAGAGAGGCAATCCACCCAAGTCTGCCAGTTTTGATGTCCTTGCATGTGGGGGACTTTGGGAGACAGGATACTCCTGACTTGGGCAGCCATAGGGCATTCAAAAAATAGATGGGGTAGTCCACACAACAGATTGGTGGATACTCCTGATTGAGCAAGGTAGTCGCCGGAGCTGTCCTTGACTAGATTGGTGGATTCTCATTGATTGAAAGGGGTAGCTTCGTAGTCTGTTTCTGGTTAGATTTAGTGTTTTGCACTCATCGAAACGTACAGCTTGGTCCACTTGAGGTTTGGGGGGCTACTTCTGGTGGTCTCTCTTCCTGTTCCGCTTATAGTCGTTAGCAAGCCTAGGGGATTTGGGTGAGTTTGTAGTAGTCTGGATGGATTGGGCGTGGTGTGCAGGGTGCTTAGCAGGGTAGCCTTGTCGGATGCCGACATCTCCAGTTCGAACCTCTCTCGGTACCAGTCCCTCTGTAGTAGTTGACTTCTTTTGAGTGGGATTATGCTAGCTTCGGGGTGATGGGCTTCTCGGTTCTTGGTCTTCTTATCCCAGCCTTGGAGGAGGAGGATCTCTCCTCAGCGCTGGTTATCATGTGGTCACCGTTGACCATGACTATCTACCGTATTTACTTTATATTCCTAGCCTGGCGGGTTGTGCCAGGTAGTAGTTCAATTTCACATTTCATGTATTACAGTACGCATAGCATTTTGTTATGTATTTACTCTATCTCACTCTCCATGCGGGTTGTGCATGGATTACCGCACCTTTTTTCATTCTTATTTGTTTTCCTTTTATTTTCCTCCTGTGGTATGCCCCTTGTAGGCTGTACATTCGCTTAACCTCTTTTAATTTCAAGCTAAATTACCCCAAAAAAAAAAAAAATAGATGGGCATGGTTTTCCATGTCAGGGCACAATATACATTGGGAGGTGGATTTGAGCCCAAACAGGACAAGCCTATCCTCAGTGTTTAATCTTTGAAGAAGGGCCATCCAGGTAATTAGACTATACCTCGGTATATGGCCTGGAAACCATACAACCTTATGCCATGTAACAATGGGAAAGTGAGTTCTAAGGTTGTCCCATAGGGATGAGATGGAGAACTCCCCTGACTTAGTTAGTGCCCAAATGCATGTATCCTTGGTAGCTCTATTGACAGTAATTGTATGCAAACCAGTTCTTATTTCATTAAGTTCAAGGGTTTGGGTGACAGGGAAGGCCCACTGGTTGTTATGGATTTTATGTTGAACAGTGGCATCCCTAACTATTCCAGAATCATAGATAATTCTAGGACCAAATCTTGGGAGTAGTGGTCCTAGGGGATGCCAGTTGTCGTACCATAAAGAAGTAGACATTCCATCCCCCAACTTGTACAGAATGTGTGGCTGAACAAGGGGTCTCAAGGATAGGATTTTCCTCCACACCCAGGAAGGTTCACTTGGGACCTTAACACACCAAAAGTTCCTACCTCTGAGTAAGTAGGACTTGACCCATTGACACCACATGGATTGTTCCCCGCCGGACACAAGGAACCAAATGTGCTTTGCCACTGCAGATTTGTTTCAAGTCTCCAAAGACTTGAAACCAAGACCACCTTCTTGGACAGGGGAGCAGAGATGTTCCCAGGAGACTTTAGCTCCAGAGGTTTTGAGATCAGGTCCAGTCCAGAAGAAAGCTCTCAATATGGCTTCCACTTCCTTAATGACTCTTTTAGGAAGGATAAAGAGAGAAGACCAATAGGTCTGCATGGAGAACAGAATGGACTTAATCAACTGAAGTCTCCCAGCATAGAAGAGGTATCTGTTAGTCCAGGACTTTGTTTTTGCAATGATTTTATCCACCAAACTCTTGCAATCAGTATGCTTCAGTTTGGTGGACAGTAGGGGGACACCTAGATATCTAACAGGAAGGGTACCCTCCTGAAAACCAAGAACATGCAATATTGATGCTTTGGTGGAGGAGCTAACACCTGAGAAAAAAATATTGCTTTTGTTTGGACTAGGGGAGAGGCCAGATAAGGATTCAAACTCTTCCAATAATGACTGGATATGGTTTACAGAACTTAACTCACCCTTGCAAAATATCATGAGGTCATCTGCAAAACATAGGTTAACCAATTTGGTTGACCCACATTTCCAATGGAAATTAAAATCAGGCAGTAGGGTTTTCTCCTTGAGAATGCATGTGAGGACTTCCATGGCAATAACAAATAAGTATGAGGAAAGGGGGTCTCCTTGCCTCAATCCCTTTGACCAGGGATGTACCCAATGGCTTCATCATTGAAGCTTAGGGAGTAATTGGCTGTGGTTACACAAGCCTTTAACCACCTGATCATCTGAGGGTGGAAGTTCATTGAGGCAAGGACATCCCAGAGGAAGTCCCACCTAACATTGTCATAGGCCTTCATTATATCTACTTTCATGGCACACCTAGGAGAGGAGGAGTGTTTGTGGTATCCCCTCATCAACTCCTGTGTGAGGAATATGTTATCCGCAATCCTTCTGCCCTGAACAAACCCAGACTGTGCTGGATCAATCAAGTGAGGCAAGGAGACCCCCTTTCCTGGAATTACTAATTGATTTGAAGAAAAAGGAAGTACATTGGTCTCCCAGTTTCAACCATTGAACTCTTGATTTTTGTCTGGCAAAGCTCTCCTCAGCTCTAGCAAGGATAAGGTACTGTTTGCATAATACCTTTTCAGCAACTTGATTTGCTGTGTCACTAGGATCTGAGGCCAGGGCATTTTGAATATCATCCAGCTGTTGTCTGGTAGAGGCAACTCTGGATGATAGATCACTGAATTCTTTGGTATTCAACTATTTTAGATCCTTTTGTAGGATCTTCAACTTTTCACAGACACAATACATGGGATTACCTATGATCACCCTCCTCCAGACACTCTGAACAATGTTCATAAAGTTAGGATGGTCTGCCAGAAAGTTAAAGAATCTAAAAGGTCTAGATTTAGGAGGGGTGATGGGGGCCAATGCCACGACTGCAGGGGAATGGTCTGATGCTCCAGGATTTAGGAAATGAGCACTAGACCAACATAGAGTTTTGATCCAATTCTCATTGACTAGGACCCTGTCCAACTTGGTGCTAATGTGGGATACACCAACTTGTTTATTAGACCAAGTAAATTGATTTCCAGAGTATTTAAGGTCAACTAGCTCTACAGATTGGAGGCATATATTAATATCATCCATCCAAGGAAGCCAGTGTTTATCCCCTCCCACTTTCTCAGATGGTGATCTGATGGCATTGAAGTCACCAAGAACTACCCAAGGGGATGCAAGAGCAGTTGTTTGCAGGTCACGCCAAAGTGTCTGCCTTTCAAGATGGCAATTATCCCCATATACAAATGTAGCTGCAAATGAGTAATTGCCATCACAAGATTTTTTTTTTGGTTAAACCAGCTTGAAATAGAAAAGAGATTAAACGAATATACAGCCTACAAGGGGCATACCCCAGGAGGAAAAGAAAAGAAAACAAAAAAAGAGTAGTAAATTTGCTAATGCCAAATGGCTACATAGGCTAGAAGATACACGATGTTTTCAATCCATCTAGTAAGAGGGAGGGAAAACAACGCCTAGAGGATACCAACACTAGCTGGTCTGCACAGTGGAGTTAGGATACCATACAGTTTACTATCAGTAGAATACCATCTTAGCTTAGTATAACACTGCACTATACATTACAAAAGAGACATGTTGACAGCTTACTACCAGACATCATCCTTACAACTTGGAACCATGTTGAACTGCTGCTGCTGAACTGGGGGTCTTCAACTTTTGAGCCTGAACTGCTGCTGAACTGGATGATCTGGACTGGATGATCAAAGGGGCATAGCCTGAACTGCTGCTGCTACAACTTCAACTTCTGAATTCCATAAGCATGGCTGCTTTGCTAGTAAACTTCAACTTCAAGTTCTGAACTTCTGAACTTCAAAACTTCTGAACTTCAAAACTTTTAAACTTCAAAACTTGGGGACACAACATGGGTACGTCTTCCATCATAGAACAACAGTTTCTGAAGCTCCAATACCCTTTACACACAGTCAAATGAAACAAAACAATAAGCAGAGGACGTCCCCCTCTGCGAAGGGAGATCCCAATGACAGCCCCTATTGGTTAGGCGATAAACTTCATACAACTCTGAAAATACATTCAATATCAGTCAATAGAAAATGCCAAAGCAGAGCATTAGCAGTAGCCACAGAAAATGCCAAAGCAGAGCATTAGCAGTAGACTACAACTTCTGAAGTTGTACCTAACTATACAATACTGAACTTCTGATCCCATTGGCTGCCCACGTAGCAGCAACCAACCCTTGCACACACACAGCTTTATAGCAAACTGCAACTTCTGAACCTGCTACAACTTCTGATCCCATTGGCTGCCCGATACATTACTACAAAATCAAAATGCAACATCAAAATGCAGAGGACGTCCCCCTCTGCGAAGGGAGATCCCAATGACAGCCCCAGTTGGTTAGGCACACAAAAAGAGCTGAAGTCAACTACTAGCCTAAGGTAACATCAGAAGTGGAATGCAGCAGCTGCTACAAAATAGGACAGGACAGAATGTGGTACAAAATAGTAGCAGAATAGCTTGCTACAAAATAGCTTTCTACATCAGAACATGTCAGCAGATCAGCAGGTTCAGCAAGACAGACCAAGAGCTGGACACTAGCAGATCAGCAGGTTTCACTCTTTAGTAGATCAGTTTCATGGTGCCATTCTCCAAACTGAACAGCAGGAGCAGACAGCACAGTGGCTGGGATGGCTGCTGCTGGGGCAAGGGTGGCTGCTGCTTACGTGCTGGGATGGGATGGAATAGGAGCAGCAGCAGCAGCCTACACACTTGCTGGGATGGCATAGCCCCCAGCATAGCACCCAACAACACCACTTCATAACCTGCTCAATCTATACAATATACAGTCCATAACATCCATAACAGCAGCAAAATGGTTATTCCATAACAGACATAACACCACTATAGTAAGCATAAGAGGCAGCAGGCAGTAGCAGAACATGCAAGCCAAAACAGAGCTATGGAAATCTCTGTGCACTAGCCACAGCAGCACATGCAAGCCAAAACAGAGCTAAACAGCCACTAAACAATGGTGGCCACTTCTCAAACAGCCACTACATCAGCATGCCACTTCTCAAACAGCCACTAAACAATGGTACTCAATGGAGGTTGCTCCTCACAAAAGATTAAAATATATACCTGCTACATAGAAGTAATAGCAGTAAGTCCCTTTGAATCAAGTAACATAGGAGTAAGTCCCTCATTTGTGTAATGCCCTGAATGGAAAGCCCTAGTAACATAGGAGTAGTAGCAGTGCTAGTAACATTGCACAAAGCAGCCTGCCTGCTGGCCATCCCTGCAAAGAAAGCATCTACAACCATGGCCACAATATCAATAACCAATAGCATATATATCACAAGTTCCGCATTACCCAATGCCCCAACCTCTAATAAACCTATTATTTTGTGAGCCTACGGGCAACTTTGGCAACGACAGTAATCTACCCTTAACCATGTTAAAGATTTTGTGAACAACAACTTCCCAGGTGCTATTTGTATTTTGAAACTTCCTTAAGTTCCTCTCTATCCAAATATGATACACTGTAGTAGTGAATATCAACTTAGAGACAACATTCTTTAGAGATTTTCCCCTAAACGAGGAGAAGTGGGTAATCCATGCTGTCCAAGACTTAGGGGGCCAACTCGTATCCATTTTTTCCAACATAGCATTCCAGACCCGTGTGGAAAAACTACAATTGAAGAACAAATGATCATGGCTTTCACTACCATGGCAAAAACTGCATTGGGAAATTGGTTTAATCCCAAACAAAACTAATCTATCCTCAGTGGAGAGTCTACCCTGGATGGCCAGCCATGTGATGAAGGTACACTTAGGTATATGGCCAGAAAACCAAACAGCCTTGTACCAATTAACCTTGGGGAAAGGAACCCTCAATTCCTCCCATAGAGAGGCTATGCTAAATTGTCCAGATGCATTCAGAGTCCATCTAACTTGGTCCCTGGAGCCCCGCAACGGTGGGAGATGCCGTCTAACTTCATTCAACTCCCATGTTTGCGTGATTGGGAAAGTCCAACTAGAATTGTGAACTATGTGGGACACTTTGGCATTCAAGGGAAGGCCAGAGTCGTAAACAATTCTGGAGCCAAACTTATCCAACAACGGGCCTAACGGATGCCAAAGGTCATACCACATGGATGTGTTCTCCCCATTGCCAATAACATGACGAATGAAGGGCTGGACTAAGTGTCTTAGATTAAGTAATTTACGCCAAACCCAAGAGGGGTCAGCTGGCATTTTAAGGCTCCAAAAATTTCTACCCTTTAATAAATAGGATTTAACCCATTGGCACCACATGGATTGCTCTCCCCCGGAGATCAAGAACCATATATGCTTGGCAACCGCAGCCTTATTCCATACCTCCATAGATTTGAACCCAAGACCCCCCTCATCTTTAGGAGCACATACCTGCTCCCAAGCTATCTTAGCCCCTGATCTTTTAAGGTCAGGGCCAGACCACAAAAAGGCCCTAAGGATAGATTCAACTTCCTTGATGACCTTTTTTGGTAAAATGAACAGGGAGGACCAATACGTTTGCATTGAGAACAAGATGTTCTTGATAAGCTGGACTCTCCCTGCATAAGTAAGGTCCCTATTGGTCCAACTTCTAGTTTTGGCTGTGATACTATCAACCAGCCTTTGACAGTCCACAGCTTTGAGTTTAGTAGATAACAATGGGACTCCCAAATATCTCACTGGGAGGGAACCCTCCTTAAATCCCAAATCATGCAGAATAGTCTCCTTAACTCCCACACTAACACCAGAGAAGAATATGCTACTCTTACCAGTGCTCGGGGAGAGACCAGAAAGAGCCTCAAACTCAGTCAACGCTTCCTTGATGAGTTTGATCGAAGAAAGCTCTCCCTTGCAAAATATCATTAGATCATCAGCAAAGCACAGGTTTATCAATTGATTAGTTTTACATCTCCAGTGAAAATGAAAGCCCGGGAGCTGGGCTTTCTCCTTAAGTAAAATCGTAAGAACTTCCATCACAATAACAAATAGATACGGGGATAAAGGATCCCCCTGTCTCAGCCCCTTCCTCCCTTTAATGTACCCCGTCACTTCCCCATTGATACATAGGGAGTAGTTTGCAGTGGTAACACATGCTTGAAGCCACTTAATCATTGTAGGAGCCTACAAGGGGCATACCCCAGGAGGAAAAGAAAACAAAACAAGAAGATTAAGAAAAATACATTAACCATGCACAACCCGCATGGAGAGTAGGATATTGTAGATAAAATAACAAAAGTGTCAAAGTGTAGGAATCATACCCCCGTAGTACTATCCATTTAAGTAGAAGGATAGTACCACGGGGTATGATATGAAGTGGTACGAGCGTAAATTACATGATATGAACTGAAATTGAACTACCACCTGGCACAACCCGCCAGGCTAGGAAGTAAAGTACATAGTCACGGCCAGAGATGACCACATGATAACCAACACTGAGGAGAACGGCAGCAAAGCAACACGGCTTCAAAGCAAGCTGAACGGCTACTACAAAGGAACATGGCACCAAGAGAGGCTCAAACCAGAGATGACGGCATCCGACAAGGCTACCCTGCCAAGCACCCTGCACACCACGCCCAATCCTTCCGGCCTACTACTCCCTCATCCAAACCTAAGGCTCGCCCGAACCACCTGATGTCAACCAATTACCAACTACCACCTCCTCCAAAGTTGGGATAAGCAAACCAAGAACCTACTACAACCAACAGACCCAGAGAGCATGCAAAGTACCCACTCAAAGAGATCAGCTACTACAGAGGGACAAGGAACCGAGAAGAGGCTCGAACCGGAGATGTCTGCATCCGACAGGGCTACCCTGCCAAGTACCCTGCACACCACGCTCATCCATCCAGACTACTACACCCTCAACCTAATCCCCTAGGCTCGCTAACGACTAACAGCGGGACAGAAAGATGAACCACACGAAGTGGCCACACGAACCGTAGGAGGGCCAAGCTGCATCTTTCGATCAGCGCTAAACCGCCAATCTAGTCAAAAAAACAACCTGCAAAGATGTCCCTTTCAATCAGTGAACGACCACCAATCTAATCATGGACAGCCCCGGCAGCTACCTCGCTCAACCAGAATCCACACCAATCTAATCAGTGGCAGCCGCAAGGCAACCCCTTTCAATCAACACAAACTCTAATCTAATCAATGATAGCTACACCCAGCCATACTACGCACAACTACCGGGCTAAGAAGCAAAGGATCTAGGCATATAACGCCGCTCGACAGAGAGCCCAGACACTCGATCTCAGTCCAACAGGTGACTGCCCGTCGAGGTTCACAGAAAATCACATTAAACTGGCCCTAATGTCCAGCAACAAGTATTCACAGAAAATCACATTAAACTGGCCCTAATGTCCAGCAACAACAGATGAACCCAAACTCAGTCCAAACAGTGACTGCCCATTGGGTTGCTCAAAATGGAACAACTAATTAGTTCACAGGTTTGCAAAACCACACCCAATTAGTGTTGAAGATGTAAGCCGACGGCTGCCTTGCTGCCGGGTCGCCGGCTGCCTTGCTGTTTGCTCGGGCTGGCTGTGTGCCCGGGCTGGAAAAACCAATTGATCATACCTGAGATGCCCAAACTCAAAGCTACT
The DNA here is from genome assembly GCA_018127125.1 of Rhododendron griersonianum. NCBI lineage: Eukaryota > Viridiplantae > Streptophyta > Magnoliopsida > Ericales > Ericaceae > Rhododendron > Rhododendron griersonianum. The sequence goes on along the minus strand of JACTNZ010000016.1, from coordinate 334,529 downwards.
GCCATTGTAGCTCAGACCTGGACGTGATGACTGCCCACCTGGCATGTCCGGCGAGCCACCGCCGGCGGTGCGAAGCTCCAGGTGAGCCGAGACCCAAAACCAGATCTAAACAAGAGTCTCACATGTTGATGATGACCGAATCACCCAAGTGAAGAATGGCATGGGAGAACCGGCGTGATTTCAGTCGGTAGATCCCCTTTCTGGAAAACCTATCGCCGGTAAAAAGGCTCGAATCAACCCATGGAAGATGAATCCACTCGAGACCCATGGAGCTTGGTGAGTGCCGATTCACCATGGATGTCGGACCTTGAACCTGTTCCGTTCCTCGCCGAAGCAACCGTGTTGTCGGATCTTGAACCCTTTCGTCGGACCTTGAACCAGTGACGGCCGTAGCCGACTGGACCCTTTACCGACGACGCCCGCCGAAGTGAAGATCGATCCACGGAGTGGATTGAGAACTGATGAACCGCCAGATGGATTGGTGGGTTTTGATTTGGAAATCCCCTTTCCCCGATTAGGAAATCGGTTTTGGGAATCGATAATGGAAATCGGTTTAGGAGATCCCCAGACCCAGTTTAGTCACTAAACCGGTTGTGGAAAAGCCCTCCGACTGGATGTTGATGCTGAACCGAATGGAAATGGGCGGTGGAGGAGAGCTCCCCTAGAGAGAGAAGCTCCCTTGCCCTATAAGCGGGTCCCTCCTCATTTTGTGGAGATATAGGGAGTAGTTTGCAGTGGTAACACATGCTTGAAGCCACATAATCATTGTAGGATGGAAGTTCATGGCGGACAGGACATCCCAAAGAAATTCCCACCTAACATGGTCATATGCTTTCATTATGTCAACTTTCATGGCACACCTAGGGGTAGGAGATGATTTGTGGTACCCTCTCATGAGTTCTTGGGTGAGGAAAATGTTATCAGCGATTCTCCTTCCTTTCACAAATCCTGATTGGACAGGATCTATGAGCAAAGGAAGAGCAGATTGCAATCTCTTGGCTAAAATCCTAGAGATGCATTTGTAAATGGTATTGCAGCATGAAATGGGCCTAAAGTCGCCCACCCTAGAAGGGTTTGGTACCTTAGGAACAAGAGCTACAATAGTGGAGTTAGCTTTGGTGAGCAGTTGTCCAGACCTGAAGAAGTTCTGTACAGCTGAAGTGACCTCTCTCCCAATGACTGACCATGCTTTCCTAAAAAACCCTCCATTATACCCATCAGGGCCAGGTGCTTTGGTGGGATTAATAGACCAAATGGTCTCTTTGATCTCCAAATCTGAGACAGGGGAGACCATATTCAGACTTAGCTCAGGGCTGAGTTTATTCCTGATTAATTGACCCACTCTAGTTGATCCCAGATGAGGGGTGAGATGGGACGTGCCAAAAAGAGTTGTGTAGAAGTTAACAAACTCTTCTTTGATAACCATGGGATCATGTGTGGTAGATCCGTCATTTAATTCTAAACATGTTATTTTGCTCCTATTCCTCCTATTGCTCACGGCTTTAAAGAAATAGGACGTACATTGATCTCCAAGTTTCAACCATTGTATTCTAGACTTTTGTTTTGCTAAACTTTCCTCAGCCCTTAGCAATGTGGTGTATTGCTTGTGTACCACTCTCTCTTGTTCTATGGCAGCACTGTTATCTGGGTGAGAGCCTATAATTACCTGTAAGTTTTCTAAGACTTGCTTAGTGGCACTCACCCTCTCTGATATGCCACTAAACTCCTCCCTATTAAGTTGCTTCAAATCATGTTGAAGGTGTTTAAGTTTCATACACACACAGAACATGGGGTTCCCCAGTACAATCGTCCTCCAGCTCCTCTGGACAATTGCAAGGAATTGAGGGTGGTCAGCAAGGAAGTCAAAAAACCTGAAGGGTTTAATTGACCTCCTTGGATTGGGCTGGACAAACACTACACCTGGAGAATGGTCTGAAATTCCAGGCACCAAAAATTGAGCCGATGATTGAGAAAAGATTTTCATCCAAGGCTCATTTACTAGAACCCTATCAATTTTGGAAGCCACAAAATGGGGGTGGACCTGCTTATTGGACCACGTAAATAAGCACCCTGAAAACCTAAGGTCATCAAGCCCAGAGGAGAACAAACAGTGATTAATGTCATCCATGGGAGGAAACCTCTGTGCATTCCCCCCAACTTTCTCCCTAGGATGCCTAATAGCATTAAGATCACCAAGGACCACCCAGGGAGAAGAGGTCCTAAACTGAGAAAGACTAAGCCAAAGAGATCTACGGTCTGGGATAGAGTTTGCCCCATAGACCATAGTGACCAAAAATAATGCACTCCCATCTTTTGGAAGGACTTGACAATGAATAAATTGATCTGCCTGACATAACACTGTAAGAGACAAGACATCAGGGTCCCATCCAACAAAAATCCTCCCTAAAGCAGCTTGAGGGTAATTGTTCACAAAACTCCAGCCAGGACAAATGAATTGGGTGATTCTATCTGCCCAAGTTGCCTTAATTTTATGCTCAAGTAAACCAACAAGACTCAACTTATTGGAGTTCACAAAAGATCTTGCTTCTTTCTGCTTAATGGGGTCATTCAGACCCCGAATGTTCCAAAAACCTAAATTGAAAGCTTGTAAAGACATTGGAAACAAAATCAGATAGTAACTACACGAAGCATAACTTGAAAGAAATAAAGCTACAACTACTCAAAAGGATACCAAAAAAGGATATCATTTATTCCGTCTTTTGGAGCTGCTACTCCACTTTTTGTTATTGTTTTTTCCACCGGACTTGTTGTTCTGATATTTGGAACCCTTGGAGCTCTGAAAGGAAGCCTTTCCCGTTGCTTCTTCAGCCTTATCATCCGGAGGAAATGGTTTCTCTTGCGGATCTGGTTGAGACGAATATCCGGTCATATCCGGGCAAGGGAACTTCTCTCTCTAGAGAAGTTCTCCTCCACCGCCCAACCCATATCCGGCCATTCCTGGTCCGGCCAACCAATATCCGGCCACCTCTGGTCCGGCCATCTATCACAGTCCGTTCAAGGGATGATCCTTTACCGATCAAACCCACCAAATCTTCTGAAACCACGCCTTCTCATCTTCTCCCTCCTACTGACTTCCACCGCGCCGTCTTTCTGTTCGTTTTGGTTCGGTTAGATCGGACCCAAGGCTGCTCAGTTGCGGTGCAAGGTGGAAGGCGGTGACTCGCCGGACTTAGCTTCGGCCAGGCTCTGATTGAGAGCTCTCAAGAACCAGAGCCGGCGTGCTCTTGACTAATCAGAGCCAGAGCTACTTGGTTGGGTGCACGGCAGAGGGCGGTGGCTCACCGGACACAGAGGGAGTCACCCCGTTCAGATCTGGTCTCAACTCTACCATTCAGATCTGGAATCAAGCCGGCTATGGCTATTTCTTGCCGTCGGCCTTCAGCTCCAACCGCCGTGGCTCAACAGCCGTCGGCCTTCAACTCCAGCCCCAACAGCCGCCATGGGGCACAGCCACCGTGGGGCTCAACAGCCGTCAGCCGTGGGGCTCAACAGCCGGTAGTGGGCAGTCATGCCAGGCCTGGGTGTTTTCAACAGCCGTGGCCCCACAGCCATCGGCCATCATCTTCAACCCCAACCCCGCCGTGGACCCAATAGCCGCCGTGGGGCCCAGCCGCCCGGGCAATCAGCAGGTTGGGGCTAAATTTCTTTTAAAAAAAAAAAAAAAAAAAAGTGGCACGGATTCCAAACATAATTCCAAGTCCAATATTGGACAGAACAAGCCTGCAGTCAATTTGTTGCTGGACCTATGGGCCAGTTTACTGTTAGTATCTGCAATCCCCGATAGGCGGTCACCTGTTGGACTGAAATCGGGGGTTGTCGGGCTCTTGGTCGAGCCTTTTATATTCCTAGATCTTGTGCTTTTAGTCCTGAGATTGTGTGTAGTATTCTTGTGGTCGTGGCTATCGTTGATTAGATTTGGGATCTGTTCTGATTGAAAAGGGTAGTTCGCAGTAGCAGCAGCTGTGGGTGCCACTGATTAGATTGGTGGATGGATTCTGATTGAGCGAGATAGCTGTCGGAGCTGTCATTGATTAGATTGGTGGTTGTTCACTGATCGAAAGGGGTAGCTTTGCGGTCTGTTTCTGATTAGATTGGTGGCTTCGCTGATCGAAAGGAGCAGCTTGGTCCACTTGAGGTTTGAGTGGCTATCGTTGATTAGATTAGAACCTGTTCTGATTGAAAAGGGTAGTTCGCAGTAGCAGCAGCTGTGGGTGCCACTGATTAGATTGGTGGATGGATTCTGATTGAGCGAGATAGCTGCCGGAGCTGTCATTGATTAGATTGGTGGTTGTTCACTGATCGAAAGGGGTAGCTTGGTCCTCTTTCAGTCGTTAGCGAGCCTAGGGGATGTAGGCGAGGTTGTAGTAGTCTGGATGGAATGGGCGTGGTGTGCAGGGTACTTGGTAGGGTAGCCTTGTCGGATGCCGACATCTCCAGTTCGAGCCTCTCTCAGTCCGTGTCCCTCTGTAGTAGTTGGCTTCTGTTGAGTGGGTATTATACTAGCTTTGGGGTTGATTGAAGTACTAGGTTCTTGGTTCTCTTATCCCAGCCGTCGAGGAGGAGGTTATTAGGTAGTTGGGTTCAGCAGGAGGTTTTGGCGAGCCTTAGGCTTGGATGAGGGAGTAGTAGGCCGAAAGGTTTGAGCGTGGTGAGCAGGGTACTGAGCAGCAGCAGTAGCCTTGTCGGATGTCGTCAACTCTGGTTCGAGCCTCTTGATGCCTTGTTCCTCTGTAGTAGCCGATCAGCCTGCTTTGTAGCCGTCTTACTCGGTGGCTTCTCCTCAGTGTTGGTTATCATGTGGTCATCTCTGACCTCGATTATCTACTTTACTTACCTTATTTCCTAGCCTGGCGGGTTGTGCCAGGTGGTAGCTCTATTTCATTTAGCTCTATGTACTTTACTTACCGTACACATGGCATCTTCATGTATTTACTTTATCTAACTCTCCATTCGGGTTGTGCATGGTTTACCGCACTTTTGTTATTCTTGTTTTTTCCTTTTCTTTTCCTCCTGGGGTATGCCCCTTGTAGGCTGTACATTCGGTTAACCTTTTTTAATTTCAAGCTAATTTACCCAAAAAAAAAAAAAATCTGGTTGAGACGAGATTACCTCAGGAACTAGAACATGAGAAGGTTTACTTGAACCAGCCTCCACACTTGGAATATCCACCATCAGCTCAATAGGAATATCAGTGTTGAAATTCAGCTCCTCCTCTTCTGAATCACTCCCATCTATGTTCTCTTCTGTGACCTTAGGCATTGAAGTATCCACCACTGCCACCACAGGAATTGAAATTGCCTCCAGTGCTACTGAACCCCCTACATTGCCTATAGATGTTCCTTTACTAACAGTACGCCAAACCTCACTTGGAACTTCATTATCCTGAGTTTGTTTATGAGGGATGGACTTTGAACACCTGGAGGTAGCATGTCCAAAAACCCTACATTCTGAGCAAACAGGAGGCATAACTTGGTATTCCACCCTAACTGATACACTTTCCCCATCCACTGTGACCTGAATGTCATCTGGCAGTTCATCAGCAGCCTCAATTTCCACACACACCCTAGCATATGCAAGTCTAGTCCTCTTTTCTGCAGCTCGATCTACATATTTGGGCTGACCTATAGCACTAGCCACCCTACTTAAACCCACTTCTGTCCAACACTCTAGGGGCAAGTTATGAAGCTTCACCCAAGAAGGAATAGAGGACGGAGAAATCTTAGTTGGGGTCATCATTCTTCTCCATTTCTGAAGAACAAGAAATTTTTGAGAGAAGAACCATGGCCCCCCTTCTAGGACTGCTAGTTGACAGGCTTCATCCTTAAATTCAAAATATAAGAACCCTGCATTATCTGAATTGACTGACAGCAGGCCATACTTAGTATTTTTTCCCCACTGCTTATGGGCAGTTGAATTTGCTAGTCAAAAATCCATCCTCTCATCTAGGAAATGACCAACCAAGCAATGTGACCAACAATTCTCATCCAAGTGAGTAACATCCAGTTCAACAACAGCATTCTTTCCTCTCTTTAATTCTGGAAAGAAATCTAATTTCATATTACTTGAGGGCCCTTGAGACCTAAATAGGGAGGCCCAATTCTTATTAGGTTGCGCTGTACGATTCATGGCTTTAGGCTGGGATACAGGGTTAGTACTCGTGGATGCATGAGACACAGGATTTGGTACAACACCCAATTTAGATCCTTGTACTAGAGTTGAGATTTCCGAAATTGGATTAGGGTTAGATTTCCTAACCTGAGCAGGGGTACGCTGGAACTGGTAGGTGTTTCCATGCAGATGCGTGACCCGGGCTCTTGCTTCTGCCTCCCTTTCCAGTTCCTCCTCGAATAATGCTTGCTTCATTTTCTGTGCCCCAGACCCATTCGGAGGAAGCGGCAGGCCCTTCATGGCAGCTTCAGCTTCTACCCTCAAGCCTTCCTCCAAAAACACCTGTTGTAGCTTCCTAGCCGAACCTGGACTTTTGCACGATTCAGGGCTGTGTTCCCCATACCTATGAGGAGATGATTGCGGCCCAGATCTTGAGATCGTGTGTCCATCATCGGCCTCTTCTGAGAGACCATTCATCGGATTCTTGAGGTTAGGGTAACCTGATTCGAGACCCAGATGGGATATAGCGTCTGAATGGGACGTGCCTTCTGCTGAGGGCTCAATCGTTGATCTCTGCTTGCGACGAATTTCATTGGAGTCGAGTGCTTTGAGACCTAGCCCATCTGAATAGGATGCGTGAACATCACCTGGAATGCCCCCTTGTTGAGTTTCTTCCTTCCATGATTGCTGAATGCTTAGTAGTTTAGCAGTTACGACGTCAAGCACGAAGGGATCTGCCGAATTGTTGAGCTCCTCCTCTAGTTTACCCACAATTTCAAGCATCCGAGCTTCGGAATCGCTCAGACACGCCTGTTGCCGTTCAAGAGTGGGGCTCGTCTTGAACGTGTTGTGAGAAGTTGGGAGTGGGGTTTGCTCGATAACGGCTGAGCTTTGAACGTGTTGTGTAGAGTTCATCTGCTTCCTTCGAATCTCATTTGTATCCTGGGCTTTGCAAGCCAGCCCTTTCGAGAAGGAGACAGTACCGTCAGCCATGGTAGAAATCACAAGAGTTCCATGCCCTTGTCAGAGATCCCCAAAATCGCCTTACATGTCAGACAATTCTTATTACTGAGGGGAGATGTTAAGACCAAATGAGCCTACGGGCAATTTTTTCCATCACAAGATTGTACATTGCAATGTATGAATTGGTTTGATTGGGAAACAAGTTAGACATTAAAGTAGGAGGGGTTCCAGCATACCAAAATTCTGCCCAAGGGGGAATGGGCATAGTTACTAATAAAACTCCAATGAGGTAAGATAAGACTAACAATTCTAGAGACCTTTGGTTCTTTAACTTTGTGTTCAATTATCCCCACAAGGGACAACTTATTGTTCTGTACCCATTTCTTAACCTCTTGTTGCTTCAGAGGGTCATTTAGACCTCTAACATTCCAAATTCCAAAATGCAATGGTTTGCTAATCATTAATACAAAAGAGTAAATATAACCACAATGAGCTGCAACTATTAAGATTAAGAGTGATGCACAAGATGAGCATTATTTATATAATTGTGGACAAAAAGAGGAGGGAAAGTTACTTCCTTTTCTTATGTGAGGAGCCTTTGGATTGACTCCTATTTCTGCCATTGTGACTAGCCTTCTTGGAACCTCCCAACAGCAGGTTGACATCAGGGATGGCATGTTTGACATCAGGTGGTTTCCCCTGTTTCTCATCACCAACTGGTTGCTGATCATCAGATCTGGTGCTAGTACCAGACCTTGCAACCATTGAATCCTTGTTAGCTGCCTCATTGGACACTACTGAGCTTACCACACTCTCTAGTACTTCCAGAAGTTCTACATCAGAGTCATCAGAATCTTCAGTATGCTCCCCTAACTTGGATTGGACAAGAGGTGAGGCTTCTGACAGGACATGAGGTAGAGGGCTTTGGTGGGGGTGAACATTCTTGACTAGGGAGGATTGTTCTACTGCTTTCTGTTTCCCACGTCTCACAACCTGCCATTCCAATTGACTGGGGGGGGGGGGAGGGGGGTACAACAGCTTGCTTGCTACATTTGGATGTAGCATGACCAAAAACATGGCATTGTGAACACATAGGAGGTAGGACTTGGTATTCCACAGGGATAACAACAGATTTCCCTTCCACTACTACTTGAACCTCATCAGGGAGGACTTGTTCAGCACTGACCTCAATGCAGATTCTTGCCTTTGTAGATTTAGTCTGTTGTAGACCTGGTTGTCTAGCAGTCTTTGCAGTGGCATGATCAACATGCAGGGGTCTTCCAATAGAACTAGCTATCCTACTCAAGCACTCTTGGTTCCACAGTTCCAGTGGTAAGTCATGCAATTTCACCCAAGCAGGTATTTTGGTAGGCTGTTCTCTAGCAGGCTTCATCATCCTATGCCAGTCCTTTAGTACTAGATATTTTTGAGAAAAGAAGTAGGGACCCCCTTCAAGGACTTGTATCTTGGATTGTTCATCTTTGAATTCAAACATATAGAAGCCAGCCACATCAGGTTTCACAGCCACAAAATGCTCTTTCCATTGACTCCTAGCAGTCGCAACTATGAGAGGATAGGCCATTTGTCCAGCAGTTTTTTTTTGGGTAATTTAGCTTGAAATTAAAAGAGGTTAAGCGAATGTACAGCCTACAAGGGGCATACCCCAGGAGGAAAAGAAAGGAAAAAAACAAGAATGACAAAAGTGCGGTAAACCATGCACAACCCGCATGGAGAGTAAGATAAAGTAAATACGTAACCATGCACAACCCGCATGGAGAGTAATATAAAGTGAATACATAACAAGATGCCATGTGAACTGAGATATATGAAATTGAACTACTACCTGGCACAACCCGCCAGGCTAGGAATAAGGTAGGTAAATAAGGTAGATAGTCAAGGCCAACGATGACCACATGATAACCAACGCTGAGGAGAGCAGCTACAAAGTAATACGGCTTCTAGGCAGTCTGAACGGCTACTACAGAGGAACAAGGCATCAAGAGGTTCGAACCAGAGATGACGGCATCCGACAAGGCCCCGCTGCAAGAGCCCTGCTCACCACGCCCAATCCTTCCGGCCTAGTACTCCCTCATCCAAGCCTAAGGCTCGCCAAAACCACCTACTGAGACCAACTACCCAATAACCACCTCCTCCAAAGCTGGGCTAAGAGAGCCAAGAACCTAGTACCTCCATCAAGCCCAAGGCTAGCATAATACCCACTCATCTGAAACCAACTACTACAGAGGGACACGGACCGAGAGAGGTTCGAACCAGAGATGACGGCATCCGACAAGGCCCCGCTGCAAGAGCCCTGCTCACCACGCCCATTCCATCCAGACTACTACACCCTCAACCTTATCCCCTAGGCTCGCTAACTTCTATAAGCGGCACGGGAAGAGGATCCACCAGAAGTGGCCACTCAAACCCCAAGTGGACCAACTGCTCCTTTCGTTCAGTGCAAACCACCAATCTAATCAGAAACAGTCTGCAAAGCTACCTCTTTCGATCAGTGAACAACCACCAATCTAATCAACGACAGCTCCGGCAGCTACCTCGCTCAATCAGAAACCATCCACCAATCTAATCAGTGGCATCCACAGCTGCTGCTACTGCGAAAACCCCTTTTTTTTTTGGGTAATTTAGCTTGAAATTAAAATAGGTTAATCGAATGTACATCCTACAAGGGGCATACCCCAGGAGGAAAGAAAAAAGAAAAAAGAAGAGTGAAAAAAAGTGCGATAACCCATGCACAACCCGCATGGAGAGTAGGATAAAGTACGGAATGCAACAAGCGTGCAATGTGATTTGATATCATACCCCATTGCACTATCCATCTGTAAGGAAGGATAGCACAACGGGGTATGATATGAATGAAGCAAAATGAAACGAAATGAAATAACAAGAAACTAACTATATCCTGTCACATCCCGCCAGACTAGGAAATAAGATAAATAGTTGTCGAAGATTCCAATGCATAATAAGCTGACCAAGATTCCAATGCTCTAACCTAGCACAGAAGTATCAAGTATAGCACCCACTTCTAAGGAACAGTTATTACAGAGGACCGGGCTCCGAGAGAGGGTCGAACCGGAGATGACGACATCCGACAAGGCTACCTCCCCAAGTACCTTGCACACCACGCCCATTCCAACCGATCTAAAGCTCTCTCGACCTAGTACACAAGGCTCACTATAACCTAAAAGTGGGACAGCACAAAGGCCTCGAATCCAGTCGCCATTAACAGTGCCTAACCACCGAATCATCTGGCAAGACACAAAAGAGGACACAAGATACTGCAGGAGGACCAAAGTTGCCTCATTCAATCAGCGATCAACCTCCAATCTAATCAAAGATAGCCCCAGAAGCTACCTCTTTCAATCAGAGAACAACCACCAACCTAATCAACAATAGCCTCGAAAACTACCCCTTTCGATCAGAACCCAACCACCGACCTAATCAGTGACAGCCGCGAAAGCTACCCCTTTCAATCAGAGCAAGACCCAATCTAATCAATGATAGCCACGGTCACAACCATACTACACACAACAACCGGACTAGAGAAGCATGGTATCTAGGAATTTTAAGAAGCTCAACAAAGAGCTAAAATCCAAACGATTAAACCCGATCTCAGTCCAACAGATGACTGCCCATCAAGGTTCTCAATCTGAATCTAAAAGTCATACAGATAAATGAATCTACATATACAAGTAATTTTGCAGCCAATTAAGACTGCCCAGGTTCACAGAATGGATCTAAGTCTGAGGAAGGATACCTGCCGATAAGAGGACCAACGAACTGCCCTGACCGGTGGTTCCTAATGCTGTGAATAGGACCCAAGAGCTAGGAGCTCTGGGTCTTCTCCGTGAAGATGAGATGAATCTCATGATCGGGTAGGACCTGTCGTCGCTACTGAGCACGACTTCACGGCCGAATACGCGATGAGAAGCCATTTCGAAGCTCGTCACCTACCGCTCCTACCCAACCTGTTGGATGAGTGGACTGGAATTAACCTCAACGAAGTTAAACGGGGAAGTAACCATCGCAAAGTACTCCCCTAATTTACACCTCAATGTTGCTCTGCAACCCAGAACCCACACACGATGTAATTGATGAAAACCTGCCCAATCCATCCAGCCGGCCGTCGGGACGCGGAGAAATCCGGATTGCGATTTGGTGATGGCCGATTCTCCATGGATGTAGTACATGAACCTGAACCTATGAACGCCGGAGCATCCCTAAGCTCACTGTGTCCTCCAGTTCGGGTAACCCATGACCGCCAGCAACTCCATAGGAGTTCGAGAGTAGATCGGTAACCTGTACAGGCCGATCCCCACTGGAATCTTTCCACACCCATCGGAGTTGAACACCGAATCGATGGAGGTTCAGCTCCGGTGCTGGTCTTGAGTACCCAGCCGAGATACCTGTGTGATTAAAACCTCCGAGAAGAAATCTGTTGTGGAATTCGGTCCACGAGGTGGACTTTGAACCAGATTCAAGAGTGAATCGGTGGGTTTGTCCCTTGGAATATGAGAGTACCCAAACCGAGATACCTGGTTCAGAGATACTCTAACCTGGTACAGCAAGAGCTTGAATCTCCAAAGCTGTTTTTGGAGCTGAGTTTGGATCTCTGGTGCTGTAAAAGAAGAGTCTGATTAGAGCTTTAGATTACCTGCTTCGGCAGCTACCTCGCTCAATCAGAAACCATCCACCAATCTAATCAGTGGCATCCACAGCTGCTGCTACTGCGAAAACCCCTTTCAATCAGAACAGAAACTAATCTAATCAACGATAGCCGCGTCCACAAGAATACTACACCCAACCTCAGAGCTAACAAGTACAGGATCTAGGCATGTAAAGGCTCGACCAAGAGCCCGACCCCGATTTCAGTCCAACAGATGACCGCCTATCTGGATCGCAGAGACTAACAGTAAACTGGCCCGTAAGTCCAGCAACAAATTGACAATGAATAAATAAGTGCAAAGCGCAAATTGAATAACGAAGGCGCAATGGATACGAAGATTTCCGGCCTAGCCGGGCAACCGGGGCTGGGCTAGCTGGCTGTGCCCAGGCTGCTACTGCCTGCCTGCTGCAGCTGCTGCCTGCCTGCTGCCGCCTGAGACTCTGCCTTGCCAGCCCAAGGCCGGCTGGCTGATGGCCCGGGCTGAAGGCCCAGGCTGCTGATCGGGTAACTGCTTGAGTAACACTGTGTTTTCCAGCACCGGCTGGCTTGGCCTGCCTTTGCCCGAGCAAGCCCCCCTCCGCTGCCTCTGATCTGGCGGGTGACCTGCCCTGGCGGCCAGGGCTGGCCTGGACAGGGGGTGGCCTGAGATGGCTCACTCCGGTCGGAGTTGACCGCCGAGCCACGGCAGCTCCGACTCAAATCCACCGTCCTCCACTGTGTACACTGCATCTTAGGACCGGATCTGGCCGGAGATGTGACCCGGCGACCGGGACTGACTCCGGCAGCCATTGATGTTGATGATGGCCGACGGCTGTTAAGCTCCACGGCGTTGGTTGTTGGCCAGACCAGAGATGGCCGGCTGATGTTGGCTGACTGTTGATGGCCGGTAGAGCCGGCTTGATTTCAGATCTGGACGGCGCGGAGTTGAACACAGAATCAATGGAGGTTCAGCTCCGGTGCTGGTACAGTGAATGGAAAGCTCCGAATGGAGCTTAGATCATCTGTGTAGTCATCTTGCCCTTCTGATTTGTATGCTCTGGTGTGGAATCGGTTGTTGAAGAACAAAACCCACCGCTGTTGATGATGCCGTATCAGAGGGGAACGGAATAGTGACAGAACCGAACTTTGAACCAGAATAAAAGATTGTGGTTCTCTGTCCCGGAACGGAACAGTGATAGATCGCCGGACCAGTGAGGTGGCCGGGAATAGGTTGGGCGGTGGAGGAGAACTTCTCTAGAGAGAGAAGTTCCCTTGCCCAGGATCATGTTAGCATATACGCATAGCATGTTGTTATGTATTTACTCTATCTCACTCTCCATGCGGGTTGTGCATGGTTTACCGCACTTTTTTCACTCTTCTTTGTATTTTCCTTTCTTTTCCTCCTGGGGTATGCCCCTTGTAGGCTGTACATTCGCTTAACCTTTTTTAATTTCAAGCTAAATTACCCAAAAAAAACACATACCAGTTCCAACGCACATCATCAGAGGTACGTCTGTCAAACCCTGATATGGGGTATAGTGTTGAGGATCTTCAACCTCGCTATACCTCACGGCAGGTCCTGCCAGCTACTGTTCTGAATTCTGTTAATGTACCTCGTGCAACTACTGAACCTGCACCTCACTCTAAGCCTTTGAACAATAGTCAGAAGTATCATCAAATCAATCCCAAACTGAATAATGGTCAGTATAAACCTAAACCGAAGAACTGGGCCTCTCTCCTTCAATCTCAGAGTCCGTCTATGGATATGAAACTTGACTATTTTCCTGATCTTCAGAGAGGTAAGGAAGCTATGATCGAGATTGACATAGAACTGACTGACATAGGGTTATGGAATAGATACTTGGTAGGTCATTTTTTAGATGGCAAGATGGCCTATCCTTTACTAGCTGCCACTGCTCGGAGCCAATGGAAGGATCTTTTTGTGGCTGTTAAATCAAATGTAGCAGGGTTTTACCTATTTGAATTTAAGGATGAACAGTCTAAGATGACTGTTCTTGAAGGAGGTCCTTACTTCTTCTCACAGAAATATCTGGTTCTCAAGGATTGGCATCGGATGATGAAACCGGCACAGGAGCAACCTGTCAAGGTACCTGCCTGGGTTAAGTTTCATGATTTACCTTTGGAACTATGGAACCAAGAATGCCTGAGCCGAGTAGCTAGCACAATTGGGAGACCCATACATGTTGATCAGGCCACGGCCAAGACTGCCAAACAACCTGGGCTCCTTAATACTAAGTCCACAACAGCTAGGATTTGTATAGAGGTTAGTGCTGAGCAGGATCTCCCTGATGAGGTCACAGTGTTGGTGGAAGGGGAATCTGTGGTTGTATCCATTGAATACCAAGTCCTCCCCCCCATTTGTAAACTATGTCATGTATTTGGACATCCAACGGAGCGGTGTGCAAAGAGTGCAATCCACTCCTCCTCCCATCTCTTATCTGAAGTTAAGGTTGATACTCCATCTGGCAAAGGCAAGCAAAAAGCTGATCTAGAACAGCCAACAGCAGGTTCCATACTGCTTCAAGGAGATTCATCCAAAAGTAGCCCTCCCATACTGCAGGAGCAGCAAGATATCAACTCTGGGGCCCTTGGGAGTGAGTCAGAATCTGAAGAGAAGCTGTTGGAAGTTCTAGAAGGTGTGGTCAGCAGCTCTCATGAGGTTCCACAGCAGCAGCTTAAAATGGCAGTCATGAGTGGTAAAACAGACCCTTGCCACTCAGCAGGTCCAACGGAAGAACAGGTTTCAGAATTGAATCAAACACCCACTCCTAAACCTCCTGATCCCCGGGGTGCAGAGGTAAGAGATGAAGCACCAAAGGAAGATCTAAAGGGAAGCTTCCAAAAGGTTCTATCCAGATCAGTGCAAAGACGATTGCAAAAGCTTGCTAGGGAGCAGTCCCGAAGTTCCCTATTTAGGGGAAGGCATTAATCCCTCCGTATCCTTTTGTTAGGACAGTTTCTCGTACTTTCATTTTGTTATTTTCATAATTAGTTCTGCTTGAAGTTGTTTCTTATGTCTATAAAATCCCTTAACATTGGTTTTTGGAACATACGGGGTATTAATGACCCAATCAAGCAAAAAGAGGTCAAATGTTTTGTAAATAAAAACTGTCTATCACTTTTTGGTTTATTAGAACATAAGATGAAGGAAGTTTGGGCTGGTAGAATCTTAAAATTCGTTTGTCCTAATTGGTGCTTTGTGAACAACTACCCCCAAGCTCCCATTGATAGAATCTGTGTATGTTGGGATCCTAGTGTCTTGAATATTCAGGTTTTAGATCAGTCGGATCAATTTATTCATTGTGAAGTTCAACCTAAGTGTGGTGGACCAATCTTTTTTGCCACCTTTGTGTATGGAGCTAATAATTATTTGATTAGGCAGACCTTGTGGGCAAGGCTTCATCATCTTAGCTCCTCAGTTCCTTGGATAGTGTTAGGGGATTTTAATGCTATCAGGTACCCGAATGAGAAGGTAGGAGGTACTTCCTCCTGGCCTCCTCATATGGATGAATTTAACCAGTGTTTGTATGACCTTGAACTTGAGGATCTTAGGTTCTCTGGTTGCTTTCTCACTTGGGCCAATAGGCAAGACCCATCCCATTTTGTCAGTACTAAGCTAGATAGAGCCTTAGTCAACGAACATTGGATGAAGGCTTTCACTAGTTCTTCTGCCCATTTTTTCCCCCCCGAGATTTCAGATCACTCTCCTGCCATTGTGAATATCACCCCGGGTCCTTTGAAATCTTTGAAACCCTTTAAATTCTTTGATTTTCTAGCTGATCATCCACAGTTTTTAACTGTGGTTCAGAAAATCTGGAGGAAAGTGATTATTGGGAATCCAATGTTCTGTGTTTGCGAAAAACTTAAGATGTTACAAGAGGAGTTTAAGCAACTTAACTCTAGGGAATTCAGTAATGTCTCTAATAGGGTTGCTGATGCTAGACAATGCCTTGAATCCTTACAGAAAAGCATGAGTCCTCATCAGATTACTCCCTCCATAATAAACCAAGAAAGAGTGGTACACAGGCAACTCTTCACTTTACTTATGGCTGAGGAAAGCTTGGCTAAACAAAAGTCAAGAATTCAATGGCTGAAACTTGGGGATCAATGCACCTCTTATTTCTTTAAAGCGCTGAGTAACACAAGGAATCGAAGTAAAATTACTAGTCTGGTGTTGGATGATGGGTCTCTTACTCATGACATTCAAGATATTAAGAACAACTTTGTTGGGTTCTATACGGACTTGCTGGGAACAGCTCATTCTACCTCTTATCAGGGGCAAACTAGAATCCAACAGGTTGTCAATAGGAGACTTACAGATAGTCAAAGGACTGCCATGATTGCTGAGGTCACAGACCTTGAAATTAAGGATACCTTTTGGGCTCTTAATCCTAGCAAAGCCCCTGGTCCTGATGGCTATAATGCTGGGTTCTTCAAAAAGGCTTGGCCTATCATTGGTCATGAAGTAACTGTAGCAGTTAAGACTTTCTTTAGGTCTGGTAAATTGCTAAGGAAAATCAATTCTACCATTGTTGCACTGGTCCCTAAAGTTCCTAACCCATCTAAGGTTGGGGACTTTAGGCCCATTTCATGTTGTAATACCATTTACAAGTGCATCTCTAGGATGCTGGCTAGAAGGTTGCAGACTGTCCTTCCAATGTTAATTGATCCTGTTCAATCAGGTTTTGTGAAAGGAAGGAGGATTGCGGATAATATTTTTCTAACTCAGGAGCTAATGAGAGGATATCATAAATCGTCACCATCTCCTCGATGTGCAATGAAAGTTGACATTATGAAGGCATACGATAATGTTAGGTGAGATTTCCTTTGGGATGTTCTATCCTCCATGAACTTTCATCCCACAATGATTAAGTGGCTCCAAGCTTGTATCTCCACTGCGAATTATTCCCTTAGCATCAATGGGGAGGTCACAGGCTACATTGTAGGACAAAAAGGACTTAGGCAGGGAGATCCTTTGTCTTCATACCTATTTGTGATAGTGATGGAGATTCTCACTTGTCTCCTAAGAGAGAAATCCCACCTTCCAAATTTTCATTTTCATTGGAGATGTGGGCGTACCAAACTTATTAATCTATGCTTCTTTTTTTTTTTTTTTGGGTAATTTAGCTTGAAATTAAAAAAGGTTAAGCGAATGTACAGCCTACAAGGGGCATCCCCCAGGAGGAAAAGAAAGGAAAAAACAAAGAAGAGTGAAAAAAGTACGGTAAACCATGCACAACCCGCATGGAGAGTGAGATAGAGTAAATACATAACAACATGCTATGCGTACTGGAAAATGTGAAATTTGAACTACTACCTGGCACAACCCGCCAGGCTAGGAAATAAAGTAAATACGGTAGATAGTCTGGGTCAACGGTGACCACATGATAACCAGCGCTGAGGAGAGATCCTCCTCCTCCTAGGCTGGGAAAAGAAACCCAAGAACCGAGACACCCATCATTCCGAAGATAGCATGATACCCACTCAAAAGAAGTCAACTACTACAGAGGGACTCGGACCGAGAAAGGTTCGAACTGGAGATGTCTGCATCCGACAAGGCTACCCTGCTAAGCACCCTGCACACCACGCCCATTCCATCCAGACTACTACAATCTCACCCAAATCCCCTAGGCTCGCTAACGACTATAAGCGGAACAGGAAGAGGGACCACGAAAAGTAGCCCCCCAAACCTCAAGTGGACCAAGCTGCTCCTTTCGATCCGCAAATCTAATCAGAAACAGACTACGAAGCTACCCCTTTTGAACAGTGAGAATCCACCAATCTAGTCAATGACAGCTTCGGCAACTACCTTGCTCAATCAGACTCATCCATAATCTCAGTCCAACAGATGACCGCCTATCGGGGGATGCAAAAACTAACAGAGAACTGGCCCAAAGTCCAGCAACAATATAAGTGCAAAAAAGTACATTGCCTGACATAAATTAAACTACCCCACTGCCCGAGCCACCCAGCCAACTTACCTGCCCGGGCTGGCCTGCCATCGGGTGGCTGCTGCCTGCTTCTGCTTCTGCCCGCAGCCTGCTGCTGCTTCCGCCTGCTGCTTGGCCCGGGCTGGCTGATTGCCCGGGCTAGCTGCGGATGGCCTTCCCAGCGGGCTGGAAACTGGGCTGGCTGGCTGGCTCCTTGCCCGGGCTGAATGCCCGAGCTGGCAGGTAGGGTGCTAGGCTGGCCTCGCCAGGCTAGCTGTGGGTGAGCCCCACGGTGACTGACTGGAGATGAACACCGGGCCAGGTGCCCGGGCTGGGCTGACGCCTCCTGCTGCTGCTGCCCGGGCTGATGAGCCCCACGACTGGGATTGCCCGGGCTGATGGCCCAAGCAGCAGGCCGGAGAGGGCCTTGAATGACTGCCTTGACTGGCGGCCACAGAGAGCCACGATGGCCTAAATGTGGCCGAGCTTGTCGGAGATGTGAGCTTGCCCAGATCTGGGCGTTGACCGGCCGCCTGAAGGAAAACGACCGGCAGCCATGGCTTTGCTGTTCAGGTTCGGGGGTTTGGTCTTGCTGGGTCCCCGTACATGTAGATCTCAGTGGTGAGTTCGCCCTGCTGCCGTGCCACTGTTCGAGCACTCATTGAAGCAGCAAGGGCCATCATCTCCGGCGAGGCCTGGTACAGAAGGTAACCCATGAAGTTTTGACCCATGATTCCAAACTCAAAGCCACGGCGGTTGTTGTTTGACCGGTCCAGACGGAGGCCGGACCAGGTGGAGCTTGATTGGCCAGTAATGGCCATAGAACTTTCAGATCTGCCCGGTGTAGATCCCAATGAAGGTACCCGCCGGTGCACGGCGGGGATGAGGTTGGAGGCGAGGCCCACGGCTGTGGAGCTTGGGTCGAGTGAAGGTACCCCCCTTGCCCAGAAGGTGACTGCCATGGCCGGAGGGAGCCTGGGCCGGAGAAGACCAGCTATGGCTGCCCGATGAAGAGATAGAGGTGGCCGGTTGGAGGTTGGAGGCGATGGAGGAGAGTAGGCCCTAAGAGGGGTTGCTCCCTTGCCGTCCTTGCTGTTGATGTTGCTGCTGGCCGGAGGTGGAGACCGGCGACCGGCTGGATCTTGACCGGGGGAGCTTTCTCTCTCTAGGTTAGAGAGAGAAGCTCCCCAGCCGATTGTCAGCTCTGTTGTTGTTCAATGATTACTATTAATCTATGCTTTGCTGATGATCTTATGATCTTTTGCAAAGGGGTTCTAACCTCTATCAGTCATATCCAGGATGCCCTCTCTGAATTCCAAAGCCTGTCAGGTCTCTCACCCAGCCCTGGAAAAAGTAGCATATACTTTTCTGGGGTTAGTTTAACCACTAGAATGGCCATTTTGGATGTCCTTAAGTTCAAGGAGGGCTCACTACCTATCAGATATCTGGGGGTGCCTCTCCTCTCTACAAAACTTAAAGCCTCTGATTGTCAGTCCTTAGTGGATAGCATAACTGCTAAAACTAAGTCATGGACTAATAGAGACCTCACGTATGCTGGCAGGGTCCAGTTGATTAAGAACGTGTTGTTCTCCATTCAAACTTATTGGTCCTCCTTGTTTATCATCCCCAAAAAGGTGATCAAGGAGGTTGAGTCAATACTTAGAGCGTTTCTATGGTCTGGTCCTGACCTTAGGAAAACGGGGGCTAAGGTATCTTGGGAGCATCTGTGCTCTCCGAAACAAGAGGGAGGCCTTGGTTTCAAATCCATGCAGGTTTGGAATAAGGCGGCCATTGCCAAACACATTTGGTTCCTTATTTCTGGGGGGGAACAATCAATGTGGTGTCAGTGGGTTAAATCTTATTTAATACGGGGTAGAAACTTTTGGAATTTAAAAGTACCTGGGGATTGCACATGGGTTTGGAGGAAACTTCTGCATCTCAGACCATTGGTGAGGCCATATATACTTAGTGTAATAGGTAATGGCCAATCCACCTCCTTGTGGTATGATAATTGGCATCCACTTGGTCCTTTGTTAGCCACATTTGGTCCCAGAATTGCTTATGATTCTGGAATTCCAAAGGAGGCTACTGTGTCTCACATTATCCAAAATTCATGCTGGGCTTTTCCCATCACTCAAACTTTGGAGATCAATGAGGTAAGAAGTACTTTACCACCTCTTATTTCTTCCAGGTTGAGTAGGGATGATCATATTAGGTGGTCTCTCACTTCTAATGGCCAGTTCACAGTTGCTTCCCTTTGGGATAAACTAAGGACTCCCTTTCCAAAAGTTGGATGGCATAGGTTGGTGTGGTTCTCAGGTCACATTCCGAAATGTAGTTTTATCACTTGGATAGCTATTCAGGATAGGCTCTCCACTGCAGATAGGTTGGTGTCTTTTGGCCTTCCTATTCCTGCCCAATGTAGTTTTTGTTAGGACTGTGAAAGTCACAATCACATATTCTTTAATTGCTCATTTACTAAGCAGGTGTGGGATTCTATTCAAACCAAATTACATGTCTCATGGACATCTAGAACTTGGTCTGAATGGGTCTCATTTCTCTCTAATTCTAGAGGGAAATCTATAAAGGCTACTATCACTAAATTGGCCTTTACCGTCACTATTTACTACGTCTGGAATGAAAGGAATGCCAGGAAGTTCCAGGGCATGTCCTGTTCTTGGGAAGTAGTTGTTCATAAAATACTTACAATGATGAGAACAAGGATTCTATCTTTACCTAAACTCCAAGCAGAATGGATTGTGAATGACTGGTGTTAAATACTTTATGTTGCTTCTGCTGTGAGTATTTGTAGCATTCTTCTTGTTTTCCTACCCTGACTTGACAGACTATAGCAGGATGTGCTCAAAGGAGGGACAGCAACGGTCAAGGGCTGGCTCCTCTTATTAGCAGTTCAGATTCTTCACAGATTCTGAACCTGATTTTCATGGTGTTATAGTACATTTTCTGCTGCACCTTCACTTGACTGGTTCTGTGGTGCACAGTTGGGTGCATTTTCATGGTGTTAGTTGACTGATGACTGATGGTTCTGCAGTAAGTTGAGATATAGTGTTTGGTTTTGTGGATTGCCTAACCATAGGGGCTGTCGTGGGATCTCCCTTCGCAGAGGGGGAATTCCTCTGCAATTATGGTTCAGTAGGTAGATTGTTTGAGCTTCAGAAGTCTATTACTTCTTCCTAGCAGTCACTATTCTGCTGTTTTGCTTAATTGGGAAAGGTCCCAAGATACACTACTTAGTGGAATGACTGTTGCATGTTGCTTCTATTATCAGCATTGGGTAGTAGTATAGCTGCTAGCTCTGTATTCAGTTATGCCTATCCATAGAAATTGAAGTTTAGTTGTAGCAGGTTCAGATGCTGATCTGTGCTAGTTCAGTTTTACTTTTTGCCCAGTTTTGAAAGTGTTTTCTGTGCTAGTTCCATAGCAGTCCAGTTTATGCTCATTTGTGCTACCTAGACAGTCACCTGCGTAGGTTGAAGGCTGTCCAAGTGCTCTGATGAGGTCCCAAGTGTCCTGATGAGGTCCAAATACCAAGTGCAGCAAGTAGAGCTAGCAGATGTTGTTCCATAGCAGATGTTGTTGGGATCTCTTGTCAGTCCCAGTGTTCTGCAGTCAGTTTATGCTTATGCCTAACCAACTGGGGATGTCGTTGGGATCTCCCTTCGCAGAGGGGGACGTCCTCTGCATGTTTTTTAGCTATTGTATCTGCTAGTACCTTGTCAATAGCAGCTGTTTCAGTTTTGTATAGTATTGTTCAAGTTCAGAATCTGATTCTGTGGTGTTAGTTGCTAGTTCTGGATTCTGAACCTGATTGCATAGTTGACTGATTCTGAGATGCACTACTTCTATTCTATGCTACCACTACTGATGCTACTCTAATCTGCAACATCAGTCCACCATTCCAAGTGTCCTAATGATCAAGTGCAGCAGCTGCTGTGTAGTCTGATAGCAGTTCTGTTGATGCTGTCAATTCTGTTAGCTGTTGTTCCAAGTTCAGCTGGTTGTGCATGGTTATCACTCCAAGTTTTGCTCAAGCCCAAGTTCAGAATCTGGTGTTCTGAACCTGTTCTGAACCTGTTATCACTACATAGTGTTTTTGCCCAAGTTCAGATTCTGATGCTGATGAGGTCAGTGCAACATCAGCCCTGATGAGTTATCAAGTGCAGCAGTTCTGTTAGCTGTTGTTCCTATGGTGTTCTATGGTCTCTGATGCCCAAGTGTTTTGAATGAATAGCATGTAATTTAGTAGCATGAAATTTACTAGTTCAGTAGCATTATGTGTTCTGTTTCGTATCCCTCTTTTAGATGGGTACGAAACAGACGTTCTATTTACTTCAAGTCCTATGTAGCCGTTTGGCGTAGGCGCTCTCTTGTTTTATATTCTTTTCTTTTCTTTTCCTTTCTTTCCTCCTGGGGTATGCCCCTTGTAGGCTGTATATTCGGTTAGCCCCCTTTTTATTTCAAGCTGATTTACCCAAAAAAAAACAATATAAATGCAAATCCCACAACCATCGAATATCCGGGATCGCAGATACTAACAGTAAACTGGCCCACTAGTCCAGCAACAATGTAAATATTGATAATGCTTTGACCCAGGTATACCGGCCTGGGCTGCTGATTGGGCTGCCTGCCCGGGCTGGGCTGGCTCTTTGACTGCCGGCTGGCCCGTGCGTGACTGGCCTGGCTGGCCTGCCAGGATGTTGGCTGGCCCGGTTGGCCCGGGCTGTTGACTGGCCGACGGCCTTTGAGCGGGCCAGATCTGGCCAGACCGGAGACCGGGCTGCTGCTGCTGCTGTTAACGGCGGACTGTGGTGTGGCGGTCATCTGCAACCACAGCCGCTGTGTGTATAGAACCTCCGAGAGGAAGCCCGTAGTTGAAATCAGTCCACGGGGTGGACTTTGAACCAAAATCTGGGGAGAAATCAGCCGGAAAACCATCAGCTATGGAGAGCTCCGGTAATGGTTTTGGCTGACCCTGCTGTTGAGATGAACCCACGGCTGTGGTAGTCTTGGCCGAATCGGGAGCCAACCAGTCCTCTGCTCCCGGCCAGAGTTGGCCGGAGTTGACCTGCTGCTGCTTCCACCGGAATGGAGAGACCGGCGAGGGTTCTCAGTGCTACTCCACTGAGAGCAGTAGCGAAGGGACCCTGTCGACCATCATCGGATCTGGTACGGGCGGTGGCGACTGGGTTATCGCTACGGCCATGGCAGACCTGAACCTGTAGCTGTGGGCTTCTCTAGTAGGATGGCCCACGGTTGTACCCACGACTGGAAGCGGCCTGTGGTGAGCTTGGACGTTGAAGATTCCCGGCTGGAATCTCGAACCAGATCTGAAAATCGACCAACGTCTGGTCGGACATGGTGGAGGGAGGCGTTGGAGGAGAACTAGCCCTAAGGAGGGACGTTCCCTTGCTGTCCTTGCTATTGATACCGGCGACATCCCGCCGGGAATGGAGGTGGCCAGACCGGGGGGGGAGCTTTCTCTCTCTAGGTTAGAGAGAGAAGCTCCCAGGCCAACTGCATCCTTAGAGTGAAATTTTGTATAGATTTGGAGTGTTTCATATCAGGAATATGCCTCAGTTGTATTGGCATCTCAAGTCTAGTGGTTATCTCTGTAGCAATAGCTGAAATGTTATCTGTTGTATGGTTGTTTTTCGCCAAGTTATGGTTCTGCTTCGCCTAACCATCAGGGGCTGTCGATGGGATCTCCCTTCACAGAGGGGGAAGTCCTCTGTATAGTATAGTATTTGACTGTTCTGGTATGCGGCTGCTGTAATGTAGTGTGTTCTGTTGCTAGGAATCCATGTTGTGACTGTAGTGACTGTTGGCAGCAGCTGTGACTGTTGGAAGCTTCAGCAGTTCAGTTTTGATGGGCTGTTGATGTTCATGTTGTTGTGTCCAACTTAGCAGCTTGCTCCTTGTTCTGCACATCAGCAGCCTTGCTCCATGCTAGCTGCTTCTGCATCTAGCTGCTGGCTGACTGCTGGTCGTGTGTTGTGTCCCCAGCTAGCTGCTTCTGCATCAGTTCTGCTTAAGCCAAGATGGCTGTTCAAGTCATGCTCTGAGTGTAGATGTTATAGCATTGTCCATTCTACAATATAGCTGTCTGCTGCTGGTGTATCCTACAGGTGTATCCTACAGGCTGCTACAGCTGGTGTATCCTACAGGCTGTTATTGCCTCTCTTTCTCTGCTGGTAGCTGCTGCTGATGTTTCAGTAGAAGTACAAGTAGTTTGCCTTGCTGACCTTTTGAGTATTGGTCCTATCAAAGCTGCTGTGTTTCTTTGGAGCTGTAATGGCAGCCAGTAGATGCGAGTATGCCTTTTAGATGTTATTTATATTGTGTTGGTACCATTTTGGCGTTGTTTTCCTTCTCTCTTTTTAGATAGATTGGAAACAATGCATCACTTCGTCCATGTAGCCATTTGGCGTATGCTATTTTCTTTACTCTTATTTTCTTTTCTTTTCTTTTCCTCCTGAGTATGCCCTTGTAGGCTGTATATTCAGTTAGCCTTTTTTCTATTTCAAGCCGATTTACCCAAAAAAAAAAAAGACTAATAGTCTAAACACCTACTAACCGTCATGTGTTCCACCATCTTCTCTTTACAAGACTAGTAGTCTAAAAACCTACTAACCGTTACGTGTTTCACTGTTTTTCCTTTGCAGGACTAGTAGTCTAAACACCTACTAACCGTCATGTGTTTCACCATCTTGTCTTCACAGGAATAGTAGTCTAAAAACCTACTAACCGTCACGTGTTTAACTGTTTTTCTTTTGCATGACTAGTAGTCTAAACAACTACTTACCGTCATGTTTTTCACCATCTTCTCTTCACTTGACTAGTAGTCTAAAAACCTACTAACCGTCACGTGTTTCACTGTTTTTCTTTTGCATGACTAGTAGTCTAAACACGTACTAACCGTCATGTGTTTCACCATCTTCTCTTCACATGACTAGTAGTCTAAACACCTACTAACCGTCACGTGTTTCACCATATTTTCTTTACAAGACTAGTAGTCTAAACACCTACTAACCGTCATGTGTTTCACCATCTTCTCATTACAAGACTAGTAGTCTTGCACGTTGCGTGACCCTTTTGCCGTTTGTTTTGTATCCCTCTATTAGAAGGGTAGGAAACAAATGTTTCATTTTATCTTAGTCCTTTGTAGCCGTTTGGCTTAGGCTCTCTCTGTATTTTCTTTCTTTTCTTTTTTTTTCCTTCTCCTCCTGGGGTATGCCCCTTGTAGGCTGTATATTCGGTTAGCCTTTTTTTAATTTCAAGCTGATTTACCCAAAAAAAAAGACTAGTAGTCTACAAATCTACTAACCGTCACGTGTTACACTGTTTTTCTTTTGCATGACTAGTAGTCTAAACACCTACTAACCGTCATGTGTTTCACCATCTTCTCTTCACATGACTAGTAGGCCAAAAACCTACTTATCGTCATGTGTTTCAATGTTTTTCTTTTTCATGACTAGTAGTCTAAACACCTACTAACCGTCATGTGTTTCACCATCTTCTCTTCACATGACTAGTACTCTAAACACCTACTAACCGTCATGTGTTTCACCATCTTTTCTTTACAAGACTAGTAGTCTAAACACCTACTAACCGTTATGTGTTTCACCATCTTCTCTTTACAAGACTAGTAGTCTACAAATCTACTTACCGTCTCGTATTACACTATTTTTTCTTTTGCATGACTAGTAGTCTAAACACCTACTAACCATCATGTGTTTCACCATCTTCTCTTCACATGACTAGTAGGCCAAAAACCTACTAATCGTCATGTGTTTCAATGTTTTTCTTTTGCATTACTATTAGTCTAAACACCTGCCAACCATCATGTTTTTGACCATCTTTTATTCACATGACTAGTAGTCTAAACACCTACTTACCGTCATGTTTTTCACCATTTTCTCTTCACTTGACTAGTAGTCTAAAAATCCTCCTGGGGTATGCCCCTTGTAGGCTGTACATCCGGTTATCCTCTTTTTTTATTTCAAGCTATTTTACCCAAAAAAAAGTCTAAAAACCTACTAACCGTCACGTGTTTCACTATTTTTCTTTTGCATGACTAGTAGTCTAAACACGTACTAACCGTCATGTGTTTCACCATCTTCTCTTCACATGACTAGTAGTCTAAACAACTACTAACCGTCACGTGTTTCACCATCTTTTCTTTACAAGACTAGTAGTCTAAACACCTACTAACCGTCATGTTTTTCACCATCTTCTCTTCACATGAGTAGTAGTCTAAAAACCTACTAACCGTCACGTGTTTCAGTGTTTTTCCTTTGCAGGACTAGTAGTCCAAACACCTACTAACCGTCATGTGTTTCACCATCTTGTCTTTACCGGAATAGTAGTCTAAAACCTACTAACCGTCACGTGTTTAACTGATTTTCTTTTGCATGACTAGTAGACTAAACACCTACTTACCGTCATGTTTTTCACCATCTTCTCTTAACTTGACTATTAGTCTAAAAACCTACTAACCGTCACGTGTTTCACTGTTTTTCTTTTGCATTACTAGTAGTCTAAACACGTACTAACCGTCATGTGTTTCACCATCTTCTCTTCACATGACTTGTAGTCTAAACAACTACTAACCGTCAAGTATTTCACCATCTTTTCTTTACAAGACTAGTAGTCTAAACATCTACTAACCGTCATGTGTTTCACCATCTTCTCATTACAAGACTAGTAGTCTACAAATCTAATAACCGTCACGTGTTACACTATTTTTCTTTTGCATGACTAGTAGTCTAAACACTTACTAACCGTCATGTGTGTCACCATCTTCTCTTCACATGACTAGTAGGCCAAAAACCTACTTATCGTCATGTGTTTCAATGTTTTTCTTTTGCATGACTAGTATTCTAAACACCTGTCAACCGTCATGTTTTTCACCATCTTTTATTCACATGACTAGTAGTCTAAACAACTACTTATCGTCTTGTTTTTCACCATTTTCTCTTCACTTGACTAGTAGTCTAAAACCTACTAACCGTCACGTGTTTCACTATTTTCTTTTGCATGACTATTAGTCTAAACACGTACTAACCGTCATGTGTTTCACCATCTTCCCTTCACATGACTAGTAGTCTAAACACCTACTAACCGTCACGTATTTCACCATCTTTTCTTTACAAGACTAGTAGTCTAAACACCTACTAACCGTCATGTTTTTCACCATCTTCTCTTCACATGAGTAGTAGTCTAAAAACATACTAACCGTCAGGTGTTTCACTGTTTTTCCTTTGCAGGACTAGTAGTCTAAACACCTACTAACCGTCATGTGTTTCACCATCTTGTCTTCAACGGAATAGTAGTCTAAAACCTACTAACCCTCACGTGTTTAACTGTTTTTTTTTGCATGACTAGTAGACTAAACACCTACTTACCGTCATGTTTTTCACCATCTTCTCTTAACTTGACTATTAGTCTAAAAACCTACTAACCGTCACGTGTTTCACTGTTTTTCTTTTGCATTACTAGTAGTCTAAACACGTACTAACCGTCATGTGTTTCACCATCTTCTCTTCACAGGACTAGTAGTCTAAACAACTACTAACCGTCACGTGTTTCACCATCTTTTCTTTACAAGACCAGTAGTCTAAAAACCTACTAACCGTCATGTTTTTCACCATTTCTCTTCACATGAGTAGTAGTCTAAAAACATACTAACCGTCAGGTGTTTCACTGTTTTTCCTTTGCTGGACTAGTAGTCTAAACACCTACTAACCGTCATGTGTTTCACCATCTTGTCTTCACCGGAATAGTAGTCTAAAACCTACTAACCCTCACGTGTTTAACTGTTTTTTTTTGCATGACTAGTAGACTAAACACCTACTTACCGTCATGTTTTTCACCATCTTCTCTTAACTTGACTATTAGTCTAAAAACCTACTAACCGTCACGTGTTTCACTGTTTTTCTTTTGCATTACTAGTAGTCTAAACACGTACTAACCGTCATGTGTTTCACCATCTTCTCTTCACATGACTAGTAGTCTAAACAACTACTAACCGTCACGTGTTTCACCATCTTTTCTTTACAAGACTAGTAGTCTAAAAACCTACTAACCGTCATGTTTTTCACCATCTTCTCTTCACATGAGTAGTAGTCTAAAAACCAACTAACCGTCACGTGTTTCACTGTTTTTCCTTTGAAGGACTAGTAGTCTAAACACCTACTAACCGTCATGTGTTTCACCATCTTGTCTTTACCGGAATAGTAGTCTAAAACCTACTAACCGTCACGTGTTTAACTGTTTTTCTTTTGCATGACTAGTAGACTAAACACCTACTTACCGTCATGTTTTTCACCATCTTCTCTTAACTTGACTATTAGTCTAAAAACCTACTAACCGTCACGTGTTTCACTGTTTTTCTTTTGCATTACTAGTAGTCTAAACACGTACTAACCGTCATGTGTTTCACCATCTTCTCTTCACATGCCTAGTAGTCTAAACAACTACTAACCGTCACGTGTTTCACCATCTTTTCTTTACAAGACTAGTAGTCTAATTTTTACCCAAAAAAAAGACTAGTAGTCTAAAAACCTACTAACCGTCATGTTTTTCACCATCTTCTCTTCACATGAGTAGTAGTCTAAAAACCTACTAACCGTCACGTGTTTCACTGTTTTTCCTTTGAAGGACTAGTAGTCTAAACACCTACTAACCGTCATGTGTTTCACCATCTTGTCTTTACCGGAATAGTATTCTAAAACCTACTAACCGTCACGTGTTTAACTAATTTTCTTTTGCATGACTAGTAGACTAAACACCTACTTACCGTCATGTTTTTCACCATCTTCTCTTAACTTGACTATTAATCTAAAAACCTACTAACCGTCACGTGTTTCACTGTTTTTCTTTTGCATTACTAGTAGTCTAAACACGTACTAATCGTCATGTGTTTCACCATCTTCTCTTCACATGACTAGTAGTCTAAACAACTACTAACCGTCGCGTATTTCACCATCTTTTCTTTACAAGACTAGTATTCTAAACACCTACTAACCGTCATGTGTTTCACCATATTCTCTTTTGCATGACCAGTAGTCTAAATACCTACTAACCGTCATGTGTTTCACCATCTTCTCTTCTTTTTTTTTGGGTAAATCAGCTTGAAATAAAAAAGGGCTAACCGAATATACAGCCTACAAGGGGCATACCCCAGGAGGAAAAGAAAAGAAAAGGAAAACAAAAGGAAAGCCTATGCCAAATGGCTACATAGGACTAGAGGTAAACAGAGCATCTGTTTCCTATCCATCTAACAGAGAGGGATACAAAACAAATGGCAAAGTGGTTACAACCACTATACATGATACTAAACTTGAATTGAACTTGAGTTCTGAATACTAAACTTGAATTGAACTTGAGTTCTGATTGAGCATACTGAATACTGAATACTGAACTAAACTTGTTTAAGGTTGTCATAATTGATCATACTGAATACTAAACTTGAATTGAGCTTGAGTTCTGATTTATACTCCTTGTCTGATCTGTTCTGAACCTTGCTGCTCTGCAGCTGCATGTTCTGAATCTTACAAAGCTGCTGTTGTTAAACTTGGGGACACAACCAGCTGCTTCTGACTTGGGGACACAACCATTGTTGCTTTTGTGCCTTTGGGGACACAAGCTTGGGGACACAACCAGCATCTGCATGTTCTGAACCTTTGTTGCCCTTGTGCATCACAATTCAGAAGTTGTAGCTGCTGCTAATTGTAGCTCCTGAACTTGTCCAGCTGCTGATTGTAGCAGCTAGCAGTGATTGTAGCTGCTACTCAGTGATTGTCACACAACCAGCTGGCAGTGATTGTAGCTGCTGATGCAGGTTGAAGACCCCATTGAACTGCTACTGCTGCTGCTGCAACAGCAGCCAGCAGATGACCATAACAGCAGCAGAATGAGGGTGGTCAGAATGAGGGTGGTCTGAACAAGGCAACATCAGTGAAATGCAGAATGGACCATTACAACTTCTGAACCTAGACTATTACACCTGGACAACTTATGCAGATGCATCCGAACTTGGAAGCATAACAGGAATATGCAGGTCTACAAAACACTTGGCTACTACATGCCTTGGAATATGCAGATTCTATCACACAGAAACAGAAGTAAACACAGGTGTAAACACAGGTGCAGATCAGGTCAGGAACTGCAATTAAGGATACAATTTCCTGCTATCACTTGGCATATACAATACAATACAATACAATGCAGAGGACGTCCCCCTCTGCGAAGGGAGATCCCAATGACAGCCCCAATTGGTTAGGCTAAAAAAAAAGAAAAATAAACCACTGAACAAATCTGAAGCAATTCAGCAATTCAGCAAAATATCAGGTGATGCTGCTTGAACATATATCAGGTGATGCTGCTAGCAACAGCAGCAATTCAGCATTTCAGAACTGATGCTGCTTGGAAGGTAAAAAAACAGTTTCTGAACTTGAAAAACACTGTCACTAAGTAGAACATATAGTCACATCTACCACCATGACATGCTACCACCATGCTACCACCATACTACCACCATACAATTACATGCTACCACCATGACTATCAACTACTGAGTCATTCTGAATCTGTCTATCAATAGTCATCAGTAAATGCAGTTGTATCTGTCTAACATAATGCAATGTAATATAAAGTAAAGTAAAGTAAAATGTGATGCAATGCAGAGGACGTCCCCCTCTGCGAA
Organism: Rhododendron griersonianum; assembly: GCA_018127125.1. Taxonomy (NCBI): domain Eukaryota; kingdom Viridiplantae; phylum Streptophyta; class Magnoliopsida; order Ericales; family Ericaceae; genus Rhododendron; species Rhododendron griersonianum. The sequence continues at coordinate 304,099 of JACTNZ010000016.1, read as the reverse complement.
GGGAGATCCCACGACAGCCCCTAATGGTTAGGCAATCAGTCAAAATCAGGTGACAAAGATTAAGGTAACTACCTGAATAATAGAAGTAAATAGAACCTGAGCTGAAGTAGTTGAAGCATGTTGATCTGTGGCTGTGGCTGGACAGCCTGCTCTCCCCTGCTTCTGCTTCTGCTTCTGAGCCTGAGCTGAAGTATAGCCCTTGCTGCTTCTGTTTCTGTGCCCATCTCATTAAGATCAAGGAGGAGCAGCATGAAGCCGTATCCCCCTTGACCAATGACCTGCAAATGTGATAGTATGTTAATTCCATAAAACCAAGGGAAGACTCATTTTGTTAGTGCTTGAAGTACACCACTAAACAATGTTCCATTGGATTTTTAGTTGTCTAGAAAGGGGCCCACTAGGTAGGTTAGCCAAGGACAAAAGCCTAGACCTTATATCATCGGAGATTTTATGAGCAACTACAATGGGGGAGCAGGAGGAGTTCTGGAACTTTCTGTGGTTCCTTTCCATCCAAATATGATGAACATATACTGTGAAAGCCAGCTTTGCGATAGTGTTGGCCAAAGTCTTACCTCTCAAACTAGAGAGGCAATCCACCCAAGTCTGCCTGTTCCGATGTCCTTGCATGTGGGGGACTTTGGGATACAGAATACTACTGACTTGGGCAGCCATAGGGCATTCAAAAAATAGGTGTGCATGGTTTTCCATGTCAGGGCACAATATAAATTGGGAGGTGGACTTGAGACCAAACAGGACTAGCCTATCCTCGGTGTTTAATCTTTGAAGAAGGGCCATCCAAGTAATTAGACTACACCTCGGTATATGGCCTGGAAACCATACAACCTTATGCCATGTAACAATGGGAAAGTGGGTTCTAAGGTTGTCCCATAGGGATGAGATGGAGAACTGCCCTGACTTAGTTAGCGCCCACATGCATGTATCCTTGGTAGCACTATTGATAGTAATTGTATGCAAACCAGTTCTTATTTCATTAAGTTCCAGGGTTTGGGTGACAGGGAAGGCCCACTGGTTGTTATGTATTATATGTTGAACAGAGGCATCCCTAGATATTCCAGAATCATAGATAATTCTAGGACCATATCTTGGGAGTAGTGGTCCTAGGGGATGCCAGTTGTCATACCATAAGGAAGTAGACATTCCATCCCCCAGCTTGTACAGAATGTGTGGCTGAACGAGGGATCTCAAGGATAGGATTTTCCTCCACACCCAGGAAGGTTCACTTGGGACCTTAACACACCAAAAGTTCCTACCTCTGAGTAAGTAGGACTTGACCCATTGACACCACATGGATTGTTCCCCGCCGGACACAAGGAACCAAATGTGCTTTGCCACTGCAGATTTGTTCCAAGTCTCCAAAGACTTGAATCCAAGACCACCTTCTTGGACAGGGGAGCAGAGATGTTCCCATGAGACTTTAGCTCCAGAGGTTTTGAGATCAGGTCCAGTCCAGAAGAAAGCTCTCAAAATGGCTTCCACTTCCTTAATGACTCTTTTAGGAAGGATAAAGAGAGAAGACCAATAGGTCTGCATGGAGAACAGAATGGATTTAATCAACTGAAGTCTCCCAGCATAGGAGAGGTATCTGTTGGTCCAGGACTTTGTTTTTGCAATGATTTTATCCACCAAACATTTGCAGTCAGTATGCTTCAGTTTGGTGGACAGTAGGGGAACCCCTAGATATCTAACAGGAAGGGTACCCTCCTGAAAACCAAGAACATGCAATATTGATGCTCTGGTGGCGGAGCTAACACCTGAGAAGAAAATATTGCTTTTGTTTGGACTAGGGGAGAGACCAGATAGGGATTCAAACTCTTCCAATGATGACTGAATATGGTTTATAGAACTTAACTCACCCTTGCAAAATATCATAAGGTCATCTGCAAAACATAGGTTAACCAATTTGGTTGACCCACATTTCCAATGGAAATTAAAATCAGGCAGTAGGGTTTTCTCCTTGAGAATGCATGTGAGGACTTCCATGGCAATAACAAATAAGTATGAGGAAAGGGGGTCTCCTTGCCTCAATCCCCTTTGACCAGGGATGTACCCAATGGCTTCACCATTGAAGCTTAGGGAGTAATTGGTTGTGGTTACACAAGCCTTTAACCATCTGATCATCTGAGGGTGGAAGTTCATTGAGGCAAGGACATCCCAGAGGAAGTCCCACCTAACATTGTCATAGGCCTTCATTATATCTACTTTCATGGCACACCTAGGAGAGGAGGAGTGTTTGTGGTAACCCCTCATCAACTCCTGTGTGAGGAAGATGTTATCCGCAATTCTTCTGCCCTGAACAAACCCAGACTGTGCTGGATCAATCAAGTGGGGGAGGGCTGACTTAATTCTATTGGCTAGAATCTTGGCAATACACTTGTAAATGAGGTTGCAACATGATATTGGCCTATAATCCCCAACCTTTGAAGGATTGGGAACCTTAGGCACAAGAGCAACCAGTGTTGCATTGGCTTTCTTTAACAGTTGGCCAGATCTAAAGAAAGACTTGACAGCAGAGGTGACCTCATGACCAATCACAGGCCAGGCCTTATGAAAGAAGGTAGCATTATATCCATCAGGTCCGGGGGCTTTCTGAGGGTTAAGGGACCAGAAGATGTCCTTAACTTCTTTGTCAGTGACTCCCATTACCATATCCAGCCTCTGAGACTCTGACAGTTTCCTAGTGATGAGCTGCTGGACCCTAGATGATCCAGCATAGTTGCTTTGGTGAGGAGAACCAAGCAACTTGGTGTAGTAATGGATAAAAGATCTCTTGATCAGCTCAATATCCTGTGTGACATTACCATCTTCCAAGACCAAGCTAGTAATCCTAGTTCTATTCCTGGAATTACTAATTGATTTGAAGAAAAAGGAGGTACATTGGTCTCCTAGTTTCAACCATTGAACTCTAGATTTTTGTCTGGCAAAGCTCTCCTCGGCTCTAGCAAGGGTAAGGTACTGTTTGCATAATATCTTTTCAGCAACTTGATTTGCTGTGTCACTAGGATCTGAGGCCAGGGCATTTTGAATAACATCCAGTTGTTGTCTGGTTGAGGCAACTCTGGATGATAGATCACTGAATTCTTTGGTATTCAACTGTTTTAGATCCTTTTGTAGGATCTTCAACTTTTCACAGACACAATACATGGGATTACCTATGATCACCCTCCTCCAGACACTCTGAACAATGTTCATAAAGTTAGGATGGTCTGCCAGAAAGTTAAAGAATCTAAAAGGTCTAGATTTAGGAGGGGTGATGGGGGCCAATGCCACGACTGCAGGGGAGTGGTCTGATGCGCCAGGATTTAGGAAATGAGCACTAGACCAACATAGAGTTTTGATCCAATTCTCATTGACTAGGACCCTGTCCAATTTGGTGCTAATGTGGGATACACCAACATGTGGTCATCGTTGACCATGACTATCTACCGTATTTACTTTATTTCCTAGCCTGGCGGGTTGTGCCAGGTAGTAGTTCAATTCACATTGCATTTTGTTATGTATTTACTCTATCTCACTCTCCATGCGGGTTGTGCATGGTTTACCGCACTTTTTTCACTCTTATTCGTTTTCCTTTTCTTTTCCTCCTGGGGTATGCCCCTTGTAGGCTGTACATTCGCTTAACCTTTTTTTAATTTCAAGCTAAATTACCCAAAAAAAAACACCTACTAACCGTCATGTGTTTCACCATCTTGTCTTCACATGAATAGTAGTCTAAAAACCTACTAACCGTCAAGTGTTACACTGTTTTTCTTTTGCATGACTAGTAGTATAAACACCTACTAACCGTCATGTGTTTCACAATCTTCTCTTCACATGACTAGTAGGCCAAAAACCTAATAACCGTCACGTGTTTCAATGTTTTTCTTTTGCATTACTAGTAGTCTAAACACCTGCCAACCGTCATATTTTTCACCATCTTTTATTCACATGACTAGTAGTCTAAAAACCTACTAACCGTCACGTGTTTCACTGTTTTTCTTTTGCATGACTAGTAGTCTAAACACCTACTAACCGTCATGTTTTTCACCATCTTCTCTTCACAGGACTAGTAGTCTAAAATCCTACTAACCGTCCCGTGTTTCACTGTTTTTTTTTTTGCATGACTAGTAGTCTAAACACCTACTAACCGTCATGTGTTTCACCATATTGTTTTCACAGGAATAGTAGTCTAAAAACCTACAAACCGTCACGAGTTTTACTAGTTTTCTTTTGCATGAATAGTAGTCTAAACACCTACTAACCGTCATGTTTTTTCCCATCTTCTCTTCACATGACTAGTAGTCTAATACCTACTAACCGTCACGTGTTTCACTGTTTTTCCCTTGCAGGACTAGTAGTCAAAACACCTACTAACCGTCACGTGTTTCACAATCTTGTCTTCACAGGAATAGTAGTCTAAAAACCTACTAACCGTCACGTGTTTAACTGTTTTTCTTTTGCATGACTAGTAGTCTAAACACCTACTTACCGTCATGTTTTTCACCATCTTCTCTTCACTTGACTAGTAGTCTAAAAACCTACTAATCGTCACGTGTTTCTCAATTTTTCTTTTGCATGACTAGTAGTCTAAACACCTGCCAACCGTCATGTGTTTCACCATCATCTCTTCACATGACTAGTAGTCTAAAAACCTACTAACCGTCACGTGTTTAACTGTTTTTTCTTTTGCATGACTAGCAGTCTAAACACCTACTTACCGTCATGTTTTTCACCATCTTCTTTTCACTTGACTAGTAGTCTAAAAACCTACTAACCGTCACGTGTTTCACTGTTTTTCTTTTGCATGACTAGTAGTCTAAACACCTACTAACCGTCATGTGTTTCACCATCATCTCTTCACATGACTAGTAGTCTAAAAACCTACTAACCGTCACGTGTTTCACTATTTTTCTTTTGCATGACTAGTAGTCTAAACACCTACTAACCGTCATGTGTTTCACCATCTTCTCTTCACATGACTAGTAGTCTAAAACCTACTAACCGTCACGTGTTTCACTGTTTTTCTTTTGCATGACTAGTAGTCTAAACACCTACTAACCGTCATGTGTTTCACCATCATCTCTTCACATGACTAGTAGTATAAAAACCTACTAACCGTCACGTGTTTAACTGTTTATTCTTTTGCATGACTAGTAGTCTAAACACCTACTTACCGTCATGTTTTTCACCATCTTCTCTTCACTTGATGTAGACACCCCAATTTGGCCTAACGATTAATTCAAGTCCCACCTTGGGACCATCCCGATGATGAAATGGATACAATGATTGCTGATTGTTTCCTTGAGGACCTTAGGACTTTCGGTGAGAACTTTGAACCACTTAGAGGACCCAATTAAGAGCCATACAGCCTTTCAGACAGAAATACAGAAGCCTAGGAGAATCCATCTGACGGCCGTAACATCGATCTAACGGCCAAAACATCAATTCCTCACCCGAGCAACCTGTTGCCAACAAAATCTTCCTGAGAGATCAATTCCTCGGCCGCAAGATCTATCCTTCGGCCGAGACATCCATTCCACGGCCGCAAGATCCTTTACTCGGCCGCCAGATCGACCTTTTTCCAGACTCTGGAACGTTCTGTCAGACGTTTGGTTTGATCCAACTACACTACCTTCCCGATGCGTTCGGGCTACGCTCAGAGATTACGACGTAGAGTTAGAGATGCATTGCAATTGCAATTGCCATCTCGTGATTTGATTGGCCGGAGTGAGTCACCCCTATGCCTATATAAAGGAGCCTTTGGGCTCCGAAATAAACACAGAAATTGATAGACCTACACACTCAATCAAGCCTCAAAGCTCTGCACAAATAATCCCGCAATCCCACACTTCAAAAGCCCTAATCTCCCGAAGGCAGCCGTCAATCCGGCGATCAAACCCCGAAGTTCAAACCCTAACCCTAGGGTTCTCGATCGAGCAATCAGTCAATCACGCCCAATCCAAAGCAATCAAGCAACTGAGGGATCAAGGTGGTGAGGCCGAACGGCCTCTGGTTTGTCTTAATTTACTGTATCTTATCCGTTAATCTTTCTGTCTGGTATGAGGAAGAACACCGACCGGGGCTTCGATCCCGCGGCCGGTACATCAAACCAGTGTGATTACTCGGCCGTGACATCCATTCACCAGCCGAGTAATCGATCTCCTGGGACAGTTTATTTGCTTTCTCTGCTTTCTAATGCATGCTTATTTATCGCACTGGCTCACCTTACTTACTGTTTAAAGGAATAAATAAACAGACTATGTGTTGGAATTAAACAAAGCATCTACACGTCTTATGTTAAATGATTATGGGCCAGTCTCACGACTGGGCAAAGAGGGGTGCCTAACACCTTCCCTTTATTGTACTTTTGGCTCCCGTATCCAGAATCTCTATCTGTTTTCCCAGTTTTAATAAACTGGGTGGCGACTCTATTTGATGATAACCGTTATCATGTGGCGATGTTCCTAGCCATGGGAATGTCCATGATTTTGGTTTATGAAGCGAGCAACCAATCGAGCAAACAAACGTGATCAATCTGTATGGCGATGCCCCGTTTGGGAGGTGTCTACAGTTTTTGGCGACTCTGCTGGGGATTTGAGAGCCATAACCAAAAAGTTTAACATAAGACTAATACATGCTTTGTTTAATTCATCTATCATATGTATTGAGCGGGCAACCCGTTGAGTTCGCCTGATATCCCGGCATGACACGGGCTATGTTGGGGGTTCCAGCAAACTCCACAGTCACTCGTACCTAGTGGTATATCAAAAAGGAAATCACCCAATCGCCGCCTATGATGGGCTGGTGAGAGGATTGGTGCCCTTTGACAACGGAGCACCCTGAAACCACCTAAACCTTGCATGCTTTAGAAAGCCATAGAACTTATCAAACTAAGACAGGAACCTACAGGCTAGGAACCTACTTGCATTCTACTTGCAAAAGTTCTTCCTCACACCTTGTATCGTTTGTTGTTGTATTAACTCTTTCTGTGCAGAAGGGTTGGGATTTTCAAACCCAAATCCTAACCCTACAACAGGCCGAATACTGACTTCCAGGTATTCTATTTTTCAAACAGGCACAATAGGTAGGTTAAAGAAGCAACCTCAGCCAGTTTTATACTCTTACAATACCCGAAGTCACGCCAAACAGAGGTCTTTACAGTCATCTCATCGGTCGCCTTCGTCTACCAAGACACTTTCACCGCAACGGTCCCAATCAGTTTCAGGGACTTCGCGGTCGTCTCCTCAACAAACCCGATTATCTACCCAATTCCAAGCTTCACCAAGCAATCTCCCTACCTACACCCCAAAAATGGCAGACAATGATGCTACCATCACCGAGCTCCGAGCCCAAATTGCCTATTTACAAGCTGAGAAAGCAGCAAGAGATGCTGAAGACAAGAAAAACGACGAGGAAGCAGAGAATCCTCATGAAATTATAGAAAACCCTGAATTGGCCAAACAGGTCAAGGAGATCAAGCACGCTTTGGCTCGCTCACAAGGAGACCAAATTCTAGATTTCGAAGGACTCTGCCTCTTTCCAGAATCTCAACTGCCTGAACGGTTCAAAATGCCAAACATCGAGAAATTCAACGGGACTGGTAACCCTACCAGCCATGTCCGCCATGTCATCAACACTCTGAAGCCTATGTGCTTGACCGACGAGCTCATCGCTCAATTGTTTCAAAGAACTCTCACTGGAAGCGCCCTCGATTGGTTTCTCACTTTGGAATTTGTGCACTATCAAACTTGGCCTGAAATTGCTAACGCTTTTGTCAAGCAGTATGCGTACAATGTCCAAATTGAGCTAACTACCCGAGATTTGGAGATGACTAAACAAGAATCCAGTGAGGACTTTGCTACCTTTGTGGCAAGATGGCAAGAATCCACAATGGATCCTCTGATACACCTGTTGAGTGGATTCAAGTTTAGTATTCAAACATGCAGCGGCAGCTTGATAAGGTTCAGAACATGCAGCTGCAGCTTAGCAAGGTTCAGAACATGCAGCAGCAGCAGCATAGTAAGGTTCAGAACAGATCAGAAAAGGAGCATAAATCAGAACTCCACAATGGATCCTCTGATACACCTGTTGAGTGGATTCAAGTTAAATTCAAGTTTAGTATTCAGTATGTTCAGTTATTTCAGTATCGTGTATAGTGGTTATATCTCAGTTTCATTTTGCCACTCAAACCTCACGTATATTGGTTGTAACCATTTTGCCATTTGTTTTGTATCCCTCTCTGTTAGATGGATAGGAAACAGATGCTCTGTTTACCTCTAGTCCTATGTAGCCGTTTGGCATAGGCTTTCCTTTTGTTTTCCTTTTCTTTTCTTTTCCTCCTGGGGTATGCCCCTTGTAGGCTGTATATTCGGTTAGCCCCTTTTTTATTTCAAGCTGATTTACCCAAAAAAAAGAAAAGGCTGCCAAGATGAAAAGCCGCCCTTCCGAAGAAGATCAAGTGAGGATAGTTGTCAAGAACCTACAGCCCAAATACCTCACCCACATTTACACTCAAGCTATCACTGATTTCAAACGCCTACATGCCACTGGGTTGCAAATCGAAGATGGAATCAAGCTAGGACTCATTGGGAAAGAAGAGGCCACTCCTCCACCCAGAAAAACCTTTCCAACCCGTGCATCCCCTGCCTCCATCAACACCCTTAACTCAGTCTTACCACAAGACCCTTTTCAAGCTAGCTCATCTAGAAACACGAATCGCCCTCGCCGCAATTTCGACCCACTCTATATGACTCCATCCCAAGCCTTAGCCATCCTAAGCCGTCAAGGGCACCTCAGGCTCTTGAATAATCCACCTCCTCAGCCACCTTATGGCCCAAGCTATGATCTCAATAAGCAATGTGCTTACCATCAACACCCTGGACATGAGACAGACCGCTGCATGCGTCTTCGTCATGACATCCAGGATCTCATTGATAGTCAAGCCATAAAACCTCCTAAACCTAATGTACAAACCAATCCACTTCCCGCTCACAACAACGAATCACTGCCTTAAAATATCAATCTCATAAGCCTATCCAATAGCCCCACATATAATCCTGCCCTACACATTATTCCAAATACCCAAGCCAAACCATCCCTAATCCTCTCCAAGAACGAGGAATGCTTTGCAACAGGGGGAGAACCCCACATCTATGCTATTGATGATGGGGATTGGTGGTTGGACATGCGTTAAGCCCTGCCAAATGACTGGAAAGTTGGAAGAATTGAGCCTGCTGATCCTTGGGGTACCCAAGAAGAAGAAGTGGGTCACCTCACCCGAAGCGGAAGGGTGTATAAACCTCCTAAACTAAGTGGGGAAAGTTCAACCTCAACACGAGTAATGGAAGAAAAGGAAGGAGAAGAAAGCCAAAGGACCGAACCTGAGGAAGACAGGGTGCTAAGACAACTAAAGAAAATCCAAGCTGATATCTCTATTTGGGGATTGCTTATGTCCTCCTACGAGCATCGTAACTCCTTTTTCAAAACCTTGGGGAAAGCCAAAGTTCCCATCGACATCACCCCCGAAGAACTCGTGGGCTTCATAATGACGTCAAAGGCTCCAAAACCAACGATAGCTTTCACTGACAAGGATCTACCTCCTGAAGGGCCTGCACACAATAAACCTCTCTACATTTCACTTAAATGTCTCACTTAATGGATCCCACTGGTCTTGGTGGATAATGGGTCTGCTTTAAACGTATGTCCTCAAAGGACCCTCGACAAGCTAGGGATAAACGCCACCGACGTACGCCCTTCAAGCCAGGGAGTAAGGGGGTATGACAATTCAAAGAGAAGAGTGGTTGGGTATGTCACACTGCCAGTAGAAGTGGAGAAGATCAAAAGGGACGTGGAGTTCCATGTGATGGATATACCGGCCACCTTCAATCTCTTATTAGGAAGGCCTTGGCTACATGACGCTGGGGCAGTACCTTCCACTTTGCATCAAAAAGTCAAATTCGCGGTAGACGGAAGGGTCATAACCATTCTGGGGGATTCATCAATCCGAACTCATTCTGATACGCCTGTGCAAGAGGTAGAAACCGAGGAAACCTTCCTTACTGGATTCAGTCTTGAGGAAGCAACCGCTGTGCAAGCCTTAATGGCTGAGAGAAACTTCTACGTAAGCACCCCTGCCATATGGATGATGAAGAAGCAAAAATACCTCCCTGGGTTGGGTTTAAGCAAAAGATCACAAGGCATCTCGCAAATGATTGATCCTCCGCATAATCAATACGCCTTTGGTCTCGGCTACACCCCGACAGAAGCCGAGGTAAAAAGGAAGAAAAGCATGGAAAAGGCTAAAGCAAGAGGAAGCAGGGTCAAAGAAGAGAAATTCGTGATCCCAAAAATGCTCAATGGCTGGTTTGTGAGAGAAGGAGAAGACTTTCCATTCTGTGGCTTCGCAGAAACATGGGAAGACGAAGTTACCAAGCAACGGTACCCTGGAATGCAAATCTTCTTTGATCAGGAATGGACCGACAGTGATTTGGAAGAAGAACCAACCAATTCATCTCCTACTCCCGAAGACTGGATTGAGGTGCTTGCTGAATTTGACCTAAAGATTCTGTTTGGCAAAGAGGGTGAAGAAGAGTATAAAACTGCAAAAGGAAAAGGAGCCACTCCCGAAATACTGCAGTAAATCACATGACAAAAACATTGCTTTCATTTCCTAAAGACAAGTTAGGACATGTTTTGGGCCCCTGTTTGGGCATTATCTACGATTGAATAAATCCCCATTTTATCACTTCTATGCTTGACAAATGATTCCATCTTTAAAATGTGATTGTTATACACTACAATCTCTCTGCCAAAGATAAAAGGATTTCAAGAATCTAATTCTTTATGTTACCGACCAAAAGGAAAGAGGGGACGAACCCTGGTTACTTAGAACTAGGCTTTTTATCAAAACTCAGGAAAAAGTTCTGGCCAACAAAATAAAACCTGTCTTACCATTCCTCATTGACCCTGCCCAATCTGGCTTTGTACAAGGTAGGAGAATAGCTGATAACATATTCCTTACCCAGGAATTAATGAGGGGAGGCAAGGGAGCTTCTCTCTCTAGAGAAGCTCTCCTCCATCGCCCAGACCAGATGTTTTCGACCAAAACCCACTGATTTCAGGTGGTTCAGTTCACTTGAATCTGTTCAAGCCATTGCACAAGACCCCGGTGGGCCGTGTCTGTTATGGTTGAGGGTCAACCGCAAAAACCGATCAGAAGTGAAGATTTGTTCGACCAAACCCAGTCACGGAAGATGTGCTGTGATGGGTCCTTCATCGCTGGGCCGGAGTAACCTGAGGTGGACCTAACTGCAAACTGGGCGACTGGGTTTCTCCGAAACCCAATAGATCTGGTTCAAAGAAGACGCCATTTATGGCGACTGCATATCTGGCCATACAGGGTCAGCTCTCCCACCGGCGACGGCGGCCTCGGAGTTGGGCTTCACTGAGCTTCCGGCCATGGTGATGTCCCTTTTCTATCCGGGCCGGCCCTTGTTAACACCATGGATCCGATTCTCGGACCCGTTACTAAATCCAAATCCACGGAAATCAACATAGAGACTGAGGCAGAGGTAACCCATGCTCTACTCGGCTCACCCTTTACCATTATCCCAAGCTCCGAGGATGGGGGCAGAAGGTTGGCACGAAGCTATAGCTTCAACTTCCATGGCTTCAGCCGGTGGGTTCAGTTCAGTCCACACTGACATCATTCCGCCGATGGTAGCTTCACTCAAGTCCGACCGGAATTCACTCCAATTGTTGCCGATGGAGTTAAGGTGAAGTCCTGATTTCATCCTTTGATTTGCAGCAGTTGTGGTTGTTCCAATTGGACACCTTTCAGTTGGATCAAAAAACTGAGTTTGGGTTTTTTAAAAAATTGAGCTGTCGAGCTCAAAAATTGCTCATGGGCTGGCTGGTAGCAGTCCACCAATCCAATCAATACTTGTTGCTGGACATTAGGGCCAGTTTAATGTGATTTTCTGTGAACCTCGACGGGCAGTCACCTGTTGGACTGAGATCGAGTGTTTGGGCTCTCTGTCGAGCCGCGTTATATTCCTAGATCCTTTGCTTCTTAGCCCGGTAGTTGTGTGTAGTATGGTTGGGTGTAGCTATCATTGATTAGATTAGAGTTTGTGTTGATTGAAAGGGGTTGCCTTGCGGCTGCCACTGATTAGATTGGTGTGGATTCTGGTTGAGCGAGGTAGCTGCCGGGGCTGTCCTTGATTAGATTGGTGGTCGTTCACTGATTGAAAGGGACATCTTTGCAGGTTGTTTTTTGACTAGATTGGCGGTTTGGCGCTGATCGAAAGATGCAGCTTGGCCCTCCTACGGTTCGTGTGGCCACTTCGTGTGGTTCATCTTTCTGTCCCGCTGTTAGTCGTTAGCGAGCCTAAGGGATTAGGTTGAGGGTGTAGTAGTCTGGATGGATGAGCGTGGTGTGCAGGATACTTGGCAGGGTAGCCCTGTCGGATGCAGACATCTCCGGTTCTAGCCTCTTCTCGGTTCCTTGTCCCTCTGTAGTAGCTGATCTCTTTGAGTGGGTACTTTGCATGCTCTCTGGGTCTAAGGGTGTAGTTGGTTCTTGGTTTGCTTATCCCAACTTTGGAGGAGGTGGGAGTTGGTAATTGGTTGACATCAAGTGGTTCGGGCGAGCCTTAGGTTTGGATGAGGGAGTAGTAGGCCGGAAGGATTGGGCGTGGTGTGCAGGGTGCTTGGCAGGGTAGCCTTGTCGGATGCCGTCATCTCTGGTTTGAGCCTCTCTTGGTGCCATGTTCCTTTGTAGTAGCCGTTCAGCTTGCTTTGAAGCCGTGTTGCTTTGCTGCCGTTCTCCTCAGTGTTGGTTATCATGTGGTCATCTCTGGCCGTGACTATGTACTTTACTTCCTAGCCTGGCGGGTTGTGCCAGGTGGTAGTTCAATTTCAGTTCATATCATGTAATTTACGCTCGTACCACTTCATATCATACCCCGTAGTACTATCCTTCTTGGATAGTACTACGGGGGTATGATTTCTACACTTTGACACTTTTGTTATTTTATCTACAATATCCTACTCTCCATGCAGATTGTGCATGGTTAACGCATTTTTCTTAATCTTCTTGTTTTGTTTTCTTTTCCTCCTGGGGTATGCCCCTTGTAGGCTGTACATTCGGTTAACCTCTTTTAATTTCAAGCTGATTTACCCAAAAAAAAAATTAATGAGGGGATATCACAAACATTCCTCATCCCCTAGATGTGCTATGAAGGTGGATATCATGAAGGCTTACGATAATGTCAGGTGGGATTTCCTCTGGGATGTCTTAGCCTCCATGAATTTCCATCCTAAGATGATCCATTGGTTGAAAATCTATGTGTCCACTGCCAATTACTCTTTATGCTTCAATGGGGAAGCTATAGGATACATACCTGGGCAGAAAGGTCTAAGACAAGGTGACCCGTTGTCTTCATACTTGTTTGTGATTGTAATGGAGGTTTTGACTTGCATCCTAAAGGAGAAGTCTCTTCTTCCAGGGACGCCGGTATCTCCTTGGGAGCTTCTCTCTCTAACCTAGAGAGAGAAAGCCCCCCTCCGGCCGTTCAACTCCATCTCCGGAGCCAAGGAAGGGAAGAACCATCCGGGCAAGGGATCCTCTCTCCTTAGAGAGTCTCTCCTCCACCGCCCTCCACAGCCGGCAGCCCTCGGGATGCTGCTCCGGCCAGATCTTATCACAAGCGGCAACCCCTTGGGTCCGATCACCTATCCTCTTCCGGCCACCTCTGGTCCGGTCAACAGTCGACGGCCAGACTCAGCTGGCCTCCTTTGGTCCAGTCAAACCTCAGCCGGCCACCACCGGTCCGGGCATTACAGCGACAGCAGTGCGGATTACCTTTTTGGGATCCGCGCTGTGCAGATCCCAACTCAAGCCGGCCAGACCAACGGCCACTGTTCATCTTCTCCGGTGCTATCAATCCCAAGTCAGCCCACCGCCGGTGGTGGCTCGTCGGGCGGTCGACCGGGGGTTAAACGGGAAAGTCAAAACTGGGCAACCGAGGTCCATTCACCTCGTCAGCCCAGATCCAGTCACCGTCGTCAGCCTCTGACTGGGTGGGCTCTGGTTTAGCACCAGGGCTGCTCGGTTGTGGCCCCGGCGGTGGGCAGCGGCACAGACTACGACTGGGTGGCTTCAACCTCACGACCGAGGGTCTCATTCAAAGCCGTGTGGCTCGATAGCCGTCGGCCATCAACAACCATCAACCGCCTTCACTCATCAGGTATACTCACCGGATCCGCCATCTCCTACTGTCGGCATCGGGCCGCCGGTGGGTTCAGTTCAGTTCTCGCCGACCGGAAAGGATCTGGGCTCCGGCCTAACCTCATCGATGCACAACGCCGGCGGTCAGCTTGGCCAGCCTTTGACCCCGGCAGTCAGCCCGGGCAGGCGAGCCAGCCGGGCCAATCAAGGCCAGCCAGCCAGGTCAGTCAAGGCCAGCCGGCATTCGTCGAGCCAGCCACAGCTGGGCACCACTGGACCGGCCAAGCCACATCCGGGCTTCTACGGCCCGGTCTCTACAACTCCCTCCATCAACCGCCGGGCCTCCATCAGCCGTGCAAGCCAGCCGGGCAGGCCATCTGTGAGTGGCTCGGGCGGGGGGCAGCCGAGGGCTGCCAGTGATTGTTTTGCTCGGGCAGAGGCTAGGCAGCAGCCTCAGACCGGGCGATTCGAGTCAACCTTCGTCCAGCAGGCGGCTGCGGCAGGCAGGCAGTAGCAGCAGGCTGCAGGCAGCAGCAGCAGTAGGCATCAGTCCGCCCGATGGCAGGCCAGCCCGGGCAGGTAAGCTGGCTTGGTGGCTCGGGCAGTGGGAAATTTAATATTTTGTCATGTAATGTTCTGTTTTGGCATTTATCTTGTTGCTGGACTTATGGGCCAGTTCACTGTTAGTTTTTGCAACCCCCGATAGGCGGTCATCTGTTGGACTGAAATCGGGGGTCGGGCTCTTCGTCGAGCCCACTATATCCCTTGAGCCTGCGCTATTAGCTCTGAGGATTTGCGTAGTATTCTAGTGGTCGTGGCTATTATTGATTAGATTGGATTCTCCTAGTTAAGGGGCAGTCTCGCAGTAGCAGCAGCTGTGGGTGCCGATGATTAGATTATGGATGAGTCTGGTTGAGCAAGGTAGTTGCCGGAGCTGTCGTTGACTAGATTGGTGGATTCTCACTGATTGAAAGGGGTAGCTTCGTAGTCTGTTTCTGATTAGATTAGTGGTTTGCACTGACCGAAAAGAGCAGCCTGGACCACTTGAGGTTTGAGTGGCTACTTTTGGTGGTCCCTCTTTCTGTTCCGCTTGTAGTCGTTAGCGAGCCTAGGGGATTTGGGCAAGGATGTAGTAGTCTGGTTGGAATGGGCGTGGTGTGCAGGGTGCTTAGCAGGGTAGCCTTGTCGGATGCCGACATCTCCAGTACGAGCCTCTCTTGTTCCGGGTCCCTCTGTAGTAGTTGACTTCTGTTGAGTGGGTGCTATGCTAGCTTCAGGGTGATTGGCATCTAGGTTCCTGGTCTTCTAATCCCAGCCTTGGAGGAGGAGGATCTCTCCTCAGCGCTGGTTATCAGGCGGTCATCGTTGACCATGACTATCTACTTTATTTACTTTATTTCCTAGCCTGGCGGGTTGTGCCAGGTAGTAGTTCAATTTCCTATTTCTCGTATTTCAGTACACATAGCATTTTGTTATGTATTTACTTTATCTTACTCTCCATGCGGGTTGTGCATGGTTTACCGCACTTTTGTCACTCTTATTTGTTTTCTTTTTCTTTTCCTTCTGGGGTATGCCCCTTGTAGGCTGTACATTCGCTTAACCTATTTTAATTTCAAGCTAAGTTACCCAAAAAAAAAAGAAAGTCTCTTCTTCCTGACTTTAAGTTCCATTGGAAATGTAGCTCCACCAAACTTGTCAACCTATGCTTTGCAGACGATGTTATGATTTTCTGCAAAGGTGAAGTTAACTCTGTCAGTCATATTAAGCAATCCTTAATTGAGTTTGAGGCCCTGTCTGGCCTCTCTCCCAGTCCTACCAAAAGTAAATATTTTTCTCTGGTGTCAACTCTACCACCAAAACCTCCATTCTCAATATATTGGGCTTCCAGGAAGGGTCTTTACCTGTAAGATACTTAGGAGTACCACTTCTATCTACCAAACTCAAACACACAGACTGTAAAGTCATGGTGGATAGGATAGTTGCCAAAACAAAATCATGGACCCTTAAATATCTGTCTTATGCTGGTAGGATACAATTGATCAAGTCAATCCTCTTTTCTATGCAAACTTATTGGTCATCTCTCTTTATTATCCCTAAAAAGGTAATAAAGGAAATTGAATCAATCCTTCGAGGCTTCTTCTGGACTGGTCCTGACCTTAGGAGGTCTGGTGCCAAAGTCTCATGGGAACACCTTTCCTCCCCTGTCAAGGAAGGTGGATTAGGCTTTAAGTCTATGGAGATCTGGAATAAGGCTGCTGTGGCCAAACACATTTGGTTCCTTATCTCTGGGGGGGAACAATCTATGTGGTGCCAATGGGTCAAATCTTATTTACTTAAGGGCAGGAGTTTCTGGAGTGTTAAAGTTCCAAGTGACCCATCTTGGGTTTGGAGGAAAATCCTCAACCTTAGACCATATGTTCAGCCTCACATTAAATACAAAATTGGGAATGGCCAATTAACCTCTCTGTGGTTTGACAATTGGCACCCCCTTGGGCCCCTCTTACCAAGATTTGGTCCTAGGATTGCCTATGATTCTGGGCTTACAAAGGATGTCACTGTGCAGGCAATTATTAGGGATAATCAGTGGGCCTTACCTATGACTCAGTCTCCTGATCTTAATGAAGTGAGAGCTGAACTACAATCTGTCCTAATTAATGCTGCCATTG
The DNA here is from genome assembly GCA_018127125.1 of Rhododendron griersonianum. NCBI lineage: Eukaryota > Viridiplantae > Streptophyta > Magnoliopsida > Ericales > Ericaceae > Rhododendron > Rhododendron griersonianum. The sequence goes on along the minus strand of JACTNZ010000016.1, from coordinate 287,206 downwards.
AAGATAGATGCATTTGGACTCTCACTAACTCTGAGAAATTTACTATATCCTCTCTTTAGGAGCATTTGAGACCTCATTTCCCAATTATCTCCTGGACTACAGTGGTTTGGTTTTCAGGGCACATTCCAAAGTGTAGTGTGATAACTTGGTTGGCCATTCAGAATAGATTATCTACTGAGGATAGACTTGTTCTGTTTGGCATAAAATCCACATCCATCTGTAGTTTCTGTACAGGTGTAGAATCCCATGATCACCTATTTTTTGAGTGCCTCATAGCTACACAGATTAGGGGTGTTCTTTCCTCTCAATGCCCTTCTATAGTAGGGTTGTCTTCTTGGCAGCAGTGGGTAAGTAAATTGTCCAATTTAAAAGGTAAACCCATGGCTGTCACAGTTGCCAAGCTAGTATTTACAATCTACGTGCACCAATTGTGGCTCGAGAGGAATCGTAGAAAGTTCCAGAATCTTAGTAGCCCCCCGGGAGTGGTTGCTAACAAAATTTCACATGAGGTACGATGCAGATTGTTGTCTTTGTCTGTTAAAGGACCCTCTCATTTACTATCTTTGTGGAATATTCATGCTTGAACTAAATAGATTTGTTATATTGGGACAAAACCCTACTCATATCATTTCATTTGCAGGTCCAGATTCAAGGGGTTCAGCTTCAAAGCTTTGACCCCTTGAACCTATATGGTCCCATTCCATTCAAAGAAGTTGGAGTCCAAATGAGTATCCACATTGAGCTCCCTTTTCCCAAGGGAGTTTCAGAAGGGTTCAGAAGTTCAGCTGCCAAAAATTTCAGAAGGGTTCACAGTGCTGAAACTGCTTTGACTGATGTGCTGCTACTGCTATTACTTCTATGTAGCAGGTATATATCTTAATCTTTCGTGAGGAGCAACTCCCATGCAATTACAGATGAGGTGTGAGTACATAAGTGTAAATGTATGCTAAGACTCATGGGGCTGATTGTGATTTTAGTAAGCTGATAGTTCTGTTTTGGAATCATGTGATAGTTCTGTTTTGAATCTGCATGTGCTGCTGTTGCTAGTGCATAGAGAGAAGCTATCCTTTTCTGATCTGCATGTGCATGTGCCCAGTCTCTGATCTGATCTGCATGTGCCCAGTTTCTGCATGTCCTTTTCTGCAGTCTGTTTTGAATTCTATCAGCAGTTCACAAGGAGGCTTTTTATATTTACTTCTGTCTATTATATTTGCCTAACCAATTGGGGCTGTCATTGGGATCTCCCTTCGCAGAGGGGGACGTCCTCATTTTTTGTGTGTATTGTAGCTGCATTTTGTGCCAACCACATTGTTAGATCAGTACCGTAATCTGTTATGGTTCAGTTGCTGCCATTATAGTTCAGTTGTTTAGTTGTTAGCTAGCCTAGCATTACAATAGGCTAGCTGCTCTGTTGTTCTTTGTTGCAGTCAACTGCTCTGATATGTCCCTAGAGATGACCATCTACTTTCAGTTAACTATTTTCTGATTGACTGTATATTCAGATGTTGAATGTAGTTGTTGATTGACTGTATATTCAGAAGTTGTATGAAGTTTATTTAGTGGTTGTTCATTTCTAATAGTCGCCTAACCAATAGGGGCTGTCATTGGGATCTCCCTTCGCAGAGGGGGACGTCCTCTGCATATTGTTTTGTTTTGTGTGATGGACTGCTGCTGCTGTTCTGTGACAGCAGCAGTTCTGAAGCTGCATCAGTTCTGAAGCTTGACTGCTCCTGGCTGTCCATTGCAGACCCAGGTTATGGGCCTGCCCAGGTTACTGCTGCAGTTTTGTATTAGATGAAGGCAAGCTGCACAGCTAGCCTTGCTGGCTGTTCTGTGATGGCTGTTACTAGCAAAGCAGCCTGGCTCCATGTTGTGTCCCACGTCCCAAGTCATGCTAGCTGCTTCAGAAAATACACAAGGCCGAAGCTAGTTGATCATGTTGACTGAGGTGCTGTTTTCCCTCCCTCTTTTAGATGGATTGGAAACAGCGCATCTCATTTACTCCATGTAGCCTCTTGGCGTAACTAATTTTCATTTTCTCTTTTTGTTTTCTTTTGTTTTCTTTCCTCCTGGGGTATGCCCCTTGTAGGCTGTATATTCGATTACTCTCTCTTTTTATTTCAAGCTATTTTACCCAAAAAAAAAAAAACAAACTCCCCAGGCAGCCCCGCGCTCCTTCAACTATCTTCCGCCAAAACCCTGGCTCAGTCTAGGTACGTCACACTACGGCTTTTTAAGCCCTAAGGTACGTCTTCTGTCTCTAACCCTCCAAACTTTTATTTTTCTTTTTTTGCCCGAACTACGATTGGTCTGAATTTCCCTTGTGGAATACGTAGGCAGCCTCCCGGCCCGACCATAACAAAACCTTTTTCGAAAACCCCTTGGAATAGTGGTTGGACCAAATTGAGTTGCTTTTTACAGTTTTGACTCTTACTCAAACATGTCTCGCGATCCGTCTGAGTTCAGTCAAAGAGGGGCATCTGTAGACACCCCAATTTGACCTAACGATTATTTCAAGTCCCACCTTGGGACCATCCCGATGATGAAATGGATACAATGATTGCTGATTGCTTCCTTGAGGACCTTAGGACTTTCGGTGAGAACTTTGAACCACTTAGAGGACCCAATTCAGAGCCATACAGCCTTTCGGATAGAAATACAGAAGCCTAGGAGAATCCATCTGACGGCCGTAACATCAATCTAACGGCCAAAACATCAATTCCTCACCCGAGCAACCTGTTGCCAGCAAAATCTTCCTGAGAGATCAATTCCTCGGCCGCAAGATCTATCCTTCGGCCGAGACATCCATTCCACGGCCGCAAGATCCTTTACTCGGCCGCCAGATCGACCTTTTTCCAGACTCTGGAACGTTCTGTCAGACGTTTGGTTTGATCCAACTACACTACCTTCCCGATGCGTTCGGGCTACGCTCAGAGATTACGACGTAGAGTTAGAGATGCATTGCAATTGCAATTGCCATCTCGTGATTTGATTGGCCGGAGTGAGTCACCCCTATGCCTATATAAAGGAGCCTTTGGGCTCCGAAATAAACACAGAAATTGATAGACCTACACACTCAATCAAGCCTCAAAACTCTGCACAAATAATCCCTCAATCCCACACTTCAAAAGCCCTAACCTCCCGAAGGCAACCGTCAATCCGGCGATCAAACCCCGAAGTTCAAACCCTAACCCCAGGGTTCTCGATCGAACAATCAGTCAATCACGCCCAATCCAAAGCAATCAAAAAAAAAAAAAAAAAAAAAAAAAAAAAAGGAACATTCCGAGAGAGGGCAAGGGATCCTCTCTCCTTAGAGAGGCTCTCCTCCACCGCCCTCCACTACCGGCAACCCTCGAGCCGCCTCCACATCCGACGGGCACTGGTACGCTCCGGTCACTGGTCCACCTCCACCTGGCCGGCCTTTCGTCTGGTCCGGTCTAACTCCACTCTGGTCCGGAGCTCCACCGTGGGCTTCGTCTTCTACCTCAACCCCGCCGTGAACCGGCGGGTACCATTTGGAATCTGCTCTGGGCAGATCTGAAAACAGGCCGGCCACCACTGGCCAATCATCTTCAACGGCAAGCCAACGACCATCTTCCACCCACCACTGGTCCGGTCAACCGGCGTCGACCAGCCCATATCTGGCCTTCTCTGGTCCAGTCAAGCATCTACGGGCCATCTATGGTCCGGGTATTACAGCTCGAGGTCCGGCCAGATCTAAACTCAAACCGGCCAGGTTTGTCCAGCTCGTGGTCCGGCCAGATCTCCACCTCAGCCGCGGCTCAACACCCGTGGGTCAACAGCCATGGCTCCAGCTCGTGGTCCGGCGATGGGTCCGGCCAGATCTCCACCCCAGCCGTGGCTCAACACCGCCTCCGGTGGGCTCAACAACAGTGGCTCAGCCCAACCCCGCCTCCGGTGGGCTATCAACCCCAAGTCAGCCGTCGCCGGCGATGGCTCAGCCAGGCATCCGTCGCTGTGGATTTCACAGCCTCCTTGCTCGGGCAGTCAAGGCCTCCGGCCAGCCCGGGCCGTCCTTCGTCTAGCCGCTTGGAAGCCTATCCACAGCTAGCCCGGGCAAGCAGCCAGCCCGGGCCAAGTAGTTGGCAGCAGCAGCAGCCGCCCGATGGCAGGCCAGCCCGGGCAGGTAAGCCGGCTGGGTGGCTCGGGCAGTGGGGCAATTTACATTTTAATTTTCAGTCATGCTATGTATGGCTTGTGCATTTATCTTGTTGCTGGACTTATGGGCCAGTTTACTGTTAGTTTTGGCATCCCCCGATAGGCGGTCATCTGTTGGACTGAAATCGGGGGCCGGGCTCTTCGTCGAGCCCTCTATATCCATTGCGCCAGTGCTTTTAGCTCTGAGGAGTTGCGTAGTATTCTTGTGGCTGTGACTATTATTGATTAGATTGGATTCTCCTAGTTAAGGGGCAGTCTCGCAGTAGCAGCAGCTGTGGGTGTCGATGAATAGATTATGGAGAGTCTGGTTGAGCAAGGTAGTTGCCGGAGCTGTCATTGACTAGATTGGTGGATTCTCACTGATTGAAAGGGGTAGCTTCGTAGTCTGTTTCAGATTAGATTAGTGGTTGCACTGATCGAAAAGTACAGCTTGGTCCACTTGAGGTGTGGGGGTTACTTTTGGTGGTCCTCTTCCTGTTCCGCTTTTGTTGTTAGCGAGCCTAGGGGATTTGGGCGAGGATGTAGTAGTCTGGATGGAATGGGCGTGGTGTGCAGGGTGCTTAGCAGGGCAGCCTTATCGGATGCCGACATCTCCAGTTCGAGCCTCTCTCGGTCTGTGTCCCTCTGTAGTAGTTGACTTCTGTTGAGTGGGTATTATGCGAGCTTCGGGGTGATGGGCTTCTCGGTTCTTGGGTTTTTATCCCAGCCTTGGAGGAGGAGGATCTCTCCTCAGCGCTGGTTATCATGCGGTCACCGTCGACCATGATTATCTACCGTATTTACTTTATTTCCTACCCTGGCGGGTTGTGCCAGGTAGTAGTTCAATTTCACATTTCATGTCTTACAGTACGCATAGCATTTTGTTATGTATTTACTCTATCTCACTCTCCATGCGGGTTGTGCATGGTTTACCGCACTTTTTTCACTCTTATTTTTTTCCTTTTCTTTTCCTCCTGGGGTATGCCCCTTGTAGGCTGTACATTCGCTTAACCTTTTTTAATTTCAAGCTAATTTACCCCAAAAAAAAAACTACCAGAAACAACAAAATCCAGAGAAGGGATAAGCAAACCAAGAAACTAATACTCCAACAAACCCAGTGAACAAGCCTCTGGTTTGTCTTAATTTACTGTATCTTATCCGTTAATCTTTCTGTCTGGTGTGAGGAAGAACACCAACCGGGGCTTCAATCCCTCGGCCGGTACATCAAACCAGTGTGATTACTCGGCCGTGACATCCATTCACCGGCCGAGTAATCGATCTCCTGGGACAGTTTATTTGCTTTCTCTGCTTTCTAATGCATGCTTATTTATCGCACTGGCTCACCTTACTTACTGTTTAAAGGAATAAATAAACAGACTATGTGTTGGATTTAAACAAAGCATCTACACGTCTTATGTTAAATGATTATGGGTCTCACGACTGGGCAAAGGGTGCCTAACACCTTCCCTTTATTGTACTTTTGGCTCCCGTATCCAGAATCTCTATCTGTTTTCCCAGTTTTAATAAACAGGGTGGCGACTCTATTTGATGATAACCGTTATCATGTGGCGATGTTCCTAGCCATGGGAATGTCCATGATTTTGGTTTATGAAGCGAGCAACCAATCGAGCAAACAAACGTGATCAATCTGTATGGCGATGCCCCGTTTGGGAGGTGTCTACACTTGACTAGTAGTCTAAAAACCTACTAACCGTCACGTGTTTCACTGTTTGTCTTTTGCATGACTAGTAGTCTAAACACCTACTAACCGTCATGTTTTCACCATCTTCTCTTCACATGACTAGTATTCTAAAACCTTCTAACCGTCACGTGTTTCACTGTTTTTCCCTTGCAGGACTATTAGTCTAAACACCTACTAACCGTCATGTGTTTCACCATCTTGTCTTCACAGGAATAGTAGTCTAAAAACCTACTAAACGTCACGTGTTTAGCTGTTTTTCTTTTGCATGACTAGTAGTCTAAACACCTACTTACCGTCATGTTTTTCACCATCTTCTCTTCACTTGACTAGTAGTCTAAAAACCTACTAAACGTCACGTGTTTCACTGTTTTTCTTTTGCATGACTAGTAGTCTAAACACCTGCCAACCGTCATGTGTTTCAACATCTTCTCTTCACATGACTTGTAGTCTAAAAACCTACTAACCGTCACGTGTTTCACTGTTTTTATTTTGCATGACTAGTAGTCTAAACTCCTGCCAACCGTCATGTGTTTCTCCATCTTCTCTTCACATGACTAGTAGTCTAAAAACCTACTAACCGTCACGTGTTTCACTGTTTTTCTTTTGCATGACTAGTAGTTTAAACACCAACTAACCGTCATGTGTTTCACCATCTTCTCTTCACATGACTAGTAGTCTAAAAACCTACTAACCGTCACGTGTTTCACTGTTTTTCTTTTGCATGACAGGTAGTCTAAACACCTACTAACCGTCATGTTTTTCAACATCTTCTCTTAACATGACTAGTAGTCTAAACACCTACTAACCGTATTGTTTTTCACCATCTTCTCTTCACATGACTAGGAGTTTAAAAACCTACTAACCGTCACGTGTTTCACTGTTTTTCTTTTGCATGACTAATAATCTAAACACCTACTAACCATCTTGTGTTTCACCATCTTCTCTTCACAGGAATAGTAGTCTATAAACCTACTAACCGTCACGTGTTTCACTGTTTTTCTTTTGCATGACTAGTAGTCTACACACCTACTAACCGTCATGTGTTTCACCATCTTGTCTTCACATGAATAGTAGTCTAAAAACCTACTAACCGTCACGTGTTTCACTGTTTTTCTTTTGCATGAATAGTAGTCTAAACACCTACTAACCGTCATGTGTTTCACCATCTTCTCTTCACATGACTAGTAGTCTAAAAAACCTACTAACCGTCACGTGTTTCACTGTTTGTCTTTTGCATGACTAGTAGTCTAAACACCTACTAACCGTCATGTTTTTCACCATCTTCTTGTCACATGACTAGTAGTCTACACACCTACTAACCGTCTTGTTTTTCACCATCTTCTCTTCACCTGACTAGTAGTTTAAAAACCTACTAACCGTCACGTGTTTCACAGTTTTTCTTTTGCATGACAAATAATCTAAACACCTACTAACCGTCGTGTGTTTCACCATCTTCTCTTCACATGAAAAGTAGTCTAAAAACCTACTAACCGTCAGGTGTTTCACTGTTTTTATTTTGCATGACTAGTAGTCTAAACACCTACTAACCGTCCTGTGTTTCACCATCTTGTCTTCACAGGAATAGTAGTTCAAAACCTACTAACCGTCACGTGTTACACTCTTTTTCTTTTGCATGACTAGTAGTCTAAACACCTACTAACCTTCATGTATTTCACCATCTTGGTTTCACAGGAATAGTAGTCTAAAACCTACTAACCGTCACGTGTTTTACTGTTTTTCTTTTGCATGACTAGTACTCTAAACACCTACTTACCATCATGTTTTTCACCATCTTGTCTTCACAGGAATAGTAGTCTAAAACCTACTAACCGTCATGTGTTTCACTATTTTTCTTTTGCATGACTATCTGTTGTTGCAGGTTTGAGAATAGAGTTACAAGATACACTATTGTAATTCTGTTATACTGTATTACTTGTCTGCTGCTGCACTGTTTTGGACCGCAGCAGCCTGTTGATTCTAGTGGTAGTGTTGGTTAATTTTGAGCATGACTACTATGTTTGGGCATTTGTTGTTGCTTGCCTAACCAATAGGGGCTGTCATTGGGATCTCCCTTCGCAGAGGGGGAATTCCTCTGCACATTCACATGTTGTAACTGAGAAAGAATGGGTTACAACTGTACTGTTTTGTAATTGTTTAACAGAGAGTGAACTTGGAGCTTTGTAGAGCATTGTCCTACCCATTGGGGGCTGTCCATGGGAAACTACTTCATCCCATTTCCCTTGCCTTTTCTTTCTTTTGTAAATCAAAGAGAGTGAATTTGGGTTATAAAAGACAGCTGTAGCTCTGATTTGATCTGACGTTGCTGCTGTATTTGACTGTTATGTGGCTGCTGCTGTTGGCACACTCACATGTTTGGAGGTTCTGAAGTTTATAATCAGCTGAAGCTCTGAGCTGCTACTGTGTTTGGCAGCAACTGTTTAGAGATGGAAGCAGAGCAGTTCTGAAGCTGCATCAGAAGAAGTTCTGTAGCTCAGTTATGTAGAAGCACTGCAGTTTTGTTGCTGCAGTGAGTTGGTTGTACAGCAAGTTAGTTTTTTCAAGTGTAATGCATTAGCTCTCCAGGACGGCACTTCTTAGTGCCTTACATAGATGTAGTCTATTTTGTTGCTCTCAATAGGCGTTGTTTTCCTTCCCTCTTGCTAGATGGATTGGAAACAATGCTCATCATTTAGCCATATAGCCGTTTGGCGTTGTCAATTTTCTTACTTTTGTTGTTTTTCTTTTTTCTTTTCCTCCTGGGGTATGCCCCTTGTAGGCTGTATATCCGGTTATTCTTTTTTCTATTTCAAGCTATTTTACCCAAAAAAAAAAGTCTAAACACGTACTAACTGTCATGTGTTTCACCATCTTCTCTTCACATGACTAGTAGTCTAAACACCTACTAACCGTCACGTGTTTCACCATCTTTTCTTTACAGGGCTAGTAATCTAAACACCTACTAACCGTCATTTGTTTCACCATCTTCTCTTTACAAGACTTGTAGTCTACAAATCTACTAACCGTCAAGTGTTACACTGTTTTTCTTTTGCATGACTACTAGTCCAAACACGTACTAACCGTCATGTGTTTCACCATCTTCTCTTCACATGACTAGTAGGCCAAAAACCTACTAACCGTCACGTGTTTCAATGTTTTTCTTTTGCATGACTAGTAGTCTAAACACCTGCCAACCGTCATGTTTTTCACCATCTTTTATTCACAAGACTAGTACTCTAAAACCTACTAACCGTCACGTGTTTCACTATTTTTCTTTTGCATGACTAATAATCAAAACATCTACTAACCGTCGTGTGTTTCACCATCTTCTCTTCACAGGAATAGTAGTCAAAAAACCTACTAACCGTCACGTGTTTCACTGTTTTTCTTTTGCATGACTAGTAGTCTAAACACCTACTAACCGTCATGTGTTTCACCATATTGTCTTCTTCACAGGAATAGTAGTCTAAAAACCTACTAACCGTCACGTGTTTTCCTTGTTTTTTTTTGCATGACTAGTAGTCTAAACACCTACTAACCGTCATGTTTTTCACCATCTTCTATTCACATGACTAGTAGTCTAAACACCTACTAACCGTTATGTGTTTCACCATCATCTCTTTACATGACTAGTAGTCTAAAAACCTAATAATCGTCACGTGTTGCACTGTTTTTATTTTGCATGACTAGTAGTCTAAACACCTACTAACCGTCATGTGTTTCACCATCTTCTCTTCGTATGACTAGTAGTCTAAAAACCTACTAGCCGTCAAGTGTTTCACTGTTTTTTTCTTTTGCATGACTAGTAGTCTAAACACCTACTAACCGTCATGTGTTTCACCATCTTCTCTTCACATGACAAGTAGTCTAAAACCTACTAACTGTCACGTGTTTCACTGTTTTTCTTTTGCATGACCATTAGTCTAAACACCTATTAACCGTCATGTGTTTCACCATCTTCTCTTCACATGACTAGTAGTCTAAACACCTTCTAACCGTCTTGTCTTTCACCATCTTCTCTTCACATGACTAGTAGTAGTCTAAAAACCTACTAATCGTCACGTGTTTCACTGTTTTTCTTTTGCATGACTAGTAGTCTAAACACCTACTAACCGTCATGTGTTTCACCATCATCTCTTCACATGACTAGTAGTCTAAAAACCTAATAACTGTCATGTGTTTCACTGTTTTTCTTTTGCATGACTAGTAGTCTAAACACCTACTTACCGTCATGTTTTTCACCATCTTCTCTTCACTTGACTAGTAGTCTAAAAACCTACTAACCGTCACGTGTTTCACTGTTTTTCTTTTGCATGACTAGTAGTCTAAACACCAACTAACCGTCATGTGTTTCACCATCTTCTCTTCACATGACTAGTAGTCTAAAAACCTACTAACCGTCACGTGTTTCACTGTTTTTCTTTTGCATGACAGGTAGTCTAAACACCTACTAACCGTCATGTTTTTCACCATCTTCTCTTCACATGACTAGTAGTCTAAACACCTTCTAACCGTCTTGTCTTTCACCATCTTCTCTTCACATGACTAGTAGTTTAAAAACCTACTAACCGTCACGTGTTTCACTGTTTTTCTTGCGCATGACTAATAATCTAAACACCTACTAACCGTCGTGTGTTTCACCATCTTCTCTTCACAGGAATAGCTGTCTAAAAACCTACTAACCGTCACATGTTTCACTGTTTTTCTTTTGCATGACTAGTAGTCTAAACACCTACTAACCGTCATGTGTTTCACCATCTTGTCTTCACAGAAATAGTAGTCTAAAAACCTACTAACCGTCACATGTTTCACTGTTTTTTTCTTTTGCATGACTAGTAGTCTAAACACCTACTAACCGTCATGTGTTTCACCATCTTCTCTTCACATGACTAGTAGTCTAAAAACCTACTAACCGTCACGTGTTTCACTGTTTTTCTTTTGCATGACTAGTAGTCTAAACACCTACTAACCGTCATGTTTTTCACCATCTTCTCTTCACAGGACTAGTAGTCTAAAATCCTACTAACCGTCTCGTGTTTCACTCTTTTTTTTTTGCATGACTAGTAGTCTAAACACCTACTAACCGTCATGTGTTTCACCATCTTGTTTTCACAGGAATAGTAGTCTAAAAACCTACTAACCGTCACGAATTTTACTAGTTTTCTTTTGCATGACTATGTGGGAAGCATGCCCTGGAAATTCCGGTTTCCAAAATGCAAGGGCCCGGATCGAGGGAGCGCGAGCGCAGGTGGCAAGCGCTCAAACGTACAGAGTCGCCACTTGAGTTTTGAAGGTCCGACACTCAAGGAACCGTATTTCGAAGCACCTGCCGCGCTGTTTGATTTGAAAAAGTGAAGGAAACCATTCCGTCATAACCATATCTGGGTTCGGGAGCCAGCTTACGAGAAGGGAAGGGTTTTATTGCACCCCTCTCGCCCAATCCGGAGATCGATCTCTACTTAGGCATTTTGAAAACATTGCGATTCTTCTTTTATTAATCAATTTTAGCCAATTAGGGCGGGGGAACAGTTAATCGGGGATTAAAACTGTAACATATTTGCAGGATGTGATAGATGGCATGGATGAGCAGTTAGTATAGGATGAGAACAGACTGTTCTGGGAGTTTAAACAGACTGGAAAGCTCCTGTTTTGGAGTGTCGCACGCAAGAGGTAACCAGAATGCACTGATCAAGTCAATGCATGCTGATCATACCTGCGCGCGCTACTACAAGACCTGTGCGCGCCAGTAAGCCTAAGCCCACAGCTCTTATTCTCAAACCCTCTGGGCTCTGGAAGGACCAGTGCACACCCAGGACAAACCAAGCAGTTTATGCAGTCATAATATACAGTTTAAAGGCTGAAAAGCCTAATAAATAAACAAAAACACCCCATAAATAGTGTGGGGACAAAATAATAGCCTGAAATCAAGTTAAACATGCAAGGCCAGCCACTGATCGGGTACAAACAATCGCGCGAGGGTTCCAAACAGTCGCGCGACAATGCGCTCGGGCGCGCGACGGTTGCGCCCTGGCGCACTGGTCAAATGGAGCGTTGACCATCGCGCGATGGTTTGGGTGCAGCGCGCGCGGGTTCGAGCTAACTTTCCAGTGTCTGGTTTTTCACGTCCTGGGTTCTGAGACAGGTCCAGAATGATCCCAGGGGTACTCCAACAGAACAGAACTAAATATTGAACTGCAAGCTAACAATTTAAGCTCTAAGAAAAGCAGTAAACTGGTTTTTTGCATGCTTCACAATGACTTAATACCAAAATAAACTACACAACAGCTATGGAAATAACCAAAAATAAGAAATGACCAGCACCCTTTCCCCACGTGGTCCATTCTCGTGCAAACAGAACTATCGCGCGAGTGAGTGGGACCATCGCGCGAGGGTTTGCTTAGCCACGGTTTTTGAAACCTTGCTAGCTTTAGGGCCAGGACTGGTATTGATTACCAGCCATGACCCTGCCAGCCCCCCTCAGGGATCAGAACAAAAAAACAGTAGGTATGGTATACCTAATTTGAGTTTGAACGGATGATTGAGCTTTGAGGTTTGAGGCTTGAGGTTGAATGAGATGATAGAGCTTGAAAAATAAGTGTATGAGGATGACTTGAGTGAGGGAGTATCAAGTGTATTTGAAAAGTTGGAACCCTTGTAACTTCCTTCTCCTTCTTTATTTCTTTTCTTTTTTTTGGGAACCCTTTAATGGAAGAACCAAGGGGGGTATATATAGGAGGAGAGGTGGGAATGGTGTATGGAGGAGAAAGAACCAACCAAGAAGGGTTGGTTTTGCTTTGGTGGCCAAATTGCATCCTTTGGAAAGGTAAGGTGATGCAAACAGAGGAGTTCAGCCAGTCCACGAGGTCTGGCTGAGGGTGGCATTGGTGGCCAAGTTTCTGCCACTGGAAAAGTAGGTGGGGACTGAACCATCGCGCGATGGTTCCAAACTGTCGCGCGAGGGTGCGCCCGGGCGCGCGATGGTTGCGCCCTGGCGCGCGACGGTCAACGGTCAAACTTTGACTTTGACCATCGCGCGAGGGTTCCAAACTGTCGCGCGACGGTGCGCCCTGGCGCACGTCAGTAGGGTTTTTGGCTTTTGGAAGTGGCTTAGGCAAGATTAGGTTCTTGGGTTTTGCAAACACTCAAAGCTCAAACACTCGACATTCCCGGGGTGTTCTTGATCCATTTCATCATCGGGGAATCAAAAACTGTAAGTAAACTAATCTGGAAGCCCAGATTGGGGTGTCTACAGTAGCCCCCCTTTGATGGCACTTGGAGCACCATTGAATTGGTACAAGTAACGTCAAAGGTTTCTAGACACCCCTCAAGGCAATCGAAAGTAGAACATGCTAGCAAAGTAGACACGAATACTTAAAGAACCTGATTGGTTGAATAGACGGACGGACCGTCGCTAGGGATGGAAGTAGAAGTGGATGATTGCATCGCCGCTTGTTGATTGAATTTGGACAGGACAGGCTGTCGCTGCAGATGTTGACGGGACTGGCCGTCATTGCTGGGGATCAAGCTATCCTCGGCACAAAGTATTCCAACAAACACGGGTAGGTCGTGTCAGGCAGGTTGAATTCCATCTGTTGGGAATCAGAGCCAATCTCCTTATCAAAGACCATCCGAGACAGAGCAATAAGCCTGCTGGAAGATGCACTTTCGGCTAGACTGAGGGTGATTGTCGTTTGGGACAGGCCAAGACGGACTCTCCTGGGGAACAATCAGTTGCGGATGAACGGACCATCGAACGATGTTCTGGTCGTTGTTTGTGGATTTGACAGGACCGGCTGTCGGTGAAAGCGGACGGGGAGATCATTGTGCGGAGTGATCAAGTCGTTGGGAACTTGGACGGGAGGATCATCAGTATAAATGATCGAGCCGTTGGGGGAATTGACAGGATCAGCTGTCGGTGAATGCGGACGGGGAGATCATTGTGCTGAGTGATCAAGCCGTTGGAGAAATTGACAGGAGGATCATCAATATAAATGATCGAGCCATTGGGGGAATTGACAGGATCAGCTGTCGGTGAATGCGGACGGGGAGATCATTGTGCTGAGTGATCAAGCCGTTGGAGAAATTGACAGGAGGATCATCAGTATAAATGATCGAGCCATTGGGGGAATTGACCGGATCAGCTGTCGGTGAATGCAGACGGGGAGATCATTGTGCCGAGTGATCAAGCCGTTGGGAACTTGGACGGGAGGATCATCAGTATAAATGATCGAGCCGTTGGGGGATTTGACTGGATCAGCTGTCGGTGAATGCGGACGGGGAGATCATTGTGCTGAGTGATCAAGCCGTTGGGGGAATTGACAGGATCAGCTGTCGGTGAATGCGGACGGGGAGATCATTGTGCTGAGTGATCAAGCCGTTGGGGGAATTGACAGGATCAGCTGTCGGTGAAAGCGGACGGGGAGATCATTGTGCCGAGTGATCAAGCCGTTGGGAACTTGGACGGGAGGATCATCAGTATAAATGATCGAACCGTTGAAGCCTGGATGGGAGGATCAGCAGTATAAATGATCAAACCGTTGAAGCCTGGATGGGAGGATCAACAGTATAAATGATCAAACTGTTGAAGCCTGGGTGGGAGGATTAGCAGTATAAATGACCAAACCGTTGAAGCCTGGATGGGAGGATCAATAGTATAAATGATCAAACCGTTGAATGACCGATATGGCTAACCGTCATGGATGATATGGCTGACCATCGTTGAATTGGGAGGGCGGATCGCTATAAAAAGTGATCGAGCCGTTTGAAGTTGGACCGGACCGGCTGTCGTTGATTGAGACGGCGGATCGCTATAAAAAGTGATCAAGCCATTGAGGTTGGACAGGACCGGCTGTCGTTGATAGAGACGGCGGATCACTATAAAAAGTGACCGAGCCATTGGAAATTGGACAGAACCGGCTGTCGTTGACGGAGACGGCGGATCGCTATAAAAAGTGACCGAGCCATTGAGGTTGGACAGGACCGGCTGTCGTTGATAGAAACGGCGGATCACTATAAAAAGTGACCGAGCCATTGGAAATTGGACAGAACCGGCTGTCGTTGACGGAGACGGCGGATCGCTATAAAAAGTGACCGAGCCATTGAGGTTGGACAGGACCGGCTGTCGTTGATTAGAAATGGGCAGATCAGTGTGCAGAACGATCAGGCCACTGAAGATTGGACAGGACCGGCTGTCGTTGTGTTGATCCAAGTAGCACAAACAGTGGATAACATGGATAGAAGCAAGGCGGACTGCAGTTGGGGAGAAATTGGTGACAACTGCTGGGCTGTTTACTTGCTGCCTTCGATACCGGGCAGGCTTGCTTTGTCGTTTTGATGGATTTTTCCTGCGTTCAACATTTGATATACACACAATATGCAATGACATGTATAAAATATTGAAAATGCAGATGCAAGCTTAGGGCGGCTCCTAGAAGGACAACGACGCCTAAGGACTACCACTGAGCCTTATTACTGAACTGTCTGCTTCTGAGACGCACACCCAGATAGAAAGACGCTGAACGGGCTGGCGTGCCCCAATTGACGTTTGAGCAATGGAATTGGGCCTGCACGCCCTTTCTTTGATGCTTCGGCAGGTGTGCCCCAGAGATGCTTTGCTTGGCTTTAGGCTGATGTGCCCTTGCTGCTTTCAAGAGATTCCGTTGCTTGCGGATTACAGATACTAGGGTAGCAATGTAACAATTGCGTTTTCCAGTTATTGACTCTCTTTTTGCAAGTGTTGAAGAGAATGCAAAACTAACCACTAATATCTAATTTGCATTGACAAGTGATTTGAATCGACACACAGACGCGCGCACATATGTACAGACTCGCCTAGCTCGAACGAAAAGGGAGACAGAGCCCCAGGGTACAATGCGAACCCTTAGACACATAGAATATAATGAAATTTTGGGCATTAATGTGCCAAAACTCACGATATTCCTGAACAGGTGAAACTGACACTTATGAAAAGTGGAAAAGGTACAAAGACCTGTACAAACAAAATCGAGAAAAGCATCCCGACATGACAGTTGAAAAATTGGAAAAATGTCGCAAAGACAGACATAAGACGCAAATGATGACTTGTATAGGCCCGGACTGAAATCGACACCCCCGTGCAGTCACATTAAGTCCATATGACTTGCATGGTATGACAAGACTTGGCAAAAGCCCCAGGAACGACATTCGAGGGTAGTAGCCAACTGCTACTGTCTGCTGCAAGAAGTGTGCGCAGGTTTGAGACCAACGCGCATCACTCGAACAAACGCGCTGCGGTAGCTTACACCAGACTTCGCTGAACTTAGAATAAACTGTGGGCCTGTTAAGGCCTCGCCAGCATTTCGTTCTGTTTTTGATGCTTCAATTATTTTTAAGACTTATGCTCATCCTGTAAATTGAAGAAGCAGTTTGGTAATAAAATTGAAAGACGAAGGTTTTCCCCCTTCTGGTTCCTCCGATGCAGCTTGTCGTGATCTTCGATCCTCTTCGACCTTTGATGTGTACCAAACGTCAACCATGGATCCAATTGATAGATTGTGACCGAATCTCATAGAGAGACTGCCTACGTATCCCAAGCTAGGGAATCAGGTCAGAACGTAGTTCAGGCCAAGGGTTAACTCTCGAGTATTTACCTCTCCTTTTGTGCTCTAACTTTTGCCTAGTACCGCCCATTCGGGTCTTCGGTCTAGCGAGCTTTTGAATATTGCCTATTCATTTTTGCCTAAACCACCTTCATAGGTTTTGGTCTAGCAGGCTGCTCTAACTTTTGCTTGGAACTGCCCACCCTTGGGGTTTTCAGCCCAACGAGCTTCTCACAGGGAAGAGCAACATTTGAATTGATCCAGGTTGACCATGGTATTGAATTTGTTGCTGCCGAGGTCGACGATCCTTTGGCTGCAGCCCTAGATAAAATGGCTTTGATGACAAAGAGTCAAGAGTGCTTCGGTTGGAAATGTCTTGCTCCGGGCCGTTTTGTACACTTTCTCATTTGTGCTTGGCAGGACGCCACCATCATTGCTTTGAACATGGTACAAGGCCCGGAGCCTTCTGTGCTTCTGCTTTCTGGATTAGCACTAGGTAGCAGGGGATTGATACTTCTTTGTCTCAAAATCAAACGCGAAGCGTGACTTGGTAAGACCATGCCAAGACATCTATGAATTCTTCGAGCCTGTCTGACCGGGCACAATGCTCCTCTGGGGGCGGCTTTGAACCAATTGAACCTTTCGGGAGGTTATACTTGTCTTTCAAGTTTATTTGCAATTACTTCTTCTTTCAATAGGCTGAGCATGCCTTTCGTCTTCCCTTTTGGCGAGGGAACACATTTCCTTGGGAATGATCCCATCGAAATCTATCCCTTCGTCATTAGGGTTGACACAGTTTATATAAAAGCCAGCGAAGCATGTAGAAGCAAGATGATGCATATCATAAAAACCCTCGGGGTTGCCAAGTACAGCAGACTCGAAACCTGAAACAAAAGCTACGACGTGGAGGGCCAAGATGCACAACCTCCGACACAGAGCTAGACTTAGACGAACGCAAAAGACTCTGTGTCAGACTCAAACAAGACGCCAATGCAAACTAGATGCGGTTTTGAAAATGCAATTGTTAAAAAGCTACCCATAGCTTCCATAAAAAGAGGTAGGATCCAGCAGGTGTCAGGCCCAAGCAACAGCACTTCGGCTTCCTCAGCTTCTTCGACCAAACCTACTCTGTGCTCCTTTGAACAACGGATCTCATCCAGTCAGTCCTCTCATTTGTAAGCCCCTCATCACTGTCAAACCAGATGTCGACAGAGAAAGTCCCAATCGCACAAACAGCAGCCAGCAGGCTGTCCTCGGGCTCGGACGGGATGGGTACAGTCGGCTTGGAGCTCGGGTTGATTTGAGTAGAGTCGATTGATATTTGACCAACCAGAGGGTCAGACTCGTGCTGAGGCAAGGAGTCGAAAATGACATCGGGCTTTGGTGGAACTTGAATCGTGCCATCGTCAATAAGATCTTGAATCTCGTGTCGGAGACGCAAGCAGCTATCAGTGAGATGGCCGGGCATTTGGTGGAAGGCACAGAAATGGTTGGTATTGTAGTTGGCTGGAAAGACTTTGGGTGGAGAAGTTGGGGTCAAAAGTTTGAGGTGCCCAGACTTGACGAGTTTCTCCATTACTGCAGATAGAGATACCTCTAAGACAGAGAAACTCCGGGGTTGTGTTCGAGATCGGAGGCTTTGAGCGCTTCGAATTTGGTTGATATCGGCTGTTGATGGAGGTGGAGTTGTGATGACACCACAATCGACAAGATCTTGAACGGCATGTCGAAGCCGAAAACAGGCATTGGTAGAATGGCCAGGCATTTGATGGTAGGTGCAATAGAGGTTAGGTTTGAAGTTGGGTGATGGATTTTTGGGTAATGAAGTTGGATTGAGGGGCTTGATGGAACCAGCATCGAGGAGCTTTTCATAAATTGAGGCTAAAGGCGTAGAGAAGCATGAGAAAGTCCTTGGTGGGTTCCGGCGAGTGAACTGAGAATCCGAAGCGGAACCCTGTTGCAACACATTGCCTCATCAACAGGATGCATTCTTTTGCCTTCAGGGCTGAATTCATCACTAAGCATGTCCTCCCCTTTGGCAAAGGCTTTGAACAAGGAATCAGCATCCTCATTCGAATGAGTCCTGGCCTCATGAAACTAAGCCAGGTCTTTGAACATGTCTCCTGAGCACAGCTTGATTCCAACTGTTGGAGGGTGGTAGGCTTGAGAAGGTTCTTTGACTAGTCCCATATCTGGTTGCAAGGCTGTGGAGGAAACAAGGCCAACGAGTCCCTGGACCATAATCATCTGTTTGTCCATCTTGTGACCCAATTCTTCTACAGCTTTCCTGAGCTCAGCCAGCTCCATTTGTACTGTCATCCCGAATTGATGAGCAAGGTAGGTGATATGACCTTGGAAGCAAAGGTGTAACAGCCCTGGCAGACTCTTCTAAGCAGGTTTGGCTCTTCTTTTCGGTACTTTCCGATGATGCAATGGCTCGAAGCTTTGACAGTAAAGTAATGAAAGCTCAGTGATGCCCTTTCAGCAGTTTATTGAAAGAATTGAAAGAACGAAAATGCAGAGATCATCGTTGTTAGTGTCCTCCTAGATTCTAGAACTAGAGACAAGTCTATCTCATGATGTTCGGATGCTGCCAGAATCCTCAGATTTCTTTTCGAGGGTATATCCTTTGAATGGATCAAACTGATCCTAAGAGATGTCAAAACAGACTAAAACTTTGGCTAGTCCCTTTTGAAGATTCGACTTCGAATTAGAAACAACTCGGTGTTGATGGCGTGACATCTTAACCTGGGTGGCGTGAGCAACAACGCGCTTTAGCCGGGGTGGTGTACGTGCGAAGCACGATAACCAAAATGACATCAATATCACGACATCAGCACTTTGGGGTTCCTTATGTTCGGTTGAATCCTCAACCGGGCATGAGCCAAGGATTTAGTAAGGTTTGATTTCTCTAAGTCTCGCTGATCTAAGGACTTTTAAAACTAAAAACGTGCACCATCAAGATGCACGACTCTTCATCGGGCTATAGCAGCATCCTAATAAGCATAAGACAGACTCGAAAGCGAGAGACAACTTAGAAGCCGCCCTAAACATGCTCCTACGCAGAACAGAATGTATGCATGCATGTACAGAACCAGAGACGAGTTTGCCTCACAAGTTTCAGACGTTGCCGGAATCCTCAAAATTCTTTTCGGCGATGTGTCCCTGAGTAGATCGACAGATCCTAAAAGATGTCAAAATAGACTAAATCTTTGGCTAGTCCCTTTTGAAGATTCAACTTTGAATTTGGAACAACTCGGTGTTGATGTCATGGCACCTTAACCTTGAACACGGCGGTGTATAGTGACAACGCACTTCAACCTGGGTGGCGCCAGCGACACGACATCACTACTTTGTTGTTCCACATTGTCGGTTGAATCCTTAAACGGGCATGAGCCAAGGATGTAGTAAATTTTGATTTCTCAAAGTCTCATTGAACTAAGGACTTTGCGATTGATAACGAACATTCAACAGAATGAACGACTCCTCATCGGGTCCAACAACGTCTTAGACAGTGTAAGACAAACTTGAAAGACAAAACAGCCTTAAGCATGCTCCTATGCAAAACAGTGTATGTACAGTGCATGCGATAGGGAAAGCAGTAACACTCGGTGTTGATGTCATGGCACCTTAACCTTGAACACGGCGGTGTATAGTGACAACGCACTTCAACCTGGGTGGCGCCAGCGACACGACATCACTACTTTGTTGTTCCACATTGTCGGTTGAATCCTTAAACGGGCATGAGCCAAGGATGTAGTAAATTTTGATTTCTCAAAGTCTCATTGAACTAAGGACTTTGCGATTGATAACGAACATTCAACAGAATGAACGACTCCTCATCGGGTCCAACAACGTCTTAGACAGTGTAAGACAAACTTGAAAGACAAAACAGCCTTAAGCATGCTCCTATGCAAAACAGTGTATGTACAGTGCATGCGATAGGGAAAGCAGTAACACATTGACAGTATATGGGGTTAGATGCAAATAGATTCTTAACCTGTGGGTACCTGTCCTAGTTTGGAGAGTTCTAATGCTTTATATATGCAAAAGGCCGGTTTTGGTTTGTAACAGGTTCCTCGGACTAGGGCCACAGATATACCTCCCGTTACCCGTGTTTTTCGCAGAGTAACAGTCGAACGGTAGCATGACCCATGCAAAAGGCCGGTTTTGGTTGTTGGTCATTCGTGCCGGATTGCCAAAACGATCCAACGAGGCTTATCCCACATCGATGCAAATGAGATGCTAGAATTTGATTAAGAGAAGAAGAATCGCAAAATCGCAAAATGCCTTTTCAAATTTCGCTCACTTTATTTAGTCCATCTTTAGAGGAAATTACGCAAGCGAACAATCGAAAAAGCCCCAGATTAGAATGGCCGGACACGAGGTCCTGGTAAATCACCATTCCAACCTTCGGCAGCGCGAAGCTAACCGTTTTGACAGACTTTTAAGGGATTGTTCACAAGCGTATTAAACTCTAAGTATGGATTAATATCGGTTCGATCATCCCCAGCGGAGTCGCCACTGTGGGCAGCATGCCCTGAAAAAATGGGAGAAGGACCGGATCGAGGGAGCGCGAGCGCAGGTGGCAAGCGCTCAAAAATACAGAGTCGCCACTTGAGTTTTGAAGGTCCGACACTCAAGGAACCGTATTTCGAAGCACCTGCCGCGCTGTTTGATTTGAAAAAGTGAAGGAAACCAGTCCGTCATAACCATATCTGGGTTCGGGAGCCAGCTTACGAGAAGGGAAGGGTTTTATGGCACCCCTCTCGCCCAATCCGGAGATCGGTCTCTACTTAGGCATTTTGAAAACATTGCGATTCTTCTTTTATTAATCAATTTTAGCCAATTAGGGCGGGGGAACAGTTAATCGGGGATTAAAACTGTAACATGTTTGCAGGATGTGATAGATGGCATGGATGAGTAGTTAGTATAGGATGAGAACAGACTGTTGTGGGAGTTTAAACAGACTGGAAAGCTCCTGTTTTGGAGTGTCGCACGCAAGAGGTAACCAGTATGCACTGATCAAGTCAATGCATGCTGATCATACCTGCGCGCGCTACTACAAGACCTGTGCGCGCCAGTAAGCCTAAGCCCACAGCTCTTATTCTCAAACCCTCTGGGCTCTGGAAGGACCAGTGCACACCCAGGACAAACCAAGCAGTTTATGCAGTCATAATATACAGTTTAAAGGCTGAAAAGCCTAATAAATAAACAAAAACACCCCATAAATAGTGTGGGGACAAAATAATAACCTGAAATCAAGTTAAACATGCAAGGCCAGCCACAGATCGGGTACAAACAATCGCGCGAGGGTTCCAAACAGTCGCGCGACAATGCGCCCGGGCGCGTGATGGTTGCACCCTGGCGCACTGGTCAAATGGAACGTTGACCATCGCGCGGTGGTTTGGGTGCAGCGCGCGCGGGTTCGAGCCAACTTTCCAGTGTCTGGTTTTTCACGTCCTGGGTTCTGAGACAGGTCCAGAATGATCCCAGGGGTACTCCAACAGAACAGAACTAAATATTGAAATGCAAGCTAACAATTTAAGCTCTAAGAAAAGCAGTAAACTGGTTATTTGCATGCTTCACAGTGACTTAATACCAAAATAAACTACACAACAGCTATGGAAATAACCAAAAAATAAGAAATGACCAGCACCCCTTCCCCACGTGGTCCATTCTCGTGCAAACAAAACTGTCACGCGAGTGAGTGGGACCATCGCGCGAGGGTTTGCTTGGCCACGGTTTTTGAAACATTGCTAGCTTTAGGGCCAGGACTGGTATTGATTACCAGCCATGACCCTGCCAGCCCCCCTCAGGGATCAGAACAAAAAAACAGTAGGTATGCTATACCTAATTTGAGTTTGAACGGATGATTGAGTTTTGATGTTTGAGGCTTGAGGTTGAATGAGATGATAGAGCTTGAAAAATAAGTGTATGAGGATGACTTGAGTGAGGGAGTATCAAGTGTATTTGAAAAGTTGGAACCCTTGTAACTTCCTTCTCCTTCTTTATTTCTTTTCTTTTTTTTGGGAACCCTTTAATGGAAGAACCAAGGGGGGTATATATAGGAGGAGAGGTGGGAATGGTGTATGGAGGAGAAAGAACCAACCAAGAAGGGTTGGTTTTGCTTTGGTGGCCAAATTGCATCCTTTGGAAAGGTAAGGTGATGCAAACAGAGGAGTTCAGCCAGTCCACGAGGTCTAGCTGAGGGTGGCACTGGTGGCCAAGTTTCTGCCACTGGAAAAGTAGGTGGGGACAGAACCATCGCGCGATGGTTCCAAACTGTCGCGCGAGGGTGCACCCGGGCGCGCAATGGTTGCGCCCTGGCGCGCGACGCTCAACGGTCAAACTTTGACTTTGACCATCGCGCGAGGGTTCCAAACTGTCGCGCGACGGTGCGCCCGGGCGCGCGATGGTTGCGCCCTGGCGCACGTCAGTAGGGTTTTTGGCTTTTGGAAGTGGCTTAGGCTAGATTAGGTTCTTGGGTTTTGCAAACACTCAATGCTAAAACACTCGACATTCCCGGGGTGTTCTTGATCCATTTCATCATCTGGTAATCAAAAACCGTAAGTAAACTAATCTGGAAGCCCAGATTGGGGTGTCTACAGACTAGTAGTCTAAACACCTTCTAACCGTCATGTTTTTCACCATCTTCTCTTCACATGACTAGTAGTCTAAAACCTACTAACCGTCACGTGTTTCACTGTTTTTCCCTTGCAGGACTATTAGTCTAAACACCTACTAACCGTCACGTGTTTCACCATTTTGTCATCACAGGAATAGTAGTCTAAAAACCTACGAACCGTCACATGTTTAGCTATTTTTCTTTTGCATGACTAGTAGTCTAAACACCAACTAACCGTCATGTTTTTCGCCATCTTCTATTCACATGACTAGTAGTCCAAAAACCTACTAACCGTCACGAGTTTAGCTGTTTTTCTTTTGCATTACTAGTATTCTAAACACCTACTAACCGTCATGTGTTTCATCATCTTTTCTTCACATGACTAGTAGTATAAAAACCTACTAACCGTCACGTGTTTCACTGTTTTTCTTTTGCATGACTGGTAGTCTAAACACCTACTAACCGTCATGTTTTTCACCATCTTCTCTTCACATGACTAGTAGTCTAAACACCTACTAACCGTCTTGTTTTTCACCATCTTCTCTTCACATGACTAGTAGTTTAAAAACCTACTAACCGTCACGTGTTTCACTGTTTTTCTTTTGCATGACTAATAATCTAAGCACCTACTAACCGTCATGTGTTTCACCATCTTCTCTTCACATGAATAGTAGTCTAAAAACCTACTAACCGTCACGTGTTTCACTGTTTTTATTTTGCAAGACTAGTAGTCTAAACATCTACTAATCGTCCTGTGTTTCACCATCTTGTCTTCACAGGAATAGTTGTCTAAAAACCAACTAACCGTCACGTGTTTCACTGTTTTTCTTTTGCATGACGAGTAGTCTAAACACCTACTAACCGTCATGTGTTTCACCATCTTCTCTTCACATGACTAGTAGTCTAAAAACCTACAAACCGTCACGTGTTTCACTGTTTTTCTTTTGCATGACTGGTAGTCTAAACACCTACTAACCGTCATGTTTTTCACCATCTTCTCTTCAGATGACTAGTAGTCTAAACACCTACTAACCGTCTTGTATTTCACCATCTTCTCTTCACATGACTAGTAGTTTAAAAAACCTACTAACCGTCACGTGTTTCACTGTTTTTCTTTTGCATGACTAGTAGTCTAAACTCCTGCCAACCGTCATGTGTTTCACCATCTTTTCTTCACATGACTAGTAGTCTAAAAACCTACTAACCGTCACGTGTTTCACTGTTTTTCTTTTGCATGACTAGTAGTCTAAACAACTACTAACCGTCGTGTGTTTCACCATCTTCTCTTCACATGAATAGTAGTCTAAAAACCTACTAACCGTCACGTGTTTCACTGTTTTTATTTTGCATGATTAGTAGTCTAAACACCTACTAATCGTCCTGTGTTTCACCATCTTGTCTTCACAGGAATAGTAGTCTAAAAATCTACTAACCGTCACGTGTTTCACTGTTTTTCTTTTGCATGACTAGTAGTCTAAACACCTACTAACCGTCATGTGTTTCACCATCTTCTCTTCACATGACTAGTAGTCTAAAAACCTACTAACCGTCACGTGTTTCACTGTTTTTCTTTTGCATGACAGGTAGTCTATACACCTACTAACCGTCATGTTTTTCACCATCTTCTCTTCACATGGCTAGTAGTCTAAACACCTACTAACCGTCTTGTATTTCACCATATTCTCTTCACATGACTAGTAGTTTAAAAACCAACTAACCGTCACGTGTTTCACTGTTTTTCTTTTGCATGACTAATAATCTAAACACCTACTAACCGTCGTGTGTTTCACCATCTTCTCTCCACATGAATAGTAGTCTAAAAACCTACTAACCGTCACGTGTTTCACTGTTTTTATTTTGCATGACTAGTAGTCTAAACACCTACTAACCGTCATGTGTTTCACCATCTTGTCTTCACAGGAATAGTAGTCTAAAAACCTACTAACCGTCACGTGTTTCACTGTTTTTCTTTTGCATGACTAGTAGTCTAAACACCTACTAACCGTCATGTGTTTCACCATCTTCTCTTCACATGACTAGTAGTCTAAAAACCTACTAACCGTCACGTGTTTCACTGTTTTTCTTTTGCATGACTGGTAGTCTATACACTTACTAACCGTCATGTTTTTCACCATCTTCTCTTGACATGACTAGTAGTCTAAACACCTACTAACCGTCTTGTATTTCACCATATTCTCTTCACATGACTAGTAGTTTAAAAACCTACTAACCGTCACGTGTTTCACTGTTTTTCTTTTGCATGACTAGTAGTCTAAACTCCTGCCAACCGTCATGTGTTTCACCATCTTTTCTTCACATGACTAGTAGTCTAAAAACCTACTATCCGTCACGTGTTTCACTGTTTTTTCTTTTGCATGACTAGTAGTCTAAACACCAACTAACCGTCATGTGTTTCACCATCTTCTCTTCACATGACTAGTAGTCTAAAAACCTACTAACCGTCACGTGTTTCACTGTTTTTCTTTTGCATGACAGGTAGTCTAAATACCTACTAACCGTCATGTTTTTCACCATCTTCTCTTCACATGACTAGTAGTCTAAACGCCTACTAACCGTCTTGTTTTTCACCATCTTCTCTTCACATGACTAGTGTAGCGGGCCGAACATGGTTTGTTCGCATGACGCGGACCATACCTGCCGTGGTCCGATCGCAGGCCTCGTGCGCGGCAAGCCGACAATGACTCGTCGTGTATATCCGGTTTGCCTCAGGCTCGGCAGCGGACAGACCCGCGTTCGGATTGTGCCGTCGACGGAGTCCGCGGCGGCGTTACCTCCTTCATTGAACGCATGGCTATGCTCGGCGGTTCCCGCGGTCGGCTACCTTCAGAGCACGGCATGCAGCCGACGGCGGCTGGCTGTAAAGCCACGCGTCCTGCCACGTGCAGAAGCGGTTACAACAGAAGATGATCACGGGCGCACATGGGTGTGCCAGCTCAGCCCTGAAAACGGTTATCAGATCTATTTCTCGACGTCACTATGATGTCACTTGGCCCGTGGAAGGCACGCGATGGTACTTGGGGGGCAAGTCAGAAGGCACTATAAATACCTAGAGATGGTAACCCTAACAGGTAGACGCTACTCAATACTCACACTTACTCCCTCTCCAGAGCTTTCTGCTTCCTCTCTGCGCTATACTCATCCTCTCGCCGGAGGGCCTTGCCGGGACAACCCCCGGCCAGGTCTTAGTCGTGCGTTCCTTGTGCAGGCTAGGAGAAGAAAGCTAACCCACCATCGAACCACCTACGAAGGATCGAGGACCGGAGGATCACGGGCCACACAATTGGTGAACCCGACGTGAACTTCCTTCTGATCTCAGCGGCTCTCTCATCCTCCAAACTTCCCTCGCTCCTCCGTAAGACAGCAACCAAACTACTCACCATGGGCGGAGACATAGCGGACGCCACCATCTCAGGGGCCAAAGACGCAGGTGGAAACGTCAATTCCACGCCAACCGTCGAGAGGCACATGTCCCTCTCTCTCGCCCCTGGATCCGGGCTCTCACCGGTCTCGGACGACGTCACTTCGGTCTACATCCGCCTACTGCAGCGTCGCGACGACGAACGCGACAACGAGCTGGCGGCACTAAGGGCGGAAGTGGCCCAAATGAAGCGACATATGCAGCAGGACGCCACTCCTGCCGCATCTCGATCTGGTGGAGACAGGGGTAGAGGTGGGCAAACACCGCCCCCACCTCCACCTCCACCACCGCAAGGGCGTCAGAACGAAGGAGGCCAACGCGGGTCCGTGAAAGACCGCCTAGGCTTCACCCCAGCACAAGATGACGCCAGGGGAATGATCCTCTATAAGCAACCCACAGTATCTGGGACGCATCGTTCCAGAAGCCATCACGATGGAACCAGGACAAGGGACACCGAGTCGTTCACCAGCACGTACTCAACTGGTCGCGCAGAGTTCTCTCGCACGACGGCCTCGCACCGTAGCCGAGACTCTGCCCGAACCAGACCCCATGTCTCTGAGCGCCTGGGGAACATCCCGATAGGAAACAAAGACGATGAGCAATACGCTCGGCGCAACGGGAAAGACGTACGCGTCGACGGCGCAAACGACGAGAACAAAACCCGACGCCACAACGACAAAACAGTCGACGGCCCACGCCGAACGGAGAAAGACCTGCGAGACAAGCTTCGCCGAAGGGAAGCGGAGAAGACGGCGGCGAAGGAACAAAAAGACAGGGATTCAAAGCGACCGAAAACGGATGAGCACGGCAAACCGCCGCGCCCAGGATTCGAAAGGCAGCTAAAAGATCTCGGCGTCTCCCCATTTACCTCCCACATAATCAACACGCCGCCGGAACCCACCTTCCACCTACCCAAGTTCACTAAGTTCGATCCATCAACGTGTGAGGCCTACACTCACCTCATCCATTTCAGACAAACCATCGAACTCTGCACAAGTAAAGATGAGGTGAAATGCAAGGCGTTCCCGTCCAGCCTCGGCTCCTTAGGGCTCCAGTGGTTCAACAAATTGCCCGCTGGATCCGTAAGGACCCTGGCCGACCTCGAACGCGCCTTCAACACTCGCTTCATCACAAGCAACAAAACGGCTAAAGAGCCCGAATCGCTGTCTCAGATGAGGAAACTATCATCGGAAACACTCAGGCAATATGCCGAGCGCTACTGGCAGCTGTTTAACGAGATCCCTGGAATCGATGAGTACTGGGCCGCACGTACATTCAAGAACAGCCTGGAAACTGGGAGCAAGATCTTAGACGAACTCGCCATTCGCCCACCACACGGCATGGGTGAACTGATGCGTGTAGTGGAAAGATTCTGTGCTCTCGAAGAACTCTACGCAGACAGAGCCGCACAGGGAATCCCGAGCTCTAACAATCCGTTCTCCTCGACCGTGCACCAGCTGCCGGTACAAACGGCGACCCAACAAGTGCAGCCGAAGAAGCAAGTGCACAACATTAAAAAGGGGAAGGAACGTCAGCCGAAGGAGCATGACCACGTGGCCGAAACCACTCACTTCAAAGAGCCAATCTGGTCTTTTCTGAAGGAAATAATGAGACAACCGTGGTTTGAGTGGCCGACGACCAAGCTCGGGACTGACACCGGCCAACCGGATCAAAACCCAAGGAAGAAATGCACTTACCACAATGAGCTCGGCCACTACACGACTGCTTGTGCACCGTACAAGGCTCTCCTTGAAAAGCTTGCCGCTCAAGGCCATCTCGATCAATACATTGATCGAGCAAAGACGCCCGCCCGGCAGACAAATCCCAACCCCAACGAACAACGACCATTAATCCACGTCATCCATGGACCGGTAACAAAAGCATTCGAGACCACCCTCAGAGCCGACATCGATCAAGCCTCAACTTCAAAAGAGATACTCTCCGTCGGCTGCGGATCCAAACGCTCCCGACCACAAGACTTGCCCAAATGGACCATCAGCTTTACCGAACGCGATCTTGAACACGTTCAGACTCCACATTCGGATGCACTCGTTGTCACCGTCCAGATTGGTGTCCATGATGTCAAACGTGTCCTCATCGACCAGGGAAGTTCGGCTGAGGTCATGTACTATGACCTCTTCAAGAAGCTGGACCTACCAGAGTCAGCTTTGCAACCCACCGAGGTACCTCTCATTGGCTTCAGCGGAGCCCCTGTCTGGCCGATCGGCCGAATCTTTCTGCCTGTCGTCGTTGGCTCGAAGACAATCACTGTCGAATTCATAGTTGTCAATGCGCCGAGCCCATACAACGCTATCCTCGGCCGAGCTTGGCTTCATGAAATGCAAGCCATCGCTTCAACATACCACCAAGTTGTCCGCTTCATCGGCACAACAGGCAGACAAGAAGACTTGCGAGGGGACCAAATTACATCCAAGAAATGCTATGTCTCCGCCGTCCACAGCTCCTCAAAGGCAAAACAAGTGCAATGGGTTGAAGTCCCAGACATGGCCGTCATTGACGACGTCGGTCAAAAAGCCGAAGACAAAGCCGAAGAGGAACTGGTAAAAATGCCCATCAACGAGGACGGATCACGCTTCTTCTTGCTTGGCTCCTCACTTTCTGACGCCGAGCGAGAGGAGATGTTCCTGTTCCTCAAACAAAATCTTGAAGTTTTTGCATGGACCCCAGAGGAAATGCCAGGAGTGGATCCCAACTTTATCTGCCACTCCCTCAACATAAAAAAGGACGCCAAACCAGTCATTCAGCGGGCTCGACGTTCGGCACCAGAGCACGCCGACGCCGTGATAGAAGAAGTCAACCGGCTACTAGACAACAACGCCATTCAGAAGTACAATACCCAACCTGGCTCTCCAACACGGTGGTCGTCAAGAAGAAGAATGGAAAGTGGCGAGTCTGCGTCGACTACACGAATCTTAACGACGCCTGTCCCAAGGATGGTTTCCACTACCGAAGATCGACCAGCTCGTAGACGCAACTGCCGGCCATGCTCGGCTTAGTTTTCTGGACGCCTACCGTGGCTATCACCAGATTGCTATGGACCCGGCCGACATGGAGAAAACAGCATTCATAACTCCTCATGGAATTTTCTGCTATAGGGTGATGCCGTTCGGCCTCAAGAACTCCGGAGCAACATTCAACAGAGCGATCTTCAAGATGCTCTATGCCCAAATCGGCAACATCCTGGAAGCATACATTGACGACCTCGTCGTCAAAAGTCAAAAGGAGCACAACCATTTGAAGGAGCTGGCCGAGGTCTTCGAGATCCTTAAGTTCCACAAGCTACGTTTAAACCCGGAGAAATGCGCGTTCGGCGTAAGCGCCGGCAAATTCCTTGGCCATTTGGTCACACGGAGGGGCATCGAAGCCGACCCCAACCAAATCAAGGCAGTGGCAGATCTTCGGCCACCAAGATCAATCAGAGAGGTGCAAAAACTAACTGGAATGGCAGCGGCTCTCAATCGCTTCATCAGCAAGTCATCCGACAAGTGCCACTCCTTCTTTCACGCTCTCAAAGGGAAAAGCCGACGAAGTTTTGAGTGGACACCGGACTGCGACAGAGCGTTGGCCGAACTTAAAGATTACCTGAGTTCATCACCACTAATGGTAAAGCCCAAAGAGTACGAAAATCTCTATCTTTACCTTTCAGTCTCGAGCCACGCAATTAGCTCAGCACTTGTTCGGCGAGAAGGGGCCGACGACATGCCAGTGTATTTCACAAGCAAGACACTCCTCCCAGCCCAGACTCGGTACCTTCCACTGGAAAAACTTGCACTCGCCCTGGTCTCCGCGGCGAGGAAACTTCTGCCATACTTTCAGGCGCACACCATAACGGTGTTGACCGAGCACCCTCTCAAAGCCCTATTTCGAAAAGCCGACCTCTCAAACAGAGTCTCAAAATGGGCGGTCGAGCTAGCGAACTTCGACATCCGTTTTGAACCGAGGACAGCAATAAAGGGGCAGATCCTCGCCGACTTCATTGCTGAACTCACACCGGAAGACTCGGAGATCCTACACAATCCTCCCAACCAACAGTTTGCCGAACACCAACCAAAAGAGGACCGGTGGCTCCTATTCCAGGGAGACACTTGGCGGATGCAAGTCGACGGTGCCTCCAACAACAACGGAGCCGGTGCCGGAGTCGTTTTGGTCTCTCCCTGCGGAACTCTTCACGAAAGTGCCATCAGCATCGATTTCCCCGCCACCAACAACGAAGCTGAATACGAGGCTTTGCTTGCTGGCCTACGCTCGGCAATCGCGATGAAAGTTGACAACCTGGCCGTATTCTGTGATTCTCAACTTATAGTCAATCAAGTACTTGGGGACTACGAAGCTAGAGACCCACGGATGATGAAGTACCAGGCCACAGCAGCAGAACTCATTACTCGCTTCAAAACTTTCAACATCGAGCAAATCAACCGCGAGCACAACGCCCACGCCGACGCACTTGCTGGCCTCGCCTCGGCATCAAAAGCATCTGAGTTTCGAACCATAAATTTTGGCAACATCGACAACCCAAGTTTCGATACAACTCCAGAGGTACTCAACATCAACCTTGGTCCAAGTTGGATGGATGAAATCGTGGCCTTCCTCAGGAACGACACCTTACCCGACGACAAAAAGGAAGCCTTCCGAATCAGAAATAAGGCCGCATACTACTGGCTCTCTGAGAGTGGCCAGCTCTATAGAAAATCCATTTCAGGACCTTATCTTCTTGTCGTCCACCCAAATCAAGTTGCCGAGATCCTTGACGAACTGCACTCCGGAAGCTGCGGCTGCCACTCTGGTGGACGTTCGTTATGCCAGCGAGCGATGAGTCAAGGATACTTCTGGAAAAACATGAAGAAAGACTGCGAGGAAATCGTACGCAGGTGCCGACCATGCCAACTCTTCTCACCTATCCCCAGGCAGCCAGCTCAGAATCTCTCTCCAATCACAAGTCCATGGCCATTCGCACAATGGGGGCTCGACATCGTCGGGAAACTCCCAACAGCACCTGGGGGCTTCAAATTCCTGATCACAGCAACAGATTACTTCTCCAAGTGGGTCGAGGCCGAGGCCCTCGTCACCATAACAGAAGCAGACGTCCGACGATTCGTATGGAGAAACATCGTGACAAGGTTCGGCGTACCCTACGCCATCGTCTCCGACAACGGCACCCAATTTGTCGGGGACGGCCTCACGAGTCTCTGTGAAGAGTTCGGCATCAGATTCTTCAACTCAACACCAGCCTACCCTCAGGGAAACGGCCAGGCCGAAGCCTCAAACAAAACGGTCTGTGCAGGGATAAAACGAAGACTGAATTCAAAGAGGGGAAAATGGGCAGAGGAACTCCCCAGGGTTTTATGGGCTTACCGCTCCACTCCCCGCCGTTCTACAGGCCAAACACCGTTCTCAATGGCGTTCGGCATGGAGGCCGTAATCCCACTAGAATCAAGGTTCCCAACCCTTCGAACGGAGAACTTCAATCCTCAGTCCAATGACGAAGCCGTCGAGCAAGAACTAATTTTGGCTGAGGAAAAACGCGATGACGCTCGGCTAAAGCTGGCCGAGTATCAACAGACTGTTGCCAAGGGCTACAACAGAAGTGTCAGAATCAAGAAGTTCAAGCCCGACGACTTAGTTTGGCGAAAGGTTGTCCAAGCAAGCAAAAAGAAAAAGTTCATGCCTAATTGGGAAGGGCCATTTCGTATCGTGAAGGTTGCTGGTGAAGGGGCTTACACCCTCGAAGACATGCACGGCAAGGTGCTCACCAACCCGTGGAATGCCCAGAACCTCAGAAAGGCCTACATGTGATGCTCCACTCAGACAGCTACCTTCGGCCAACACTTCATGCATACCGAGTTTCTGTTTTCTTCAGCATCGGCATAACTCTTTTACATTTTCCTTTTTCATTCCAAAGAAGGGCCTCGACCCACTGTTACTGTTTTTTCTACTTTCCTTGTATTTCGTAGAAATATCAATGAAATGACAATCTTTTTTGGGAGCTGATTTCAGCGCTCCAAATATGTCCACCGGCGCTCCAATTTTTGTCCCCATTATCCGGAAATTCCTAATTTACCCTCAGCAAGCCCCATTAAGGCATTAACCCCAAAACACACACACACACACTCTCTCTCTCTCGCTTTTCCCTCTCCGCCTCTGCATCTCAATCCCAAAACCTCTCAACAAAGGCCGACCTCATCCTCTCCCTAACCACCCTGTCCACCACCATCGCCGCCGACATCTCCACCAGACAAACCCTAACTGCCCTGAACAACCTCTCCGGCAACTCCTCCGCCTGCGCTGAGTAGAAAGTGAAAACTGAGAGTTTTTCTTTATTTTTGTCAAACGGAAGATAAAACTGAGTTTTTCATTCAATCCATATCACAAACAGTTGGCGTCCATTATTAGTTGTACTCACATCTCTCTCTCTCTCTCTGGAATCCATGTATACAAGTTCACATACACCTCAGCAGAGAAACACAACACTACCTCACAAACTAACTTCTAACAAATTCAACGGAATATAATCCAGTGCTTAGTCAGACTCATAATAGTCGGTGTGCCTAACATGCGCCTCCACCACGAACCCCATGACCACCGTCATCGCCGTTCAACACAGCGTTCGCAATCACCGAGCTTCCAATATCCACGTCGATCTCCAAGTAATTCTTCCCACGGGCCACGGTAATACCGACACGTCAGCGCTTTACCCAACAAACACTGAATACATTTTCGTCTACACCTCTCATACCGTCTCTACCAACGGCATCGTCTCTCACCAGAGAGTACGACCACCACCGTCGCCAAACTTCATCCTCCGCACCACCACGGTCACCAACCGTACAGCCACCGGCGCCATCGCAGACTCCACAGTTGCCTATTGACGGCGCCGTCATCGTCAAAGTCGTACTGGCCTCCGGCGCCGTCATCGTCAACCTTCATCATATTTTTTTAATTGGTGAGGTCGGAGGAGTGATTTTGCCAGTGCGAGAGAGGGAGAGGGAGAGGGTGAGGTTGTCCTTTGTTTGGAGGATTTGGGGTTGGGGCTGAGATGCAGAGGCGGGCCGCGGGAGGGTAAAGTGAGAGAGAGAGAGAGAGAGAGAGAGAGAGTTTTGGGGGTTAAAGGGGCCTGCAGTCCTCCGAGGGTAAATTAGGAACTTGCAGCTAAAGGGGACAAAAATTGGAGCGCCTGTCGACATATTAGGAGCGCAAAAATCAGCTCCCTCTTTTTTATTCAAAAGTCTTTCTATAACATTTCATGCATTCATTCCACTCTCGGCTAAGAATGCCACACACAAACGATGACTTCGGTCACACCCTCCAAACGGCTCCTTAAAAAGCCCTTCGCTTCGGCCAATTTCACCGCCCAGAGAAGCAATCACTGGACATATGGTCCGCCGAGCCTGAAATACACTATTGGAACTCAGGCTTCGGCTCGGATTGGCAAGACACTATGGTCGGCCACCGAAAGGTTACACTCGCAATTTGGCGAGCAGACCACCCACAAACAATCGCTACTCTCAAACGTCCCTCTGCTATGGCCTGGGGCTGACTCATGAGCCGAGCCCCATCCACAAGGCAAGGGGGCAACTCACACTCTTACACTAAGTCGAAGGATTGGTCAAATCTGACCACAACAAATCCATGTTCGGCTACCTAGTACCTACGGCCATAATACTTTGGTCTGGGCTCGGCTGCAATATCTATACTTAACCATTTCGATCACGATATACTCTCAGCTATTCTGCCGAACCCAAACCAAAGTGGGGGCTACGGACAACTACACATTCACAAACATGCAAGGACTACAAAATTTCTATGAAGACATGAAGGCAACAAGACAAGCTCGGCAATAATAGAGACGCTGCGAAAGAAGCCATGCATTATAAAGACAAGTGTTTGAAAGATCCTAAACTGGAAGGCACGGCGTAGTAAACCGTTCGGTGCCGACCCTCAAACAACTATTACATCTGGCACGGTAAAACTCCCAAGTTTGGAGCCGTCCAGTCCAACAAAACCTCAAAAGAAATATAAACCCTAAATTCTAAGGTTGTGGCGGATCACCCTCGGCTGCAGCTTCAGTTTGACCAGCAGCATCGTCCTCGGCTTCAACAACCACTTCGTCATTCTTTTGAACTGGCTCGGGGTCTTGCTCGGCATTGTCAGCCTCACCCTTCTTTTCCCCAGTTGAACCATCCCCTCCACCTTCAGCATCGGCGATCGTCATATCTTCAACATCGTCCTCACTATCGGGAAACTCCTCCGGAGCAAGTGGGGCACATTCCTCCTCCGTGTACGGCAGCACAAGCTCGGGTACGTCGGCTACGGGGATTGACTTCATCAAGTTCATGTCCGGCTCCAGCTGCATGACCCCACACGCAGCTCTCACCCCATCCTTGTACCCAGTCCGGTACGCGATCGGCAGCTTCTTAGCAAGTTCCTCGTTGACCATCGACCGAGCCTCCCGGACGTACTCAGCGCCGGCTCTGTCGTACCCAGCCTGAAAAGCCTTCTCATCCACCTCCTTCATCTTCCTCTTTTCCCTACGGACAACCTGCCCGAGCTCACGTTCGGCAGTCTTTGCATTCTCCAGGGCCTCATCCCTCTCTTTCTCGAGTTCGGCGACCCTCGACTTGGCAAACCTCAAGCCATTCTTTGCAGCCTTGGCCTTTTCACGCTCAGCTTTCGCTTCATCGCGGTAACGTGTCCTCTCAGCGGCCAAGAGTTCGGCTTGCCGAGAGGCACGCAGCACAGCTTGCCCAGCCTACACAAGATCAATTCATCAGCCTCGGCAACATGTCAAAATGCAAATTAGAAAACCAAGTCAAAACGTACCTGAACGAGATATGCACTAGTGTGGACTAGGCTCGGCTGGAGCTCCCCTGGAATCCTGTCCATATCCTTTGGAAGAGCAAGCCCATGCAGCATGGTCACAGCAAGGCCAGGCTCCTCCTTGACGCTGTCCTCCACCGTGACCACTCTGCCGTCGGCCATCGCGAACGATGGTGCGAACTCCGAGACGATCACACGCCCATCAGAACCTGCTGCCCTCTCCACGGCCTTAGAGCCTCCCGCCGCCGAAGACTCGCTTTGGTCCTTCTCCTTTGGAACTGGCGTCGGCGGCCTGGCAGGGAAGAAGTCGTGTACTTTCTGCCTCTTAGCAGGACTTTCGGTGGGAGAAGGAGCAGCTACCTTCTTGCTGACAGCAGCTGCCTCCTTAAGGTTCATCCTCACCACGTTTCTCCTTCCCATATCGTCGGCAAATTGAGGAATTAAGGTTCGGATTGGAGGGATATGGGTACCTTGAAGGTCGGCTGGCTGACTTTCCTGAAACCAGAAATCAGCTGACTTTTGAAATGTAGGAAACTTCACCCTCGGCTCCTTCACCTTCTTGCTCGGCTTTGGGACTTGGTCGCCAACGCCTACCTCAGTAGCTGACTTTTTACCCTTAGCCTTCGTGCTCGGCCCCGGCTCCTTATCCTTCTTCTTCCTCTTCAACTTTCCCTTGTAAGAGGGAATATAGTTAAGCAGCGTCGGTGCGTCGCGAATGGGGTGAGCTCTCAACTCTTCGACGTGAGCCTCAACGGATAAAGATTGCTGCGTCTTGGTTATTGCTCGGTGATCTGCAAAAACGAGAACGTTGGCAAAAACATCAGCAACATAAAGAGTAAATCATGTTCGGCAATATGAAGAGATAAAAGTGAACCTCGGAAGTCCTTTATCTTCGGTACAGAGTGCAGCCGCGTCGATTGGCTGCCGAACTCGTAATTTCCGCTAACCTCAACATAGAGTTTAGCCCATTTATCGGTATCAGGAAGCCCGTTTATCAGGGGCTCCTTGCCACCACGCGTAGACAGATACCTACGCTCGGTACCGCCGTGCCTGGACATGATGTACGTATGAAATAGGTCGGCCACGGTGAAGTCAAGATTATGCAGCTCTTTCAGCCTAATTACGGACATCACAATCCTGTAACTATTTATGGCGAAATAATGAGGTACTATGCCGAACCTAGTCAGCAATTCCCTCAGAAATGGGTGAAGGGGGAAGCGGAGCCCGGCCTCACAGATGGCCATTAGAGGGACTGTTATGTGTTTGGGTTGATCTCCCCTTTTATCCCTTATCCTATTACTAGCTACCTGGTGGACGACGACGTCGGTAGGGATGCGATACGTTCGGCAGAAGTTGGCATATTCATCCGGACGCCCACTAAAGTAATGGGCATGGGGACAGACCTGCCCTTTCTCAAAAAGATCAGCAAACTCCCTGTTCTCGGAAGAAGTCTCGGCAGGGGCAGCTCGGGACGAAGTTGCGGCTCCATCCTGTTGACAAAGCCTGGACTCGGCCTCGGGCCCAAGTTCGTGCTCGGCTTCGGATTCTGTGCTAGTGGAGAAGGTTATCTCTGGGTCGGTGTTGAAACCACCGTATTCGTGGTCAAGCTCGGCGTTGGAATCGTCGGAACCTGACATGTTCGAGGCGATGGAAGAGGTTTGACGTCGGCTTCTGTGTAACTCCAAATACTCTCGGATCACAAGGTTCGCAGAATCGTCCCCTGAACTTTCAGAGTCGGATGAGATGACGACAATTGGGGGAGCCAGACCTAACAAGTCAAAAACAAAATCATGAGACCTCGTCGTCGGCTATAAAATAGTCGCCTCACTACGCTCGGAATTCTAAATGGCCCCCCCATCATCGTTCTCAAGGCTCGACCAAACCGTGTTCGGATGGAGCCTACCAAACAAACAGAGATTGGGGCTCGGCCTTGTCCATCAACGGCCAAGCCCAGAACCCCTTGAAGGTTCCATGCTCGGAAGAACAGGTTGAAGGAGGAGATGAACAGTCGTCCATCTCCAGGGTGCACTGTTCACTTAGAACAAAAAATGCCCCAAAAATCCAGAAAAGCAAAGGAAGACGGACTGAAAACTGCAGAAAGTTAGAGAGAAGCAAGAATCGAACAAATACCTGGATTTGTGGCGAGATCTGGTAGCAGAATCTGCTGGAAATCGAAGATGAAAGACGAACGGTTGCTTTGGAGCTCTGACAATGGAGGTCTGGAGAGAGAGAGAGAACGAGAGCTTTCTCTCTCCTCGCGTCTCCCCTTATATAGGGCTAGGGTTGGGAATTCGAAAATCCCGCCCATCATTGCACCGCCGAACAGCTAACCACTCAGCGCGTGACACGTGTCAATGATAAGACGGTTTGCAGGGCTTGCCAGCCCACCTCTCGCCTGCCGTACCCAGCCACAAGGTGACATCTGGCGTCCAACCATTGGAGTACTTCATCGACGGTCGAGACTACTCCTGAGGATGAAACGGTTCAGGCTCGGCTGGAACTTATCTTCATCAAACAAATGTACGCTCGGCGGTTTGACGAGTTCGGCCTAAGGCTCAACTTCAATCCCTACCATGCGTACAGCATCGGCAGGAATTGAGGGGCTATTGTAGCGGGCCGAACATGGTTTGTTCGCATGACGCGGACCATACCTGCCGTGGTCCGATCGCAGGCCTCGTGCGCGGCAAGCCGACAATGACTCGTCGTGTATATCCGGTTTGCCTCAGGCTCGGCAGCGGACAGACCCGCGTTCGGATTGTGCCGTCGACGGAGTCCGCGGCGGCGTTACCTCCTTCATTGAACGCATGGCTATGCTCGGCGGTTCCCGCGGTCGGCTACCTTCAGAGCACGGCATGCAGCCGACGGCGGCTGGCTGTAAAGCCACGCGTCCTGCCACGTGCAGAAGCGGTTACAACAGAAGATGATCACGGGCGCACATGGGTGTGCCAGCTCAGCCCTGAAAACGGTTATCAGATCTATTTCTCGACGTCACTATGATGTCACTTGGCCCGTGGAAGGCACGCGATGGTACTTGGAGGGCAAGTCAGAAGGCACTATAAATACCTAGAGATGGTAACCCTAACGGGTACACGCTACTGAATACTCACACTTACTCCCTCTCCAGAGCTTTCTGCTTCCTCTCTGCGCTATACTCATCCTCTCGCCGGAGGGCCTTGCCGGGACAACCCCCGGCCAGGTCTTAGTCGTGCGTTCCTTGTGCAGGCTAGGAGAAGAAAGCTAACCCACCATCGAACCACCTACGAAGGATCGAGGACCGGAGGATCACGGGCCACACAATTGGTGAACCCGACGTGAACTTCCTTCTGATCTCAGCGGCTCTCTCATCCTCCAAACTTCCCTCGCTCCTCCGTAAGACAGCAACCAAACTACTCACCATGGGCGGAGACATAGCGGACGCCACCATCTCAGGGGCCAAAGACGCAGGTGGAAACGTCAATTCCACGCCAACCGTCGAGAGGCACATGTCCCTCTCTCTCGCCCCTGGATCCGGGCTCTCACCGGTCTCGGACGACGTCGCTTCAGCCTACATCCGCCTGTTGCAGCGTCGCGACGACGAACGCGACAACGAGCTGGCGGCACTAAGGGCGGAAGTGGCCCAAATGAAGCGACATATGCAGCAGGACGCCACACCTGCCGCATCTCGATCTGGCGGAGACAGGGGTAGAGGTGGGCAAACACCGCCTCCACCTCCACCTCCACCACCGCAAGGGCGTCAGAACGAAGGAGGCCAACGCGGGTCCGTGAAAGACCGCCTAGGCTTCACCCCAGCACAAGATGACGCCAGGGGAATGATCCTCTATAAGCAACCCACAGTATCTGGGACGCATCGTTCCAGAAGCCATCACGATGGAACCAGGACAAGGGACACCGAGTCGTTCACCAGCACGTACTCAACTGGTCGCGCAGAGTTCTCTCGCACGACGGCCTCGCACCGTAGCCGAGACTCTGCCCGAACCAGACCCCATGTCTCTGAGCGCCTGGGGAACATCCCGATAGGAAACAAAGACGATGAGCAATACGCTCGGCGCAACGGGAAAGACGTACGCGTTGACGGCGCAAACGACGAGAACAAAACCCGACGCCACAACGACAAAACAGTCGACGGCCCACGCCGAACGGAGAAAGACCTGCGAGACAAGCTTCGCCGAAGGGAAGCGGAGAAGACGGCGGCGAAGGAACAAAAAGACAGGGATTCAAAGCGACCGAAAACGGATGAGCACGGCAAACCGCCGCGCCCAGGATTCGAAAGGCAGCTAAAAGATCTCGGCGTCTCCCCATTTACCTCCCACATAATCAACACGCCGCCGGAACCCACCTTCCACCTACCCAAGTTCACTAAGTTCGATCCATCAACGTGTGAGGCCTACACTCACCTCATCCATTTCAGACAAACCATCGAACTCTGCACAAGTAAAGATGAGGTGAAATGCAAGGCGTTCCCGTCCAGCCTCGGCTCCTTAGGGCTCCAGTGGTTCAACAAATTGCCCGCTGGATCCGTAAGGACCCTGGCCGACCTCGAACGCGCCTTCAACACTCGCTTCATCACAAGCAACAAAACGGCTAAAGAGCCCGAATCGCTGTCTCAGATGAGGAAACTATCATCGGAAACACTCAGGCAATATGCCGAGCGCTACTGGCAGCTGTTTAACGAGATCCCTGGAATCGATGAGTACTGGGCCGCACGTACGTTCAAGAACGGCCTGGAAACTGGGAGCAAGATCTTAGACGAACTCGCCATTCGCCCACCACACGGCATGGGTGAACTGATGCGTGTAGTGGAAAGATTCTGTGCTCTCGAAGAACTCTACGCAGACAGAGCCGCACAGGGAATCCCGAGCTCTAACAATCCGTTCTCCTCGACCGTGCACCAGCTGCCGGTACAAACGGCGACCCAACAAGTGCAGCCGAAGAAGCAAGTGCACAACATTAAAAAGGGGAAGGAACGTCAGCCGAAGGAGCATGACCACGTGGCCGAAACCACTCACTTCAAAGAGCCAATCTGGTCTTTTCTGAAGGAAATAATGAGACAACCGTGGTTTGAGTGGCCGACGACCAAGCTCGGGACTGACACCGGCCAACCGGATCAAAACCCAAGGAAGAAATGCACTTACCACAATGAGCTCGGCCACTACACGACTGCTTGTGCACCATACAAGGCTCTCCTTGAAAAGCTTGCCGCTCAAGGCCATCTCGATCAATACATTGATCGAGCAAAGACGCCCGCCCGGCAGACAAATCCCAACCCCAACGAACAACGACCATTGATCCACGTCATCCATGGACCGGTAACAAAGGCATTCGAGACCACCCTCAGAGCCGACATCGATCAAGCCTCAACTTCAAAAGAGATACTCTCCGTCGGCTGCGGATCCAAACGCTCCCGACCACAAGACTTGCCCAAATGGACCATCAGCTTTACCGAACGCGATCTTGAACACGTTCAGACTCCACATTCGGATGCACTCGTTGTCACCGTCCAGATTGGTGTCCATGATGTCAAACGTGTCCTCATCGACCAGGGAAGTTCGGCTGAGGTCATGTACTATGACCTCTTCAAGAAGTTGGACCTACCAGAGTCGGCTTTGCAACCCACCGAGGTACCCCTCATTGGCTTCAGCGGAGCTCCTGTATGGCCGATCGGCCGAATCTTTCTACCGGTCGTCGTCGGCTCAAAAACAATCACCGTCGAATTCATAGTTGTCAATGCGCCGAGCCCATACAACGCTATCCTCGGCCGAGCTTGGCTTCATGAAATGCAAGCCATCGCTTCAACATACCACCAAGTTGTCCGCTTCATCGGCACAACAGGCAGACAAGAAGACTTGCGAGGGGACCAAATTGCATCCAAGAAATGCTATGTCTCCGCCGTCCACAGCTCCTCAAAGGCAAAACAAGTGCAATGGGTTGAAGTCCCAGACATGGCCGTCATTGACGACGTCGGTCAAAAAGCCGAGACAAAGCCGAAGAGGAACTGGTAAAAATGCCCATCAACGAGGACGGATCACGCTTCTTCTTGCTTGGCTCCTCACTTTCTGACGCCGAGCGAGAGGAGATGTTCCTGTTCCTCAAACAAAATCTTGAAGTTTTTGCATGGACCCCAGAGGAAATGCCAGGAGTGGATCCCAACTTTATCTGCCACTCCCTCAACATAAAAAAGGACGCCAAACCAGTCATTCAGCGGGCTCGACGTTCGGCACCAGAGCACGCCGACGCCGTGATAGAAGAAGTCAACCGGCTACTAGACAACAACGCCATTCAGGAAGTACAATACCCAACCTGGCTCTCCAACACGGTGGTCGTCAAGAAGAAGAATGGAAAGTGGCGAGTCTGCGTCGACTACACGAATCTTAACGACGCCTGTCCCAAGGACTGGTTTCCACTACCAAAGATCGACCAGCTCGTAGACGCAACTGCCGGCCATGCTCGGCTTAGTTTTCTGGACGCCTACCGTGGC
Source organism: Rhododendron griersonianum (assembly GCA_018127125.1). NCBI lineage: Eukaryota > Viridiplantae > Streptophyta > Magnoliopsida > Ericales > Ericaceae > Rhododendron > Rhododendron griersonianum. Next base: position 245,395 of record JACTNZ010000016.1, on the reverse strand, counting down.
TATCACCAGATTGCTATGGACCCGGCCGACATGGAGAAAACAGCATTCATAACTCCACATGGAATTTTCTGCTATAGGGTGATGCCGTTCGGCCTAAAGAACTCCGGAGCAACATTCAACAGAGCGATCTTCAAGATGCTCTATGCCCAAATCGGCAACATCCTGGAAGCATACATTGACGACCTCGTCGTCAAAAGTCAAAAGGAGCACAACCATTTGAAGGAGCTGGCCGAGGTCTTCGAGATCCTTAAGTTCCACAAGCTACGTTTAAACCCGGAGAAATGCGCGTTCGGCGTAAGCGCCGGCAAATTCCTTGGCCATTTGGTCACACGGAGGGGCATCGAAGCCGACCCCAACCAAATCAAGGCAGTGGCAGATCTTCGGCCACCAAGATCAATCAGAGAGGTGCAAAAACTAACTGGAATGGCAGCGGCTCTCAATCGCTTCATCAGCAAGTCATCCGACAAGTGCCACTCCTTCTTTCACGCTCTCAAAGGGAAAAGCCGACGAAGTTTTGAGTGGACACCGGACTGCGACAGAGCGTTGGCCGAACTTAAAGATTACCTGAGTTCATCACCACTAATGGTAAAGCCCAAAGAGTACGAAAATCTCTATCTTTACCTTTCAGTCTCGAGCCACGCAATTAGCTCAGCACTTGTTCGGCGAGAAGGGGCCGACGACATGCCAGTGTATTTCACAAGCAAGACACTCCTCCCAGCCCAGACTCGGTACCTTCCACTGGAAAAACTTGCACTCGCCCTGGTCTCCGCGGCGAGGAAACTTCTGCCATACTTTCAGGTGCACACCATAACGGTGTTGACCGAGCACCCTCTCAAAGCCCTATTTCGAAAAGCCGACCTCTCAAACAGAGTCTCAAAATGGGCGGTCGAGCTAGCGAACTTCGACATCCGTTTTGAACCGAGGACAGCAATAAAGGGGCAGATCCTCGCCGACTTCATTGCTGAACTCACACCGGAAGACTCGGAGATCCTACACAATCCTCCCAACCAACAGTTTGCCGAACACCAACCAAAAGAGGACCGGTGGCTCCTATTCCAGGGAGACACTTGGCGGATGCAAGTCGACGGTGCCTCCAACAACAACGGAGCCGGTGCCGGAGTCGTTTTGGTCTCTCCTGCGGAACTCTTCACGAAAGTGCCATCAGCATCGATTTCCCCGCCACCAACAACGAAGCTGAATACGAGGCTTTGCCTGCTGGCCTACGCTCGGCAATCGCGATGAAAGTTGACAACTTGGCCGTATTCTGTGATTCTCAACTTATAGTCAATCAAGTACTTGGGGACTACGAAGCTAGAGACCCACGGATGATGAAGTACCAGGCCACGGCAGCAGAACTCATTACTCGCTTCAAAACTTTCAACATCGAGCAAATCAACCGCGAGCACAACGCCCACGCCGACGCACTTGCTGGCCTCGCCTCGGCATCAAAAGCATCTGAGTTTCGAACCATAAATTTTGGCAACATCGACAACCCAAGTTTCGATACAACTCCAGAGGTACTCAACATCAACCTTGGTCCAAGTTGGATGGATGAAATCGTGGCCTTCCTCAGGAACGACACCTTACCCGACGACAAAAAGGAAGCCTTCCGAATCAGAAATAAGGCCGCATACTACTGGCTCTCTGAGAGTGGCCAGCTCTATAGAAAATCCATTTCAGGACCTTATCTTCTTGTCGTCCACCCAAATCAAGTTGCCGAGATCCTTGAAGAACTGCACTCCGGAAGCTGCGGCTGCCACTCTGGTGGACGTTCGTTATGCCAACGCGCGATGAGTCAAGGATACTTCTGGAAAAACATGAAGAAAGACTGCGAGGAAATCGTACGCAGGTGCCGACCATGCCAACTCTTCTCACCTATCCCCAGGCAGCCAGCTCAGAATCTCTCTCCAATCACAAGTCCATGGCCATTCGCACAATGGGGGCTCGACATCGTCGGGAAACTCCCAACAGCACCTGGGGGCTTCAAATTCCTGATCACAGCAACAGATTACTTCTCCAAGTGGGTCGAGGCCGAGGCCCTCGTCACCATAACAGAAGCAGACGTCCGACGATTCGTATGGAGAAACATCGTGACAAGGTTCGGCGTACCTACGCCATCGTCTCCGACAACGGCACCCAATTTGTCGGGGACGGCCTCACGAGTCTCTGTGAAGAGTTCGGCATCAGATTCTTCAACTCAACACCAGCCTACCCTCAGGGAAACGGCCAGGCCGAAGCCTCAAACAAGACGGTCTGTGCAGGGATAAAACGAAGACTGAATTCAAAGAGGGGAAAATGGGCAGAGGAACTCCCCAGGGTTTTATGGGCTTACCGCTCCACTCCCCGCCGTTCTACAGGCCAAACACCGTTCTCAATGGCGTTCGGCATGGAGGCCGTAATCCCACTAGAATCAAGGTTCCCAACCCTTCGAACGGAGAACTTCAATCCTCAGTCCAATGACGAAGCCGTCGAGCAAGAACTAATTTTGGCTGAGGAAAAACGCGATGACGCTCGGCTAAAGCTGGCCGAGTATCAACAGACTGTTGCCAAGGGCTACAACAGAAGTGTCAGAATCAAGAAGTTCAAGCCCGACGACTTAGTTTGGCGAAAGGTTGTCCAAGCAAGCAAAAAGAAAAAGTTCATGCCTAATTGGGAAGGGCCATTTCGTATCGTGAAGGTTGCTGGTGAAGGGGCTTACACCCTCGAAGACATGCACGGCAAGGTGCTCACCAACCCGTGGAATGCCCAGAACCTCAGAAAGGCCTACATGTGATGCTCCACTCAGACAGCTACCTTCGGCCAACACTTCATGCATACCGAGTTTCTGTTTTCTTCAGCATCGGCATAACTCTTTTACATTTTCCTTTTTCATTCCAAAGAAGGGCCTCGACCCACTGTTACTGTTTTTTCTACTTTCCTTGTATTTCGTAGAAATATCAATGAAATGACAATCTTTTTTATTCAAAAGTCTTTCTATAACATTTCATGCATTCATTCCACTCTCGGCTAAGAATGCCACACACAAACGATGACTTCGGTCACACCCTCCAAACGGCTCCTTAAAAAGCCCTTCGCTTCGGCCAATTTCACCGCCCAGAGAAGCAATCACTGGACATATGGTCCGCCGAGCCTGAAATACACTATTGGAACTCAGGCTTCGGCTCGGATTGGCAAGACACTATGGTCGGCCACCGAAAGGTTACACTCGCAATTTGGCGAGCAGACCACCCACAAACAATCGCTACTCTCAAACGTCCCTCTGCTATGGCCTGGGGCTGACTCATGAGCCGAGCCCCATCCACAAGGCAAGGGGGCAACTCACACTCTTACACTAAGTCGAAGGATTGGTCAAATCTGACCACAACAAATCCATGTTCGGCTACCTAGTACCTACGGCCATAATACTTTGGTCTGGGCTCGGCTGCAATATCTATACTTAACCATTTCGATCACGATATACTCTCAGCTATTCTGCCGAACCCAAACCAAAGTGGGGGCTACGGACAACTACACATTCACAAACATGCAAGGACTACAAAATTTCTATGAAGACATGAAGGCAACAAGACAAGCTCGGCAATAATAGAGACGCTGCGAAAGAAGCCATGCATTATAAAGACAAGTGTTTGAAAGATCCTAAACTGGAAGGCACGGCGTAGTAAACCGTTCGGTGCCGACCCTCAAACAACTATTACATCTGGCACGGTAAAACTCCCAAGTTTGGAGCCGTCCAGTCCAACAAAACCTCAAAAGAAATATAAACCCTAAATTCTAAGGTTGTGGCGGATCACCCTCGGCTGCAGCTTCAGTTTGACCAGCAGCATCGTCCTCGGCTTCAACAACCACTTCGTCATTCTTTTGAACTGGCTCGGGGTCTTGCTCGGCATTGTCAGCCTCACCCTTCTTTTCCCCAGTTGAACCATCCCCTCCACCTTCAGCATCGGCGATCGTCATATCTTCAACATCGTCCTCACTATCGGGAAACTCCTCCGGAGCAAGTGGGGCACATTCCTCCTCCGTGTACGGCAGCACAAGCTCGGGTACGTCGGCTACGGGGATTGACTTCATCAAGTTCATGTCCGGCTCCAGCTGCATGACCCCACACGCAGCTCTCACCCCATCCTTGTACCCAGTCCGGTACGCGATCGGCAGCTTCTTAGCAAGTTCCTCGTTGACCATCGACCGAGCCTCCCGGACGTACTCGGCGCCGGCTCTGTCGTACCCAGCCTGAAAAGCCTTCTCATCCACCTCCTTCATCTTCCTCTTTTCCCTACGGACAACCTGCCCGAGCTCACGTTCGGCAGTCTTTGCATTCTCCAGGGCCTCATCCCTCTCTTTCTCGAGTTCGGCGACCCTCGACTTGGCAAACCTCAAGCCATTCTTTGCAGCCTTGGCCTTTTCACGCTCAGCTTTCGCTTCATCGCGGTAACGTGTCCTCTCAGCGGCCAAGAGTTCGGCTTGCCGAGAAGCACGCAGCACAGCTTGCCCAGCCTACACAAGATCAATTCATCAGCCTCGGCAACATGTCAAAATGCAAATTAGAAAACCAAGTCAAAACGTACCTGAACGAGATATGCACTAGTGTGGACTAGGCTCGGCTGGAGCTCCCCTGGAATCCTGTCCATATCCTTTGGAAGAGCAAGCCCATGCAGCATGGTCACAGCAAGGCCAGGCTCCTCCTTGACGCTGTCCTCCACCGTGACCACTCTGCCGTCGGCCATCGCGAACGATGGTGCGAACTCCGAGACGATCACACGCCCATCAGAACCTGCTGCCCTCTCCACGGCCTTAGAGCCTCCCGCCGCCGAAGACTCGCTTTGGTCCTTCTCCTTTGGAACTGGCGTCGGCGGCCTGGCAGGGAAGAAGTCGTGTACTTTCTGCCTCTTAGCAGGACTTTCGGTGGGAGAAGGAGCAGCTACCTTCTTGCTGACAGCAGCTGCCTCCTTAAGGTTCATCCTCACCACGTTTCTCCTTCCCATATCGTCGGCAAATTGAGGAATTAAGGTTCGGATTGGAGGGATATGGGTACCTTGAAGGTCGGCTGGCTGACTTTCCTGAAACCAGAAATCAGCTGACTTTTGAAATGTAGGAAACTTCACCCTCGGCTCCTTCACCTTCTTGCTCGGCTTTGGGACTTGGTCGCCAACGCCTACCTCAGTAGCTGACTTTTTACCCTTAGCCTTCGTGCTCGGCCCCGGCTCCTTATCCTTCTTCTTCCTCTTCAACTTTCCCTTGTAAGAGGGAATATAGTTAAGCAGCGTCGGTGCGTCGCGAATGGGGTGAGCTCTCAACTCTTCGACGTGAGCCTCAACGGATAAAGATTGCTGCGTCTTGGTTATTGCTCGGTGATCTGCAAAAACGAGAACGTTGGCAAAAACATCAGCAACATAAAGAGTAAATCATGTTCGGCAATATGAAGAGATAAAAGTGAACCTCGGAAGTCCTTTATCTTCGGTACAGAGTGCAGCCGCGTCGATTGGCTGCCGAACTCGTAATTTCCGCTAACCTCAACATAGAGTTTAGCCCATTTATCGGTATCAGGAAGCCCGTTTATCAGGGGCTCCTTGCCACCACGCGTAGACAGATACCTACGCTCGGTACCGCCGTGCCTGGACATGATGTACGTATGAAATAGGTCGGCCACGGTGAAGTCAAGATTATGCAGCTCTTTCAGCCTAATTACGGACATCACAATCCTGTAACTATTTATGGCGAAATAATGAGGTACTATGCCGAACCTAGTCAGCAATTCCCTCAGAAATGGGTGAAGGGGGAAGTGGAGCCCGGCCTCACAGATGGCCATTAGAGGGACTGTTATGTGTTTGGGTTGATCTCCCCTTTTATCCCTTATCCTATTACTAGCTACCTGGTGGACGACGACGTCGGTAGGGATGCGATACGTTCGGCAGAAGTTGGCATATTCATCCGGACGCCCACTAAAGTAATGGGCATGGGGACAGACCTGCCCTTTCTCAAAAAGATCAGCAAACTCCCTGTTCTCGGAAGAAGTCTCGGCAGGGGCAGCTCGGGACGAAGTTGCGGCTCCATCCTGTTGACAAAGCCTGGACTCGGCCTCGGGCCCAAGTTCGTGCTCGGCTTCGGATTCTGTGCTAGTGGAGAAGGTTATCTCTGGGTCGGTGTTGAAACCACCGTATTCGTGGTCAAGCTCGGCGTTGGAATCGTCGGAACCTGACATGTTCGAGGCGATGGAAGAGGTCTGACGTCGGCTTCTGTGTAACTCCAAATACTCTCGGATCACAAGGTTCGCAGAATCGTCCCCTGAACTTTCAGAGTCGGATGAGATGACGACAATTGGGGGAGCCAGACCTAACAAGTCAAAAACAAAATCATGAGACCTCGTCGTCGGCTATAAAATAGTCGCCTCACTACGCTCGGAATTCTAAATGGCCCCCCCATCATCGTTCTCAAGGCTCGACCAAACCGTGTTCGGATGGAGCCTACCAAACAAACAGAGATTGGGGCTCGGCCTTGTCCATCAACGGCCAAGCCCAGAACCCCTTGAAGGTTCCATGCTCGGAAGAACAGGTTGAAGGAGGAGATGAACAGTCGTCCATCTCCAGGGTGCACTGTTCACTTAGAACAAAAAATGCCCCAAGAATCCAGAAAAGCAAAGGAAAACGGACTGAAAACTGCAGAAAGTTAGAGAGAAGCAAGAAACGAACAAATACCTGGATTTGTGGCGAGATCTGGTAGCAGAATCTGCTGGAAATCGAAGATGAAAGACGAACGGTTGCTTTGGAGCTCTGACAATGGAGGTCTGGAGAGAGAGAGAGAACGAGAGCTTTCTCTCTCCTCGCGTCTCCCCTTATATAGGGCTAGGGTTGGGAATTCGAAAATCCCGCCCATCATTGCACCGCCGAACGACTGACCACTCAGCGCGCGACACATGTCATTGATAAGACGGTTTGCAGGGCTTGCCAGCCCACCTCTCGCCTGCCGTACCCAGCCACAAGGTGACATCTGGCGTCCAACCATTGGAGTACTTCATCGACGGTCGAGACTACTCCTGAGGATGAAACGGTTCAGGCTCGGCTGGAACTTATCTTCATCAAACAAATGTACGCTCGGCGGTTTGACGAGTTCGGCCTAAGGCTCAACTTCAATCCCTACCATGCGTACAGCATCGGCAGGAATTGAGGGGCTGTTGTAGCGGGCCGAACATGGTTTGTTCGCATGACGCGGACCATACCTGCCGTGGTCCGATCGCAGGCCTCGTGCGCGGCAAGCCGACAATGACTCGTCGTGTATATCCGGTTTGCCTCAGGCTCGGCAGCGGACAGACCCGCGCTCGGATTGTGCCGTCGACGGAGTCCGCGGCGGCGTTACCTCCTTCATTGAACGCATGGCTATGCTCGGCGGTTCCCGCGGTCGGCTACCTTCAGAGCACGGCATGCAGCCGACGGCGGCTGACTGTAAAGCCACGCGTGCAGAAGCGGTTGTAACAGAAGATGATCACGGGCGCACATGGGTGTGCCAGCTCAGCCCTGAAAACGGTTATCAGATCTATTTCTCGACGTCACTATGATGTCACTTGGCCCGTGGAAGGCACGCGATGGTACTTGGGGGGCAAGTCAGAAGGCACTATAAATACCTAGAGATGGTAACCCTAACAGGTAGACGCTACTCAATACTCACACTTACTCCCTCTCCAGAGCTTTCTGCTTCCTCTCTGCGCTATACTCATCCTCTCGCCGGAGGGCCTTGCCGGGACAACCCCCGGCCAGGTCTTAGTCGTGCGTTCCTTGTGCAGGCTAGGAGAAGAAAGCTAACCCACCATCGAACCACCTACGAAGGATCGAGGACCGGAGGATCACGGGCCACACAACTAGTAGTTTAAAAACCTACTAACCGTCAAGTGTTTCACTGTTTTTCTTTCGCATGACTAATAATCTAAACACCTACTAACCATCGTGTGTTTCGCCATCTTCTCTTCACAAAAATAGTAGTCTAAAAACCTACTAACCGTCATGTGTGGCCCGTGATCCTTTGGTCCTTGATCCTTCGTTGGTGGTTCAAAGATGGGTTAGCTTTCTTCTCCTAGCCTGCACAAGGAACGCACGACTAAGACCTGGCCGGGGGTTGTCCCGGCAAGGCCCTCCGGCGAGAGGATGAGTATAGCGCAGAGAGGAAGCAGAAAGCTTAGAGAGAGTAAGTGTGAGTATTCAGTAGCGTGTACCTGTTAGGGTTACCATCACTAGGTATTTATAGTGCCTTCTGGCTTGCTCTCCAAGTACGATCGCGTGCTTTCCACGGGCCAAGTGACATTATAGTGACGTGAAAGAGTAGATCTGATAACCATGTGTGCCTGTGATCATCTTCTGTTATAACCGCTTCTGCACGTGGCAGAACGCGTGGCTTTGCAACTATCCACCGTCGGCTGCACGCCGTACTCCGAAGATAGTTGTCTGATTGAAGCGTCACATGTAAGCCTTCCTGAGGTTCTGTGCGTTCCACGGGTTGGTGAGTACCTTGCCGTGCATGTCTTCGAGGGTGTAAGCCCCTTCACCGGCAACCTTCACAATACGAAATGGCCCTTCCCAATTAGGCATGAACTTTTTCTTTTTGCTTGCTTGGACGACCTTACGCCAAACCAAGTCGTCGGGCTTGAACTTCTTGATTCTGACACTTCTGTTGTAGCCCTTGGCGACAGTCTGTTGATACTCGGCGAGCTTTAGCCGAGCGTCATCTCGTTTTTCCTCAGCCAAAATCAGTTCTTGCTCGACGGCTTCGTCATTGGACTGTGGGTTGAAGTTTTCCGTTCGGAGGGTTGGGAACCTTGATTCTAGGGGGATTACAGCCTCCATGCCGAACGCCATTGAGAATGGCGTCTGGCCTGTTGAACGGCGGGGAGTGGAGCGGTAAGCCCATAAAACCCTGGGGAGTTCCTCTGCCCATTTTCCCCTCTTTGAATTCAATCTTCGTTTTATCCCTGCACAGACCGTCTTGTTTGAGGCTTCGGCCTGGCCATTTCCCTGAGGGTAGGCTGGTGTTAAGTTGAAGAATCTGATGCCGAATTCCTCACAGAGACTTGTGAGGCCGTCCCCGACAAATTGGGTGCCGTTGTCGGAGACGATGGCGTAGGGTACACCGAACCTTGTCACGATGTTCCTCCATACGAATCGTCGGACGTCTGCTTCTGTAATGGTGACGAGGGCCTCGGCCTCTACCCATTTGGAGAAGTAATACGTTGCTGTGATCAAGAATTTGAAGCCCCCAGGTGCTGTCGGGAGTTTCCCGACGATGTCGAGCCCCCATTGCGTGAATGGCCATGGACTTGTGATGGGAGAGAGATTCTGAGCCGGCTGCCTGGGTATTGGGGAAAATAGTTGGCATGGTCGGCACTTTCGTACGATTTCCTCGCAGTCTTTTTTCATGTTTTTCCAAAAGTATCCTTGACTCATCGCCCGTTGGCATAACGAACGTCCACCAGAGTGGCAGCCGCAGCTTCCGGAGTGCAGTTCTTCAAGGATCTCGGCAACTTGATTTGGGTGGACAACAAGAAGATAGGGCCCGAAAATGGATTTTCTATAAAGTTGGCCGCTCTCAGAGAGCCAGTAGTACGCGGCCTTGTTCCTGATTCGGAAGGCTTCCTTTTTGTCGTCTGGTAAGGTGTCATTTCTCAGAAAAGAGACGATTTCATCCATCCAGCTTGGACCGAGTTCTATGTTGAGCACCTCTGGAGTTGTGTCGAAACTGGGGTGGTCGATGTTGCCAAAGTTTATGGTTCGGAATTCTGATGCCTTTGAAGCCGAGGCTAGTCCAGCAAGAGCGTCGGCGTGAGCATTGTGCTCTCGGCTGATCTGCATGATGTTGAAGTTGTTGAAGTGAGTGATGAGTTCTGCCGCCGTTGCCTGATACTTCATCATCCTTGGGTCCCGTGCTTCATAGTCTCCCAGCACCTGATTGACTATAAGTTGAGAGTCGCAATACACGGTCAAGTCAGTAACTTTCATTGCGATTGCCGAGCGTAAGCCAGCAAGCAGTGCTTCATATTCGGCCTCATTATTTGTTGCATGAAAATTGATGGTGATAGCACTCTCGTGAAGTGTTCCGCATGGTGAGACCAAAACGACTCCGGCACCTGCTCCGTTGTTGTTGGAGGTGCCGTCAACTTGCAATCGCCATGTGTCTCCGTGAAAAAGGAGCCACTTGTCCTTTTTTGGTTCATCTTTGGCAGAATGTTGAGTAGTTGGAGGAGTGTTTAGGATCTCGGAGTCTTCAGGTGTTAGCTCAGCAATAAAGTCGGCGAGGACTTGCCCCTTTATTGCTGTCCTCGGTTCAAAGCGGATATCAAAGTTCGCAAGCTCGACCGCCCATTTCGAAACTCGGTTTGAGAGGTCGGCTTTTAGAAAAAGCGCTTTGAGAGGATGCTCGGTCAACACTGTTATTGTGTGTGCCTGAAAGTATGGCAGGAGTTTCCTCGCCGCAGATACCAGGGCGAGTGCCAGTTTTTCCAGTGGAAGGTACCGAGTCTGGGCGGGTGGGAGTGTCTTACTCGTGAAATATACTGGCATGTCGTCGGCCCCTTCTCGTCGAACAAGTGCTGAGCTGATGGCGTGGCTTGAGACTGCAAGGTCCTCCTTGATACTCCCCTCTTGCATCCTTGATAAGCACCCGACAATGTAATATAGGGTGCGCTAGTGTCTAGTCTTAGTTACTTTTGTCATTCAATTAGTCGTTTTTAATTGCTTTTGCTCGTAGAGTGTGCTAGTCTTGTTTTGTAGGTAAACCACCCAATAAAGAGATTTTAAGAGCCAAGACGACCCGACGCCAAAGCATGGCCCGTTGCAAAGCAGTCAAGGCAGAAGCGGCCCGATGGCCAAGGCAAGGCAAGGCAAGGTGGCCCGAGCAAGGCCAAAGTCAAGCCAAGCAGCAGAAGTCAACGCCAAGCAGCAGCAGTCAACGCCTGGAGATAAGGCCTCGGTACCGATGGCTAGGATCCTGGACATCGGTACCGAGCAGCTATCTGGAAAAAAACTCTTAACCCCTTCGCCATCGATGGCTGGAATTTGGGACATCGGTACCGAGCGCCTAAATACGTTTTAAGGCCATTGCCATCGGTACCGAGGCCTTAACGGGGTTTTTGAGAGCATCTTCATGGAATATTCCATCCGCGTGCCTAGAGACTATTTATAGGGTGATGTCATTTCTGTACAAACAGTTAGAGAATTAGATTTGCTTACATTTTTAGATCTAGAGCTAGATTCAAATTGTTCTTCGTGTTCTTATTTTTCCAGCTCTTTATTTCTGCATTTTCAACTTAAGTAAGTAAGTTTTTGCTACTCTCTCTTTAATTAAAGTTGTTTAATTTCTCCCGATCTATCTTTCTAGCTAGTTTATTTCTAGTGTTGTGTTTACACTTATGTCAAGTAGATTTTTGCTTGCTCTTATCTTTTTAGATATGTGTGAGTAGTTTCATAGGGTTGGGTCATGGGGTGACTAGCACCCCATGGCTTGAGTAAAAATTGCATTTTTCACCCAAAAAGTTTACAACTTTGTTTTTGGAAATTGATGTGGAGCTTGGATTTGTTTGTCAAATTACCGAGGTGATAACCTCCTTGATCATGTGTAGGTGAGAGCTTCGCCTACTCACCACACATGATGCTTGGAGCTCGGTCGCTCGAGGTGTTGCCAAATGAATTCTATAGCTAGCTTGATTTTCGAACTATTTTATCTTCCGGGTAAAACCGTGTATTGGGTGAGAAATGTAGTTTAGCTCGAGTCGTGGGCGCTAGAAATTCCTAGACCTAACCTTCTCTTTTATCTAGTTTATTCTCATTTTATTTTAGCCTTTTTATTTCCACCGCAAACGTAAAACTCAGTTGGCTGACTAAAAGCCGGAAACCTTACTCGCATCTACAATCCAGCAAAGCCGTATTAGTTATCTCTGTGGGTACGATCCCGGACTTCCGGATTTATTATGCTTCAATCAGACGTTGATGCCCTACGCTTGGGGTGACCTCTTGGAGATACATCGAGAAGAACGAAGCATTTTTGGCGCCGTTGCCGGGGATTTCTTATTATGGCTTTATGGAGGCTCGACAAACCATTGTGAGTATCCCGCTTCTTTCTTTTAGTTAGTAGTTTAATTGTTAATTGCTCGTATCTAATTCGGTGGATACCTCTAACCTGGTTTCATGCCAAACTTGAGGTGTAACGAAGCCGGAGTAGATATTGAGTTAGTTAGTTAGTTAGTTTCATTTAATCTGCATTGTTGAGCCGAGGCGGTGGCATAACCCCTCGCACTTTCTGTTTTGTCTTGTTGAGGTGGTGGCCTAGCCCCTCCGGTCTGTTAGTTTGCTGGTAGTTAGTTGGTAGTTTTGCTTGTTTATGCCTGTTGTGTATCGGAGCCCAAATTCCAATCGGCTTCACCGTTCTTCATCGCCTCCGAGAATCCGTAGCATTGTCAGGGCGTATCCTGCCCACTCTCCACCGCGCAAAGTAAATCGAAATTGCAATAAAAAAGGCCCAATGGCCGAAGAAATTCCAGTTCGCACTCTCCGTGATTTGCTGAATCCAGAAAGGGCTCCTTCTATATCGCCTATCGTTATACCTACTCCGACTGTTGGGACTACATTTGAATTCAAGTCTGAGTATCTTCGGGTTATTCCAGAGTTTCGGGGGCGGGAATTGGAGGATCCTTATTTGCATATCCGGGAGTTCGAAAATATTTTGTATTCCATTTGTCCTGCTCAGAATCAACTTGATCAAGCACGCTTGAAGCTGTTTCCCTTCACTCTCAAGGATAAAGCGAAGCAATGGTTCAATTCCTTGAAGCCTAGATCCTTGCGCAATTGGGGTGAAGTTCAGGATGCTTTCACTACAAAGTTCTTCCCAGCTAGCAGGGCCAAATTGCTTATTGATCAGATTCAAATGTTCAAACAAAGGGATGGAGAGACGTATCACAAGTATTGGGAGCGCTACAAAGATTTGCTTATGTCAGTTCCGCATCACAACCTCCCATTATATCTCAGAGTTAACTACTTTTACACGGGATGTTCTCAAGAGAGCAAACAACTCTTGGATACAATGGGTGGTGGAGATTTTATGGGAAAGACACCAGAAGATGGTTGGGACTTCTATGAGATACTAGCGGAGAAGACTCAGACTTGGCAGCTTGCTGATCCGGGGGATAGGGCGATGTTCAACCAAGGCCCTTCAGGTTCTGGGAAGTTTTCTATTTCGGAGCATACGGCTTTTGAAACACGTTTGGAGGAGATTTCTCGTAAACTTGATAAGTTGGAGATTAAGAGTGCTCAGTCCCAAGAAGTGAAGGCGGTACGCCAAGTGGAACGCCAAGTGGAGGAAGTGTGCGTTATTTGTGAGATGGTGGGCCATTCTACAGAATCTTGCCCCAATATCCCTGCCTTGAAGAATGTGATAAATGGGATTGTCCCAGAAGAGGTGCATGCTGTGCAAAGATTTGACCCTTATTCTCAATCCTACAACTCGGGGACTCGACAACATCCCTCTTTCCGTTGGAGTCAACCAAATGAGGGAAGTTCTTCTCAAATGCAACCTCCTGCTCAACAGTTGCCTTGGAAGCAACAAGCTCAGAATGCCTTCCGTTTTCCTCAAACTCAAGCTCCGCCGGGGTTTGCTCCTCCTGCTCCATTTCCTCAAGCAAGTCAATTCCAACAACAACCTTCTCAATTTCAACAACCTTCTCAGTTTCAACAACAACCCCCTAAGCGTTCTTGGGAAGAGCAATTTGGTGCCCTCTTGCAAGGCCAGAATACTTTCAATGAGCAACAGACCCAAATGATGAATGATATTCGGAATCAATTGGGCAAATTGACAACCACTGTGGGGATATTGCAGCAAGAAAGGGGGAAATTCCCAACTCAGCCTCAGCCCAACCCGCAATCAACATCCAGTCAGACTTCCCAGGGTGTGCACTTTGCTAGCTCCTCGGTGATTTTCCCCGAGCAAGCAAAGGCGATAATCTCCCTTCGAAGTGGTAAAGTGGTTGACAACCAAGTGAAGATGCCCTCGGATCCTATCTTGTTACCTCCTCCTGTTGATCAGTCAAGTCCAACAATCCTTGGGGAATCTCCCAAGGAAGCAAGTGAGGAAGCTCTAGAAGAAAGGGAGAAGGAAAAGGGTAAAGCGAAGGAAAGTGTACCGGATCCTAGAGTTGTTCCAACACCGGCACCTTATCCTCAACGCTTGAAGGCTTTGGCGAAACCGAATCTTAACGCGGAGTTGCACGAGTTGTTCAATCAAGTGAAGATCAATATTCCCCTATTGGATGCGGTCAAACAAATCCCCTCTTATGCTAAGTTTCTTAAAGATCTATGTACTCGAAAGCGGAAGTTGAACGTTCAAAAGAAGATTTTCTTGACCGAACAAGTGAGCTCCATTATTCAGACAAACATTGCACCAAAGTACAAAGATCCGGGGAGTCCCACCATTGCAATCACCATTGGAGATAAGCGTATCGAACAAGCCTTGCTCGATCTTGGAGCAAGTGTCAATCTACTTCCGTTCTCCGTCTATCAAGAACTTGGGTTGGGGGAGATGAAGCCTACTCGAGTCACCCTTCAGTTGGCCGACCGGAGTGTTCGTATTCCAAGGGGGGTAGTGGAAGATGTCTTGGTGCAAGTTGGTCAGTTTATCTATCCAGTGGACTTTGTGATTCTCGACACGACTCCGACCGACTCTTGTGCTACTTCTACTCCGGTAATCCTTGGGAGACCCTTCTTAGCCACGGCGGATGCAGTTATCAACTGTCGGAACGGATTGCTTAACATGACCTTCGGTAATATGAAGATGGAGGTTAATGTGTTCAATATTGGCAGTCAAATGGGGGATGATGAAAATGTGAATGAAGTAAGTTTTATCGACTCTTTGGTGGAGGAACATGTGGACGAGCTGCTTTTTAGTGATCCTTTGGAGGTTGCTCTCACAGCCGAAGAAGCTGAATTCCTCGAGTCCTCCGAAGTTAGTTGTTTGTATGCATTGTTAAATGAGGATGAAGCTTGTGCTGTGAATTCTTGGACCCCAAAGTTTGAAGAATTTGATGAACTACCACCAATCGAGAAGAAGGTTCTTCCCTCTCTTGTGGATCCCCCTCTATATGATGATCCGGGAGGGAAATGCCTTACTACCGCTAAAGTTGTCTCTTCCGATCTCCCGTACCTTGATCCTTCCCCAGAGGAATTACTCATTGCTCATGAGATGAACATCTTTGAAATGTCGGGCGTCTACTATGAAGATCCGTTGGCAAAACCTCTTACCGCCAAGGAAATGGATGCCGAAGTGGATTATTTGTATGCGTTGTTAGCTAAGCAAGATGCTTATGAACCAATCGTTGATGAGTTGGAGCCCATGGAAGCTACAATTATCCCTTCGAGTTCTCCTTGCCTTGATTCTCTCACCGCTAAAGAAATGGATGATGAGGTAGATTACTTACACCCTTTGTTAGAAAAACAAGATGCATGTGAGCCTATTCTTGAGAAGTTACCAATCATAGAAGTAATTGATTTTCTAGGTGTTGATGATTTTCTTGTGGTTTATCATCCTTATATTGTAGATTTTGTCAACAACTTGAAAATTGATTTTGTTTGGGCTATGCACTTGGTGGAACTCAAGTTTTTAAAACGAATTCAGCAATTGCTTTACTCAAAGTACTTTTTCTTGTGGCATGGTCGAGTTCAATTTTTGGTGAAGAGTGTAGCTTGGAGTACCCTGTTTCTTCTAATAGTTATTCATGGTGTGCTAAATGTTCGTAGCCTGTGTGCTCACGCACTTGGCTCTATCTTGTTGCTTGCCTGGTTACGATCTTAAGGGGACGCTGGACTTTATTGTTTGGCGGAGTCTAGCTGTGACTTTGACGCTCCGAGTTCTGATATTGAATTTGTATATACTGTACATATGTGTTTTCTTTCTTGCTTTTACATGTTTCTTTTGTTTTTGTTTAGTATGCATGTCTAGGTTTGTTTTGTGTTTCTTGTTTTGAATAAAGTCTTGGAGATGTTTCACATGAAAAGATTTCACCAACGTGTTAGTGTAAAAGGGCTTTCATTAGTTCTTCTTGGTAATAGTTTGTCGTTAATGATCCATACTCTCTGAATAGGCCCCTATCAGTGGCAACTTTGGTCTATGGGTGAGGTGTGATATTGCCTGGAGTGCACCTAGGTTGTATTGTATCTTGCTTTGTTTTGATCGTAGGGGACGCTGAACTTCATCGTTTGGCGAGGTCGAGCGATAAATTTTATTACGGGCGCTAGCATAACAAATTCTCAACGGTCTAGTATAGCCACCCATTGCTTACCCCACCGGTAAGGAATGGGAAGAAAAGTATGACTCGTTTGATCGCGTGATGATCGGGTGGTGCATTGCATTCTGTGTTGCATTTTTCAAATCATTTTGCATGATCTTTTGTGTTTTTCTTTGTTTTCTCTTTTTATTTTGGTTTGGTTTGAAGCCGGATAACACGGGCCGGTGGTACTAATGTCATTTGTTTTGTGGAAAGTCTTCCTCTTAAGTCTTCTGCAGGGTTTATTTGCTACCACACCAGCCTTGGTAGTTTGGGTCTAAAGCCGGGGTGAGTGAGGCATTCAGGAGCCCTAAGCATGGGTGCGGCTAAGCGCCGCGGTTATTAGTCCGATAAAGCTTTGGATATGGCCCAGTGTGACTAGCTTTGGTTTCGAGTGGGCAAAACCGAAAGAGTAAACCCTGGAAGCATCTATACGGACTGGAGCAAGCAATTGACATGAAATCCTCCTACTTGGTCGAGGTATTTAGGGGTTGACATTCCCCTTGGACGGTACATTCGCGCACTCTTTCCTTCCTTCGCTCTTGTTCCTAATGCTATGAGGGCATAGCATCGCTTTAAGTTGGGGGGAGGGGTTCGCCTTTATGCTTTTTGTTTGCTAGTTGCTAGAAATTTTGAAAATTCAAAAACAATAGAAATTGAAAAATCCAAAAAAAATGAGAAAATGGAAAATTTCAAAAATAAATAAAGGTTTTTACTTGCAAATTCTTCCTTTTATCATGTTTTTAGCTCTTGTTCGTAACTTGTTGCATGCTCAATAATTGAAAGGTGACAAGAGTTCGTAACAATCCTAAGAAATTCTTCTCAATTTGCATGCTTAGTTGAAAATTGAATGGTTTAGGTCTTGAGTAAAGTTTTTGAGCAAGCTTTGGCCATATCCCCACCTTTTCAATTCAATAAAATGCTCGTAGTTAGGTGAATAATCGCATGTCTATCTCTAATTGTGTTTAAATGTCGATTTTCAATCATTTTGGAATCCAAAGCGCACTTAGGGGAAGATACAAGGCATTCTTTGCATGATCATACCACATATGAGTCACCTTGTCCTATGTTGCATCCTGTTATTTCTTCTGTTCTTTGCTTTAACCTAGGCGACCGGTTGTTTGGAGGGTTATTGGGATATGTGGTCATTGTTCAAAGGTGTTTTGGGGGTGTTGTGATATGTGATTGAAGTGGTTGGAATGCAACAAGGTGAAAAATTGATACATGACTTCCTATCTTTCCTCCCTTACTACAAAAGTTAAAGACCCAATTTTCATTTTCCTCTCCAAAAAGCCCCAAAATTGGCTCCAATATCTCTCTCACTACAAATCTTACCTCAACTGACCCTATTTCAAAAGAAAAAAAGAAAAGAAAGAAAAAGATCAAAGAAATACCATGAAAAAGCAAAAGCAAATTCGAAAGAGGGTTGAATACTTTGATGAGAGAATTGGTTTGGCTTATGGGCTAGCATTCATTCGGGAGGAGAAAAAGTTCAATAAAAAGGGGGAGTTGGAGGCTCAATACCGTGGGAAGCCGGATGCGGATGTGGACTAGTTGTGAAGGAGTTGGTGGTAGTAGTTTTTCTTTACAGTATTAGTTAGTTGGTATTGGTTTAGCCGGTTTGGCTTTAACTTGGTTGTTTTATTTGTTGGCGGCGGTCATTTGGGTAGTTGACCTTGCTAGTATAGACCGTCGCCCATTTGTGCTAACCCTTTCTTGATAACCAAGGTCATTAGAAGCTTAAAAAAGTCCTTAGTTGATCTTTTGCGCGCTGGGATTCCTCAATGATTAACTATCTGATATTTGCATGATTAGTTGAATAGCTTGCTTTCCTTTCGTATCCAATAATCATCTGTTAGTTTGTTAATCCTGTTGAATAAGTGCTGTAGTTGTTTGAGGCATAGTATTTGTTTTTCACTATTGCCTGTTTGTTCAGCACTCTTTGGTGGATATGGTTTAGGTTGATCTCGCAAGGTTTCGTGTCCCGTATCCTCCCATTGTTCGAGGACACGAACCTTTTTAGCTTGCTCTTAACTTGCTTATGCTTGGCCTGTTTAGTTGAAACTGAAACTGTGAGTTGTATGAAATGAAATAAAAACGTTGGATTGTTTGAACTCTTGTTAGGTTTCAAAGTTGAGCATGTTCTAAGTTGTGATAGCGGAGGAATTGCAAGTTGTTAGTTTTCTGTTCTTCGTTTCTTATTTGCTAGGGACTAGCAAACCTCAAGTTGGGGGGTGTGATAAGCACCCGACAATGTAATATAGGGTGCGCTAGTGTCTAGTCTTAGTTACTTTTGTCATTCAATTAGTCGTTTTTAATTGCTTTTGCTCGTAGAGTGTGCTAGTCTTGTTTTGTAGGTAAACCACCCAATAAAGAGATTTTAAGAGCCAAGACGACCCGACGCCAAAGCATGGCCCGTTGCAAAGCAGTCAAGGCAGAAGCGGCCCGATGGCCAAGGCAAGGCAAGGCAAGGTGGCCCGAGCAAGGCCAAAGTCAAGCCAAGCAGCAGAAGTCAACGCCAAGCAGCAGCAGTCAACGCCTGGAGATAAGGCCTCGGTACCGATGGCTAGGATCCTGGACATCGGTACCGAGCAGCTATCTGGAAAAAAACTCTTAACCCCTTCGCCATCGATGGCTGGAATTTGGGACATCGGTACCGAGCGCCTAAATACGTTTTAAGGCCATTGCCATCGGTACCGAGGCCTTAACGGGGTTTTTGAGAGCATCTTCATGGAATATTCCATCCGCGTGCCTAGAGACTATTTATAGGGTGATGTCATTTCTGTACAAACAGTTAGAGAATTAGATTTGCTTACATTTTTAGATCTAGAGCTAGATTCAAATTGTTCTTCGTGTTCTTATTTTTCCAGCTCTTTAATTCTGCATTTTCAACTTAATTAAGTAAGTTTTTGCTACTCTCTCTTTAATTAAAGTTGCTTAATTTCTCCCGATCTATCTTTCTAGCTAGTTTATTTCTAGTGTTGTGTTTACACTTATGTCAAGTAGATTTTTGCTTGCTCTTATCTTTTTAGATATGTGTGAGTAGTTTCATAGGGTTGGGTCATGGGGTGACTAGCACCCCATGGCTTGAGTAAAAATTGCATTTTTCACCCAAAAAGTTTACAACTTTGTTTTTGGAAATTGATGTGGGGCTTGGATTTGTTTGTCAAATTACCGAGGTGATAACCTCCTTGATCATGTGTAGGTGAGAGCTTCGCCTACTCACCACACATGATGCTTGGAGCTCGGTCGCTCGAGGTGTTGCCAAATGAATTCTATAGCTAGCTTGATTTTCGAACTATTTTATCTTCCGGGTAAAACCGTGTATTGGGTGAGAAATGTAGTTTAGCTCGAGTCGTGGGCGCTAGAAATTCCTAGACCTAACCTTCTCTTTTATCTAGTTTATTCTCATTTTATTTTAGCCTTTTTATTTCCACCGCAAACGTAAAACTCAGTTGGCTGACTAAAAGCCGGAAACCTTACTCGCATCTACAATCCAGCAAAGCCGTATTAGTTATCTCTGTGGGTACGATCCCGGACTTCCGGATTTATTATGCTTCAATCAGACGTTGATGCCCTACGCTTGGGGTGACCTCTTGGAGATACATCGAGAAGAACGAAGCATTTACCATTAGTGGTGAAGAACCCAGGTAATCTTTGAGCTCGGCCAACGCTCTGTCGCAGTCCAGCGTCCACTCGAAACTTCGTCGGCTTTTCCCTTTGAGAGCGTGAAAGAAGGAGTGGCACTTGTTGGATGATTTGCTGATGAAGCGGTAGAGAGCCGCTGCCATCCCAGTTAGTTTCTGTACCTCTCTGATTGATCTTGGCGGCCGAAGGTCTGCCACTGCCTTAATTTGGCTGGGGTCGGCTTCAATGCCACGTCGTGTGACCAAATGGCCAAGGAATTTACCAGCACTTACGCCGAACGCGCACTTCTCCGGGTTTAAACGAAGTTTGTGGAATTTAAGGATCTCGAAGACCTCGGCCAGCTCCTTCAAATGGTTGTGCTCCTTTTGACTTTTGATGACGAGGTCGTCGATGTATGCTTCCAGGATGTTGCCTATTTGTGCATAGAGCATCTTGAAGATCGCTCTGTTGAATGTGGCTCCGGAGTTCTTTAGACCAAACGGCATCACCCTATAGCAAAAAATTCCATGCGGAGTTATGAATGTTGTCTTTTCCATGTCGGCAAGGTCCATAGCAATCTGGTGATAGCCACGGTAGGCGTCCAGAAAACTTAGCCGAGCATGGCCGGCTGTTGCATCTACGAGCTGGTCGATCTTCGGCAGTGGGAACCAGTCTTTGGGATAGGCGTTGTTAAGATTCGTGTAGTCGACGCAGACTCGCCACTTTCCGTTCTTCTTCTTGACGACCACCGTGTTGGAGAGCCAGGTTGGGTATTGGACTTCCTGAATGGCGTTGGTGTCGAGAAGTCGGTTGACTTCTTCGATGACGGCGTCGGCGTGTTCAGGTGCTGAGCGTCGAGCCCGTTGAACCACTGGTTTGGCGTCCTTTTTTATGTTGAGGGAGTGGCAAATAAAGTTGGGATCCACCCCTGGCATTTCCTCCGGGGTCCATGCAAAGACTTCAAGATTGTCTTTGAGGAACAGGAACATCTCCTCTCGCTCGGCGTCAGATAGTGAAGAGCCAAGCAAGAAGAAGCGTGATCCGTCCTCGTTGATGGGCATTTTCACCAGGTCCTCCTCCGCTTTGTCCTCGGCTCTTTGACCGACGTCTTCGATGACGGCCATGTCTGGGACTTCAACCCATTGCACTTGTTTTGCCTTTGAGGAGCTGTGTACGGCGGAGACGTAGCATTTTTTGGATGCAATTTGGTCCCCTCGTAAGTCTTCTTGTCTCCCCGTTGCGCCAATGAAGCGGACAAGTTGGTGGTACGTGGAGGCAATGGCCTGCATTCCATGAAGCCAATTTCGTCCCAGGATGGCGTTGTATGGGCTTGGCACGTTGACGACGATAAATTCAACAGAGAGTGTTTTTGTGCCGACGACGACAGGGAGGAAGATTCGGCCAACTGGCCAAACAGGTGCTCCGCTGAAGCCGATGAGGGGTACTTCGGTTGGTAGTAGTGCCGATTCTGGTAGTTCCAGCTTTTTGAATAGATCGTAGTACATAACTTCGGCCGAGCTTCCTTGATCAATGAGGACGCGTTTGACGTCGTGAACGCCGATCTGGATGGTTACGACGAGGGCGTCCGAATGCGGTGTTTGGACGTGTTCAAGGTCGCGTTCGGTGAAGCTGATCGTCCACTTTGGCACGTCTTGTGGTCGTTGACGCTTGGATCCGCAGCCGACGGAGAGTACTGCCTTTGAAGTTGAGGCGTGATCGATGTCGGCTTTGAGGGCAGTCTCGGACGCTTTGGTTACTGGACCGTGGATGACATGGATCAACGGGCGTTGTTCGTTGGGGTTGGGATTTGTCTGCCGGGCGGGCGTCTTTGATCGATCAATGTACTGATCGAGATGACCTTGAGCCGCAAGCTTCTCAAGGAGAGCCTTGTATGGTGCGCAGGCAGTCGTGTAATGGCCGAGCTCGTTGTGGTAAGTGCATTTTTTCCTGGGATTTTGATCCGGTTGGCCGGTGTCGGTTCCCATCTTGCCCGTCGGTCATTCAAACCATGGTTGTCTCATTATTTCCTTCAGAAAAGACCAAATTGGTTCCTTGAAGTGAGTGGTTTCGGCCACGTAGTCATGCTCCTTCGGCGGACTCTCCTTACTCTTTTTAATGTTGTGCACTTGCCTCTTCGGCTGCGTTGGTTGGGTTGCCACTTGTGCTGGCAGCTGGTGCACGGTTGAGGAGAATGGATTGTTAGAGCTTGGGATTCCCTGTGCCGCCCTGTCTGCATAAAGTCCTCGAGAGCACAAAATCTTTCCACGACGCGCATTAGTTCACCCATGCTGTGTGGTGGGCGGATGGCGAGTTCGTCTAAGATCTTGCTGCCAGTTTCCAGGCCGTTCTTGAAAGTGCGTGCAGCCCAATATTCATCGATTCCTGGGATCTCGTTGAATAGCTGCCAGTAGCGCTCGGCATATTGCCTGAGGGTTTCAGACGATAGTTTTCTCATCTGAGACAGTGATTCAGGCTCTTTAGCCGTTTTGTTGCTTGTGATGAAGCGTGTGTTGAAGGCGCATTCAAGGTCGGCCAGGGTCCTTACGGATCCAGCGGGCAATTTGTTGAACCACTGGAGTCCTAGGGAGCCGAGGCTGGATGGGAACGCCTTGCATTTTACCTCGTCTTTAAGCGTGCAGAGTTCAATGGTTTGTCTGAAGTGGATGAGGTGAGTGTAGGCCTCACACGTCGACGGATCGAACTTCGTGAATTTGGGAAGGTGGAAAGTGGGCTCTGGCGGCGTGTTGATTATGTGGGAGGTGAATGGGGAGACGCCGAGATCTTTTAGCTGCCTTTCAAATCCTGGGCGCGGCGGTTTACTGTGCGCGTCCGTTTTTGATCTCTTTGAATCCCTTTCCTTGTATTCTTTTGCCGACGCCTTCTCGGCTTCTCTTCGCCGAAGTTTATCTCGCAAGTCCTTCTCCGTTCGGCGTGGGCCGTCGACGGTTTTTTTTTGGGTAAATTAGCTTGAAATTAAAAAAGGTTAACCGAATTTACAGCCTACAAGGGGCATACCCCAGGAGGAAAAGAAAATGAAAAAAAACAAGAATGACAAAAGTGCGGTAACCATGCACAACCTGCATGGAGAGTTAGATAAAGTATATACACGGAGAAGCCATGTGAACGGTAAATGAAATAGAGCTACCACCTGGCACAACCCGCCAGGCTAGGAAATAAGGTAAGTAAAATAAATAGTCGAGGTCAGAGATGACCACATGATAACCAACACTGAGGAGAAGCCACCAAGTAAGACGGCTACCAAGCAAGCTGAATGGCTACTACAGAGGAACAAGGCATCAAGAGGCTCGTACCAGAGTTGACGGCATCCGACAAGGCCCCGCTGCAAGAGCCCTGCACACCACGCCCAATCCTTCCAGCCTAACCCTCCCTCATCCTAACCTAAGGCTCGCCAAAACTACCCACTGAACCAACTACCCAGCAACCACCACCACCAAAGCTGGGATAAGAAAACCAAGAACCTAGTACTTCCAAACCCAAGGCTAGTATAATAATCACTCAAAGAGATCAGCTACTACAGAGGGATACGGACCGAGAGAGGCACGACCTAGAGTACACCCCCCTGACCCTAAACCCCTAGGCTCGCTAACGACTAAAAGCGGAAAGTAAGAGGAACCCCAAAAGAGGCCACTCAAACCCCAAGCGGTCCAAGCTACCCCTCGCTTAACCAGAAACCATCCACAGATCTAATCAGAGCACCCGCAGCTGCTGCTACTGCAAGACTACCCCTTTCAACCAGAACAGAATCTAATCAAAGACAACTCAGGCAGCTACCCTGCTCAACCAGAACCATCCACAGATCTAATCAGAGCACCCGCAGCTGCTGCTACTGCAAGACTACCCCTTTCAACCAGAACAGAATCTAATCTAATCAAAGATAGCCACGACCACAAGAAACTACACAAACCGCAGGCTAAAAGAACAGGTACTAGGGATATGAGGCTCGACCAAGAGCCTAACCCCCGATTTCAGTCCAACAGATGACCGCCTATCGGGGATCGCCGAACAAACAGTAAACTGGCCCGTTCGTCCAGTAACAAATTGACATAAACAACTAAGTGCAAAGCGCATATTGAATAACAAAAAGCGCAATGGATACGAGATTTTCAGCCTATCCGGGGACCGGGATGACTGCTTGGTGCTTGTTGCTTGCTGCCCGGGCTGAAGGCAGGCTGTGCCCGACGGCTTGCCTGCCCGGGCTGGCCTGCCAACGGGCTGGCTGGCCCCTGTTGATGCCTGGCCCCAAACTGGCCCACGGCTGTCGAGGCCCACGGCTGCTGCTGATGACCCACGTCTGTACGGCCGCACGTGGTTGAGCAGCCCTCAACTCCGGCAAGTTCAGACCGGCAGCTGGTGGCTGTGATTCAGTCGGCCGCTCGAGATCCGGCTAGCTAACAGCACCCTGAGGTCGCCGTCGTCGTCGCCGGACTGAGCAGCAACCCAAGGGCGCCATCGCCGTCGCCGTCGCTGGTCTTCTATGTGAGATCGTTGACCTCCGACCTCTGACTTGGGATTGATAGCCCACCGAAGGCGGGGTTGGGCCGGGGATGATGGCCAACGACTATTGAGCCACGGGTTGAGCCACGAGCCGAAGCTATGTCCGGCGGCCACCGCTTGAAACCCACAACTGCGGGTTTGACTTGGTCGCCCACCGATGGACTCCCCAGCTTCACAACCCATGGAATCCTCTCGATTCAGAACCAGAAATCTGGTTCAGTTTATGCGTGAGATCCCCTTTTCTGGAAACCCACTTGCTAGGATTTTGGGATCCCAGTGGCTCCGGGACCCGCCTGTGAGGATTAGTTGAGTGGGCCAGAACTGTCCGGCCCAGTTGCCGCCGGGAGAAGATGGATGGCCGGACCCAAGGGTTGCCGGATGAGGAATGGGCGGTGGAGGAGAGCCTCTGTCGTGTGAGAGACTCCCTTGCCCTTGCTGACCTGTGCTGCGGCTGCCGGAGGGGGGGATGACCGGCTGCCGGCTGGATTTTGACCGGCCAAGGGAGCTTTCTCTCTCTAGGCTAGAGAGAGAAGCTCCCATGTCCTGGTTCCATCGTGATGGCTTCTAGAACGATGTGTCCCAGATACTGTGGGTTGTTTATAGAGGATGATTCCCCTGGCGTCGTCCGGTGCTGGGGTGAAGCCTAGGCGGTCTTTCACGGATCCGCGTTGGCCTCCTTCATTCTGACGCCCTTGCGGTGGTGGAGGTGGAGGTGGAGGCGGAGGCGGTGTTTGGCCTCCTCTACCCCTGTCTCCGCCTGATCTTGATGCGGCAGGGGTGGCGTCCTGCTGCATGCGTTGCTTCATTTGGGCCACCTCTGCCCTTAGCGCGGCCAGTTCATTGTCGCGTTCATCGTTGCGACGCTGCAACAGGCGGATGTACGCCGAAGTTACGTCGTCTGAGACGGGCGAGAGCCCGGACCCAGGGGCGAGGGAGAGGGACATGTGCCTTTCGAGGGTTGGCGTGGAATTGACGTTTCCACCTGCGTCTTTGGCCCCCGAAACGGTTGCGTCTGCTAGATCTCTGCCCATGGTAGGTGATTTGGTGGTTGTTTTACGAAGGAGTGAGGGGGGTATGGAGGATGAGAGAGCCGTTTAGATCAGAAGTGTTTCACGTCGGGTTCACCAATTGTGTGGCCCGTGATCCTTTGGTCCTTGATCCTTCGTTAGTGGTTCAATGATGGGTTAGCTTTCTTCTCCTAGCCTGCACAAGGAACGCACGACTAAGACCTGGCCGAGGGTTGTCCCGGCAAGGCCCTCCGGCGAGAGGTTGAGTATAGCGCAGAGAGGAAGCAGAAAGCTTAGAGAGAGTAAGTGTGAGTATTCAGTAGCGTGTACCTGTTAGGGTTACCATCACTAGGTATTTATAGTGCCTTCTGGCTTGCTCTCCAAGTACGATCGCGTGCTTTCCACGGGCCAAGTGACATCATAGTGACGTGAAAGAGTAGATCTGATAACCGTTTTCAGGGCTGAGCTGGCACACCCATGTGTGCCTGTGATCATCTTCTGTTATAACCGCTTCTGCACGTGGCAGAACGCGTGGCTTTGCAACTAGCCACCGTCGGCTGCACGCCGTACTCCGAAGATAGCCGAACGTGGGCAACGCCGAGCATGGCTACGCGTTTAATGAGGGAAGCAACGTTGCCGGGGGCTCTGCCGACGGCACAATCCGAGCGTGGGTTTGTCCTCTGCCGAGCCTGAGGCAAACCGAATACACATGATAAGTCATCGTCGGCACGCCGTGCACGAAGCCTCTGATTGGTTCATGGCAGGTCAGGCCCGCACCATGCGAACATCTGTGTTCGGCCCGCTACACGTCACATGTTTCACTGTTTTACTTTTGCATGACTAGTAGTCTAAACACCTACTAACCGTCATGTGTTTCACCATCTTGTCTTCACAAAAATAGTACTCTAAAAACCTACTAACCGTCACATGTTTCACTGTTTTTCTTTTGCATGACTAGTAGTCTAAACACCTACTAACCGTCACGTGTTTCACCATCTTGTCTTCACAGGAATAGTAGTCTAAAAACCTACTAACCGTCACGTGTTTAACTGTTTTTCTTTTGCATGACTAGTAGTCTAAACACCTACTTACCGTCATATTTTTCACCATCTTCTCTTCACTTGACTAGTAGTCTAAAAACCTACTAATCGTCACGTGTTTCACTGTTTTTCTTTTGCATGACTAATAGTCTAAACACCTGCCAACCGTCATGTGTTTCACCATCTTCTATTCACATGACTAGTAGTCTAAAGACCTACTAACCGTCACGTATTTCACTGTTTTTCTTTTGCATGACTAGTAGTGTAATCACCTTCTAACCGTCATGCGTTTCACCATCATCTCTTCACATGACTAGCAGTCTAAAAACCTACTAACCGTCACGTGTTTCACAGTTTTTTTCTTTTGCATGACTAGTAGTCTAAACACCTACTAACCGTCATGTGTTTCACCATCTTCTCTTCACATGACTAGTAGTCCAAAAACCAACTAACCGTCACGTGTTTCACAGTTTTTCTTTTGCATGACTAGTAGTCTAAACACCTACTAACCGTCATGTGTTTCACCATCTTCTTTTTTTTTTGGGTAATGCCCTAGGGCGGTTAGCTTGAAAATAAAAGAGGTTAACTGAATGTACAGCCTACAAGGGGCATACCCCAGGTAAGACAAAGAAAAAAATATAAAGAGCGCCAAGTGGCTACAAACCTAGTAACCGTCATCTTCTTTTCTCATGACTAGTAGTCTAAAAACCTAGTAACCGTCACGTGTTTCACGGTTTTTCTTTTGCATGACTAGTAGTCTAAACACCTACTAACCGTTATGTGTTTCACCATCTTGTCTTCACAGGAATAGTAGTCTAAAAACCTAGTAACCGTCACGTGTTTCACTGTTTTTCTTTTGCATGACTAGTAGTCTAAACACCTACTAACAGTCATGTGTTTCACCATCATCTCTTCACATGACTAGTAGTCTAAAAACCTACTAACCGTCACGTGTTTCACTGTTTTTCTTTTGCATGACTAGTAGTCTAAACACCTACTAACCGTCATGTGTTTCACCATCTTCTCTTCACATGACTAGTAGTCTAAAAACCTACTAACCGTCACGTGTTTTACTGTTTTTCTTTTGCATGACTAGTAGTCTAAACACCTACTAACCGTCATGTGTTTCACCATCTTCTCTTCACATGACTAGTAGTCCAAAACCTACTAACCGTCACGTGTTTCACTGTTTTTCTTTTGCATGACTAGTAGTCTAAACACCTACTAACCGTCATGTGTTTCACCATCATCTCTTCACATGACTAGTAGTCTAAAAACCTACTAACCGTCACGTGTTTCACTGTTTTACTTTTGCATGACTAGTAGTCTAAACACGTACTAACCGTCATGTGTTTCAACATCTTCTCTTCACATGACTAGTAGTCTAAACACCTACTAACTGTCACGTGTTTCACCATCTTTTCTTCACAGGACTAGTAGTCTAAACACCTACTAACCGTCACGTGTTTCACCATCTTCTCTTTACAAGACTAGTAGTCTACAAATCTACTAACCGTCACGTGTTACACTGTTTTTCTTTTGCATGACTAGTAATCTAAACACCTACTAACCGTCATGTGTTTCACCATCTTCTCTTGACATGACTAGTAGGCCAAAACCTACTAACCGTCACGTGTTTCAATGTTTTTCTTTTGCATGACTAGTAATCTAAACTCCTGCCAACCGTCATGTTTTTCACCATCTTTTATTCACATGACTAGTAGTCTAAAAACCAACTAACCGTCACGTGTTTCACTGTTTTTCTTTTGCATGACTAGTAGTCTAAACACCTACTAACCGTCATGTTTTTCACCATCTTCTCTTTTTTTTTTGGGTAACTTAGCTTGAAATTAAAAAAGGTTAAGCGAATGTACAGTCTACAAGGGGCATACCCCAGGAGGAAAAGAAAGGAAAAAAACAAGAATGTCAAAAGTGCGGTAAACCATGCACAACCCGCATGGAGAGTAAGATAAAGAAAATACATAACAAAATGCCATGTGTACTGAGATATATGAAATTGAACTACTATTTGGCACAACCCGCCAGGCTAGGAAATAAAGCAAATAAAGTAAATAAAATAGATAGTCATGGCCAACAATGACCACATGATAACCAACGCTGAGGAGAGTAGCTACAAAGCAGAACGGCTTCTAGGCAGTCTGAACGGCTACTACAGAGGAACAAGGCATCAAGATGTTCGAACCGGAGTTGACGGCATCCGACAAGGCCCCCTGCTAAGAACCCTGCTCACCACGCCCAATCCTTCCGTCCTAATAGTCCCTCATCCAAGCCTAAGTCTCGCCAAAACCGCCTACTGAAACCAACTACCCGGTATCCTCCTCCTTTTAGGCTGGGTTAAGAAAACCAAGAACCTAGTACTTCCATCAACCCCAAAGCTAGTATAATACCCACTCAACAAGCAAGTGTGGAATGCAATTCAGGCCAAGCTACTTGGAGATGTCGGCATCCGACAAGGCTACCCTGCTAAGTACCCTGCACACCACGCCCATTCCATCCAGACTACTACAACCTCGCCCAAATCCCCTAGGCTCGCTAACTACTAAAAGCGGAATAGAAAGAGGATCCACCAGAAGTGGCCACTCAAACCTCAAGTGGACCAAGCTGCTCCTTTCGATCAGCGCAAGCCACCAATCTAATCAGTAACAGACTGTGAAGCTACCCCTTTCGATCAGTGAACAACCACCAATCTAATCAAAGACAGCTCCGGCAGCTACCTCGCTCAACCAGAATCCATCCACCAATCTAATCAGTGGCACCCACAGCTGCTGCTACTGCGAACTACCCTTTTCAATCAGAACAGATTCTAATCTAATCAACGATAGCCACGACCACAAGAATACTACACACAACCTCAGGGCTAAAAAGCACAGGATCTAGGGATATAAGAGACTCGACCAAGAGCCCGACCCCCGATTTCAGTCCAACAGATGACCGCCTATTGGGGATCGCAATTACTAACAGAAAACTGGCCTATTAAGCATATTTTGTAACAGTTTGTATCAGTTTAGCAGCCAATTAGACTGCCCACTACACAAATCCCTACCAATTGATCATACCTCTACCATGCCAGCCCGAGCACAGACCTGAGAATGATGACTGCCCAAACTCAAAGCTACTGCCATCCTTGTGCAGCTCTGACTTGGGATTAATAGCCCCACCGGCATGCTCGGCGAGCCACCGCCAGCAGGTGCCGTGGGTCGGTGGTGGCCAATTCATCAGCCAACTGGAACCGGTGGCCGCAAAGACGAGATGAGTCGAACCCATACCGTCCGTCGCCCAATAATTCTAGAGAAACTCCTCGAGGGAAGTCCTCCCGTCGCCGTACCTTCGATCGGTACAGATTGAAGATGAACCAAACAAAAGATTGGTGATTTCCCAAAACCCAGTCAGAACCACACCACCGGACGCCGGAGAACAAGGACGCCTTCAGCCTGAGTTGCCGGAATCCGTATCCCGCAACCAGACACCGCCGCACCAGACCCGGTGTTAGGCCGAACAGGGTTCACTTGCTTCTGCTCTCGGAGGTGTAGCGGATGTATGTGGCCACCGAGATTGTGATAGATGAAGTTGAGAGCCCAACCCTCGTGATATAATCGGAGCCGGTGCCGATCTGGTACGAAGCTCTCCAAAAGGCGGGCTGAAGAGGGCAGAGGAAGCTGGAGATTTCCTTCAGTTCCACACTACGCATCCCGTGACCTGTATACCTCGTACCACAGCTGCACAAGATCTGCTGTTGCTAACTATCCACAACCACTTCCGGTTCTCCAGGATGGACTAAAAAAAACGGCAGAAGAAAGTTGAGGATTTAATCAGGGAAAACCCCTGTATTTGGTGAACCTCTTGGCTGTACAAATCAATCCATGGGTGGCTTGATTTCTCGGTGAATACTCAATGGAGTGAAGATGATTACCACCAGAAAATCTGTGGATTTAATACAAAAATCATAATTTTGGTAAAGGGGGAGTGCATTCTCTCTCTAGCCTAGAGAGAGAAGCTCTCAACCCCTTTCCACCATGACAACCACTCACCATCTTCTCTTCACAGGACTAGTAGTCTAAAATCCTACTAACCGTCCCGTGTTTCACTGTTTTTCTTTGCATGACTAGTAGTCTAAACACCTACTAACCGTCATGTGTTTCACCATCTTGTTTACACAGGAATAGTAGTCTAAAAACCTACTAACCGTCACGAGTTTTACTAGTTTTCTTTTGCATGACAGGTAGTCTAAACACCTACTAACCGTCATGTTTTTCACCATCTTCTCTTCACATGATTAGTAGTCTAAAACCTACTAACCGTCACGTGTTTCACTGTTTTTCCCTTGCAGGACTAGTAGTCTAAACACCTACTAACCGTCACGTGTTTCACCATCTTGTCTTCACAGGAATAGTAGTCTAAAAACCTACTAACCGTCACGTGTTTAACTGTTTTTCTTTTGCATGACTAGTAGTCTAAACACCTACTTACCGTCATGTTTTTCACCATCTTCTCTTCACTTGACTAGTAGTCTAAAAACCTACTAATCGTCACGTGTTTCACTGTTTTTCTTTTGCATGACTAGTAGTCTAAACACCTGCCAACCGTCATGTGTTTCACCATCTTCTCTTCACATGAATAGTAGTCTAAAAACCTGCTAACCGTCACGTGTTTCACTGTTTTCTTTTGCATGACTAGTAGTCCAAACACCTGCCAACCGTCATGTGTTTCACCATCTTCTCTTCACATGACTAGTAGTCTAAAAACCTACTAACCGTCACGTGTTTCACTGTTTTACTTCTGCATGGCTGGTAGTCTAAACACCTACTAACCGTCATGTTTTTCACCATCTTCTCTTCACATGACTAGTAGTCTAAACACCTACTAACCGTCTTGTTTTTCACCATCTTCTCTTCACATGACTAGTAGTTTAAAAACCTACTTACCGTCACGTGTTTCACTCTTTTTTTTTGGGTAAATCAGCTTGAAAATAAAAGGGGGGGGACCGAATATACAGCCTACAAGGGGCATACCCCAGGAGGAAAAGAAAAGAAAAGAAAAGAAAGAAAACAAGAGAGAGCCTACGCCAAACGGCTACATAGGACTAGAAGAAAATAGAACATCTGTTTCCTAGCCATCTAACAGAGGGATACAAGACCGATGGCAAAATGATTACATAGGTTTTAAACTTGGACTTGAATTTGAACTTGGAACTTGGGATACAGGACTTGTGCAAAACCTTAGAACTTCAGCAAACTTCAATTCTGCTGCACTTCAATCTTATGAGCAGAATTGCTCAACCAACTACAGGACAAGTACAGCAGTCCAACATCAGAACTGAATTGTTCCAAGAACATCCACACCTGAGCAGCCAAAACAGCTGCTGCCATTACAGAAAGAAGAGCAGCAGCAGAAACAGCTGATCCACATACTGAACTGAGTCTCAGAATCAGAACAGCAGCCATAGCAGGTTAGGCCTATACACAGCAGCCACAGAAGCAGCCAGCAACAAAACTGGGCAACAGCATCAGAAAACTGGATAGCTGCAGCTATCAGCAACTTGACTTGAATTGAAAAGGGCCGCTTCAGAACTGTACAGCTGAACTGGACTGGACAGCAACAAGCCTGGAAGATGACAGGTCCTGGACTGAATCCAGCATAATTACAGCTCAAAACAATAACCAAACGAGATACCTAGTGACTATGCAGAGGACGTCCCCCTCTGCGAAGGGAGATCCCAACGACAGCCCCTATTGGTTAGGCAAAATAAAGGAGAAGCTTCACCCATAATATGCACAAAGCAGATTTAAGCTAAGCAACCAATGCATAACATGAACTAAATTGATGTACGAACTAGAGTGATAAACCAGTTACAACTAGGACTAAAAATACTAGACTTGTAACCACTGATCTAGACAGCAGCAACCAAACAGCTGCAGCACTGACTTGTGATTCGTGACAGCATCACCACACCAGCAGGATGCAGAACTAGGCTTGAACAACTGTGCAGAACTGGACTTGAACAATCTGGTCCCTCAAAACTTGAAATTGAACAACTTGGAACTTGATCAACCTGACTGCAGAACTAGACAATACTCTGTATGTGTTCAACAACTGAACTACATATCAGAACAGAACAGCAGGTATGCCACAGTAAACAGATTAATTTGGAGCTGCAACTGATATGAATTCCTAGGGAAATGTGGACCTGACACACACCTCCTCTTCTGAACACTCATATGCTAGGATCCACCAACTCCCTCCCAGCCCTCACAAAACGCCCCACTGCATGTACCACCTCTCTCAAAGAAATGAAGAGGCACAAGCACACAACTCACAGGTAGCACACATCTCACACTATGAGGAAGATTCACACAATTTAATCTCACCAAAGAATAAGATATATACCTGCTAATTAGAAGTAATATAAACAGAAATGGAAAGCTATTCAAGCTCTTGATGATATTTCTTACATCCAGTCAGTCACATCCTGCCAAGAAAGATATTCTTTGGAAAACAAATGCAACTCCAAACAAGAAAACACATGCAGCACAATTCACAATACACATGCACAATCACCATGCAATATATGATTATTCCAAAGTGATACCCCATTCTCTGATAAATCTAGTATCATTAGAGCCTGGAGGTAATTTGGGCAGGGACAGAAGTCTACTCTTAACCATGTTATAAATTTTGTGAACTATTGCCTCCCAGGAGCTAGTAGTAGCTTGAAACTTCCTCATGTTCCTCTCAATCCAAAGATGATACACTGTAACAGTGAATATCAATCTGATAACAACACTCTTCAGAGATTTTCCTTTAAAAGTGGATAAGTGAGAGATCCAGGCTGCCCAAGACTGTGGGGGCCACCTCTCATCAATTCTTGCTAAAACAGCATTCCAAACTTTCGCGGAGAATACACAGTTAAAGAACAAATGGTCATGGCTTTCACTGCCAGTGCAGAAGGAGCACTGAGAAGAAGGTTTAATCCCAAAAAGAACAAGCCTATCCTCAGTGGAAAGTCTTCCTTGGATGGCAATCCAAGTAATGAAGCTACATTTTGGAATATGGCCAGGAAACCAAACTGTTTTGTGCCAAGTTACTTTGGGAAATGGCTCTCTCAATTCCTCCCATAAAGAGGCAATGCTAAATTGTCCATTTGGGTTAAGAGTCCATCTAATTTGGTCCCTACCATTCCTCACTGAGGGAAGTTGGGATCTGACTTCATTCTTTTTTTTGGGTAATTTAGCTTGAAATTAAAAGAGGTTAAGCGAATGTACAGCCTACAAGGGGCATACCCCAGGAGGAAAAGAAAGGAAAAAAAACAAGAATGACAAAAGTGCGGTAAACCATGCACAACCCGCATGGAATAAAGTAAATACGTAACCATGCACAACCCGCATGGAAAGTAATATAAAGTGAATACATAACAAGATGCCATGTGAACTGAGATATATGAAATTGAACTACTACCTGGCACAACCCGCCAGGCTAGGAATAAGGTAAATAAGGTAGATAGTCAAGGCCAACGATGACCACGTGATAACCAACGCTGAGGAGAGCAGCTACAAAGTAATACGGCTTCTAGGCAGTCTGAACGGCTACTACAGAGGAACAAGGCATCAAGAGGTTCGAACCAGAGATGACGGCATCCGACAAGGCCCCGCTGCAAGAGCCCTGCTCACCACGCCCAATCCTTCCGGCCTAGTACTCCCTCATCCAAGCCTAAGGCTCGCCAAAACCACCTACTGAGACCAACTACCCAATAACCACCTCCTCCAAAGCTGGGCTAAGAGAGCCAAGAACCTAGTACCTCCATCAAGCCCAAGGCTAGCATAATACCCACTCATCTGAAACCAACTACTACAGAGGGACACGGACCGAAAGAGGCTCGAACTGGAGATGACGGCATCTGACAAGGCCCCGCTGCAAGAGCCTTGCTCACCACGCCCATTCCATCCAGACTACTACACCCTCAACCTTATCCCCTAGGCTCGCTAACTTCAATAAGCGGCACGGGAAGAGGATCCACCAGAAGTGGCCACTCAAACCCCAAGTGGACCAACTGCTCCTTTCAATCAGTGCAAACCACCAATCTAATCAGAAACAGTCTGCAAAGCTACCTCTTTCGATCAGTGAACAACCACCAATCTAATCAACGACAGCTCCGGCAGCTACCTCGCTCAATCAAAAACCATCCACCAATCTAATCAGTGGCATCCACAGCTGCTGCTACTGCGAAAACCCCTTTCAATCAGAACAGAAACTAATCTAATCAACGATAGCCGCGTCCACAAGAATACTACACCCAACCTCAGAGCTAACAAGTAAAGGATCTAGGCATGTAAAGGCTCGACCAAGAGCCCGACCCCGATTTCAGTCCAACAGATGACCGCCTATCGGGATCGCAGAGACTAACAGTAAACTGGCCCGTAAGTCCAGCAACAAATTGACAATGAGTAAATAAGTGCAAAGCGCAAATTGAATAACAAAGGCGCAATGGATACGATGATTTCCGGCCTAGCCGGGCAACCGGGGCTGGGCTAGCTGGCTGTGCCCAGGCTGCTACTGACGGCCGGACTGACTCCGGCAGCCGGCGGCTGTTGACTCCGACTGGTTGTGATCCAAACGGAACTTGGTGATAGGATTGTTTCCGATGTGAGCTTAGGACCTCAGGATCGGAATACTGACCTGATGTTGGTAGATGATGGCCGATTCACCACGGAAAGTGAAGAACGGCTAGAGAGAAGGTAGGATATGGCTGTCCAGATCGGAATACCTCAGGATCGTATCTGTTTTGGGTTTCTGAGAAACCCAACCGATGTGAAGAACAGATCTTGAAATCCGAGATGAGACGAGATGAGCGGTGAGATTCCGGCTGGCCGTTTATAAGTCCGGCGAGCCACAGTCGTCTGCCATGACCACAACCGACCAGCTCTGGCTCTGCTCCGAAGCTGGTCCAGTGAGCAACCAGTCGAGATGCCTCTGTGTATAGATCCTCCGAGAAGAAACCTGTTGTTGAAATCAGTCCACAGGGTGGACTTGAACCAGATTCAGTACTGAATCGGTGGGTTTTGTTCAGAAAAAATTCGACCAAGCTTTGGCCGGACATGGAGGATAAAGGATTGAACAAGATAAGGTTGGATAAGAGAGTGGGAGGCGTTGGAGGAGAACTAGCCCTAAGGAGGGACGTTCCCTTGCCTCTGATCGGGACTCACTTGGGCCTGCCGGAAAATGGCCAGTGCAGGAGAGAGCTTTCTCTCTCTATCTGACTTCATTCAGCTCCCAAGTTTGTGTGACCGGGAATGCCCAAGCAGAGTTGAGAATTATTTGAGACACTTTGGCATTCAAGGGAAGGCCAGAATCATACACAATTCTGGAACCAAACCTGTTCAATAAAGGGCCTAAAGGATGCCACTGATCATGCCACAGGGATGTGGTGTCCCCATTGCCGATAATGTGAAGTATGAATGGTTGAACTAAGTTCCTCAGATTAAGCAACTTCCTCCAAACCCAGGAGGAATTACTTGGCATTTTAAGACTCCAAAAGTTCCTACCTTTTAACAAATAGGATTTAACCCATTGACACCACATTGATTGCTCGCCCCCTGAAATCAAGAACCAAATATGTTTAGCAACCGCAGCCTTATTCCAGATTGCCAACGATTTGAAATCAAGACCACCTTCATCCTTGGGAGCACAAAGGTGCTCCCAAGCAACCTTAGCCCCAGTCCTTTTAAGATCAGGGCCCGACCACAAGAAGGCCCTAAGGATGGACTCTACTTCCTTAACGACCTTTTTTGGTAAGATAAATAGGGAGGACCAAAAAGTTTGCATTGAGAACAAAATGTTTTTTATAAGTTGCATTCTCCCAGCAAAAGTAAGATCCCTATTAGTCCAACATTTAGTTTTGGCAGTAATACTATCTACCAATCTCTGACAATCAACGGCCTTGTCCGACATCTCAGTAGGGTAGCCTTGTCCGACATCTCCAGGTCGTGCCTCTCTCGGTCCGTGTCCCTCTGTAGTAGCTGATCTCTTTGAGTGATTATTATGCTAGCCTTGGGTTTGGAAGTACTAGGTTCTTGGTTTTCTTATCCCAGCTTTGGTGGTGGAGGTTTCTGGGTAGTTGGTTCAGTGGGTAGTTTTGGCGAGCCTTAGGTTAGGATGAGGGAGGGTTAGGCTGGAAGGATTGGGCGTGGTGTGCATGGCTCTTGCAGCGGGGCCTTGTCGGATGCCGTCAACTCTGGTACGAGCCTCTTGATGCCTTGTTCCTCTGTAGTAGCCGTTCAGCTTGCTTGGTAGCCGTCTTACTTGGTGGCTTCTCCTCAGTGTTGGTTATCATGTGGTCATCTCTGACCTCAACTATTTATTTTACTTACCTTATTTCCTAGCCTGGCGGGTTGTGCCAGGTGGTAGCTCTATTTCATTTAGCTTTATTTACTTTACTTACCGTTCACATGGCTTCTCCATGTATTTACTTTATCTAACTCTCCATGCGGGTTGTGCATGGTTACCGCACTTTTGTCATTCTTGTTTTTTCATTTTCTTTTCCTCCTGGGGTATGCCCCTTGTAGGCTGTACATTCGGTTAACCTTTTTTTAATTTCAAGCTAATTTACCCAAAAAAAAAAAAAAAAAAAAATCAACGGCCTTGAGTTTAGTAGATAGTAAGGGAACCCCCAGGTATCTCACAGGGAGGGAACCCTCCTGGAATCCAAGCTCTTGCAAGATTGTTTCCTTAACTCTCACACTAACACCTGAGAAGAATATGCTACTCTTACCAGGGCTAGGGGAGAGACCAGAAAGAGACTCGAACTCAGTCAATGCATTCCGGATGTGTTTGATCGATTGAAGTTCCCCTTTACAAAATATCATTAGATCATCGGCAAAGCAAAGGTTAATCAACTGATTATCTTTGCACCTCCAATGGAAGTGGAAGTCAGGGAGTTGAGATTTCTCCCTAAGCAAGGCCGTAAAAACTTCCATGACAACAACAAAGAGATAAGAGGATAGAGGATCCCCCTGCCTCAGACCTTTCCTACCTTTAATGTAACCTGTAACTTCTCCATTGATACAAAGAGAGTAGTTAGCAGTGGTTACACATGCTTGGAGCCACTTGATCATGATTGGATGAAAGTTCATTGCAAAAAGAACATCCCAAAGAAACTCCCACCTAACATGATCATAAGCTTTCATTATGTCCACTTTCATGGCACACCTAGGAGAAGGTGATGACTTGTGATAACCTCTCATGAGTTCTGAGTGAGGAAAATGTTATCTGCTATTCTCCGACCTTTCACAAAGCCTGATTGGACAGGATCGATGAGAAGAGGAAGAACAGATTGCAGTCTCTTAGCTAAAATCCTAGAGATGCATTTGTAGATGGTATTGCAACATGATATGGGCCTAAAGTCACCCACCTTGGAAGGGTTTTGTACCTTCGGTACAAGAGCTACAATGGTGGAGTTAGCTCTGGTGAGTAATTGACCAGACCTGAAGAAATTCTGGACAGCCGAGGTGACCTCATTCCCAATGACAGGCCAAGCTTTCCTAAAAAACCCTGCATTGTACCCATCAGGGCCCGGGGCTTTGGTGGGACTAAGAGACCAAAAGGTTTCTTTGATCTCCAAATCAGTAACAGGAGAGACCATCCGATGACTTTGTTCAACACTAAGCTTATTTCTAATTAATTGCTCAACTCTATTTGGACCCAGATGAGGTGAGGGGTGAGGAGTACCAAATAGAGTTGTGTAAAAGTTAACAAACTCTGCCTTGATGACCTGAAGATCATGAGTGATAGAGCTGTCTCTAAGCACTAAACTTGTTATTTTGCTTCGATTCCTCCTATTACTTACAGCTTTAAAGAAATAGGAAGTGCACTGATCACCAAGTTTCAACCATTGTATTCGCGACTTTTGCTTGGCTAGGCTTTCCTCAGCTCTAAGCAAATTGATATATTGCCTGTGTATCACCTTCTCAAGTGCTATGGCAGAACCATTGTTAGGATGAGACCCTAGGGTAGCTTGAATGTTTTCTAAGTCCTGTTTGATGGCACACACCCTATCAGAGATGCCACTGAATTCAGCTTTATTAAGCTGCTTTAGCTCATGTTGTAGGTGTTTAAGCTTTTCACACACACAGAACATAGGGTTACCAATTACAATTGACCTCCAAACCCTCTGAACAATTGTGAGAAACTGTGGGTGATCAGCAAGGAAGTCAAAAAACCTGAAAGGCTTAATTGATTTCCTTGGATTGGGCTGCACGCATACCACAGCTGGAGAATGATCTGAGATTCCAGGAACCAAAAAATGAGCGGAGGATTGGGTAAATGTTTTCATCCATGGCTCATTCACAACCACTCTATCAATTTTAGAGGTCACAAAATGAGGAGGGTCCTGTTTATTTGACCAAGTGAATAAGCACCCGGTGAATCTAAGATCATCAAGCTCAGAGGCAAACAAACAATGATTGATGTCATCCAAGTGTGGAGACCACTGAGTATTACCCCCGACCTTCTCCCTAGGATGTCTAATAGCATTAAAATCACCAAGGACCACCCAAGGTAAAGAGGTCCTGAACTGACTAAGACAATGCCAAAGAGACCTACGCTCCAAATTAGAATTTGCCCCATACACCATAGTGACCAAAAAGAGTGCACTCCCATCCTTGGGTTGGACCTCACAGTGAATGTATTGATCAGACTGACCTAGCACAGTAAGAGAGAATACTCCAGGATCCCAACCCACAAAAATCCTCCCAAAAGCCGCCTGGGAGTAATTATTCACAAAATTCCAATCAGGACAGATGTATTTAGTGATTCTGTTTGCCCAAACAGCCCTTATTTTATGCTCAAGAAAGCCGACTAGATTAAGTTTATTAGAGCTGACAAAGAGTTTAACTTCTTTCTGTTTAATGGGGTCATTCAGACCACGAATATTCCAAAAACCAAGATTGAAAGCTTGCAAAGACATACAAAACGAAATACAACCAGTAATTAATGCAGAGATTGAAAGAATTAGTACTGCAAATACTCAAAAGGATACCAAAAGGATATCAATTATTCTGAACTTGAGGGCGTGAATTAATGCCCTCCATTAACTCCTCCTTAGCTTGCTTCTTCATCCGCTTCTTAGCAGACTTGGAGAGGTATTTATTGAAGCCACTGCTGCCCTTGGAAACCAGATCAGCAGCTGCCTTGCTGACTCCAGAACCTAACCGATCAGGAGGTTCAGGAGCTAGAGAGGAATTGAGCTCAGATAGAGTAGTAACCAAAGAGGTTGCTGACTTGATATGTTGGCTCATTTCTCCCTTATCCTTATTGCTACTCACTACCCCTTCCAAGACTCCAAGTAGCTCATCTTCGGAATCGCTGAGCTCCTCCCCATTGGAGGGAGTATGTAAGGGTGAACTACTGGATTGTAAAGGCTGATCACAGTCAACTCTAAGATTCTCTTTCTCAACAAGAGACACAGTCCCATCTTGAACCGAAGGTTGTGGGAAAGGTGGAGTTGTGGATTGTTTGCTAGCGCATTTGATTGTGTGATGACCAAAGACATGGCATATGTCACACTTGGGAGGCAGTACCTGGTATTCAACCGAAACAACTACAGATTCTCCAGCGACAATGACTGTGATCTCATCCGGGAGAACCCTCTCAGCACTCACTTCAATACAGATTCTAGCTGCAGTAGATTTAGTTTGGAGGAGGCCAGGTTGCTTGGCAGTCCTAGCTGTGGCTTGATCAACATGAAGGGGCTTCCTAATAGTACTTGCTACTCGACTCAGGCACTCCTTATTCCAAAGTTCAAAAGGAAGATCGTGCAACTTAACCCAAGCCGGAATTGTGGAAGGTTGTTCCTGAGCAGGCTTCATCATCCTGTGCCAATCCTTAAGGACAAGATACTTTTGAAAGAAGAAATAGGGTCCTCCTTCTAGAACCTGCATTTTAGCTTGTTCATCTCTGAATTCAAATAAGTAAAACCCAGCAACATTAGTCTTGACAGCCACAAAAAGATCCTTCCATTTGTACCGAGCAGTAGAGACCAACAGAGGATAAGGCATATGACCATCAAGGAAATGGCCGATCAGATATCTGTTCCATTGCCCCACCTCAGTTAGTTCTATGTCTATTTCAACCGTAGCTTCTTTTCCACTCTGTAGATCAGGAAAATACTCTAATTTCATATCCAAAGAAGGACTTTAAGATTGAAGAAGTGATGCCCAATTCTTAGACTTAGATTTCGCCTGACCCGTACTATTTTTGGAATTGAATTTACCCTGGTTTTGAGGATAAGCCAGCCCAATAGCTGGCTTATGAGCAGGCAAGCTAGTTGAAGGATCCGTAACAGGTTCCATAGCTGTTTGGTGAGAAGCGGAACCAGCAGTAAAATACCTAGGCCTAGGGTTATACAACACCCTAGGGCTTGAAGGCCTAGGATTATACAACACCTTAGGTTTAGAATTAGGGACTTGTACCTGATTTTGATGGTCACCGAACTGTGAAGGAAGAGCTTGTTTTTCAGCTCGTCTCCATGACTGCTGGATGCTCTGAAGTTTGGCTGTAACTACATCTAGTACAAATGGGTCTTCCGAAGAGTTGAGTTCGTCCTCCAGATGACCCACGATCTCAAACATTCGAGCTTCGGAATCCGAATGCATAACCCCCTTTTGAGGCACCTGTTGGGGCTCGTGAACTGGTTCAGACTCATCTTCCCCTGTCAATTGACTGTGAACTCCGAACCCAGTTGAAGATGAGTGGTTTGCAGAGATGGCAAGAGCGTGACTCGCTCGCTCCTCGACATCTAATTTCAAGCTTTCTTCAAAGAGAGCTTTTTTTTTTTTTTTTTTTTTTTGGGTAAAATAGCTTGAAATAGAAAAAAGGGTAACCGAATATACAGCCTACAAGGGGCATACCCCAGGAGGAAAAGAAAAAAGAAAACAAAAGATAAAGAAGATTGATAACGCCAAGTGGCTACAAGGCAGTGATGTGAGGCTATGTTTCCGATCCATCTAGTAAGAGGGAAAGAAAACATAGGCAATTGATAGCAACAAAACTATGCTTAAGGTACCTACCACTAATAGTAAAGGAATTGATCCCCTTCAGAACATGAAGGGGATTAACCACTAATTCCACATTGCACATGTCCACAATACTATGAACCACTAATCGACCATTTACAGTCATTAAAACTTCAATACAATCACAGCAGCAACAGCTAATCAGACTGATGCAGCTTGGATGAGTAAGACCTTGTTTCTGAGCTTGATAACCCATCAGATCTGGACAGCCACGAGCTGAACCTTACTAAGCTGCAGCTGCATGTTCTGAACCTTACAAAGCTGCTGTTGCATGTTCTCTGGTGCATTCTGCATTATGTGAACTGCATTCTGCATTCTAATAAGCTTCCAAGTGTATAACCAAACATAACTGGGATGCAGATCAACCCAATACACTTGAACACAGGTGCAAAGTTCAAAACAGCAGCTGCCGTAGCAGTCACAACAGTCAGCATAGCAGTAACAGCTGCCAAGGGACATATTCAACGACTATACACAACTAAATCAGATCACCCTTAACTAAACAAAACTATACATCATGCAGAGGACGTCCCCCTCTGCCAAGGGAGATCCCAACGACATCCCCAGTTGGTTAGGCATTTACAACTATGCATCAACAACAGCATGAGTTGGACACAAAGATTGGTGTCCATGACAGCTAGTACATTGATGGCCACAAAAAGCTATACTTTGGTGTCCATGACAGCTAGTACATTGGTGACCATAAACCTATTTCAGAACAACTGAACCATAAATGCAGAGGAATTCCCCCTCTGCGAAGGGAGATCCCACGACAGCCCCTAATGGTTAGGCAATCAAAACAGGAAGCATTTGGACAGCAGAAACAATTACTGAACCAAAATCAGAAGCAGAAACTGAACAATTACTCCATCAGACAACAGTCATAAAACAACTAACAACTGAAACTGCAACTCAACTTACTGAAGGTGGAGCAGTGCACCACAGAACCAGTCAAGTGAAGGTGCAGCAGAAAATGCACCATCATGCCATGTCAGTCATTTGGACTATCAGTATCTGTACCCACATATGCTTGAATAAGGACTGAGTTCTCCAAAACAAGCTACCACAATGCTACAACACTATCAGAGCTCACCCTCACACACCTTCAGAACTCTCCTTCACACACCAAAGTATAAGATAACTACCTGTGTAAGTAGGAGTAATAGTAGACTCAGCTGAGACTGCTGAACCCTTGGGCTATGGCTACTGAACTCAGAGATCTTAGCACCTAGCTCCATCCCTCCCTACTGGCTCCATTCCTCCTTGCTGCCTTGGTAGATCTCAGCAGCAGCCTGGCTCCATCCCTCTTTGCTGCTACAGAGCAGTAAACATGATTATACTGATATGGGGAGACTATGAAAGCCCCCCCTTGATCTCTGACCTGCAAATGTTAGCATATGAGTAAGAGTGCCTTACAGACTCCCATTATACTTACTTCAGACATGAATGTTCCACATTGAAAGTAAATGAGATGGCCCCTTGAATGCATATTGAAGAATCTTCCAACTCTGCTATGATAGTAGTGATAGCAGTAGATACTACTCAACCTGCCCAGAAATCCACATACCAATCAAACATAACAATAGCATGCAATTGTAAAACCAGTCAATAGTAAATCAACATGCAACAATGTTCCATTCATTTACAACCCATTGTGCTTGTGATTGAGGCAATTTAGGAAGTGATAAAATCCTTGCTCTCACCATGGTGCAGATTTTGTGAACTACTATCTCCCAAGAACAACAGTGACTTTGGAACCTTCTCACATTTCTCTCAATCCAAATGTTGTACACAGCTACTGTGAAGCCTAGCTTAGTGATAAGACCCTTAAGACTTTTCCCTTTTACATTTGACAACAATGTCACCCAGTCAGCCCAAGATCTATCAGACCATGACACATGAAGTTTGGTATGAAGAGCATTCCACACTTGTTTTGTGAATGGGCAATTAAAGAAAAGATGATCATGGGTTTCCCTCCCTTGACATAGACTACATTGAGAATTAGGATGTAGTCCAAATAGGACAAGTCTATCTGCAGTGGATAGCCTTTTCTGTATAGCTAGCCATGAGATGAAACTGCACTTTGGAATGTGGCCAGAGAACCAAACAAGTTTGTGCCACAAGATCTTGGGAAAGTGTGTTCTTAACTTATCCCAGAGAGAGGCAACTGTGAACTGTCCGTTAGAGGTAAGAGTCCATCTCTTTTGATCTTCCCCATTCAATCTGGACTGGACTAGTGGGGGAAGAGTGTTTCTTACCTCATTAAGCTCAATTGTTTGGGTA
Organism: Rhododendron griersonianum; assembly: GCA_018127125.1. Lineage (NCBI taxonomy): Eukaryota > Viridiplantae > Streptophyta > Magnoliopsida > Ericales > Ericaceae > Rhododendron > Rhododendron griersonianum. Next base: position 201,558 of record JACTNZ010000016.1, on the reverse strand, counting down.
ATGGGGAACACCCAATTTGAATCATGAATGATGTGTGACACAAAAGCATCTCTTGGGATACCAGAGTCATATGCAATTCTAGGACCATATTTAGCTAGCAAAGGGCCCAGAGGGTGCCAATTGTCATACCATAAGAAGGTAGAGTTCCCATTTCCCAAGGTACTAAGGATATAAGGTTGTACAAGAGGTCTAAGATTCAACATTTTCCTCCAGACCCAAGTGCAATCACTTGGGATTTTTAAATTCCAAAAACTCCTCCCTTTGATTAAATATGATTTGACCCATTGGCACCACATAGACTGTTCGCCCCCAGAAATAATATACCAAACATGCTTTGCAATGGCGGCCTTGTTCCAAACTTGCATTGATTTGAAACCTAGGCCACCTTCCTCTCTTGGAGAGCATAAATGTTCCCAAGAGACCTTAGCTCCCGATTTCTTTAGATCTGGGCCAGACCAAAGAAATGCTCTAAGGATTGACTCAACTTCCTTGATTATCTTTTTAGGGATGATAAACAAGGAAGACCAATAGGTTTGTATGGAGAAAAGAACATTCTTAATTAACTGGACCCTACCTGCATAGGTTAGATCCCTATTGGTCCACGTCTTAGTTCTTGCAATTATACTATCCACTAGTCGCTTACAGTCAGAGGCTTTGAGTTTGGTTGAAATGAGAGGTACGCCCAGATACCTTACAGGAAGGGAGCCCTCCTTAAATCCTAAGACATTCAGAATGCTCATCCTAGTGGTACTACTAACCCCAGAAAAATATATACTACTTTTCTCTGGGCTAGGGGATAAGCCTGACAATGCTTGAAACTCGGCGAGGGCATCCTGGATATGTTTGATTGAAGACAGTTCACCTTTACAAAAAATCATAAGGTCATCAGCAAAGCAGAGATTGATGATCTTATTACGTCCACACTTCCAATGAAAATGGAAGTCAGGGATCTGTGATTTTTCTCTTAGAAGGCAAGTTAAAATTTCCATCACAATGACAAAGAGATATGAGGACAGAGGATCACCTTGCCTCAGACCTTTTTGTCCAATGATATAACCAGTGGCTTCCCCATTGATGCTAAGAGTATAGTTAGCAGTGGTAACACACGCTTGAAGCCATTTGATCATTGTTGGATGGAAATTCATAGCAGCTAGAATATCCCAAATAAAGTCCCATCTAACATTATCATATGCTTTTTTGATGTCTACTTTCATAGCACATCTTGGGGTAGATGAGGATTTATGATACCCTCTCATGAGCTCCTGCGTCAGGAAAATGTTATCAGCAATTCTCCTACCCTTCACAAAACCTGATTGAACGGAGTCAATTAGGATGGGGAGGGCACTTTGCAATCTGCTAGCAAGAATCTTTGCTATGCATTTGTAGATAGTGTTACAACATGATATGGGTCTAAAATCCCCAACCTTTGAAGGGTTAGGGACCTTTGGGACCAGAGCTACCATGGTAGAATTGGCTTTCCTTAGTAGCTTACCAGACCTAAAAAAGGTTTTGACCGCTACAGTTATCTCACGTCCAACCACAGGCCATGCTTTTTTGAAGAAGCCTGCATTGTAACCATCAGGCCCAGGAGCCTTACTGGGATTGAGAGACCAAAATGTGTCTTCAAAGAGAGCTTGCTGGAGCTTGCGTGAGGAGCTAGGGTTCTTAGTTGGACTGGAATGTGAAACCGGTGGGAGTAGATCCTCAGGACAGAGATCGAACACTGCTGAGGTCCTCTGCTTCCTCCGCATTTCGTTAGAGTCAATTGCTTTGCCACCGAGCCCATCCAACATGTTGAATGAACCGTCTGCTCCAAAATCGAGTGGGTTCTCAAGTTTCGTGGAGGTTGAGAAGATTTGAGGTTTAGCTGTGACATGAGACCGCTGATTATGACGATCTAGGGCTTGAAGGCCCAACCCATCTGCAAACGAGATCGTACCATCTGCCATGGCTGTTTGCTTCAATAGATCAGTGAGCTGAGGAAATCGCCCCAAATCGCCTACATGTCAGAAATCGCCTACATGTCAGAAATCGTGCCCTCTTTTAGTTCACTGTTTTTCTTTTGCATGACTAATAATCTAAACACCGACTAACCGTCGTGTGTTTCATCATCTTCTCTTCACAGAAATAGTAGTCTAAAAACCTACTAACCGTCATGTGTTTCACTGTTTTTATTTTGCTTGACTAGTAGTCTAAACACCTACTAACCGTCATGTGTTTCACCATCTGGTCTTCAGAGGAATAGTAGTCTAAAAACCTACTAACCGTCACGTGTTTCACTGTTTTTCTTTTGCATGACTATTAGTCTAAACACGTACTAACCGTCATGTGTTTCACCATCTTCTCTTCACATGACTAGTAGTATAAAGACCTACTAACCGTCACGTGTTTCACTGTTTTTCTTTTGCATGACTAGTAGTCTAAACACCTACTAACCGTCATGTTTTTCACAATCTTCTCTTCTTCTTTTTTTGGGTAATTTAGCTTGAAATTAAAAAAGGTTAATCGAATGTACAGCCTACAAGGGGGCATACCCCAGGAGGAAAAGAAAGGAAAAAAACAAGAATGATAAAAGTACGGTAACCATGCACAACCCGCATGGAGAGTAAAATAAAGTGACATAACCATGAAATGTACTGATATGAAATTGAACTATTCCTGGCACAACCCGCCAGGCTAGGAAATAAAGCAAATGAAGTAAATAGTCATGGTCAACGTGGACCACATGAAAACCAGCGCTGAGGATTGATCCTCCTCCTCCTAGGCTGGGCTAAGAAAACCAAGACCCGAGACATCCAACACCCCAAAGCAAGCATAATACCCGCTCAACAGAAGTCAACTACTACAGAGGAACTCGGGCAGAGAGAGGCTCGACCAGGGGATGACGGCATCCGACAAGGCTACCCTGCTAAGTACCCTGCACACCACGCCCATTCCACCCTGACTACTACATCCTCGCCAAAATCCCCTAGGCTCGCTAACGACTCAAAGCGGAACAGAAAGAGAGGCCACCAAAAGTAGCCACTCGAACCTCAAGTGGACCAATCTGCTCTTTTCGATCAGTGCAACCACCAAACCTAATAAGAAACAGACTGCAAAGCAACCCCTTTCGATCAGTGAGGAACCACCAATCTAGTCAATGACTGCTCCGGCAACTACCTTGCTCAATCAAACTCCATCCATAATCTAATCATCGGCTCCTACAGCTGCTGCTACTGCGGGCTACCCCTAACTAGGATAGAGTCTAATCTAATCAATAATAGCCACGACCACAAGAATACTACACTTGACCTCAGAGCAAAAAACGCTGGTTCTAGGGATATAAAAGGCTCGACAACGAGCCCGACCCCCGATTTCAGTCCAACAGATGACCGCCTATCGGGGATCGCCAAACTAACAGTAAACTGGCCCGAATGTCCAGCAACAGATAGACAATAAACAAATAAGTGCAAAGCACAAATTGAATAGGCGCAATGGATACGAGAGCATGCTGCCCGGGCTGCCGGTTTGTGAGGTGGGCGGTGGCCGCTGCTACTGTTAATGGCGGCAGCCACCGGAGCTGTTGACTGATGTATTTATGCCACCTGAGGCAGGCCGCCTCACGGCGGCTATTGGCCGACGGCTGTAACGCCTCGGCAGGTGGCTGTCTGCTCCGGTTGGATGTTTGAAGACCAGCGGCGGTCGGCGGAAGATGAGCTGCTGCCCGCTCCGGTTAGATGTTTGAAGACCAGCGGCGGCGGCGGATCTGTTGAAGACCAGCGGCGGCCAGTTGTTGAATGACTCGAGGGTTCCAACTGAGAGTCCGGATGGAGGCCACCTGAGGCAGGCCACCTCACGGCGGCTATTGAAGACCAGTAGCGGCCAGCGGAAGACCAGCGGCGGATCTGTTGAAGACCAGCGGCGGCCGACGGAAGACCAGCTGCCACCGATTGGGTGTGTGAAGACCAGAGGTGGCCGGTTTGAGGTGGGCTGTGGCCGCTGCTAAGGCGGCTGCCACCGGAGCTGTTGCCGGACCAGATCTGGTGGTGGGTGGCCGGACCCGTGGGTATCCGGTTGATAATGGTACGGGCGGTGGAGGAGAGCCCCTGTCGAGAGAGGGGCTCTCTTGCCCTTGATGTAGCAAACTGGCCGGAGGGAGCTGCTTCACCGGGGACGGCCGAAGATGGCCAGGCCGGAAGGCCGTAAGTGGCCAAGCTGTTTTGGCCGGAGGGAGCTTTCTCTCTCTAACCTAGAGAGAGAAGCTCTATTCCAATCTTCTCTTCACATGACTAGTAGTCTAAAACCTACTAAACGTCACGTGTTTCACTGTTTTTCTTCTGCATGACTGGTAGTCTAAACACCTACTAACCGTCACGTTTTTCACCATCTTCTCTTCACATGACTAGTAGTTTAAAAACCTACTTACCGTTACGTGTTTCACAGTTTTTCTTTTGCATGACTAGTAGTCTAAACACCTACTAACCGTCATGTTTTTCACCATCTTCTCTTCACATGACTAGTAGTCTAAAACCTACTTACCGTCACGTGTTTCACTGTTTTTCTTTTGCATGACTAGTAGTCTAAACACCTACTAACCGTCATGTGTTTCACCATCTTGTCTTCATAGGAATAGTAGTCTAAAAACCTACAAACCGTCACGTGTTTCACTGTTTTTCTTTAGCTTGACAAGTAGTCTAAACACCTATTAACCGTCATGTGTTTCACCATCTTCTCTTCACATGACTAGTAGTCTAAAAACCTACTAAACGTCACGTGTTTCACTGTTTTTCTTTTGCTTGACTAATAATCTAAACACCTACTAACCGTCGTGTGTTTCACGATCTTCTCTTAACATGAATAGTAGTCTAAAAACCTACTAACCGTCACGTGTTTCACTGTTTTTCTTTTGCATGACTAGTAGTCTAAACACCTACTAACCGTCATGTGTTTTACCATCATCTCTTCACATGACTAGTAGTCTAAAAACCTACTAACCGTCATGTGTTTCACCATCATCTCTTCACATGACTAGTAGTCTAAAAACCTACTAACCATCACGTCTTTCACTGTTTTTCTTATGCATGACTAGTAGTCTAAACACGTACTAACCGTCATGTGTTTCACCATCTTCTCTTCACATGACTAGTAGTCTAAACACCTACTAACCGTCACGTGTTTCACCATCTTTTCTTTACAGGACTAGTATTCTAAACACCTACTAACCGTCACGTGTTTCACCATCTTCTCTTTACAAGACTACTAGTCTACAAATCTACTAACCGTCACGTGTTACACTGTTTTTCTTTTGCATGACTAGTAGTCTAAACACCTACTAACCGTCATGTGTTTCACCATCTTCTCTTCACATGACTAGTTGGCCAAAACCTACTAACCGTCACGTGTTTCAATGTTTTTCTTTTGCATGACTAGTAGTCTAAACTCCTGCCAACCGTCATGTTTTTCACCATCTTTTTATTTTTTTTGGGTAACTTAGCTTGAAATTAAAAAAGGTTAAGCGAATGTACAGCCTACAAGGGGCATACCCCAGGAGGAAAAGAAAAAGAAAACAAATAAGAGTGACAAAAGTGCGGTAAACCATGCACAACCCGCATGGAGAGTAAGATAAAGTAAATACATAACAATATGCTATGTGTACGGAAATACGAGAAATAGGAAATTGAACTACTACCTGGCACAACCCGCCAGGCTAGGAAATAAAGTAAATAATGTAGATAGTCAAGGTCATCGATGACCGCCTGATAACCAGCGCTGAGGAGAGATCCTCCTCCTCCATGGCTGGGATTAGAAGACCAAGAACCTAGATGCCAATCACCCCGAAGCTAGCATAGCACCCACTCAACAGAAGTCAACTACTACAGAGGGACCCGGAAAAAGAGAGGCTCGTACTGGAGATGTCGGCATCCGACAAGGCTACCCTGCTAAGCACCCTGCACACCACGCCCATTCGAACCAGACTACTAGATCCTCGCTCAAATCCCCTAGGCTCGCTAACGACTACAAGCGGAACAGAAAGAGGGACCACCAAAAGTAGCCACTCAAACCTCAAGTGGACCAAGCTGCTCTTTTATTCACATGACTAGTAGTCGAAAGACCTACTAACCGTCACGGGTTTCACTGTTTTTCTTTTGCATGACTAGTAGTCTAAACACCTACTAACCGTCATGTTTTTCTCCATCTTCTCTCCACATGACTAGTAGTCTAAAAACCTACTAACCGTCACGTGTTTCACTATTTTTCTTCTGCATGACTGGTAGTCTAAACACCTACTAACCGTCATGTTTTTCACCATCTTCTCTTCACATGACTAGTAGTTTAAAAACCTACTTACCGTCACGTGTTTCACTATTTTTCTTTTGCATGACTAATAATCTAAACACCTACTAACCGTCGTGTGTTTCATCATCTTCTCTTCACAGAAATAGTAGTCTAAAAACCTACTAACCGTCACGTGTTTCACTATTTTTCTTTTGCATGACTAGTAGTCTAAACAACTACTAACCGTCATGTGTTTCACCATCTTGTCTTCATAGGAATAGTAGTCTAAAAACCTACTTACCGTCACGTGTTTCACTATTTTTTCTTTTGCATGACTAGTAGTCTAAACACCTACTAACCGTCATGTGTTTTACCATCATCTCTTCACATGACTAGTAGTCTAAAAACCTACTAACCGTCACGTGTTTCACTGTTTTTCTTTTGCATGACTAGTAGTCTAAACATCTACTAACCGTCATGTGTTTCACCATCTTCTCTTCACATGACTAGTAGTCTAAAAACCTACTAACCGTCACGTGTTTCACTGTTTTTCTTTTTTTGGGTAAATTAGCTTGAAATTAAAAAAGGTTAAGCGAATGTACAGCCTACAAGGGGCATACCCCAGGAGGAAAAGAAAGGAAAAAAAACAAGAATGATAAAAGTACTGTAACCATGCACAACCCGCATGGAGAGTTAAATTAATTGACATATGTGATACAAATGGATCTGAAAAGAACCATGAAATGTACTGAAGTGAAATTGAACTACTCCTGGCACAACCCGTCAGGCTATGAAATAAAGTAAATAAAGTAGATAGTCATGGTCAACGAGGACCACATGATAAACAGCGCTGAGGAGAGATCCTCCTCCTCCTAGGCTGGGCTAAGAAAACCAAGACCCGAGACTACCGTAACCCCAAAGCAAGCATAATATCCACTCAACAGAAGTCAACTACTAAAGTGGAACTCGGACTGAGAGAGGCTCGACCCGGGGATGACGGCATCCGACAAGGCTACCCTGCTAGGTACCCTGCACACCACGCCCATTCCACCCAGACTACTACATCCTCGCCCAAATCCCCTAGGCTCGCTAACGACTCAAAGCGGAACAGAAAGAGAGGCCACCAAAAGTAGCCACTCGAACCTCAAGTGGACCAAGCTGCTCTTTTCGATCAGTGCAAACCACCTAATCTAATCTGAAACAGACTGCAAAGCTACCCCTTTCAATCAGTGAGGATCCACCAATCTAGTTAATGACAGCTCCGGCAACTACCTTGCTCAATCAAACTCCATCCATAATCTAATCATCGGCACCCACAGCTGCTGCTACTGCGGACTACCCCTAACTAGGAAGAGTCTAATCTAATCAATAATAGCCACGACCACAAGAATACTACACTCGACCTCAGAGCAAAAAAAGCCGATTCTAGGGATATAAAAGGCTCGACAACGAGCCCGACCCCCGATTTCAGTCCAACAGATGATCGCCTATCGGGGATCGCAGAGTCAAACAGTAAGCTGGCCCAGAAGTCTAGCAACAAGACAAGATATAAATAATTGCATAGTGCCATGCAAACAATGATACAATGTTTACCTCACTGCCCGAACCACCTGTCCTAGCGTACCTGCCCGAGCGGGCTGCCGCTGTTTGCCCGGGCTAGCTGCTTGGGTGGCCTTCCCTGTGGCTGGCCGAAGGCGGAATGAGATTGCCCGGGCTTAAGCCGCTGCTAAGCCCCTGCCCGAGCAACCAGTCCCAGGCAGCCGTGGCTGCCTCCATCCGGCCATTCACGGAAGGCCTGCCCGGGCTGGCCTGCTTGGCTGTTGGTGCCCGTAGAAGGCCGGAGGTTGGCCTGGCCGGGCCAGTTCTTGCCCGAGTTGGCTGACACTTGCCCGGGCTGACTTACGGCGGCGGTTGACGGCGGCTGATGAATGTAGGCCACCTGAGGCAGACCGCCTCACGACGGCTATTGGCCGACGGCTGAAACGCCACGGCAAGTAGTTGTCTGCTCCGGTTGGATGTGTGAAGACCAGCGGCGGATCTGATGAAGACCGGCGGCGACCGGCGGAAGACCAGCTGCTGCCTGCTCCGGTTGGATGTTTGAAGACCAGCGGCGGCCGGCAGAAGACCAGTGGCGGATCTGTTGAAGACCAGCGGCGGCCGGTTGTTGAATGACCCGAGAATTCCAACTGATCTGTTGAAGACAAGTTGGAAGTCGATCCATGGCCGGAGTGATTGGCCTTAGGAGGCCGGGCCAGAGGTGGCCGGTTTGAGTTGGGCTGTGGCCGCTGCTGCTGTTAAAGGCGGCAGCCACCGGAGCTGTTGCTTGACTAGTAGTCTAAACACCTACTAATCGTCATGTGTTTCCCCATCTTCTCTTCACATGACTAGTAGTCTAAAAACCTACTAACCGTCACGTGTTTCACTGTTTTTCTTTTGCATGACTAGTAGTCTAAACACCTACTAACCGTCATGTGTTTCACCATCTTCTCTTCACATGACTAGTAGTCTAAAACCTACTTACCGTCACGTGTTTCACTGTTTTTCTTTTGCATGACTAGTAGTCTAAACACCTACTAACCGTCATGTGTTTCACCATCTTGTCTTCATAGGAATAGTAGTCTAAAAACCTACTTTTTTTTTGGGTAAATTAGCTTGAAATTAAAAAAGGTTAACCGAATGTACAGCCTACAAGGGGCATACCCCAGGAGGAAAAGAAAAGGAAAAAATAAGAATGACAAAAGTGCGGTAAACCATGCACAACCCGCATGGAGAGTTAGATAAAGTAAATACATGAAGATGCCATGTGTACGGTAAGTAAAGTACATAGAGCTAAATGAAATAGAGCTACCACCTGGCACAACCCGCCAGGCTAGGAAATAAGGTAAGTAAAGTAAATAATCGAGGTCAGAGATGACCACATGATAACCAACACTGAGGAGAAGCCACCGGGTAAGATGGCTACAAAGCAAGCTGAACGGCTACTACAGAGGAACAAGGCATCAAGAGGTTCGAACCAGAGTCGACGGCATCCGACAAGGCTACTGCTGCTGCTCAGTACCCTGCTCACCACGCTCAATCCTTTCGGCCTACTACTCCCTCATCCAAGCCTAAGGCTCGCCAAAACCTCCTGCTGAACCCAACTACCTAATAACCTCCTCCTCGAAGGCTGGGTTAAGAGAACCAAGAACCTAGTACTTCCATCAACCCCAAAGCTAGTATAATACCCACTCAACAGAAGCCAACTACTACAGAGGGACACGGACTGAGAGAGGCTCGAACTGGAGATGTCGGCATCCGACATCTCCAGTTACCGTCACGTGTTTCAATGTTTTTCTTTTGCATGACTAGTAGTCTAAACACCTACTAACCGTCATGTTTTTTACCATCTTCTCGTCACATGACTAGTAGTCTAAACACCTACTAACCGTCATGTTTTTCACCATCTTCTCTTCACATGACTAGTAGTCCAAAAATCTACTAACCGTCACGTGTTTCACTATTTTTCTTTTGCATGACTGGTAGTCTAAACACCTACTAACCGTCATGTGTTTCACCATCTTTTCTTCACATGACTAGTAGTCTAAAAACCTACTAACCGTCACGTGTTTCACTATTTTTCTTTTGCATGACTCGTAGTCTAAACACCTACTAACCGTCATGTGTTTCACCATCATACTTCACATGACTAGTAGTCTAAAAACCTACTAACCGTCACGTGTTTCAGTGTTTTTCTTTTCCATGACTAGTAGTCTAAACACCTACTAACCGTCATGTGTTTCACCATCTTCTCTTTTTTTTTTGGGTAAATCAGCTTGAAATAACAAGGGGACTAACCGAATATACAGCCTATAAGGGGCATACCCCAGGAGGAAACAAAAGAAAACAAAGAATGAGAAAATTGAAATCTAAGCCAAGTGGCTACAAGGATTGGATTGTTGTAATCTAGATGGAGACAAAACAAACTACAACATACATTTGTTTCCTACCCATCTACAAAAGGGAAACAGTTACAACACACATTTATACCATCTTGCACCAATAGTAGGAGCTGTCCTCACACTACCAACCACCCTAGCAACCAGCTAGTAGTGTACAAATCTGGTAGGAAAGCAACCATTACAATAGCAACAACAACCATTAGCTGCTACAACATAGTAGGTAACTGAACAGCAGCAGAGTCAACTGAACAATCTGACTGCATAACTGAACAGATTGATGAGACTGTGATAGTGCACAACCTTGTGAAACTGAAACTGAGATATCAAAACACTTGGAATCTCACCACAGTCAGCTGCTACTGCACACGACCAGCAGTCAGGACTGCAGCAACAACAACAGTTCTGCACACTTGGAATCTCACCACAATCAGCTTGGATGAGGTCTTCTGACATGGGGACACAACATGGACACAACATGCCCCTAGCTTCAGAACTGATAGATCCATTCCACTGCTATTATGTATCTATCAGTAGGGAGAATCAGCACAGGCATAAACTAATTCACACACAGTCAAAATGCAGAGGACGTCCCCCTCTGCGAAGGGAGATCCCAATGACAGCCCCTATTGGTTAGGCTTATATTAGAAATGCTAAGAAATGAAAAAAAAACCACTAAACAAACTTCATTAAGTTCAGAACATCAACAGGTATAACAGAGCTTGCCATCCAGGACTCCTTCCACTAAACCTCACATGTAAACTGAGCTTGCCACAAGTGAACCACAGCTGCACAGTCTAACAGCAGCAGCAGAACAGTAAGCACAGTCACTACAGTAAGCAGCAGCAGAACAGAACCTGCTATCAAAACTGAACCTGCTAACTGAAAACAGATCTTGACTTGAATTGAAAGGGGGACACAAAACAGTTAGCCACAGTAAATAGTGAAGTGGTTTATCAAAATGCAACAACTAGGCCATGTGCATATCAGTAGAAGCAACAACCAAGGCTGCTTTTAACTTTGCCTAATTGCTATACTAGCAGCCACCATCACATCAGAACAAAGCTTGCCACAACAGAATTTGAATCCTCACACATCACACAGCATGTTGCTGCTGAATTGGAACCTCACACTTGCCAAATGTTCACTCACAATACTAAGAGTAATGGATCCACTCTCCCCCTCCACTGCACCTCACAAGACTCCCCCACTAATTATTACCTCCTCTCTCAAAGAATGTTGGGTCTCTAGCACACAACTCACAAGGACAGCTCCCATTATAGTAAGGACTCTCACACATTACAGTCAACAAAGAATAAGTTAACTACCTGAATACTAGAAGTAGATAGGAGTTCCATACAGTGATCTGACCTAGCTGCTGTAAAGAGCCAGCAGCTGTTGCTGGCTCTAATTGAATTAATGGAGCTAGAGGAAGCTTCGAAAGCCCTCCCCTGTGAGCTATGACCTGCAAGTAAAAGGAAATGAGAAGTTGTGCCCTTCAATCTATTACATGTACCTAAATCAACCATGAATGTTCCACATAGAAAGTAAGGGAGAAGGCCCTCTGATGGAGAGGGACAATAACTTGCATCTTACTACATTTATGATTTTGTTAGCAACCACTCCAGGAGGGCAACTTAGATTCTGAAACTTCCTATGATTCCTCTCAAGCCACATTTGGTGCACATACACTGTGAATACTAGTTTAGCAATTGAGATTGCCAAAGATTTACCCTTTAAAGAGGATAATTTACTTACCCACTGAGCCCAAGTAGCCATACCAACCATATGAGGGGTCTTAGGAGACAGGATTGCCCTAATCCGAGTAGCCATAGGGCAATCAAAGAAGAGGTGTTCATGTGATTCGACACCCATACACAGGCTGCAAAGAGAGGATGATTTCATGCCAAACATGACTAATCTATCCTCAGTAGATAATTTATTAAGAATGGCCATCCAGGAGATCACACTACACCTAGGGATGTGTCCTGAAAACCACACCACATTGTGCCAAGTAACAGTAGGAAAGTGTGTTCTTAAATGTTCCCAAAGAGAGGAGATGGTAAACTTCCTGGAGGTATTGAGAGTCCAGAAACACCTATCCTCAATGTCAAGGTTAATGGGGACATCCTGAAGATTAGACCTTACATCATTAAGTTCAGGAGATTGAGTTATTGGGAAAGCCCACTGGTTATTCCTGATAATAGTCTGCACTGTGGCATCCTTGGGAAGACCAGCATCATACCTGAGTCTAGGACCAAACCTAGGTAGAAGTGGGCCCAGGGGATGCCAGTTGTCAAACCACAAGGAAGTTAATTGGCCATTACCAATTGTATACTTTATATGAGGCTGGATTAGAGGTCTAAGATTAAGAAGTTTCCGCCAGACCCAGGAGGGATCACTTGGGATTTTGACACTCCAAAAACTCCTACCCTTAAGTAAGTAAGACTTGACCCATTGGCACCACATGGATTGCTCCCCCCCCGAGACAAGGAACCATATATGTTTGGCTACAGCTGCCTTATTCCAAATCTCCAAGGATTTAAAACCCAAACCACCTTCTTTGATAGGGGAGCACAGGTGTTCCCATGAGACTTTGGCCCCGGTCCTCTTAAGGTCAGGACCAGACCAGAAAAAGGCCTTAAGGATTGATTCAATCTCTTTAATAATCTTCTTAGGAAGAATAAAAAGAGATGACCAATAGGTTTGCATTGAGAAAAGTATAGACTTTATTAATTGTATCCTTCCAGCATAAGACAAATACCTATGGGTCCATGATTTGGTTTTATTTACAATCCTATCCACTATGCTTTTACAGTCAGTGTGTTTGAGTTTTGTGGAAAGAAGAGGTACGCCCAAGTACCTCACAGGTAGAGTCCCTTCCCGAAACCCCAATAAGTTGAGTATGGAAGATTTGGTGGTCGGATTGACACCGGAAAAGAAGATGTCACTCTTAGTAGGACTTGGAGAGAGGCCAGACAAGGCCTCAAACTCAGTCAATGACTGTTTAATGTGGTTGATAGAGCTGACCTCACCTTTTGCAAAAGATCATCAGGTCATCTGCAAAACAGAGGTTTACAAGTTTGGTGGAACCACATTTCCAGTGGAATTTTTTTTTTTTTTGGGTAATTTAGCTTGAAATTAAAAAAGGTTAATCGAATGTACAGCCTACAAGGGGCATACCCCAGGAGGAAAAAGAAAAGAAAAAAACAAGAATGATAAAAGTACGGTAACCATGCACAACCCGCATGGAGAGTAAAATAAAATGACATATGTGATACAAATGGATCTGAAAAGAACCATGAAATGTACTGAAATGAAATTGAGCTATTCCTGGCACAACCCGCCAGGCTAGGAAATAAGATAATTGAAGTAGATAGTCATGGTCAACATGGACCACATGATAACCAGCGCTGAGGAGAGATCCTCCTCCTCCTAGGCTGGGCTAAGAAAACCAAGACCCGAGGCTTCCATCACCCCAAAGCAAGTATAATATCCGCTCAACAGAAGTCAACTACTACAGAGGAACTCGGACTGAGAGAGGCTCGACCAGGGGATGACGGATACATTTCCAGTGGAATTTAAAGTCTGGAAGGAGAGTCTTTTCCCTAAGAATGCAAGTCAAGACTTCCATTACAATCACAAATAGGTAGGAAGACAAGGGATCTCCTTGTCTTAAACCTTTCTGCCCAGGAATGTATCCTATTGCTTCTCCATTGAAGCACAAGGAGTAGTTTGCTGTGGACACACAGGCCTTCAGCCATTGAATCATTTTTGGATGGAAATTCATGGTAGCAAGAACATCCCAGAGGAACTCCCATCTGACATTGTCATAAGCCTTCATGATGTCTACCTTCATGGCACACCTAGGGGATGATGAGTGTTTATGGTATCCCCTCATTAATTCCTGAGTGAGGAATATGTTATCTGCGATTCTTCTACTTGTACAAAGCCAGACTGAGCAGGATCAATGAGATAAGGTAAAACAGATTTGATTTTATTGGCCAAAATTTTAGCAATACACTTATATATTACATTGCAACATGAGATTGGTCTGTAATCCCCCACCTTCGAGGGGTTGGGGATTTTAGGCACCAAAGCTACAGAGGTAGCATTAGCCTTTTTCAAAAGTTGGCCAGATCTAAAGAACATTTTAACGGCTGAGGTCACTTCATGGCCCACCACTGGCCATGCTTTTTGGAAAAAGGCTGCATTGTATCCATCAGGACCTGGTGCTTTTTGAGGATTAAGAGACCAGAAGGTATCCTTGATCTCTTTATCTGTCACCTCCATCACCATATCCAAGCTTTGAGAAGGTGAGAGCCTCCTAGCAATAAGTTGGTCAACTCTGGCGGATCCAGAATAAACGGTCAGGTGCTTGGAACCTAACAACTTAGTGTAGTAGTTGATGAAAGTACTTTTCACCAACCCAATGTCATGTGTGATAGAGCCATCCTCCAGAACCAAGCTAGAGATTCTGTTCCTATTCCTGGTATTATTGATAGTTTTGAAGAAAAAGGACGTACATTGATCCCCCAGCTTTAACCACTGAACTCTTGACTTTTGCTGAGCAAAACTTTCTTCTGCTCTAGCGTAAAGTAGGTACTTTTTACACAGATCACGTTCAGTGGCTTGCTTAGAGGGATCGTTGGGATGAGAACCAAGTTCTCTTTGGATGGTTTCCAATTGATGTTTAAGAGTGGCCACCCTGGCTGACAAATCACTAAACTCCTTATTGTTCAATTGTTTGAGGCCCTCCTGTAAATGCTTCAATTTCTCACAGACGCAGTACATTTTTTTTTGTGGATAAATCAGCTTGAAATTAAAAAGAGGCTAACCGAATATACAGCCTACAAGGGGCATACCCCAGGAGGAAAAGAAAAGATAAGAAAAAAGATTGAGAAAATTGAAATCTAAGCCAAATGGCTACATGGATTGGATATGTTGTAATCTAGATGGAGACAAAACAAACTACAACAATTGAGTTGTTTCCTACCCATCTACAAAAGGGGGGAAAACACCATTCTGACATATGGTAAAACACCATTCCAACAATAGTAGCTCCTAAAACTTCTGAAACTACTGAAGATCTAAAACACCATTGAGTAGCTGGCTCCTTTCAACTTGTAGGAAGAAGCATAACAGTCAAAACAGCAGCAGCAGCTGGACAACAGCAGCAGCAGATACATGGCTTAGTGATACATCCAAGGCTTATGTGTTAACTTCTCATAAGCTCAGAACATGCAGCAGCAACTTAGTGATAGCAGCAGCAGGTATGAGCAGCAATGCTGTTGCTAGCACTTGTCCTGAACAACATCAGAACTGCCACAGCAGCAAGGCAAACTTCCGAACTTCTGTCTGAACTCAGGTGCCAATTGTCACAGGTGCAAACTTCAGAACTGCAGCAGCAAACTGTGTCCCCACATAACATGGACACAACATGGACACAACAAAAGCATGCTGAACTTCTGAACTTCTGAAGCTTCCAATTCAGGAGCCAAGTGTCTCATCCCAGAACAATCAAATACTATACTAAACAGAGGACTTCCCCCTCTGTGAAGGGAGATCCCATCGACAACCCCTGATGGTTAGGCATAACAGAAAATGACATGCCAATAGGAAATGACTATACAGCTCCAACACATATGGCTGCAGCTGCTGATACAACACTTAACAGAAAACAGTTGGCTGCAGCTGCTGCTAGGCACAAACAGAACAGGCATAGAGTTCAGAACAGGTACAAACAGTATCAGTAACACAAAAGCAGCTGCTGTATATGAGTTCAGAACAAATAAAAGCAGCTACTGAACCATATAAAGAAATGGTTCAGAACTTGAACAACTTAGAACTTGATCAATTTAGAACTTGACCTGGACAGCAGCCATACATACAGCAGCTAACAGCCATACATACACCAGCTGTCTATAGCAGAGTAGACAGCAGTAAAAAGCAGTAACAGTAAACTCAGCCATCACCATAAGCTGGAAACAGCTATGGTAACAGTAAGAACTAGTGAGGACAGTAACAGTAACAGTAACAGATGCTTCATAAGGCTCACAACACCTCCTATTCTGTACACTCATATGCTTGGGATCCACCAACTCCTTCCCTCGACCTCACAAAATGCCACACTACATATTACCTCCTCTCTCAAGGAAATGTAGGGGCACAAACACTCATCTCACCAGGTAGCACACAACACACACTATATGAGGTAGAATCACACACACTACTCCTCACAAAGTATAAGTTATTTACCTGTTAAATAGAAGTAAAATAAACACAGATAACAATTAGCCACGAACTAATGGCAAATCCGCAGCTGCCATTCTGAACCACCTGCCAATTGAACAACAAAGCTACTACAGATAACAATTAGTCCAAGTCCAAAAGATATAGTAAAGAACAGTAACCGATATCAATTTAGCTTAAAAAGTGTTCCACACATGTACAATCCAATCTGCTTGAGCATGCAAACTAGAAAGTGATAAAATCCTATCTCGTATCATCATGCAAATTTTGTGAACAACTATCTCCCAATTACAGGATTGATTTTGGAACTTCCTCAGATTTCTCTCAATCCAAATGTGGTAAACAGTTGCAGTAAAGGCCAACCTAATGATCACACTCTTAAGGGACTTACCCTTAACACTTGATAACAAGATCACCCAATCTGCCCAAGATCTAGCAGGCCAAGAAACTTGAAGTTTGGTCTGAATGGAATTCCACACCTGGGTGGTGAATGGACAGTTAAATAGAAGATGGTCATGGCTTTCATTCCCCTGGCACAAGCCACACTGTGGGGAAATGTTAAGACCGAATGATAGAAGTCTATCCGCTGTGGATAGCCTGTTCTGAATGGCCAGCCAAGTAATAAGGCTGCATTTAGGAATGTGGGCAGAAAACCATACTACCTTATGCCACAAGACCCTAGGAAAGGGGGTTCTCATTTTGTCCCAAAGAGACGCAATTGTGAACTGCCCATTTGAGTTAAGGGTCCACCTTACCTGGTCAGCCCCATTCAACCTAGTTTGAACAAGAGGAGGTAGTGTGTTCCTCACCTCGTTTAGGTCAAAAGCCTGAGTAATAGGGAATACCCAATTTGAGTTATTGATAATGTGAGACACTAAGGCATCTTGTGGTATACCAGCGTCATACGCTATTCGTGTACCAAACCTATCTATTAAAGGACCGAGGGGGTGCCAGTTGTCATGCCACAAGAATGTGGAATTCCCATTCCCAAGTAAATGAAGAACAAAGGGTTTAACCAAGGGTCTGAGATTCAAAAGTTTCCTCCAAACCCAAGTACAATCCCCCGGTATCTTCAGTGTCCAAAAACTTCTACCACGTAACAAGTACGACTTGACCCACTGACACCACATGGATTGCTCACCCCCAGAGATTAGAAACCAAATGTGTTTCGCAATAGATGCCTTGTTCCAGATTTGCAGGGATTTGAAGCCAAGACCCCCCTCCTCTTTAGGGGAACACAGATGTTCCCACGAAACTTTGGCACCCGTTTTCTTTAGATCAGGACCCGACCATAGAAAGGCCCTAAGAATTGACTCCACCTCCTTAATTACCTTTTTGGGAATGATAAACAAAGAGGACCAATACGTTTGTATGGAAAAGAGAACATTTTTTTTTTGGGTAAATCAGCTTGAAATATAAAAGAGGCTAAGCGAATATACAGCCTACAAGGGGCATACCCCAGGAGGAAAGAAAAGAAAAAGAAAAGTAAAGAAAATTACCTAAGCCAAGTGGCTACATGAGATAACTACCATGCGGTGTTTCCAATCCATCTAGAAGAGGGAAGGAAAACAACGCCAATGCAAGGCATTACAAAACTTATAAAATGAGCTTGGAAGCATATCAAAACTCAGCAGACTGCATATGCATCGTCTAAAGCTGAACTTGAGCATCAGCAGTTGCTACACAAGGAGCACTTGCCAAATACAGAGTTGCAGCAAGCTCCAACAGATTTCAGCAGCTCTACACATAATGTGGATGGAGGATGAACATCATTTACAGATCAGTAAGAAGACCCAAGCAGATCAGACTGCACATAAGTGGTATCAACTAAGTTCAATACAGATCAGTAACTGCTGCAATATCTGGACTGAGCTTGAACTTGTAATTTGACTTGACTTGACTTGTGTTGAGAGAAACCATAACAGAAAATCATAATAGCAGCAGCTGCCATGGCAAAACAGGACCAGTAGGTATCAGGTTCAGAACATGCAGCTTAGTAAGGACATGCAGCTGCAGCTTAGTAAGGTGCAGCAGCAGCAGCAGCAGCCTGATCTTGAGATGGACAGGTTGATAATGTAGCATAAATCAGAACTCCATTAACAGTGCAGAACAGATCAGAAAAGGAGCATAACAGAACTCCACAACTGATCTTGAGATACCACAACTTATACAGAGGATACAGGACTGCACTCAATTCAGAATTCAGAATTCCACAGTTCAGCAGTCAAAACAGCTAATTGCTACTCATAACAGCTAAAACAATGCAGAGGACATCCCCCTCTGCGAAGGGAGATCCCAATGACAGCCCCAATTGGTTAGGCAAAACAAAAGGAAGCAGAAGCACTATGCCAAATCAAAACAGAACAGCAGCAGGCACTAACCACTATACGACTGAACCAAAACAGAACAGCAGCAGAACAGAACAGAACAACAGCAGCAGCCTCTAACTCAAAAGACCACTAGCTGGTCTGCACAATATAAGCATCCCCAACACAGGACATAAACCACTATACAACTGAACCAAAACACTTTGTACACGAAACAAAACAGTATCAGAAATGCAGAGGAAATGATAAACAGAGAGGACCAATACGTTTGAATGGAAAAGAGAACATTCTTAATTAATTGAACTCGACCTGCATAGGTGAGATCTCTATTGGTCCAAGTCTTAGTCCTAGCAGTCAAGGTCTCCACTAAACGACGGCAGTCAGAGGCTTTGAGTTTAGTAGAAAGGAGGGGAACCCCAAGATATTTGACAGGAAGAGTGCCTTCTTGGAATCTTAAGACATCCAGAATGGCCATTCTAGTGGTGTTGTTGACCCTAGAGAAATATATGCTACTTTTCTCCGGACTGGGGGAGAGACCAGACAGTTCCTGAAACTCAGTGAGTGCTTCTTGAATGTGGTTGATTGACAACAACTCACCCTTACAAAAAATCATGAGATCATCAGCAAAGCAAAGGTTGATGATCTTAGTATTTCCACATCTCCAGTGGAAGTGAAAGTCCGGTAACATGGATTTCTCTCTAAGTAAGCAGGTGAGTACCTCCATCACAATGACAAAGAGGTATGAGGATAACGGATCACCTTGCCTTAAACCTTTTTGCCCTATAAAGTAACCCGTATTTTCCCCATTCAAGTTGATTGTGTAATTAGCAGTGGTAACACAAGCTTGAAGCCATTTGATCATTGTTGGATGGAAATTCATAGAAGACAAGACATCCCATAGAAAATCCCATCTGACATTATCATAGGCTTTCCTTATATCTACTTTCAGTGCACATCTTGGCGTAGGTGAGGATTTATGGTACCCCCTCATAAGCTCTTGGGTGAGGAAGATATTGTCAGCAATCCTCCTTCCCTTAACAAACCCTGATTGAACAGGATCAATTAGGTCAGGAAGGACATTCTGCAGCCGTTTAGAAAGTATTCTAGCAATGCACTTGTATATAGTATTACAACATGAGATAGGCCTAAAGTCCCCAACCTTAGAAGGGTTAGGAACCTTAGGAACAAGTGCTATGACAGTAGAGTTGGCTTTCTTGAGCAGCTTACTAGACCTAAAAAAGGTCTTAACCGCTGCTGTGACCTCATGGCCGATGATAGGCCAAGCTTTCCTAAAAAATCCAGCATTGTAGCCATCCGGACCAGGGGCTTTGCTAGGATTTAGGGACCAAAATGTGTCCTTGATTTCTTGATCTGTGATCTCAGTAATCATAGCAACCTTTTGAACATCAGTAAGTTTTCTATTAATTAGTTGCTGAATTCTGTTATGCCCACGGTAAGCATCAGAGTGGGCAGTACCAAGTAGGTCCGTGTAGAAGTTAACAAAACTTGACTTAATGACCCCAATGTCATGGGTGAGAGACCCATCCTCTGAAACCAGACTGGTTATCCTACTTCTATTCCTTCTGTTGGTCACAGATTTGAAGAAATAAGAAGTACATTGGTCACCTAATCTCAACCATTGGACCCTAGACTTTTGCTTAGCCAGGCTTTCCTCTGCTCTAAGCAAAGTGAGAAGTTGTTTGTAAACCACTCTTTCCTGACTACTTAGAGAAGGATCAGGATTATGAGAACTCAAGGCATGCTGTATATTATCTAGGAGTTGTCTAGAGTCAACAACCCTAGCAGAAATATCACTAAAATCACGGGTATTAAGTACCTTAAACTCACCTTGCATCTTTAGCTTTTCACACACAGTGTACATTGGATTCCCAATGACTACTCTCCGCCAAACCTTTTGCACCACAACAGTAAACTGTGGGTGATCAGCTAGGAAATCAAAAAACTTAAAAGGTTTGTTAGAAGTCCTATGCTCAGGAAGGATGGATGTAATAGCTGGGGAATGATCAGATATCCCAGGGGCGGAGAAATGGGCAGAGGAACAATTGAAGACCCTCATCCAATGCTCATTAACTAACACTCGATCTAGTTTTGAGCTCACAAAATGATTGGGATCCTGTTTGTTGGCCCAAGTGAGGAAGCAGCCAGAGTATCTAAGATCATCAAGTTGTAATGCATATAAGCAGTTATTAAACTCATCCATGTAAGAGGGCCAAGAAACAGAGCCCCCTACTTTCTCTCTAGGGTATCTAATTACATTGAAGTCACCAAGCACTATCCAAGGGGATGTAGAACTCAGGTGATGAAAGCTAGACCAAAGGGTTTGCCTACTCAAATAGTTGTTCTCACCATACACAAAAGTTGCCAAAAAGGATGGGACACCACATTTAGGTTGTACTTCACAATGAATAAACTGATCAGACTGATCAATAACTTGAATATGGAGAACATTTGAGTCCCAACACACAAAAATCCTGCCTAAAGAAGCATGAGGATAGTTGTTAACAAAATTCCATTGAGGGCAAACATACTTCATCACCCTAGCAGCCTTATCTTCCTTTATTTTATGCTCCAATAAACCCAAGAGTGAGAGTTTGTTATTATTCACAAAACATTTAACCTCCTTCTGTTTAATTGGGTCATTAAGACCTCTAATGTTCCAAAAACCAATGTTAAGGGGTTGTTGAGCCATAAAATAAACTAAAGCAGAATGTAAACTGTAAATGGCAGAGTATGGAAAGAGTTAAGCATACTGCCCTGACAAAAAAGGGGATGGATGAGTTAATTCCTTCCTCTGGATTGAGAACTCAGAAGCTGCTCCTTTTCAAGCTTCTTCATCCTTCTTTGAGATGATCTGGATAGGACTTTCTGAAATTCCTCCTTTTGATCTTCGTTCGAGGCTTTATCCCCCATCTCAGAACCACGGGGATCTGGTGGTTTAGGAGAGAGGGTTTGATTTACCATTCCACCCTTCGGACCAGCGGACTGAGATGCATCTGAACTGTTCCCCAAGCTGTCCATATGAATTTGTGGTTGTGAAACCTCATGACTACTTCTGACCACTCCCTCCAGTACCTCTAACAACTCCTCTTCAGTTTCTGACTCAATCTCAACTGAGTTGACAGCAATCTGCTTCTGAGGCAAGGAAGTGTTAACGTTATGGAGGGTCTGATTGAGCAAGGTAGTTGCCGGAGTTGTCATTGACTAGATTGGTGGATTCTCACTGATTGAAAAGGGTAGCTTCGTAGTCTGTTTCTGATTAGTTTTAGTGGTTGCACTGATCGAAAAGAGCAGCTTGGTCCACTTGTGGTTTGAGTGGCTACCTTTGGTGGTCCCTCTTCCTGTTCCGCTTATAGTCGTTAGCGAGCCTAGGGGATTTGGGCGAGGATGTAGTAGTCTGGATGGAATGGGCGTGGTGTGCAGGGTACTTGGCAGGGTAGCCTTGTCGGATGCCGACATCTCCAGTTCGAGCCTCTCTCGGTCCGAGTCCCTCTGTAGTAGTTGACTTCTGTTGAGTGGGTATTATGCTAGCCTCAGGGTGGTGGGCAGATAGGTTCTTCGGTCTTCTTATCCCAGCCTAGGAGGAGGAGGATCTCTCCTCAGCGCCGGTTATCATGTGGTCACCGTTGACCTTGACTATCTACTTTATTTACTTTATTTCCTAGCCTGGCGGGTTGTGCCAGGTACTAGTTCAATTTCACATTTCACGTATTTCAGTACACATAGCATTTTGTTATGTATATTATTATCCTACTTTCCATGCGGGTTGTGCATGGTTTATCGCACTTTTGTCACTCTTATTTGTTTTCCTTTTCTTTTCCTCCTGGGGTATGCCCCTTGTAGGCTGTATATTCGCTTAACCTTTTTTAATTTCAAGCTAAGTTACCCAAAAAAAAAGTGTTAACGTTAGAGGAAACCAATTGCGGCTGAATAGGATCGCTTACAGCCTGCACGAGGACTGCCTGCTGTTTACCATTACCCTGTTGGGATTCAACTTGAATTGTAGATGTGGAAGGAGAAGAAGCTCGCTTAACACACCGGTCAGAGGAGTGTCCAAACACATGACAATGCAAACAGATGGGGGGGAGAACTTGGTACTCTATATGAACAGTAACTGACTCACCTTCCACCACCACTGTGACCTCCTCAGGAAGATCCTGTTCGGCATTAATCTCTATGCAAATCCTGGCCCAAGTGGACTTAGTATGGAGGAGACCAGGTTGTTTGGCCGTCTTCGCTGTAGCCTGGTCAACATGTAAAGGCCTTCCAATTGTACTTGCTACACGGCTCAAACACTCTTGATTCCAGAGTTCAAAGGGTAGATCATGAAATTTAACCCAAGCGGGTATCTTGGCGGGCTGCTCCTGAGCAGGCTTCATCATCCTATGCCAATCCTTGAGAACAAGATATTTCTGAGAGAAAAAGTAGGGCCCTCCCTCAAGCACTGTCATCTTGGCCTGTTCATCCTTAAATTCGAACAGATAAAACCCTACGACATTAGGTTTTACAGCCACAAATAGATCCTTCCATTGGTTCCGAGCAGTGGCCGCAAGTAACGGATAAGCCATACCTCCATCCAAGAAGTGACCCACCAGATAACGATTCCACTTCCCTACTTCAGTCAACTCTATATCAATTTCAACTATAGCCTCCTTACCTCTCTGAAGATCAGGAAAATATTCGAGCTTCATGTCCAAAGAGGGACCTTGAGACTGAAGTAACGAAGCCCAATTCCTAGGCTTAGATTTACCCTGACCAATATTCAATTTTGGATTGGTCTGGTGAGCTTTAGAAGGGACAGAGGGCTGTCGTAGAGAGGAATTGGTACCCACTCCGGATTTAGGATTGGGATTTTGTGTGTGAGTATGAACTTGGTTAGCTAACTGATGTTGCTGAGGAAACGGACGAAGTGATTGATGCTCTCGGTGTTGACGGTCGATTTGGGCTAAGATTTCAAGACTTTGTGGTGGACGCCTAGGTCTAGTATCCTCAATAGGATAACCCAGATTGGGGTCCCCCTCCACATAAGGTTGCCCCCTAGTATTGTATAAAATTTTAGGGTTAGGAACAGGAATTGGTACCTGTGGATGGTTGGCTCGCTCCTCCGCTTCCCGGATTAACGCCTGTTCGAAGACTTGCTGTAATTTACGTGATGGGCTAGTATGTTTGGACGAACTAGGGCTGAACTCTCCATACACTGCTGGAGATGAAGAAGGAGCAGCGGCTCGACTCAAAGAGCCACGCTTGGCTTCATCCTCCGCTTCCATGAACAGACCTTCTTCAATACTCTTCCTTGCTGTACCCGATTTAGGGTTACAATTTCCAACCCCAGGAGAAGAGATCCCCGGGAACGGATTCTTTGATTGAGAGTTACCTGAGAACATAGACCGCTGTTTTGTGAAATTAGGGTTTTCTGGATCGGCGCCCAGATTTTGTTGAGAAGATGTTGAATCCGAGATTAATGGGTTGCCCATTTCTCTGTGCTTCCTCCGGATTTCGTTTGAGTCCAGGGCTTTGAGGCCCAAACCCTCCACGAAGGAGACAGTACCGTCGCCCATAATAAACGATCACTGTGCGACGAGGAGAGCCTCAGTCTTGTCAGAAATCGCCATTGTCAGAAATCGTTTGCAATAGAAGTGTTGATCTACAACTTCCTATTTTTGGCCAGACGCAGTACATTGGATTACCTAAGATTACCTTTCTCCATACCTGCTGGACAGATTCCATGAATCTTGGATGTTCTGCCAGAAAATTAAAGAACCGAAAAGGCCTATTCCTAGTGGGGGTATTAGCTGTCAAATACACAACAGCAGGTGAATGATCGGATACGCCAGGGCTGAAAAAATGAGCATTGGACCAACATAAATCTGTGATCCAACTATCATTAACTAAGACTCTATCAATCTTAGTGCTAATGTGAGCAACACCCATTTGTTTATTAGACCAAGTGTATTGGCAACCAGAGTACCTAAGGTCAACTAGCTCTGTTGAATGGAGACAGGAATTGAATTCCTCCATCCAAGGCGACCAGGATCTATCCCCACCCACTTTTTCAGTAAGGGACTTTATGGCGTTGAAATCACCTAATACAACCCAAGGGGTAACTACACTTAGTTGTTGAAGGTCAGCCCAAAGCTGTTGCCTCTCAAGGTAACAAGTAGCCCCATAAACAAAAGTAGCCACAAAAGAGTAATGGCCATCACAAGTAATAACCTTACAATGGATAAATTGGTTGGACTGACTCAGCACCTGAACTTGGAAAACCAAAGGGTTCCAACAAATCAAAAGTCTCCCCATTATAGAACTGGAGTGATTGCTAACAAAGGTCCAATGAGGGAGCATGGTATTGACAATACTAGACACTTTGGGTTCTTTGACTTTATGTTCAATGAGTCCAACTAGAGATAATTTATTCTTAAAAACCCAATTTTTTGCCTCCCTTTGCTTGAGGGGATCATTAAGGCCCCTCAAATTCCAAAAACCAAAATTTCTAACTGAACAATCCATAAAGTAAACTAGGTACAACTGCACTATACAGATAAGAGATATAATTGAAATAGAAAAATATGGACAATATAGATAAAGAGAGCTACTTCCTTTTATGGAAATAGCCTTTTGCATGGCCCTTTTGCTTCTTTGTCTGCCCAGTGTTGGAGGAGCCCCCCAATGCAGCTTTCTTGGCTGCTGATCTGGGCATTGGGGTAGTCTGCTGTTCACTGCCAGGCTGCTGTTCAGCATTGTCCTGTACAGGCTGCTGCTGATTGGGAACAACCTTGACTGCTGATTGGGGTAGGCTGCTGTCCTGTACAGGCTGCTGCTGAAGCTGGCTCAATGTTTCATGTGTACTACTTACCACTCCTACGAGTACCTCCACTAACTCTTCCTCAGAATCAGTAGACACTTCTACTTGGGGACTAACAATGGTAGTCTTGGAGGAATTTAGAGCTCCAATAGTATCCGATTGAGAAGGGAGGTTTGGATGTTTCCCATTACCCACTAGAGTCCATTCTTGAGTGGGTTGACTGGATTGTGGGGGAGCATTCTTAGGGCATTGGGCAGTAGCATGTCCAAAGACTTTGCAGTGTTTGCATAAGAGAGGCAGCACCTGATATTCAATAGGCACCACCACTGAGTTTCCCCCCACTGTAATTCTGACATCTTCTGGAAGATCATGTTCAGCACTTATCTCGATACAGATTCTAGCACTTGTTGATTTAGTTTGAAGTAGACCTGGTTGCTTTGAGGTTTTAGCCGTTGCATGATCTACATGTAGTGGTTTACCTATTGTACTAGCTACCCTACTTAGACACTCTTGGTTCCATAACTCAAGAGGCAAATTATGCAATTTAACCCAGGCTGGTATGTGAGAGGGCTGCTCCTTAACCGGTTGCATCATGCGATGCCAGTCCTTTAGAACTAGGTATTTCTGCGAAAAGAAGTATGGACCACCATCCAATACTTGCTGTTTGGCTTGTTCATCTCGGAATTCGAACAGATAGCAGCCAGCCACATCTGGCTTTACAGCCACAAACAATTCTTTCCATTGGTAACGAGCAGTGGAAACAACCAATGGGTAGGCCATTTTCCCATCTAAGAAGTGGCCCACTAAGTACCTGTTCCATTTACCAACATCTGTTAGCTCTACATCTATTTCTACCTGGGCTTCTTTCCCTTGAAAGAGATCAGGATAGAAGTCAAGTTTCATGTCCATTGAAGGACTCTGTGACTGCAATAGAGAAGCCCAATTTTTCGGTTTGGCTTTAGAAGTGTTTGGATTCAGTCTGGATTTATCAGGAAATTGCCGAGGGAAATTCTGGGGTCGTCTAGGTTTACTGTCGGTTTCGCTGTAGCCCATGTTGGAATCCCCTTCTAGGTACTGAATACCTCTAGCATTGATCAAAGTTTTTGGATTTAGGTTAGAGGGAGGTACCTCGTGAGGCTGACCTTGGAATTGTACTGCGGCTCTCGCCTCTGCTTCTCGAACCAAGCCATCCTCGAATATCGCCTGCTGATGCTTCGATGGAGGATTAGAGGTTGTTCTTGATTTAGGGCTGCGAGCCCCAATCTCAGAGGAAGATGCGATGGAAGTGAGACGAGTTGCTCGCTCTTCCTCTTCCTTCTGAAGATCTTCTCTCCATGATTGCTGAATGCTCTGTAGTTTTGCTGTCACGACATCAAGAATGAAAGGATCCTCCGAATTGTTGAGCTCGTCCTCCAGGTGACCCACAATTTCGAGCATCCGAGCTTCGGATTCCATCTGCTTTCGTTCGTTCTGAAAGACCTGTTGGAGTTTACGAGCAGGGCTCGTCTTGGTGTGTTTTGGACTGTGAGTTCCAAATTTAATTTGGGGATCCGATGTTTCAGTCGATTTGGGTGAGAGTGGGGTTTGCTCGATGAGGACTGTGCCTTCACCGTGTTGTATTGAGCTCTTCTGTCTGCGGCGAAGCTCATTTGAATCCTGGGCCTTGCTGCCCAGCCCTTCAGAGATTGTGCCGTCTGAGATGGTGACCCTTGATGTTGAAGTCGAATGAGACTGCTGAGGTTTCGTATTTTCTGAAACTTGTTGTAGTCGCCGAAGTTCATGGGAATCTAGGGCTTTGGAGCTCAAGCCCTCAGCAAATGATATCGTACCGTCAGCCATGTTAACAACTTTTGGTTAACAATCGAGATAGTAGAGAACAAATCGCCCCAAATCGCCATCGCCATTGTCAACTTAGGGTTTAGTCAAGCTGGTAGCTCCCATCTTCTCTTCACATGACTAGTAGTCTAAAAACCTACTAACCGTCACGTGTTTCACTGTTTTTCTTTTGCTTGACTAGTAGTCTAAACACCTACTAACCGTCATGTGTTTCACCATCTTCTCTTCACATGACTAGTAGTCTAAAAACCTACTAACCGTCACGTGTTTCACTATTTTTCTTTTGCATGACTAGTAGTCTAAACACCTACTAACCGTCATGTTTTTCACCATCTTCTCTTCACATGACTAGTAGTCTAAACACCTACTAACCGTCTTGTTTTTCACCATCTTCTCTTCACATGACTAGTAGTTTAAAAACCTACTAACCGTCACGTGTTTCACTGTTTTTCTTTTGCATGACTAATAATCTAAACAACAACAAGGGCGATTTCTGACAACAACAAGGGCGATTTCTGGCAAGGGCGATTTTTGACAACAACAAGGGCGATTTCTGACAACAACAAGGCGATCTCAGGGATGGCGATTTCCAAAGCGATTCAGTGATTCATAGGTGGCAAACGGTTCCATGGCAGACGGTTCCATCTCCTTCGTGGAGGGTCTGGGCATCAAAGCCACGGATTCCAATGAAATTCGTCGGAAGCAAAGGGGATCTGTTGTCCCCGTTACAGTAGACTCCTTGGCTGCAAAATCCCTGGCGGCCATAGAAACTCTCCCCCAAACCTCTAACCTTTCAGATCCCCAAACCATTTCTAGGGTTCACAGTCCCAGGAACAACCACCTGAGTCCAGCGCATGAGCTTCATCAGTCGAAGGAAGGCTTGCGATTGGAATCCGAAGCTCGATTGCTAGAAATCGTGGGTCATTTGGAGGACGAGCTCAACATTTCGGATGATCCATTCGTTCTAGATGTGGTCACAGCCAAGCTACAAAGCATACAACAGACATGGAGAGAAGGTGCAAAGCAAGGTCCTCCATCTTCAACCGAGTTTGGGGAATTTAGCCCTAAATCGCAAAAAAACTCGAGCCCTTCAAGGAAGCTCCAGCAGGTCTTCGAACAAGCTTTAATCTGGGAAGCGGAGGAGCGAGCTACCCTTCTACAGAGCACTACTACCTCTCAGGTCAGTGGTCACCAATATCAGGTACAAGTTCCTCAATCTAATCCTAAGGTCATGTACAACACCAGGGGTAATCCGTTCGTGGAAGGAGACCCCAATATGGGTTATAGCTTAGAGGATACTAGGCCTAGGTACAACACTACTGGGTACACTACTGGTTCCACCTCTCACCAACCAGCTATGAAACCAAGTACGGATCCTCCAACTAGCTTTCCTGCTCATAAGCCAGTTAATGGTCTGTCTCACTCTCAAAACCATAGGAACCCTAAATCTAACCAACACCATCAACCCTCATTTCGAGGCCAGACCCATTCCACCCAACCTCACCAGTTCAACACCAAACAGAATGATGGCCAATCTAAACCCAAACCAAAGAACTGGGCCTCATTGCTCCAATCTCAGAGCCCTTCTTTGGACATGAAACTAGAATATTTCCCAGATTTTCAGAGAGGCAAGGAAGCTATAGTTGAAATTGACATCGAATTTACTGATATTGGCAAATGGAATAGATATTTGGTTGGTCATTTTCTGGATGGTAGGATGGCTTATCCTTTACTCGTATCCACTGCTCGGAATCAGTGGAAAGATGACTTTGTGGCAGTCAAACCTGATGTTGCAGGGTTCTACTTATTTGAATTTAGGGATGAACAGGCTAAGATGAAAGTCCTAGAAGGGGGTCCCTATTTCTTCTCTCAGAAGTATTTAGTTCTAAAGGATTGGCACAGGATGATGAAGCCTGCCCAAGAACAGCCTACTAGAATACCTGCTTGGGTCAAATTTCATGATCTACCCTTTGAACTTTGGAATCAAGAGTGCTTAAGCAGAGTAGCTAGCACAATTGGGAGGCCCTTACATGTGGATCAGGCCACTGCTAAGACTGCCAAACAACCAGGCCTCTCACAAACTAAGACCACAAAAGCTAGAATTTGTATAGAGATCAGTGCTGAACAAGACCTTCCCGATGAGGTCACAGTCAGAGTGGGAGAGGAAGTTGTTATTGTTCCTGTTGAATATCAAGTTCTTCCTCCCATGTGTAAACAGTGTCGAGTGTTTGGACATTCAACAGAGCAATGTACTAACAGAACACTCCATCCTACTTCACCCTCCAAATCTGTAGTTCAAACTCAAATAGGGAGGGATAAACATGTAGATATGGAGCATGCTTTAAGGGATCCTGTACAGCAGCTTAAGAGTTCCTCTAAATCTAGTCCTTTCGTGAGGGAAGTGATCCAAGCATGTAACTCAGTGGACACTTTGGAGGAGTCAGAATCTAAGGAGGATTTAATGGAAGTTCTTGAAGGAGTGGTAAGAAGTTCTCATGAGACTGACTCACAGTCACACTCCAAGTTGGAAACCACAAGCAGTGGTAACGAGCCTTCCTCCTCAACTGTGCTTAAAGCTGGAGCAGAAACTGATCTGAATCACACACTTTCTCCTAAGCCACCTGATCCCCAAGAGGATATACCAACAGAGGAAGAACTCAAAGGGAAGTTTCATAAAGTTCTCTCTAAATCAGCCCAAAGGAGGCAAAAACAGCTAGCAAGGGAGCAGTCACGAAGTTCCCTATGTAGAAGAAGGAATTAACTCATCCGTATCCTTTTTGTCATGGCAGTATCCTTAATACTTCCAAATCTTGCCATGTTTGTATCTAGATCTGTTTAAATAGCTGTTTTTATGTCTCTGCATCCTTTAAAAATTGGTTTTTGGAACATCCGGGGCCTTAATGACCCAATCAAACAAAAGGAAGTTAAAAGTTTTGTGAATAAGAACAATCTCTCTTTTGTGGGTTTAATAGAGCATAAAATAAAGGAAGTTTGGGCTAGTAGGATCCTTAAATATATCTGCCCTGATTGGAATTTTATGAACAACTATCCTCAGGCTCCCATTGGTAGAATTTTTGTGGGTTGGGACCCCAGTATTATCATTGTACAAGTTTTGGATCAATCTGATCAGTTTATTCATTGTGAAGTTCAAGCTAAGTGTGGAGGGCCCCCTTTTTTGGCTACTTTTGTGTAAGTTCAAGCTAAATTACCCAAAAAAACTATTTGAATAGACAGGCCTTGTGGTCTAGTCTACATCATTTGAACTCTCCCTTCCCTTGGATAGTTTTGGGGGATTTTAATGCCATCAGGTCTCCAAATGAGAAGGTAGGGGGCTCTTCCCTCTGGCCTCCTCATATGAATGAGTTTAACCAATGCCTATATAGCATAGAGCTTGATGACCTCAGGTATTCGGGCAGCTTTCTCACTTGGGCTAATAAGCAAGACCCCTCCCATTTTGTCAGTTCAAAGTTGGATAGAGTCCTGGTTAATGAACACTGGATGAAAACATTTAACTGTTCTTCTGCTCATTTCCCCACTGCCGGGATATCTGATCATTCTCCAGGCATAGTGACCATCACCCCTGGTCCTAAGAAATCTATTAAACCATTTAAGTTTTTTGATTTCCTGGCTGAACACCCTCAGTTCTTAACTACAGTTCAAGGAATTTGGAGGAGAGTGATAATTGGAAACCCCATGTACTGTGTCTGTGAAAAACTTAGGTTATTGCAATCTGAGTTTAAACAAATAAATAATAGGGAGTTTAGTGATGTCTCTAGAAGGGTTGCCGAATCCAGGCAAACCCTTGAGTCTTTGCAGAAAGGTATGAGTACTCAGGTAGTCCTTCCATCATAAACCAGGAGAGTGTGGCCTACAGGCAACTCTTAACTTTGCTTAGAGCTGAGGAAAGCCTTGCTAAGCAAAAGTCCAGAATCCAGTGGTTAAAGCTTGGGGATCAATGCACTTCCTATTTCTTTAAATCCGTAAGTAACACTAGGAATAAAAGTAAACTAACCAGTCTGGTCTTGGATGATGGGTCCCTCACTCATGACATTAAGGTTATCAAGGCCAGTTTTGTTAATTTCTATACTGAATTGCTAGGTACAGCCCATCCTTCTCCTTACCGGGGGCATGCTAGAGTCCAGCAGGTAATCAGGAATAGGTTAACAGACAGTCAAAGGTCTGCTATGATTTCTGAAGTAACTGATCAAGAGATCAAGAACACCTTTTGGGCTCTTAATCCTTCCAAAGCCCCTGGGCCTGATGGCTACAATGCTGGGTTTTTTAAGAAGGCTTGGCCAATCATTGGTCGCGAAGTCACTTCAGCTGTTAAGACCTTCTTTAGGTCTGGTAAATTGCTTAGGAAGGTCAACTCAACCATTGTGGCCCTGGTCCCCAAAGTCCCAAATCAATCTAAAGTTGGGGACTTTAGACCAATTTCTTGTTGTAATACTATCTACAAGTGCATCTCTAGGATTCTGGCTGGTAGGTTGCAAATTGTCCTCCCAATGTTAATTGACCCTGTTCAATCAGGTTTTATCAAAGGAAGGAAGATTGCAGATAATATTTTCCTCACTCAGGAGCTCATGAGAGGTTATCACAAATCATCCCCTTCTCCCAGGTGTGCTATGAAAGTAGACATCATGAAGGCGTACGATAATTTTAGATGGGATTTCCTGTGGGATGTTCTGTCCTCCATGAACTTCCATCCTAAAATGATCACATGGCTTCAAGCTTGTGTTACTACTGCTAATTATTCACTTAACATCAATGGTGAGGTCACTGGGTACATTGTAGGGCAAAAAGGACTTAGGCAAGGTGATCCACTATCCTCCTATCTTTTTGTGATTGTGATGGAAGTTCTCACGTGCCTTCTTAGGGAGAAATCCCTCCTCCCTAACTTCCACTTCCATTGGCGGTGTGGTAGGATTCAACTTATAAACCTATGCTTTGCTGATGATCTAATGATTTTCTGCAAGGGAGAAATGACCTCGGTCAATCATATTCAGGATGCACTTTCTGAGTTTCAACTCCTGTCTGGCCTTTCCCCTAGCCCTGGGAAGAGTAGTATATTCTTCTCGGGTGTTAATACAGTCACTAGGCTGGCTATTTTGGATGTCTTGAAGTTCAAAGAGGGCAGTCTGCCTGTCAGGTATCTTGGAGTCCCTCTTCTTTCTACTAAGCTCAGAGCCTCTGATTGTCGGTGTCTAGTAGACAGCATAATTGCCAAAACTAAGTCCTGGACCAATAGAGATCTTACCTATGCTGGACGGGTCCAGCTGGTTCAACATGTCCTCTTTTCTATCCAAAACTATTGGACATCATTGTTTATCATACCTAAAAAGGTCATTAAAGAAGTTGAGTCAATACTCAGGGCCTTTCTTTGGACTGGCCCTGATCTTAAAAAATCGGGGGCCAAGGTCTCTTGGGAGCACTTGTGTTCCCCTAAACAAGAGGGGGGATTGGGTTTCAAGTCCATGCAGATTTGGAATCAGGCAGCTATTGCCAAGCACATATGGTTCATTATCTCAGGGGGAGAACAATCAATGTGGTGTCAGTGGGTCAAATCTTACTTAATAAAGAGCAACAATTTCTGGAACTTGAAGATTCCAGGTGATTGCACATGGGTTTGGAGAAAACTTTTGAATCTTAGACATAAAGTTCAGCCTTATGTGCTTAGTGTAGTAGGTAATGGTCATACTACCTCCCTGTGGTATGACAATTGGCATCCTTTAGGCCCTTTGTCTGCCAAGTTTGGCCATAGGGTTGTTTATGACTCTGGAATACCAAGAGAGGCAACTGTGTCCCACATTATCCACAATTCAAGTTGGGCATTTCCAATTACTCAAACATTGGAGCTCAATGAGATTAGAATTGCCTTGCCAAGCTTAATGCCATCCAGAAGGAATGAGAATGACCAATTTAAATGGTCCCTCAATTCTAATGGCCAATTCACAGTCACCTCTCTTTGGGACAAATTAAGAACTCCCTTCCCCAAGGTGTTATGGCACAAATTGGTGTGGTTTTTTTTTTTTTTTTGGGTAAATTAGCTTGAAATTAAAAAAGAGGCTAATCGAATATACAGCCTACAAGGGGCATACCCCAGGAGGAAAATTGGTGTGGTTCTCTGGGCACATTCCCAAATGTAGTTTTATCACCTGGTTGGCTATACAGTTTAGGCTTTCCACGGCTGATAGGCTTGTGTCTTTTGGTCTTCCCCTTTCAGCTCAGTGTAGTTTCTGTCTTGAGAGTGAAAGCCATGATCATCTATTCTTTAATTGCCCATTTTCCAAGCAAGTGTGGGGCTATATTCAATCCAAACTCCATGTCTCCTGGACCTCTAGAACTTGGGCTGATTGGGTCTTCCTTGTCACGAACACAAAAGGGAGATCTATTCAAGTTGTCCTCACTAAATTGAGTTTTACAATCACAGTTTACCATATTTGGATCGAAAGAAATGTGAGGAAATTCCAAGGGAATTCCTCTACCTGGGGAGTAGTTGTTCATAAGATTTGTTCGATGGTGAGAACAAGGATTCTAACTTTACCCAAACTGCCACAGTCTCAGGCAGATCAGATTGTGAATGCATGGAATTTTGTTGGAAGTTAATTGTTTCTTCTAGCTACTTAGCATGTTATCATCATTTTGCATGGAAATGTGAATAAATTTTGCATGGAATTTTAGCATGTTATCATCATTTGTATGCCAAGTCAGGAGCTACATGGGATCAACTGGGGGTTGGCTGCTGTCTCCTATTCAGGGAGCAGTGCACAAGTGGCTCAATTAGCACAAGTTCAGTAACTCATTCACAGTTCAAGGAAGGAGCCTCCTATTACTGCTAAATACTC
Source organism: Rhododendron griersonianum (assembly GCA_018127125.1). Lineage (NCBI taxonomy): Eukaryota > Viridiplantae > Streptophyta > Magnoliopsida > Ericales > Ericaceae > Rhododendron > Rhododendron griersonianum. The sequence goes on along the minus strand of JACTNZ010000016.1, from coordinate 167,288 downwards.
AGGGAGTTACGTTACTCTTTGTAGGATTACTCTTTGTAAGCTGATAATTTTGGTGAATCCTCGGTTCAGCTGTGCCAGGATGCTGCAGTAAGCTGATAACTTAGCTGTTGTACTGCTGTTTTGCAGTTGGATGTAGGGGTAAGGTGCTGCTACTGCTATGTGCAGAGGTACCAAATCTGCTTACTGCTACTGCTGTTATCTCTTAACTGTTTGTAGATGACCATTAGCTGCTGTGTTGTTAGAGCACAGAGAGGTGCTGTGTTGTGGTTTACTGCTACCACAGAGAGGTGCGGTGTTCTGAACTTGTCTGTTATTGTGGTCCAGCCATCTTCTGAACTTCCAAACTTCAGAAGTTGTATGAAGTTTTTTAGTAGTTGTCCATTTCTAACATTCGCCTAACCGATAGGGGCTGTCATTGGGATCTCCCTTCGCAGAGGGGGACGTCCTCTGCATCTTGTTGTGTCCATGTTGTGTCCCCAAGTCCCAAGTCAGAGGATACACTTGTGCCCAGGATACACTTGTGTCCATATGTGTGATTCACACTTTTGACTGGTTGTGTGACTGACTGACTGATTGTGAGTCTGCTACTCTAATTCAGTTAGAGCAATAGGACAGCAGTCCAAACTACTGATTGTGTACTAAAGTTACCTATTACTACTGTACTGAATGTGCTATTCAGAAGTTGAAGTAGATGTTGTCTACTACTTGTGTTACTCGACAGTTTCTGTTGGAATGTGTACTACTGATTTACTGATGACAGTCGATAGACCATGTTGATAGTCTATTTTCCTGTTGAGTTACTACTTCAATTCAAGCCAAGTTACTACTTCAATTCAAGCCAAGTTCTGTGGTAGCTTTACTTACATTATGCCTAACCATCGGGGACTGTCAATGGGATCTCCCTTCACAGAGGGGGATGTCCTCTGTATAGTATTGTATAGGTACTACTTAGCGAATGTGTTTGTCTATTATGGTATGGTGTTGGGATTGAAATGAGATCAGATGGTTTTGTCTATCCATGTTGGCTGCTGTCCAAGTTGGCAGTCCAACCTGCTGAGTTGAGCCCAATCAAGTCAAGTTCTGAAGCTGCTTTCCAGTTCTGAACCTGCTTCCCAGTTCTGAAGCTGCTTTCAAGTTGGCTGTTCAGCAGCCGTTTTGTACCTCATTCAAGTTTTCTATTGTTACATTTGTGATGTACTTCAAGGTTGCACAAGTTTGTACCTCATGCAAGGTTGCACGTTGCGTGACCCTTTTGCCGTTTGTTTTGTATCCCTCTATTAGAAGGGTAGGAAACAAATGTTTCATTTTATCTTAGTCCTTTGTAGCCGTTTGGCATAGGCTCTCTCTGTATTTTCTTTCTTTTCCTTTTTTTCCTTCTCCTCCTAGGATATGCCCCTTGTAGGCTGTATATTCGGTTAGCCTTTTTTTTAATTTCAAGCTGATTTACCCAAAAAAAAAAAAAATCTAAACACCTACTAACCGTCGTGTGTTTCACCATCTTCTCTTCACATGACTAGTAGTCTAAAAACCTACTAACCGTCACGTGTTTCACTGTTTTTCTTTTGCATGACTGGTAGTCTAAACACCTACTAACCGTCATGTTTTTCACCATCTTCTCTTCACATGACTAGTAGTCTAAACACCTACTAACCGTCTTGTTTTTCACCATCTTCTCTTCACATGACTAGTAGTTTAAAAACCTACTGACCGTCACGTGTTTCACTGTTTTTCTTTTGCATGACTAATAATCTAAACACCTACTAACCGTCGTGTGTTTCACCATCTTCTCTTCACATGAATAGTAGTCTAAAAACCTACTAACCGTCACGTGTTTCACTGTTTTTCTTTTGCATGACTAATAATCTAAACACCTACTAACCGTCGTGTGTTTCACCATCTTCTCTTCACATGAATAGTAGTCTAAAAACCTACTAACCGTCACGTGTTTCGCTGTTTTTATTTTGCTTAACTAGTAGTCTAAACACCTACTAACCTTCATGTGTTTCACCATCTTTTCTTCACATGACTAGTAGTCTAAAAACCTACTAACCGTCACGTGTTATACTATTTTTCTTTTGCATGACTAGTAGTCTAAACACCTACTAACAGTCATGTGTTTCACCATCATCTCTTCACATGACTAGTAGTCTAAAAACCTACTAACCGTCACGTGTTTCACTGTTTTTCCTTTGCATTACTAGTAGTCTAAACATCTACTAACCTTCATGTGTTTCACCATTTTCTCTTCACATGACTAGTAGTCTAAAAACCTACTAACCGTCACGTGTTTCACTGTTTTTCTTTTGCTTGACTAGTAGTCTAAACACCTACTAACCGTCATGTGTTTCACCAACTACTCTTCACATGACTAGTAGTCTAAAAACCTACTAACCGTCACGTGTTTCACTGTTTTTCTTTTGCATGACTAGTAGTCTAAACACCTACTAACCGTCATGTGTTTCACCATCTTCTCTTCACATGACTAGTAGTCTAAAACCTACTAACCGTCACGTGTTTCACTATTTTTCTTTTGCATGACTAGTAGTCTAAACACCTACTAACCGTCATGTTTTTAACCATCTTCTCGTCACATGACTATTAGTCTAAACACCTACTAACCGTCATGTTTTTCACCATCTTCTATTCACATGACTATTACTCCAAAAATCAACTAACCGTCACGTGTTTCACTGTTTTCTTTTGCATTACTAGTATTCTAAACACCTACTAACCGTCATTGTTTCACCATCTTTCTTCACATGACTAGTAGGCCAAAAACTATAACCGTCACGTGTTTCAATGTTTTTCTTTTGCATGACTAGTAGTCTATACACCTGCCAACCGTCATATTTTTCACCATCTTTTATTCACATGACTAGTAGTCTAAAAACCTGCTAACCGTCACGTGTTTCACTGTTTTTCTTTTGCATTACTTACTGTCTAAACACCTACTAACCGTCATGTTTTTCACCATCTTCTCTTCACAGGACTAGTAGTCTAAAATCCTACTAACCGTCCCGTGTTTCACTGTTTTTTTTTGCATGACTAGTAGTCTAAACACCTACTAACCGTCATGTGTTTCACCATCTTGTCTTCACAGGAATAGTAGTCTAAAAACCTACTAACCGTCACGTGTTGCACTATTTTTCTTTTGCATGACTAGTAGTCTAAACACCTACTAACCGTAATGTTTTTCACCATCTTCTTTTCACATGACTAGTAGTCTAAACACCTACTAACCGTCATGTTTTTCACCATCTTCTCTTGACATGACTAGTAGTCTAAAAGCCTACTAACCGTCACGTGTTTCACTGTTTTTCTTTTGCATGATTATTAGTCTAAACACCTACTAACCGTCGTGTGTTTCACCATCTTATCTTCACAGGAATAGTAGTCTAAAAACCTACTAACCGTCACGTGTTTCACTTTTTTTCTTTTGCATGACTAGTAGTCTAAACACCTACTAACCGTTATGTGTTTCACCATCTTGTCTTCACAGGAATAGTATTCTAAACCTACTAACCGTCACGTGTTTCACGGTTTTTCTTTTGCATGACTAGTAGTCTAAACACCTACTAACCGTCATGTGTTTCACCATCTTCTCTTGACATGACTAGTAGGCCAAAACCTACTAACCGTCACGTGTTTCACTGTTTTTCTTTTTTTTCTTTTTTTTTTTGGGTAAATCAGCTTGAAATAGATAAAAGGTTAACCGGATATACAGCCTACCAGGCGCATACCCCAGGAGGAAAAGAAAAGTAAAGAAAGTAAGAGTAAAGAAAATGGCTTACGCCAAATGGCTACATGGACTAAGTGATGCATTGTTTCCAATCTATCTAAAAAGAGAGAAGGAAAACAACGTCAAAATGGTACCAACACAATATAAAATAACATCTAAAAGGCATACTCGCATTTATAGGCTGCCATTACAGCCCCAAAGAAACACAACAGCTTTTTTTTTTTTTTTGGGTAAATCAGCTTGAAATAAAAAAGGGCTAACCGAATATACAGCCTACAAGGGGCATACCCCAGGAGGAAAGAAAAGAAAAGAAAAGAAAACGAAAACAAAAGGAAAGCCTATGCCAAATGGCTACATAGGACTAGAGGTAAACAGAGCATCTGTTTCCTATCCATCTAACAGAGAGGGATACAAAACAAATGGCAAAGTGGTTACAACCACTATACATGATACTAAACTTGAATTGAACTTGAGTTCTGAATACTAAACTTGAATTGAACTTGAGTTCTGAATACTAAACTTGAATTGAACTTGAGTTCTGATTGAGCATACTGAATACTGAATACTGAACTAAACTTGTTTAAGGTTGTCATAATTGATCATACTGAATACTAAACTTGAATTGAGCTTGAGTTCTGATTTATACTCCTTGTCTGATCTGTTCTGAACCTTGCTGCTCTGCAGCTGCATGTTCTGAATCTTACAAAGCTGCTGTTGTTAAACTTGGGGACACAACCAGCTGCTTCTGACTTGGGGACACAACCATTGTTGCTTTTGTGCCTTTGGGGACACAAGCTTGGGGACACAACCAGCATCTGCATGTTCTGAACCTTTGTTGCCCTTGTGCATCACAATTCAGAAGTTGTAGCTGCTGCTAATTGTAGCTCCTGAACTTGTCCAGCTGCTGATTGTAGCAGCTAGCAGTGATTGTAGCTGCTACTCAGTGATTGTCACACAACCAGCTGGCAGTGATTGTAGCTGCTGATGCAGGTTGAAGACCCCATTGAACTGCTACTGCTGCTGCTGCAACAGCAGCCAGCAGATGACCATAACAGCAGCAGAATGAGGGTGGTCAGAATGAGGGTGGTCTGAACAAGGCAACATCAGTGAAATGCAGAATGGACCATTACAACTTCTGAACCTAGACTATTACACCTGGACAACTTATGCAGATGCATCCGAAGGTCTACAAAACACTTGGCTACTACATGCCTTGGAATATGCAGATTCTATCACACAGAAACAGAAGTAAACACAGGTGTAAACACAGGTGCAGATCAGGTCAGGAACTGCAATTAAGGATACAATTTCCTGCTATCACTTGGCATATACAATACAATACAATACAATGCAGAGGACGTCCCCCTCTGCGAAGGGAGATCCCAATGACAGCCCCAATTGGTTAGGCTAAAAAAAAAAAGAAAAATAAACCACTGAACAAATCTGAAGCAATTCAGCAATTCAGCAAAATATCAGGTGATGCTGCTTGAACATATATCAGGTGATGCTGCTAGCAACAGCAGCAATTCAGCATTTCAGAACTGATGCTGCTTGGAAGGTAAAAAAACAGTTTCTGAACTTGAAAAACACTGTCACTAAGTAGAACATATAGTCACATCTACCACCATGACATGCTACCACCATGCTACCACCATACTACCACCATACAATTACATGCTACCACCATGACTATCAACTACTGAGTCATTCTGAATCTGTCTATCAATAGTCATCAGTAAATGCAGTTGTATCTGTCTAACATAATGCAATGTAATATAAAGTAAAGTAAAGTAAAATGTGATGCAATGCAGAGGACGTCCCCCTCTGCGAAGGGAGATCCCACGACAGCCCCTAATGGTTAGGCAATCAGTCAAAATCAGGTGACAAAGATTAAGGTAACTACCTGAATAATAGAAGTAAATAGAACCTGAGCTGAAGTAGTTGAAGCATGTTGATCTGTGGCTGTGGCTGGACAGCCTGCTCTCCCCTGCTTAATCCCCTGCTTCTGCTTCTGTTTCTGTGCCCATCTCATTAAGATCAAGGAGGAGCAGCATGAAGCCGTATCCCCCTTGACCAATGACCTGCAAATGTGATAGTATGTTAATTCCATAAAACCAAGGGAAGACTCATTTTGTTAGTGCTTGAAGTACACCACTAAACAATGTTCCATTGGATTTTTAGTTGTCTAGAAAGGGGCCCACTAGGTAGGTTAGCCAAGGACAAAAGCCTAGACCTTATATCATCGGAGATTTTATGAGCAACTACAATGGGGGGGCAGGAGGAGTTCTGGAACTTTCTGTGGTTCCTTTCCATCCAAATATGATGAACATATACTGTGAAAGCCAGCTTTGCGATAGTGTTGGCCAAAGTCTTACCTCTCAAACTAGAGAGGCAATCCACCCAAGTCTGCCAGTTCTGATGTCCTTGCATGTGGGGGACTTTGGGAGACAGAATACTCCTGACTTGGGCAGCCATAGGGCATTCAAAAAATAGGTGGGCATGGTTTTCCATGTCAGGGCACAATATACATTAGGAGGTGGACTTGAGCCCAAACAGGACTAGCCTATCCTCAGTGTTTAATCTTTGAAGAAGGGCCATCCAAGTAATTAGACTACAGCTTTGATAGGACCGATACTCAAAAGGTCAGCAAGGCAAACTACTTCTACTTCTACTGAAACATCAGCAGCAGCTACCAGCAGAGAAAGAGAGGCAATAACAGCCTGTAGGATACACCAGCTGTAGCAGCCTGTAGGATACACCTGTAGGATACACCAGCAGCAGACATGGGACACTGCTATAACAGTCAGGCAGAAAACAGAACGGAAGCAGAATTGTAGAATGGACATCTACACTCAGCACTAGCAGATCAGCCTCTTCCATGAGCATGACTTGAACAGCCATCTTGGCTTAAGCAGAAATGATGCAGAAGCAGCTAGCTGGGGACACAACACACGACCAGCAGTCAGAACTGCAGCAGCAATATGGACTTGGGGACACAACTTCTAACTTGGGGACACAACATGGACACAGCATGGAGCAAGGCTGCTATGTTGGTATCAGCCCTCACAGAACATCAACAGCCCATCAAAACTTCTGAACTTCTGAAGCTTCCAAACAGTCAGCATATCAGAAACAGTCAGCCAAACTTCTGAGGCTCCACATCACAGTCAGCACTTAACATTTAGCAGTCCATCAGTCAATGACTATTGCCAGAACTGTCCCATACCAGAACAGTCAAATACTATACAATACAGAGGACTTCCCCCTCTGTGAAGTGAGATCCCATCGACAGCCCCTGATGGTTAGGCGAAGCAGAACCATAACTTGGCGTAAAACAACCATACAACAGAAAACATTTCAGCTATTGCTACAGAGATAACCACTAGTACTTGAGATGCCAATACAACTGAGGCATATTCCTGATATGAAACACTCCAAATCTATACAAACATCCAGGAGCTAGTAGTAGCAGTAAACACTTGAATCACTTGAGACAACCAGAAGTCAAAGGCGACAAGGGCGATTCTGACAAGGCCATGGCGATCTCCGGTGAAGTCAAAGAACTCCTGTGATTCCCCATGGCAGACGGCTCATTCTCCTTCTCCGAAGGGCTGGGCAGCAAGGCCCAGGATTCAAATGAGCTTCGCCGCAGGCAGAAGAGCTCAGTACAACATGGTGAAGGCACAGTCCTCACCGAGCAAACCCCACCCCCACCCAAATCGACTGAAACATCAGATCCCCAAATTAAATTTGGAACCCACAGTCCAAAACACATCAAGACGAGCCCTGCTCGTAAACTCCAACAGGCCTATCAGAACGAACAAAAGCAGATGGAATCCGAAGCTCGGATGCTCGAAATTGTGGGTCACCTGGAGGATGAGCTCAACAATTCGGAGGATCCTTTCGTTCTTGATGTCGTGACAGCTAAACTACAAACCATTCAACAATCATGGAAAGAAGATCGTCAGAGGCTCCATTCAGGCGATACACTCCATCTGGGCCTCGAACCAGGTAACCCTAACCTCAAGAAGCCGACTGATGGTACCTCAGGCGAGGTTGATGATGGACCCACGATCTCAAGATCTGGGCCGCAAGCTTCTCCTCATAGTTTTGGGAATCCCAGCCCTAAATCGTGTAAAAGCCCTGGTTCGGCTAGGAAGCTACAACAGGTGTTTTTGGAGGAAGGTTTGAGGGTTGAAGCTGAAGCTGCCATGGGATCAGTCCTGCCTCCGAAGGGGCCTGGGGTGAACAGCTCCAGTGCTCAGATTAACACTATTGCTGCACAGAAGTTGCAGCAGGCATTATTTGAGGAGAAACTGGAAAAGGAAGCAGAAGCAAGAGCTCGGGTCACGCATTTGCATGGAAACACTTACCAGTTCGAACGTACACCTGCACAGGTTCGGAAAACTAACCCTAATCCCAAGATATTGTTTAATTCTCGGGGGAATCCATATGTAGAAGGAGACCCTAATCTAGGGTTTCCTGTCGAGGATACTAGAACTAAGTCGGGTGTTGTACCAAACCCGGTGTCTCATGCATCAACAAGTACTAATCCTGCTCAGCCTAAAGCCATGAATCGTACATCTCAAACTAATAAGAATTGGGCCTCCCTATTTAGGTCTCAAGGGCCCTCAAGTAATATGAAGTTAGATTTCTATCCAGAATTAAAGAGAGGGAAAAATGCTGTTGTTGAACTTGATGTTACTCACTTGGATGAGAATTGTTGGTCACATTGTTTGGTTGGTCATTTCCTAGATGGTAGGATGGATTTTCGACTAGCAAATTCAACTGCTCATAAACAGTGGGGAAAAAACACTAACTATGGCCTGCTGTCAGTTAAGTCAGATAATGCAGGATTCTTATATTTTGAATTTAAAGATGAAGCTTGCCAACTTGCAGTCCTAGAAGGGGGGCCTTGGTTCTTCTCCCAAAAATTCCTTGTTCTGCAGAAATGGAGAAGAATGATGAATCCAACTAAGATTTCTCCGTCCTCTATCCCGTCTTGGGTTAAGCTTCATAACTTGCCCCTAGAGTGTTGGACAGAAGTGGGACTAAGCAGGGTGGCTAGTGCAATAGGACAGCCCAAATATGTTGATCGAGCTACAGAAAAGAGGTCTAGGCTTGCATATGCTAGGGTGTGTGTGGAAATAGAGGCTGCTGATGTACTACCAGATGACATACAGGTCACAGTGGATGGGGAGAGTGTATCAGTTAGGGTGGAATACCAGCTAATGCCTCCTGTTTGCTCAGAATGTGGGGTTTTTGGACATGCAACCGCTAAATGTTCAAAGTCCATCCTTAATAAGAAAGCACAGGGTCATGAAGTTCCGAAGGAGGATTGGCATGCTGTTAGTAAAGGAATCTCTATCAATGTAGGGGGTTCAGTAGCACTGGAGGCAGTTACAATACCTGTGGTGGCTGTGGTGGATACGTCAATGCCTAAGGTCTCAAAAGAGGACATAGATGGGAGTGACCCAGAAGAGGAGGAGCTGAATTTCAATACTGATATTCCTTTTGAGGTGATGGTGGATACAGGGGCTCTCAATTGTAGCTTGGAGACAAGTCCAAGTAATACTTCTAATGATCTAGACCCGGAGGTATTCCCTGCTCAACTTGATCCGCAAGCTAAACCAATTCCTCCGGATGATAAGTCTAAAGAAGTAAAGGGAAAGGCTCCCCTTCAGAGTTCCAAGGGTTTCAACAAGTCCGGTGGAAAAAACAATAACAAAAAGTGGAGTAGCAGCTCCAAAAGACGGAATAAATGATATCCTTTTGGTATCCTTTTGAATGACTGTAGCTTTATTTCTGTCAAGCTATGCTTCTTGTTGTTACTTTGTGATTTAGTTTCCAATGTCTTTTCAAACTTTCAATTTAGGTTTTTGGAACATCCGTGGTCTGAATGACCCAATTAAGCAGAAAGAAGCAAGATCTTTTGTGAACACCAATAAGTTGAGTCTTGTTGGATTACTTGAGCATAAAATAAGGGCAACTTGGGCAGATAGAATCACCCAATTCTTTTTTTGGGTAATGCCCTAGGGCGGATAGCTTGAAAATAAAAGAGGTTAACCGAATGTACAGCCTACAAGGGGCATACCCCAGGTAAGACAAAACAAAAATGAAAATGAAAAAATATAATGGACGCCAAGTGGCTACATGGGGTGCCCGTGTCCTTACCCCCGCCGAACAAACTATCCCAAGGAATAGAAAGTTCAACAAAGAACCTGGACACGGGCGTGGCAAAAAGTAGATACCCGACTCCAACCGTCGGTTTAGGGTACAATCAGAGGCCCTCGAAGTCCTCGCAATACATAGGAAATACAGTGATTAAACTAGAAAACAGTAAATAACAGTGGCTGCCCATCGGGCAGGCTGCTGCCTGCTGTTTGCTGAGTGCAGGCAGGCAGGACATATGAAATAATAGTGGCCAGGCAGGCTGGATTGCCCAGGCGGCTGTCCGAATGGCTGCCTGCCCGGGCTGGCAGCTGCCAGGCAGGCAGGCTGGCCAAGCAGGCAGGCTGGCTGACGGCCCAGGCTATTGATGTTGCTGACTCCATGGTGGCTGATAAAGCCACGGCTGTGATGGAGGCCACGGCGGCTGGAGGCCACGGCGGTTGTTCGTGGTGGGAAGAGGAACCCACAGTGGAGTGACCACTGCCGGCGGCCTGTTGAACGCCCGGATCTGAACGGGCCAGATCTGGACGGCGCCGCCCCCAATGGCGATTGGTTGAAGATAAAGCAGCTCAACCACGGGGCTAAATTGCTGTACTGGACGGCGCCGCCCCCAATGGCCAGTTGTGGACTGCTGCGGCCAGCTGTGTTGCTACTGCTGCGGCTGGCCAGCTGGGTTGGTCGTTGAAGAAGATGAACAGTGTTGCCGGACATGGCCGGCGCACTTCCAGACCTGAAATGGCCGGGGTCTCCGTGAGAAGGCCAGGCCGTGGGATTGAAGGCTGGACCAAAGGAGTCCGGACCTGGTAGTGGCTAAAAAATTTCAGATCTGCCCGGAGCAGATCTGGCCGGAGCTGATAGAGGGCTGTTAAGCCACGACTTGCCAATAAGAGGCTGGCCGGACCAGCAGTAGTGGTAGTCAGATGAAGGCCGGCTTCGTGGTGTTGCCGGGTTGAGGTTGATTCAGATCTGCTCAAAGTAGATCTGAGATAGAACCCACCGGTTCACGGCGGGGTTGAGGTAGGACGAAGCCATGGCGATGAGCTTCAGACCGGAGTGGGAGGGCGGTGGAGGAGAGCCCCTGTCGTGCGAGGGGCTCCCTTGCCCGACATGGCTGCTTCTGCTGCCATCGTAGTGGGAGATCGGCGTGGTGGCCAGGCGTACCTCCTTAGCCCGTAGCTGCTGCTTCTGATGGCCAGTGGCCTTGGCTGCTGCTGTTGGTGGCCGGCCGGAGGCCTGGCTGCCATGGCTGGGGGGCTGCCTGGGCCGAAGGGTTGCTTTCTCTCTCTAAGCTAGAGAGAGAAGCTCCCCAACCAAGAAGAGTCTAGAATCACCCAATTCATCTGCCCTGGTTGGAGCTTTGTGAACAATTACCCCCAAGCTGCTTTAGGAAGGATTTTTGTTGGATGGGACCCTGGTGTCTTGTCTCTTACAGTGTTATATCAGACTGATCAATTTATTCACTGTCAGGTCCATCCAAAAGATGGGAGTGCATCATTTTTGGTCACAATGGTCTATGGGGCAAACTCTATCTCAGACCGTAGATCTCTTTGGCTTAGCCTTTCTCAGTTTAGGACCTCTTCTCCCTGGGTGGTCCTTGGTGACTTTAATGCTATTAGGCATCCTAGGGAGAAAGTTGGGGGGAATGTACAGTGGTATCCTCCCATGGATGACATTAATCACTGTTTGTTCTCCTCCGAGCTTGATGACCTTAGATTTTCAGGGTGCTTATTTACGTGGTCCAATAAGCGGGTCCCTCCTCATTTTGTGGCTTCCAAAATTGATAGGGTATTAGTGAATGAGCCTTGGATGAGAACATATTCTCAATCATCGGCTCAATTTTTGGTGCCTGGAATCTCAGATCATTCTCCAGGTGTGGTGTTCGTCCAGCCCAATCCAAGAAGGTCAATTAAACCCTTCAGGTTTTTTGACTTCCTTGCTGACCACCCTCAATTCCTTGCAATTGTCCAGAGGAGCTGGAGGACAATTGTACTTGGGAACCCCATGTTCTGTGTGTGTGAGAAGCTTAAACGTCTTCAAAAGGATTTGAAGCAGCTTAATAAGGAAGAGTTTAGTGGCATCTCTGAGAGGGTGAGTGCCACTAAGCAAGCCTTAGAAAACATACAAATAATTATAGGCTCTCATCCTAATAATAGTGCTGCCATAGAACAAGAGAGAGCGGTACACAAACAATACATCACATTGCTTAGGGCTGAGGAAAGCTTAGCTAAACAAAAGTCTCGAATACAATGGTTGAAACTTGGAGATCAATGTACGTCCTATTTCTTTAAAGCTGTGACCAATAGGAGGAATAGGAGCAAAATAACAAGCCTAGAATTAAATGATGGATCTACCTCACATGATCTTATGGTCATCAAAGAACAGTTTGTTAACTTTTACACAACTCTTTTTGGAACGTCCCATCTCACACCTCATCTGGGTCCAACTAGAGTGTGTCAATTAATCAGAAATAAACTCAGCCCTGAGCATAGTCTTAATATGGTCTCCCCTGTCACAGACTTGGAGATCAAGGAGACCATTTGGTCTATTAACCCCACCAAAGCACCTGGCCCGGATGGGTATAATGGAGGGTTTTTTAGGAAGGCATGGTCTGTTATTGGGAGAGAGGTCACCTCAGCTGTCCAGAACTTCTTCAGGTCTGGACAACTGCTCACTAAAGCTAATTCCACTATTGTAGCTCTTGTTCCTAAGGTTCCAAACCCTTCCAGGGTGGGTGACTTTAGGCCCATTTCATGCTGCAATACTATTTACAAATGCATCTCTCGGATTCTAGCCAAGAGATTGCAATCTGCTCTTCCTTTGCTCATAGATCCGGTCCAATCAGGATTTGTGAAAGGAAGGAGAATTGCAGATAACATTTTCCTTACCCAAGAACTCATGAGAGGGTATCACAAGTCCTCTCCTTCCCCTAGGTGTGCCATGAAAGTTGACATAATGAAAGCATATGACCATGTTAGGTGGGAATTTATTTGGGATGTCCTGTCCGCCATGAACTTCCATCCTACAATGATTAAGTGGCTTCAAGCATGTGTAACCACTGCAAACTATTCCCTATGTATCAATGGGGAAGTGACGGGGTACATTAAAGGGAAGAAGGGGCTGAGACAGGGGGATCCGTTATCCCCGTATCTCTTTGTTATTGTGATGGAAGTGCTTACGAGTTTACTTAAGGAGAAAGCCCAGCTCCCGGGCTTTCATTATCACTGGAGATGTAAAACTAATCAATTGATAAATCTGTGCTTTGCTGATGATCTAATGATATTTTGCAAGGGAGAGGCTTCTTCGATTAAACTCATCAAGGAAGCATTGAATGAGTTTGAGGCTCTTTCTGGTCTCTCCCCTAGCACAGGTAAGAGTAGTATATTCTTCTCTGGTGTTAGTGTGGGAGTTAAGGAGACTATTTTGCAGGATTTGGGATTTCAGGAGGGGTCCATTCCAGTGAGATATCTGGGAGTTCCATTGTTATCTACAAAGCTTAAAGCTGTGGACTGCCAAAGGCTGGTTGATAGTATCACTGCCAAAACTAGAAGTTGGACCAATAGGGACCTTACTTATGCGGGGAGAGTCCAGCTTATCAAGAACATCTTGTTCTCGATGCAAACGTATTGGTCCTCCCTGTTCATTTTACCAAAAAAGGTCATCAAGGAAGTTGAATCTATCCTTAGGGCCTTTTTATGGTCTGGCCCTGACCTTAAAAGATCAGGGGCTAAGATTGCTTGGGAGAAGTTATGCGCCCCTAAAGATGAGGGGGGTCTTGGCTTCAAATCTATGGAGGTGTGGAATAAGGCTGCGGTGGCCAAGCATATATGGTACTTGATCTCCGGGGGAGAGCAATCCATGTGGTGCCAATGGGTTAAATCCTACTTATTAAAGGGTAGGAACTTTTGGAGCCTTAAAATGCCTGCTAATCCCTCTTGGGTTTGGCGGAAATTACTTAATCTAAGACATTTAGTCCAACCCTTCATACGTCACTTAATTGGCAATGGGGAGAACACATCCATATGGTTTGACCTTTGGCACCCGTTAGGCCCTCTGTTGGATAAGTTTGGTTCCAGAATTGTTTATGACTCTGGCCTTCCATTGAATGCCAAAGTGTCCCTCATAGTTCACAATTCTGGTTGGACTTTCCCAATCACGCAAACATGGGAGTTGAATGAAGTTAGACGGCATCTTCCACCTTTGCGTGGCTCCAGGGACCAAGTTAGATGGACTCTGAATGCATCTGGACAGTTTAGTATAGCCTCTCTATGGGAGGAATTGAGGGCTCCTTTCCCCAAGGTTAATTGGCATAAGGCTGTTTGGTTTTCTGGCCATATTCCTAAGTGTAGCTTCATTACATGGCTGGCCATCCAGGGTAGACTCTCCACGGAGGATAGATTAGTTCTCTTTGGGATTAAATCAATCTCCCAATGCAGTTTTTGCCAGGGTAGTGAAACCCATGATCATTTGTTCTTCAACTGTAGTTTTTCCACACGGGTTTGGAATGCTATGTTGGAAAAGATGGATACGAGTTGGTCCCCTAGGCCTTGGCCAGCATGGATTACCCACTTCTCCTCTTTTAGGGGAAAATCTCTAAGGAATATCGTCTCTAAGTTGATTTTCACTACTACAGTATATCATATTTGGATTGAAAGGAACTTAAGGAAGTTTCAAAATACAACTAGCACCTGGGAAGTGGTTGTTCACAAAGTCTTTAACATGGTTAAGGGTAGATTACTGTCGTTGCCAAAGTTGCCCGTAGGCTCACAAAATCATAGGTTTAATAGAGTGTGGGGCATCAATGGGTAATGGGGTAGTTGTGTGTTAGTGTATTCATTTTGTGGCCATGGTTGTAGATGTTGCAGGTTTGGTCAGCAGGAAGGCTGCCTTAATCAAGTACACCAGTGGCCTCTGAATTTGGAAGGCTGAAGTGCAGCCCCTGCTAACATGGAGGGGCTGATTCTGGACTACTATTACTTCTATGTACAAGGTAAATATCTTACTCTCTAGCTGCTGCAGCTGCATTTGTTTTCTTGTTCTTGAGTGTGCCACTATATGTAGAACCTGTGAGAAGTGTGTTTGAGCCTCAATCTTCTTGAGAGTGAAGGTAATACTTAGAGGGAGGCACTTTGTGAGGGAGAGTGGAGGGAGTTGGGTTGCAACCTTTCATGTGAGGTTTAGTGGAGGGAGCCTTGGATGGTGTGAGGTTCCATTTCAGCAGCAACATGCTGTGTGAAGTGTGGTATGATGTGAGGGAGTCATGTGAAAAAGATTACGAATGGTGAGTTTCCTAGGATTTCAGTGCTAGATTGATTGTGGATAATGTTTTGCTGAGCTCCAACTTGGAGTGAACTGCATTTGACTGATCATGTTTTCTGCTGCTTGCCAACCTGCTGACCTTGGTTCTGTCCAGCATATTTAATTGGCACTTGTGCAGCATACTTAATGCCATGGAGTGAACTGTAGTGTGCTCTGACATGTGTAGCATACTTAAATGGTACTTATTCAATGCCATTAGCTAGTGTGTGAATGGCATTAGCTGTTTCTCTGATTTTGCTGTGATCATTTGCATTGATAAGAACACTAGTTAGTGTATTCCTGAACCTGCTAGTTATGCTAGTTATGCAGACTGTTTCAGAAGTTGTTAGACAAGTCTGTAGCAGGTCCTGTTTTCAGTAATGCCTAACCATCGGGGGCTGTCAATGGGATCTCCCTTCACAGAGGGGGAAGTCCTCTGTATTGTTATGCTTTTGTTTTCAGTATTGTTTAGTATGGTTCTAGTTCAGTTGTTGTAGTCCAAGTAACTGTGTAGTCCAAGTAGCTGCATTAGTGACTGTGTTTGATATGGTCCAGTATTGTAGTTTAGTCCAGTATTGTATAGTATGCGTTGCCTGGAGCTTGCCTGGAGCTGCAATCTACATTTGGTTGTTTGCTATGGCTGCAGACTGTTGCCATGGCTGCAGTCTGTTGCTGTTCTGACCAGCATGGGTGTGATGCTGAATTGAGTCAAGCATGGTCTGAAGCTGCATGTTCTGAAGCTGCCCAGTTCTGCTGCTGTTTTGTTGCAGAATCGTGGGGTGATTCTGCCCACAGCAGGTTGCATATACTATCACAGATGTACTCAAGGAGATGGCAGTGTTCTGCAGTCAGTGTTCTGCAGACTGTTGCCATAGCAGCTGTTGTTCCATAGCTATTGTGTCTGCTAGTCATTGCATAGTTGACTGATTCTGAGATGTCAACCATGAGCAAGTGTCCTGATGATCAAGTGCAGCAGCTGTTCTAAGGTTGCTGCATTTTCTGTTATGGTTATGTTTTTTGGCTTATGTTCTGACTGTGATCAGAACAATCTGATTGTTCTGAACTGTGTTGCTGAGCTGTTTTCTGAAATGTGTGGCACAGATTGTTCTTTTTTTTTTCAGATTGTTATTGTATTGTACTGCTTCGCCTAACCATCAGGGGCTGTCGATGGGATCTCCCTTCACAGAGGGGGACATCCTCTATACAGTTTAGTTATCCTGCTACTCAGTATCTGTATTGTATATGCCTATCCTAGGGGGGATGTCCCTTGGAGCTGCTGCTGATTGACCAGATTGAGCTGTGCAAGTTCTGATCCAGCTGAATCTGAAATCTGCTGGTGTTGGTCTCAAGTTGGTACAAGCCTCAAGATCAGTTGGTGGTCTGCTATGATGCTGAATTGAGCAGATGTGTTTTGATGCTGTTTTGGTACAAGCCTCAAGATCAGTTGGTGGTCTGCATGTTCTGAACATGTTCTGAACAAGTTAGTGGAGAATAAGTCAAAGTTTTAATGCTCTGTTGTTGTCATGTTATGTTTTGGAGCAAAGTATCCCAAGCTATGTAATTGGGTTTCTGTTATGTCATGTTTTGTTGTCATTGCGTTGTTTTCTTCCCCTCTTCTAGATGGGCTGGAAACAGCGTCTATTAGGTTATTCCCTAGGCATGTAGCCGTTTGGTATAGTCATTTCCTTACTTGGTTGTTTTCTTTTCCTCCTGGGGTATGCCCCTTGTAGGTTGTATATACGGTCAAATCTATACAAACATCCAGGAGCTAGTAGTAGCAGTAAAACACTTGAATCACTTGAGACAACCATAGCAGAAAACACAGTAACATAGGAACATTAGCCAATGAAGGTCCATACCCATGCTACAATAACTGAGACTACACTGCACAGATCCATTAACAGATTCAGAATTGCACAGATCCAACACAGATTGTGGTGGATGCTACTACTAAACTCTCAACAGAATTGTACCCTCAGTCCAGTAGAGAAACTACCAGTGTATAAGATAACTACCTGTGTATGTAGAAGTAATAGCAGAATTGTACCCTCTCCCTTATTTCTGTGACTGTGGCTACCAAGTAGGAGCTGAATGACTGCTGAACCCTTCTCCTCAAGAACAGCCTGCCAATTTGGACAGCCACCACCATGACAATGAACAACCTGCCATATTGAACAACAAAACTACTATGGATAACAATTAGGTCCAAGTCCAACAGATGCAGTAATGAAACAGTAGCTGATACAAAATTAGCTTAAAAAGTGTTCCACACATGTACAATCCAGTCTGCTTGAGCATACTGCAAACTAGGAAGTGATAAAATCCTATCTCGTATCATCATGCAAATTTTGTGAACAACTATCCCCCAAGTACAGGATTTGTTTTGGAACTTCCTCAAATTTCTCTCAATCCAAATATGATAAACAGTTACAGTAAAGGCCAACCGAGTGATCACACTCTTAAGGGATTTACCCTTAATACCTGATAACAAGGTCACCCAGTCTGCCCAAGATCTAGCAAGCCAAGAAGTTCGAAGCTTGGCCTGAATGGAATTCCACACCTGTGTGGTGAATGGGCAGTTAAATAGAAGATGGTCATGGCTTTCATTCCCCTGGCATAAACCACACTGTGGGGAAATGTTAAGACCGAATGACAAAAGCCTATCCGCAGTGGATAGCCTGTTCTGAATGGCCAGCCAAGTAACAAAGCTGCATTTAGGAATGTGAGCTGGAAACCATACTACCTTATGCCACAAAACCCTAGGAAAGGGAGTTCTCGTTTTGTCCCAAAGAGACGCAATTGTGAACTGCCCATTGGAGTTAAGGATCCACCTTGTCTGATTAGCCCCATTCAACCTGGCTTGAATAAGAGGAGGTAGTGTGTTTCTCACCTCATTTAGATCAAAAGTCTGAGTAATGGGAAACACCCAATTGGAGTTATTGATGATGTGAGACATAGAAGCATCCTGTGGTATACCAGCGTCATACGCTATTCTAGTACCAAACCTATCTATTAAAGGACCGAGGGGGTGCCAGTTGTCTTTTTTTTTTGGGTAAAATAGCTTGAAATAAAAAGAGAGAGTAACCGAATATACAGCCTACAAGGGGCATATCCTAGGAGGAAAGAAAACAAAAGAAAACAAGAGAGAAAATGAAAATTAGTTATGCCAAGAGGCTACATGGAGTAAAAGAGATGCGCTGTTTCCAATCCATCTAATAGAGGGAGGGAAAACAGCACCTCAGTCAACATTACAGAAATTGTTTCAATTACATATTTAAATTACTTGAATTTGAACCAGTGGAAACCACTCAAAAACTGATTCACAAGCTGAAATGTTACTGCTAGAACTGAACCTTAGTCAACATGATCAACTGGCTTCGGCCTTGTGTATTTTCTGAAGCAGCTAGCATGACTTGGGACATGGGACACAACATCACAGAACAGCCAGCAAGGCTAGCTGGGCAGTTGGGACTTGTTTTTTTTTTTTTTTTGGGTAATTTAGCTTGAAATTAAAAAAGGTTAATCGAATGTACAGCCTACAAGGGGCATACCCCAGGAGGAAAAGAAAGGAAAAAAACAAGAATGATAAAAGTACGGTAACCATGCACAACCCGCATGGAGAGTAAAATAAAGTGACATAACCGTGAAATGTACTGAAATGAAATTGAACTATTCCTGGCACAACCCGCCAGGCTAGGAAATAAAGTAAATGAAGTAGATAGTCATGGTCAACGTGGACCACATGAAAACCAGCGCTGAGGAGAGATCCTCCTCCTCCTAGGCTGGGCTAAGAAAACCAAGACCCGAGACATTCATCACCCCAAAGCAAGCATAATACCCGCTCAACAGAAGTCAACTACTACAGAGGAACTCGGGCTGAGAGAGGCTCGACCAGGGGATGACGGCATCCGACAAGGCTACCCTGCTCAGCACCCCGCACACCACGCCCATTCCACCCTGACTACTACATCCTCGCCCAAATCCCCTAGGCTCGCTAACGACTCAAAGCGGAACAGAAAGAGAGGCCACCAAAAGTAGCCACTCGAACCTCAAGTGGACCAATCTGCTCTTTTCAATCAGTGCAACCACCAAATCTAATAAGAAACAGACTGCAAAGCAACCCCTTTCGATCAGTGAGGATCCACCAATCTAGTCAATGACTGCTCCGGCAACTACCTTGCTCAATCAAACTCCATCCATAATCTAATCATCGGCTCCTACAGCTGCTGCTACTGCGGGCTACCCCTAACTAGGATAGAGTCTAATCTAATCAATAATAGCCACGACCACAAGAATACTACACTCGACTTCTGAGCAAAAAAACGCTGGTTCTAGGGATATAAAAGGCTCAACAACGAGCCCGACCCCCGATTTCAGTCCAACAGATGACCGCCTATCGGGGATCGCCAAACTAACAGTAAACTGGCCCGATCGTCCAGCAACAGATAGACAATAAACAAATAAGTGCAAAGCGCAAATTGAAACGATAGGCGCAATGGATACGAGAGCTTGCTGCCCGGGCTGAAGGCAGGCTGTGATTGGCCTGGCCTGGCTGGCCCGGGCTGGCCTTGCCAGCTGCTGCCTTGCTACTGCCTGCTGCTTGGCCCAGGCAGGCTGCGCCCGACGGGCTGCCCGTTGGCAGGCCAACGACCTGGCTAAGTTGCTGGGCTGCTGGGCCGGAAGCTCCTGGCCCGCAAGGGCTGCCCGAGCCACCGCCGGTAGCCTCAAGCTGTTGAATGGCCGGCGGAGAGAGGCGCCGCCGCTGCTGCTGTTAATGGCGGCAGCCACCAGCTGCCACCGCAGCCCCCATGTGGCCGATGGCTGTAGAGGCCCCGACGAACCTTGGCCGGAAGAAATTTGCCCGGGCCGGCTGATTGCCCGGACGGCTGGACTCCACGGCGGATAGTGGGTCCACGGCGGGGATGGAAGACACGGCTGCTGAGCCACGATGGATTACCAACGAGCAGCCAGGCTGTGTTCTGGCTGAGCCACCTTGACAGGCGGCGTGAAGGTGAGTCCCGCGGTGGGGTTCCAGTGTGCAGCTTGCTGAGCCTTCATCTAATAAGCCTTCAACTGATATTGCTATACAAAAGCAGCCAAGCTTCAGAACTGATGCAGCTTCAGAACTGCTGCTGTCACAGAACAACAGCAGCAGTCCATCACACAAAACAAAACAATATGCAGAGGACGTCCCCCTCTGCGAAGGGAGATCCCAATGACAGCCCCTATTGGTTAGGCGACTATTAGAAATGAACAACCACTAATTCTGAATATACAGCAGTCAACAACTACATTCAACATCTGAATATACAGTCAGTCAGAAAATGGACAAACTGCAATTGGTACAAACAAGAACTGGAAATGGACACTTGACATAGCACTGGACAATGGACATCACAAGGGTTCTTATGGAAGTGAATCAGCATCCTTGTGCATCCCAATGACATTGAAAGGGACATATCAGAGCAGTTCACAACAGCCCTGCTGAAACAGAAGTGCAGTTCTTCATGTACATCATACTCTGCTAGTTCAGAACATCAGCCAAAACAGGTTCTAAACAGGTATAACAGGACAGTACAGCAGCCAAAACTGGACAGAAACTGCCATGGCAGCAGCAGATACAGAACAGAACAAAACAGAGCTGCCATGGGAGCGTTTCTTCCACAGGGCGTCAAATTCAAGGCTTTAGACAGGAGAGGGATGAGTCATTTCTCAAGGCATGGGAGCGTTTCAAGGAATTGCTCCTAAGGCTGCCACACCATGGTTTTGAGAGAATTCAGTTAATCGGTTTCTTCCATCTGGGTCTCAACGCTGAGTCAGTCCAGCACATAGAATATTCTTGCAAAGGGGACGATTTCTTGTCCAAAACAGCGGACCAGGCTTGGGATTTCTTAGATGACCTAGCTGATAGGCAGAGGGCTTTAGAACCATCCGATTTTGAGCGGTCCGGACCTTCTGGGTCCAATATTGTCCCGGTTACCATTCGTGACCAGCGACTCCAGGCTCAGGTTGAGAAAATGGCTCAGAGATTAGAGGTGAGGCAGGTTCGTCTAGTTAATGAGGTCTCAGTTGAGGAAGTGTGCGTGTGGTGTGAATGCAAAGGGCACACTGCGACCGTTTGCCCTGGGTTTATTGCCGCCAAGGGGGTGAGTCAGTTTAATCAAGAAGAAGTTAATGCAGTCAGGACTTGGGATCCTTATTCTAGCACGTATAATTCGGGATGGAAGGATCACCCCAATTTTGGGTGGTCGGACTCCAGACCCGTAGGTGGAGGCCAAGCTCAACCCTTTGCGCTACCTCCGCCGCAGCAGTTTCGGCCTCCTCAAGGCCAAATGACTCAGTTCCGTTACCAACCTCAGTAGCAGCAGGGGTTTGTTTGGTCCTTCATCTTTTGGACCACCCCCTGGCATTAATCATCCCCCGCGGGATAAGCAGACTGATGAGATGATGAAGGCTCTCATGCAGTCTCAAATTAGCTTTACTGATCAGACCAAGCAGGCCATTGGTGACATTAGGACCCAATTGACCCAGTTGACGGCAGTAGTTGGGCAAATACAGCAGGAGAAGGGAAGGTTCCCTTCTCAACCACAAGTCAATGCCGCCGGTACTCATTATGTGGGCGATTTTTCTAGCCCAAGTAATTCGAATCTCAGTCTGGAAGAGGCTAAGGCGATCACCACTCTCAGAAGTGGGAAGGTGATCAACAAGGACTTACCTCCCAAGCAAAAATCGGTGCCACACCTGGTGCCGGTAGCTGCACCAGTAGTTATTCCAGATTTGGGAAGTGTCCCTGAGGAGGAGAAAGAGGCGGAGTCACCTGAGGTGGTGGTGCCTGTAGCTGCAGCCCCCACGACTCCAACACCGCCAGCTGTGCCAGTAGCTCCATTTCCCCAAAGGCTGGCGGTGAAACCGAAGCAGAATATGAACCTTAAGATGTTAGAACTTTTCAAGAAAGTTCAGTTCCCTATCTCTTTGATAGAAGCCATTGATGCAATCCCTCAGTTTGGAAAGGTTTTGAAGGATCTATGCATGTCAAAGCGGAGAACCAAGAGTCAGGACAAAGTGTTTCTGACGGAGCAAGTGAGCTCCATTCTCCAGGCTGAGATCCCCACCAAGTGCAAGGACCCTGGTTGTCCCACCATCCCTATAGCTATCGCGGGCCAACAATTTGATAAGGCTTTACTAGATTTAGGAGCGAGTGTCAATTTGCTCCTTTATTCGGTATATTTAAAGTTAGGCTTAGGCGATTTGAGAGCCACACCGGTCAAGCTACAGTTGGCTGATCGGAGTGTGAAAATTCCAAAGGGAGTGGTGGAAGATGTTTTAATTCAAGTGGGTGAGTTTCTGTTTCCAGTAGACTTTATTGTCTTGGATACTTGCCCGATTCCAGAGGTCTTTGAGAAGACTCCTATCATCCTTGGTCGTCCATTTTTAGCCACCTCCAGTGCTGTCATGAATTGCAAAACTGGACAAGTCCAACTGTCGTTTGGGGACTTGAAAATAGAGGTGAAAGTGTTTAATGCGGATAACCGAGTCAAGGATGATGAGGAAGTGTATGCGGTGAGTTTGATTGACACGCTGGTGCAAGAGCATGTCGATAATATTTTGTATAAGGATCTTCTGGAGATCGCCAAGGAGGCGTCATTCTTAAATTCTCCAGAATTAGGGAGTTTGATGGAGGTGTTTGCAATTGAGGATATGTGTGGCGCCGCTTGGGACCCAGTTCTTGAGCCGCTGGGCACCTCATTGTCTACAGCTCTCCCATCGTCGGTCCAGCCGGATGACCCTGTTGAGGTGTTGGTCGATCCTGGATGAAATAAGTGAACTGAAGGAGGTGTTGGTCGATCCTGTTTATTCGGATGACCCTGTTGTGTAGCCGTTGTGGCTACGTTCTGACGGGTAGCTCATGCGTACCATGCTCTTCATTGAGTGTGGACCCGGCTCCTAGCAATAGGGGTACCCATCATTGACTTGGGTTTTATAGCTTCGCACGCCGCTATTAAAATAAGGATCGTGTGCCCAGCCCCGGTTAGTAAGGGCAATTCTTTTTTTTTTTTGGGTAAATCAGCTTGAAATATAAAAGAGGCTAAGCGAATATACAGCCTACAAGGGGCATACCCCAGGAGGAAAGAAAAGAAAAAGAAAAGTAAAGAAAATTACCTAAGCCAAGTGGCTACATGAGATAACTACCATGCGGTGTTTCCAATCCATCTAGAAGAGGGAAGGAAAACAACGCCAATGCAAGGCATTACAAAACTTATAAAATGAGCTTGGAAGCATATCAAAACTCAGCAGACTGCATATGCATCGTCTAAAGCTGAACTTGAGCATCAGCAGTTGCTACACAAGGAGCACTTGCCAAATACAGAGTTGCAGCAAGCTCCAACAGATTTCAGCAGCTCTACACATAATGTGGATGGAGGATGAACATCATTTACAGATCAGTAAGAAGACCCAAGCAGATCAGACTGCACATAAGTGGTATCAACTAAGTTCAATACAGATCAGTAACTGCTGCAATATCTGGACTGAGCTTGAACTTGTAATTTGACTTGACTTGACTTGTGTTGAGAGAAACCATAACAGAAAATCATAATAGCAGCAGCTGCCATGGCAAAACAGGACCAGTAGGTATCAGGTTCAGAACATGCAGCTTAGTAAGGACATGCAGCTGCAGCTTAGTAAGGTGCAGCAGCAGCAGCAGCAGCCTGATCTTGAGATGGACAGGTTGATAATGTAGCATAAATCAGAACTCCATTAACAGTGCAGAACAGATCAGAAAAGGAGCATAACAGAGCTCCACAACTGATCTTGAGATACCACAACTTATACAGAGGATACAGGACTGCACTCAATTCAGAATTCAGAATTCCACAGTTCAGCAGTCAAAACAGCTAATTGCTACTCATAACAGCTAAAACAATGCAGAGGACATCCCCCTCTGCGAAGGGAGATCCCAATGACAGCCCCAATTGGTTAGGCAAAACAAAAGGAAGCAGAAGCACTATGCCAAATCAAAACAGAACAGCAGCAGGCACTAACCACTATACGACTGAACCAAAACAGAACAGCAGCAGAACAGAACAGAACAACAGCAGCAGCCTCTAACTCAAAAGACCACTAGCTGGTCTGCACAATATAAGCATCCCCAACACAGGACATAAACCACTATACAACTGAACCAAAACACTTTGTACACGAAACAAAACAGTATCAGAAATGCAGAGGACCATCAGTCTACCTACTGAACCAACAGTCAAATACCAGCAGTCAAAAAAACTACTGTACCATCACTAACTGAACCAAAAAGCAGTATAATGATAACCATCAGTCATTAATGACCATTGCAGCAACCAGATGCAGGAATGCAGAAATGCACAAGAAAGTCATTAAGGAATCCACCAAACTGTCATCTAGGCGATTCACCACTGTAGCAGTCGATTCACCACAGGCGATTCCCGGCGTCTCTCGCTCGGGGGGGGAGTTCCTCCTCGAGGCCCCGGGTCTTCTCCACCGTCCGATCCATAGCCCAAGTCAAACAGGGTTAAGGAGATGACTGAGATGTAGGCGACTGGGGTGCTGACAAGATCGTGGAGGAGCTTCGATTCTCCATGGCAGACGGTACTGTTTCAATGGCCGACGGTCTGGGGCTCAAAGCCCTAGACTCCAATGAACTCCGGCGAAGGCGTCAGCTCTTAGATCCACACCAAAAATCCCAAATACAGACTCTGCACCAGGGAAACCATAATAATCCAATCCTATTCGAGCTTGACAGTTCGCACATGTTCACCTCAGACGAATCCGTTTCGCGATTCAACAATGGAGGTACAGTTCCCATACCTTCGTCAATTTCAACACCAACCGGGTCTGGGGCACCTAGCCCTAACTCGGCAAAAATCCCTAATCCTTCTCAAGAGCAACAAGATTCTGAGGAGTGTTTAGGGGTTCTCAGTCCCAAGCACTACCAGTCAAACTCAGCCCGTAAGCTGCACCAAGACTCTGAAGACTCTGAAGCAAGAATGCTTGAAATTGTTGGTCATCTCGAGGATGAACTCAACAACTCAGAAGACCCCTTCATGCTTGATGTAGTTACGGCCAAGCTACAGGATATTCAGCAGGCATGGCGAAGAGCAGCCAAAAACAAAGCTACTCAAAGAGCACAGGTGGTTCACCTCCATGGAAACACCTATCAGTTTCAACGTTCTACAGCAGAGGTACGAATTCCCAACCCTACTCCCAAAACTGTACTTAACCCTAGTGGAAATCCTCACGTAGAAGGTGATCCGAATCTGGGTCACTCACTTCAGAATACCAATCCTAGAAATGCACCTCCCCACCTCACCTCTAAGCACGAGGCTGGTTCCTCAAGTCATGAAAAGGGGTTCGAACCACAGGCCCAGTCCAAAACAAACCTCCACACAAAACCCCCTCAAACTCAGCAATCTTTCCCTAAATCCAACTCTGGTAAAAATAAGCCTAAACCCAAAAACTGGGCTTCTCTCCTTCAATCCCAAAGCCCATCCTTGGATATGAAGCTAGAATATTTCCCTGACCTTCAGAAAGGGAAAGAAGCCATAGTTGAAATTGATGTGGAATTAACTGATGCGGGGAATTGGAATAGGTATCTAGTAGGTCATTTCCTTGATGGGAATATGGCCTACCCCCTCCTTGTTTCAACTGCTAGGTATCAATGGAAAGAACTCTTCGTGGCTGTCAAAACAGATGTTTCTGGGTTCTATCTATTTGAATTTAAGGATGAACAAGCCAAGCTACAAGTCTTGGAGGGAGGTCCCTATTTCTTCTCCCAAAAGTATTTAGTTCTTAGAGATTGGCACCGTATGATGAAACCCCTCAAGGACCAACCTACCAAAATCCCTGCATGGGTAAAATTTCATGACCTACCTCTTGAACTGTGGAATCAAGAATGTCTTAGTAGGGTGGCAAGCACAGTAGGTAGACCCATCCATGTGGATCAAGCAACTGCTAGATCCTCTAAGCAACCAGGGTTATTGCATACAAAATCCACCAAAGCAAGAGTTTGTATTGAGATAAATGCAGACCATGAGCTACCTGATGAAGTAGCAGTTACAGTTCAGGGGGAGACAGTTGTGGTGCCCATAGAGTATCAAGTTCTCCCTCCTATGTGTTCACAATGCCATGTTTTTGGTCATGCTACATCCAAATGTAGCAAGCAAGCTGTTGTACCCCCCTCCCCCCCCCCCCCCAGTCAATTGGAATGGCAGGTTGTGAAACGTGGGAAACAGAAAGCAATAGAAAAGAATGTTCAACCCCACCATAGCCCTCTACCTCATGTCCTGTCAGAAGCCTCACCCCTTGTCCAATCCAAATTAAGGGAGCATACTGAAGATTCTGATGACACTGATGTAGAACTTCTGGAAGTACTAGAGAGTGTGGTAAGCTCAGTAGTGTCCAATGAGGCAGCTAACAAGGATTCAATAGTTGCAAAGCCTGGTACTAGCACCAGATCTGATGATCAGCAACCAGTTGGTGATGAGAAACAGGAGAAACCACCTGATGTCAACCATGCTATCCCTGATGTAAAGCTGCTGTTGGGAGGCTCCAAGAAAGCTAGTCACAATGGCAGAAATAGGAGTCAATCCAAAGGCTCCTCACATAAGAAAAGGAAGTAACTTTCCCTCCTCTTTTTGTCCACAATTATATAAATAATGCTCATCTTGTGCATCACTCTTAATCTTAATAGTTGCAGCTCATTGTGGTTATATTCACTCTTTTGTATTAATGACTAGCACACCATTGCATTTTGGAATCTGGAATGTTAGAGGCCTAAATGATCCTCTAAAGCAACAAGAGGTTAAGAAATGGGTACAGAATAATAAGTTGTCCCTTGTGGGGATAATTGAACACAAAATTAAAGAACCAAAGGTCTCTAGAATTGTTAGTCTTATCTTACCTCATTGGAGTCTTATTAGTAACTATGCCCATTCCCCCTCGGGCAGAATTTTGGTATGCTGGAACCCCTCCTACTTTAATGTCCAACTTGTTTCCCAATCAAACCAATTCATACATTGCAATGTACAATCTTGTGATGGCATTTACTCATTTGGAGCTACATTCGTATATGGGGATAATTGCCATATTGAAAGGCAGACACTTTGGCGTGACCTGCAAACAATTGCTCTGGCATCCCCTTGGGTAGTTCTTGGTGACTTCAATGCCTTAAGATCACCATCTGAGAAAGTGGGAGGGGATAAACACTGGCTTCATTGGATGGATGATATTAATAGTTGCCTTCAATCTATAGAGCTAGTTGACCTTAAATACTCTGGAAACCAATTTACTTGGTCTAATAAACAAGTTGGTGTATCCCACATTAGCACCAAATTGGACAGGGTCCTAGTCAATGAGAATTGGATCAAAACTCTATGTTGGTCTAGTGCTCATTTCCTAAATCCTGGAGCATCAGACCACTCCCCTGCAGTCGTGGCATTGGCCCCCATCACCCCTCCTAAATCTAGACCTTTTAGATTCTTTAACTTTCTGGCAGACCATCCTAACTTTATGAACATTGTTCAGAGTGTCTGGAGGAGGGTGATCATAGGTAATCCCATGTATTGTGTCTGTGAAAAGTTGAAGATCCTACAAAAGGATCTAAAACAGTTGAATACCAAAGAATTCAGTGATCTATCATCCAGAGTTGCCTCAACCAGACAACAACTGGATGTTATTCAAAATGCCCTGGCCTCAGATCCTAGTGACACAGCAAATCAAGTTGCTGAAAAGATATTATGCAAACAGTACCTTACCCTTGCTAGAGCCGAGGAGAGCTTTGCCAGACAAAAATCTAGAGTTCAATGGTTGAAACTAGGAGACCAATGTACCTCCTTTTTCTTCAAATCAATTAGTAATTCCAGGAATAGAACTAGGATTACTAGCTTGGTCTTGGAAGATGGTAATACCACACAGGATATTGAGCTGATCAAAGGATCTTTTATCCATTACTACACCAAGTTGCTTGGTTCCCCTCACCAAAGCAGCTATGCTGGATCATCTAGGGTCCAGCAGCTCATCACTAGGAAACTGTCAGAGTCTCAGAGGCTGGATATGGTAATGGGAGTCACTGACAAAGAAGTTAAGGACATCTTCTGGTCCCTTAACCCTCAGAAAGCCCCCGGACCTGATGGATATAATGCTACCTTCTTTCATAAGGCCTGGCCTGTGATTGGTCATGAGGTCACCTCTGCTGTCAAGTCTTTCTTTAGATCTGGCCAACTGTTAAAGAAAGCCAATGCAACACTGGTTGCTCTTGTGCCTAAGGTTCCCAATCCTTCAAAGGTTGGGGATTATAGGCCAATATCATGTTGCAACCTCATTTACAAGTGTATTGCCAAGATTCTAGCCAATAGAATTAAGTCAGCCCTCCCCCACTTGATTGATCCAGCACAGTCTGGGTTTGTTCAGGGCAGAAGAATTGCGGATAACATCTTCCTCACACAGGAGTTAATGAGGGGTTACCACAAACACTCCTCCTCTCCTAGGTGTGCCATGAAAGTAGATATAATGAAGGCCTATGACAATGTTAGGTGGGACTTCCTCTGGGATGTCCTTGCCTCAATGAACTTCCACCCTCAGATGATCAGATGGTTAAAGGCTTGTGTAACCACAACCAATTACTCCCTAAGCTTCAATGGTGAAGCCATTGGGTACATCCCTGGTCAAAGGGGATTGAGGCAAGGAGACCCCCTTTCCTCATACTTATTTGTTATTGCCATGGAAGTCCTCACATGCATTCTCAAGGAGAAAACCCTACTGCCTGATTTTAATTTCCATTGGAAATGTGGGTCAACCAAATTGGTTAACCTATGTTTTGCAGATGACCTTATGATATTTTGCAAGGGTGAGTTAAGTTCTATAAACCATATTCAGTCATCATTGGAAGAGTTTGAATCCTTATCTGGCCTCTCCCCTAGTCCAAACAAAAGCAATATTTTCTTCTCAGGTGTTAGCTCCGCCACCAGAGCATCAATATTGCATGTTCTTGGTTTTCAGGAGGGTACCCTTCCTGTTAGATATCTAGGGGTTCCCCTACTGTCCACCAAACTGAAGCATACTGACTGCAAATGTTTGGTGGATAAAATCATTGCAAAAACAAAGTCCTGGACCAACAGATACCTCTCCTATGCTGGGAGACTTCAGTTGATTAAATCCATTCTGTTCTCCATGCAGACCTATTGGTCTTCTCTCTTTATCCTTCCTAAAAGAGTCATTAAGGAAGTGGAAGCCATTTTGAGAGCTTTCTTCTGGACTGGACCTGATCTCAAAACCTCTGGAGCTAAAGTCTCATGGGAACATCTCTGCTCCCCTGTCCAAGAAGGTGGTCTTGGATTCAAGTC
Organism: Rhododendron griersonianum; assembly: GCA_018127125.1. NCBI lineage: Eukaryota > Viridiplantae > Streptophyta > Magnoliopsida > Ericales > Ericaceae > Rhododendron > Rhododendron griersonianum. The sequence continues at coordinate 137,711 of JACTNZ010000016.1, read as the reverse complement.
TTTGGAGACTTGGAACAAATCTGCAGTGGCAAAGCACATTTGGTTCCTTGTGTCCGGCGGGGAACAATCCATGTGGTGTCAATGGGTCAAGTCCTACTTACTCAGAGGTAGGAACTTTTGGTGTGTTAAGGTCCCAAGTGAACCTTCCTGGGTGTGGAGGAAAATCCTATCCTTGAGATCCCTCGTTCAGCCACACATTCTGTACAAGCTGGGGGATGGAATGTCTACTTCCTTATGGTATGACAACTGGCATCCCCTAGGACCACTACTCCCAAGATATGGTCCTAGAATTATCTATGATTCTGGAATATCTAGGGATGCCTCTGTTCAACATATAATACATAACAACCAGTGGGCCTTCCCTGTCACCCAAACCCTGGAACTTAATGAAATAAGAACTGGTTTGCATACAATTACTATCAATAGTGCTACCAAGGATACATGCATGTGGGCGCTAACTAAGTCAGGGCAGTTCTCCATCTCATCCCTATGGGACAACCTTAGAACCCACTTTCCCATTGTTACATGGCATAAGGTTGTATGGTTTCCAGGCCATATACCGAGGTGTAGTCTAATTACTTGGATGGCCCTTCTTCAAAGATTAAACACTGAGGATAGGCTAGTCCTGTTTGGGCTCAAGTCCACCTCCCAATGTATATTGTGCCCTGACATGGAAAACCATGCCCACCTATTTTTTGAATGCCCTATGGCTGCCCAAGTCAGGAGTATTCTGTCTCCCAAAGTCCCCCACATGCAAGGACATCAGAACTGGCAGACTTGGGTGGATTGCCTCTCTAGTTTGAGAGGTAAGACTTTGGCCAACACTATCGCAAAGCTGGCTTTCACAGTATATGTTCATCATATTTGGATGGAAAGGAACCACAGAAAGTTCCAGAACTCCTCCTGCCCCCCCATTGTAGTTGCTCATAAAATCTCCGATGATATAAGGTCTAGGCTTTTGTCCTTGGCTAACCTACCTAGTGGGCCCCTTTCTAGACAACTAAAAATCCAATGGAACATTGTTTAGTGGTGTACTTCAAGCACTAACAAAATGAGTCTTCCCTTGGTTTTATGGAATTAACATACTATCACATTTGCAGGTCATTGGTCAAGGGGGATACGGCTTCATGCTGCTCCTCCTTGATCTTAATGAGATGGGCACAGAAACAGAAGCAGCAAGGGCTATACTTCAGCTCAGGCTCAGAAGCAGAAGCAGAAGCAGGGGAGAGCAGGCTGTCCAGCCACAGCCACAGATCAACATGCTTCAACTACTTCAGCTCAGGTTCTATTTACTTCTATTATTCAGGTAGTTACCTTAATCTTTGTCACCTGATTTTGACTGATTGCCTAACCATTAGGGGCTGTCGTGGGATCTCCCTTCGCAGAGGGGGACGTCCTCTGCATTGCATCACATTTTACTTTACTTTACTTTATATTACATTGCATTATGTTAGACAGATACAACTGCATTTACTGATGACTATTGATAGACAGATTCAGAATGACTCAGTAGTTGATAGTCATGGTGGTAGCATGTAATTGTATGGTGGTAGTATGGTGGTAGCATGGTGGTAGCATGTCATGGTGGTAGATGTGACTATATGTTCTACTTAGTGACAGTGTTTTTCAAGTTCAGAAACTGTTTTTTTACCTTCCAAGCAGCATCAGTTCTGAAATGCTGAATTGCTGCTGTTGCTAGCAGCATCACCTGATATATGTTCAAGCAGCATCACCTGATATTTTGCTGAATTGCTGAATTGCTTCAGATTTGTTCAGTGGTTTATTTTTCTTTTTTTTTAGCCTAACCAATTGGGGCTGTCATTGGGATCTCCCTTCGCAGAGGGGGACGTCCTCTGCATTGTATTGTATTGTATTGTATATGCCAAGTGATAGCAGGAAATTGTATCCTTAATTGCAGTTCCTGACCTGATCTGCACCTGTGTTTACACCTGTGTTTACTTCTGTTTCTGTGTGATAGAATCTGCATATTCCAAGGCATGTAGTAGCCAAGTGTTTTGTAGACCTGCATATTCCTGTTATGCTTCCAAGTTCGGATGCATCTGCATAAGTTGTCCAGGTGTAATAGTCTAGGTTCAGAAGTTGTAATGGTCCATTCTGCATTTCACTGATGTTGCCTTGTTCAGACCACCCTCATTCTGACCACCCTCATTCTGCTGCTGTTATGGTCATCTGCTGGCTGCTGTTGCAGCAGCAGCAGTAGCAGTTCAATGGGGTCTTCAACCTGCATCAGCAGCTACAATCACTGCCAGCTGGTTGTGTGACAATCACTGAGTAGCAGCTACAATCACTGCTAGCTGCTACAATCAGCAGCTGGACAAGTTCAGGAGCTACAATTAGCAGCAGCTACAACTTCTGAATTGTGATGCACAAGGGCAACAAAGGTTCAGAACATGCAGATGCTGGTTGTGTCCCCAAGCTTGTGTCCCCAAAGGCACAAAAGCAACAATGGTTGTGTCCCCAAGTCAGAAGCAGCTGGTTGTGTCCCCAAGTTTAACAACAGCAGCTTTGTAAGATTCAGAACATGCAGCTGCAGAGCAGCAAGGTTCAGAACAGATCAGACAAGGAGTATAAATCAGAACTCAAGCTCAATTCAAGTTTAGTATTCAGTATGATCAATTATGACAACCTTAAACAAGTTTAGTTCAGTATTCAGTATTCAGTATGCTCAATCAGAACTCAAGTTCAATTCAAGTTTAGTATTCAGAACTCAAGTTCAATTCAAGTTTAGTATCATGTATAGTGGTTGTAACCACTTTGCCATTTGTTTTGTATCCCTCTCTGTTAGATGGATAGGAAACAGATGCTCTGTTTACCTCTAGTCCTGTGTAGCCATTTGGCATAGGCTTTCCTTTTGTTTTCGTTTTCTTTTCTTTTCTTTTCTTTCCTCCTGGGGTATGCCCCTTGTAGGCTGTATATTCGGTTAGCCCTTTTTTATTTCAAGCTGATTTACCCAAAAAAAAAAAAAAATGCAGAAATGCACTAAAACACCAAGCAAATCAGAAATGCACTACACAACACAGGGCAGAGCAGGCTTACAAAGTTCTGATGCTCCCACACCAGAGCTGCAGATCAGCAGTCAATGTACTACAAACCAACTAAAGAATAGACAGCAGCACAACATGAGTAAGTACTGAACCATCAGTCAGTCAGAATAGACAACAAAACTGAGAAAATCCTAAGAACATTTGGTCCTAACCACCAACTCCCTCGGAACCTCTCTCCTCCCTCTCAAATCTAACAACCACCCAACACCCTCCACTAACCTCACATAAAAACCCCCACTATGTACCAAGAAGCTGAATGTGGTGGAAGTTACTAAAAAACCCCCGTTCACAATGACTGCTGAACCCTTCTGACTGCTGATGGAAATTCAGTCTGATAGATTAGAATTAAAAGCTGATTCCCCCATGTGCATAACCTGTTATAGCTTCAGGGTAGGAAAACACAATTCGTACTAATTACCCACAACAGGAACAAAAGTAATTAACAACTACCAATATGCCATTCATTCACAATCCATTCTGCTTGAAGTGAAGGTAACGATAGAATCCTCGTTCTCACCATTGAAAGTATTTTGTGAACAACAATTTCCCAAGAACAGGACAAGCCCTGGAATTTCCTGGCATTCCTTTCAATCCAGACATAGTAAATAGTTACAGTGAAGGCCAACTTAGTGATAATAGCCCGTATAGATTTCCCTCTAGTATTAGAGAGAAAAGAGACCCATTCAGTCCAAGGTCTAGATGTCCATGAGACACGTAGTTTGGATTGAATAGAATCCCACAATTGCTTAGTAAATGAGCAATTAAAGAATAGATGATTGTGACTTTCACAGTCTTGACAAAAACTACATTGAGCAGGGACAGTAAGGCCAAAAGACATCAACCTATCTGCAGTGGAAAGCCTATTCTGGATAGCTATCCAAGTGATAAAACTACATTTTGGAATGTGACCTGAGAACCACACCACCCTATGCCACAAAACTTTTGGAAAGGGAGTCCTCAGTTTGTCCCAAAGGGAAGCAACTGTGAACTGGCCATTAGCAGTGAGAGACCAACTAATATGATCATCCCTACTCAACCTGGAAGAAATAAGAGGTGGTAAAGTACTTCTTACCTCATTGATCTCCAAGGTTTGGGTGATGGGAAAAGCCCAGCACGAGTTTTGAATAATGTGAGACACAGTTGCCTCCTTTGGAATTCCAGAATCATAAGCAATTCTGGGACCAAATTTGGCTAACAAAGGACCAATTGGATGCCAATTGTCATACCACAAGGAGGTGGATTGGCCATTGCCAATTACACTAAGTATATATGGCCGTACCAATGGTCTGAGAAGTAGAAGTTTCCTCCAAACCCATGTGCAATCCCCCGGAATTTTCAGATTCCAAAAGTTTCTACCCCGTATTAAATAAGATTTTACCCACTGACACCACATTGATTGTTCCCCCCCAGATATAAGGAACCAAATGTGTTTGGCAATGGCCGCCTTATTCCAAACCTGCATGGATTTGAAACCAAGGCCTCCCTCTTGTTTAGGAGAACACAGATGCTCCCAAGATACTTTAGCCCCAGTTTTCCTAAGGTCAGGGCCAGACCAAAGAAATGCTCTAAGAATTGACTCAACCTCCTTAATCACCTTTTTGGGGATGATAAACAAGGAGGACCAATAAGTTTGAATGGAAAACAATACATTCTTAATCAACTGGACCCTACCAGCATATGTGAGGTCTCTGTTAGTCCATGACTTAGTTTTAGCAGTTATGCTATCCACCAAGGACTGACAATCAGAGGCTTTGAGTTTTGTAGAGAGAAGAGGCACACCGAGATATCTGATGGGCAGTGAGCCCTCCTTAAACTTAAGGATATCCAAAATGGCCAACCTAGTGGCTAAGCTAACCCCAGAAAAGTAGATGCTACTTTTCCCAGGGCTAGGTGAGAGACCCGACAGGATTTGAAACTCAGAGAGGGCATCCTGGATATGACTGATAGAGGTTAGATCCCCTTTGCAAAAGATCATAAGATCATCAGCAAAGCAAAGGTTTATAAGCTTAGTACGCCCACATCTCCAATGAAAATGAAAATCTGGCAGGAGCGATTTCTCTCTTAGGAGACAAGTGAGAATCTCCATCACGATCACAAAAAGATATGAGGACAAAGGATCTCCCTGTCTAAGCCCTTTTTGTCCTAAAATGTAGCCTGTGACCTCACCATTGATGCTAAGGGAATAATTCGCAGAGGTAATACAAGCTTGTAGCCACTTAATCATCGTGGGATGAAAATTCATGGAGGATAGAACATCCCATAGGAATTCCCATCTAACATTATCGTATGCCTTCATAATGTCAATTTTCATAGCACACCGAGGAGATGATGACGCTTTATGATATCCTCTCATAAGCTCCTGAGTTAGGAAAATATTATCCGCAATCCTCCTTCCTTTCACAAAACCTGATTGGACAGGGTCAATCAACATTGGGAGGACAACCTGCAATCTTCTAGCCAGTATTCTAGAGATGCACTTGTAAACGGTGTTACAGCATGAGATGGGCCTAAAGTCTCCAACCTTAGATGGATTAGGAACTTTAGGAACCAGGGCAACAATGGTAGAATTAATTTTCCTTAGCAATTTACCAGACCTAAAGAAAGTCTTAATTGCTGCTGTTACTTCATGACCAATAATAGGCCAAGCCTTTTTGAAGAACCCAGCATTATAGCCATCAGGACCAGGGGCTTTGCTAGGGTTAAGGGCCCAAAAGGTATCCTTGATTTCGAGATCAGTGACCTCTGTAATCATGGCATTCCTCTGATTATCTGTAAGTCTCCTACTGACCACCTGTTGGATTCTAGTTTGCCCCTGGTAAGAGGTAGAATGAGCTGTGCCTAGCAAGGCAGTGTAGAATCCAACGAAACTGTTCTTAATCTCCTGAATGTCATGAGTAAGAGACCCATCATCCAACACCAGACTAGTAATTTTACTACGATTTCTAGTGTTACTCACAGTTTTAAAGAAATAAGAAGTACATTGATCTCCAAGTTTCAGCCATTGAATCCTTGATTTTTGTTTAGCCAGACTCTCCTCTGCCCTAAGCAAAGTGAGGAGTTGCTTGTGCACCACTCTTTCCTGATTTATGATGGAAGGAGTTATTTGATGAGAACTCATGCCTTTCTGTAAAGATTCAAGGCGTTGTCTAGCATCAGCAACCCTATTCGAGACATCACTGAAATCTCTAGAGTTAATTTGCTTAAACTCCATTTGTAACATTCTGAGTTTCTCACAAACACAGAACATTGGATTTCCAATAATCACTTTCCTCCAAATTTTCTGAACCACAGTTAAAAACTGTGGATGATCAGCTAAAAAATCAAAGAATTTAAAAGGTTTCATGGATTTCAAAGGACCCGGGGTGATGTTCACAATGGCAGGAGAGTGATCAGAGATCCCAGGGGTGAGAAAATGGGCAGAAGAACAAGTAAAAGCCTTCATCCAATGTTCATTGACCAAAGCTCTATCCAACTTAGTACTGATAAAATGGGATGGATCTTGCTTATTGGCCCAAGTGAGAAAGCAGCCTGTGAACCTAAGATCCTCAAGCTCTAGGTCATACAAGCAGTGGTTGAATTCATCCATATGAGGAGGCCAAGAGGAAGTACCTCCCACCTTCTCATTTGGAAACCTAACAGCATTAAAATCCCCTAACACTATCCAAGGGGATGGGGAGCTAAGATGATGTAGACTAGCCCACAAGGCCTGCCTATTCACATAATTATTAGCTCCATACACAAAAGTGGCAAAAAAGATTGCCCCACTACACTTAGACTGGACTTCGCAATGAATAAATTGATCCGACTGGTCCAAAACCTGAACATGCAACATACTAGGATCCCAACACACAAAAATTCTACCATTGGGCGCGTGGGGGTAGTTGTTCACAAAACTCCAATTAGGACAAACAAATTTTAAGATTCTACCAGCCCAAACTTCTTTAACCTTATGCTCTAATAAACCAAAAAGTGAGAGGCTATTTTTATTTACAAAACATTTGACCTCTTTTTGCTTGATTGGGTCATTAATACCCCGAGTGTTCCAAAAACCAATGTTAAGAGCTTTAATAGACATAAGACAACTTCAAGCAGAACTAATTATGAAAATGAAAGTATGAGAGAATAGTCCTAACAAAAGGATACGGTGGAATTAATTCCTTCCTCTGGAATAGGAACTACGAGACTGTTCCCTTGCCAACTTTTTCATTCGTTTTTGTGCTGATTTGGTTAGAACCTTTTGAAAGCTCCCCTTTAGATCTTCTTTTGATACCTCATCCCTTACAACTGAACCTCGGGGGTCAGGAGGTTTAGGAGAAAGAGTTTGGTTCAGTTCTGATACTAATTCCTCACTTGGAACATCTGAGTGGTCAGTTTCTGTTTTGCTGTCCATGACTCCCAGTTTACTCTGTGGCTTTGGAACCTCATGAGAACTTCTAACCACACTCTCTAGAACTTCCAACAACTCACCCTCAGTTTCTGACTCACTCAACGAGACCACAGCATTGACAGCTTGCTGCTCCTGAAGAATGGTAGGACTGCTTTTAGAGGAATCCCCTTGAAGCAGAACAGGAACTCCTGATGTTAGTTCCAAATCAGCTATTTCCTTGCCATTACCCGCTTGCGAATCATTCTGAATTTCAGATGAGAAATGGGAGGAAGAGTGGAAAGCTCTCTTAGTACACCGCTCTGTGAGATGTCCAAACACCTGACATAGCTTACATATGGGAGGGAGGACTTGATATTCGATAGGTACGACTACAGATTCCCCTTCCACCAACACTGTGACCTCATCAGGGAGGTCCTGCTCAGCACTAACTTCTATACAAATCCTAGCTGTTGTGGACTTAGTATGAAGAAGCCCAGGTTGCTTGGCAGTCTTAGCTGTGGCCTGATCCACATGTATGGGTCTCCCAATAGTGCTAGCAACTCGGCTAAGGCATTCCTGGTTCCATAGTTCAAATGGTAAATCATGAAACTTAACCCAAGCAGGTACTATGACAGGCTGATCCTGTGCTGGTTTCATCATCCTATGCCAATCCTTGAGAACTAGATACTTCTGAGAGAAAAAATATGGACCTCCTTCAAGAACAGTCATCTTAGCTTGTTCATCCCTAAATTCGAAAAGATAAAACCCTGCTACATTGGGTTTAACAGCCACAAACAGGTCCTTCCATTGGTTCCGAGCAGTGGCAGTCAGCAAAGGATATGCCATCTTACCATCCAGAAAATGACCCACCAAATATCGATTCCATTTTCCTATTTCAGTCATTTCTATGTCTATCTCAACCATGGCTTCCTTGCCTTTCTGAAGATCAGGAAAATAATCTAATTTCATATCTAGAGATGGACTCCGGGCCTGAAGGAGAGAGGCCCAGTTCTTAGGTTTAGGTTTAAATTGACTTCGGAGTGTTGATTGATGTCCATTATTCAGTGGCTTAAAGTGAGGAGCAGCTTCTGAAGATGCTAGAGATACATCTACAGGTTTAACAACTGCGGATGGAGGTGGATTAGGGTTAGATATTCGTACCTCTGAAGGAGAGCGATGAAACTGGTATGTGTTGCCATGAAGGTGGATCACCCGAGCCCGTTCTTCAGCTTCTCTCTTCAGTCCATCCTCGAATATTGCCTGCCGAGTCTTCTGAGCGGCATTAGGTCTATTGTACGATTTAGGACTAATCGCCCCAGAGCCAAACGAGGATGAAGATGGAACCGAGCCCTTCAAAGCGCCGGCTTCAACTTCTACCCTCAACCCTTCTTCCACGAAGACTTGTTGTAATTTCCTTGCTGAACTCGAATTCTTCGAGGATTTAGGGCTGTGAGCCCCAAATCCATTAGATTTGTTGGTCGAGTTAGGACCAAACTCCTCCGCTTGTTTTCCAGGATTTTTCCATGCCTGTTGTATACTCTGTAGCTTGGCTGTGAGCACATCTAGAACGAATGGATCTTCCGAGGTGTTGAGTTTGTCCTCCAAGTGACCCACGATTTCAAGCAACCGAGCCTCAGAATCCAAGCGCATGCCTTCCTTCGGAGACCCCTGATTAAGCGCTGATGTTTCAGTCGATTTGGGTGAGAGTGAGGTTTGCTCGGTGAGGACTGTGCCTTCACCGTGCTGTATTGAGCTCCTCTGCTTGCGGCGAAGCTCGTTTGAGTCCTGGGCCTTGCTGCCCAGCCCTTCGGAGAAGGAGATTGTGCCGTCTGCCATGGGGGAATCACAGTAATTACATGCCCTTGTCAGAGATCGCCATGGCCTTGTCAGAAATCGCCTCTAGGTTGGAAGGATTTCTCCTTAAGAATCAATAGTAAGGGCAATTCTAATATTTAGTTCTTTATTTCTTTCTCTTTTCTTTTAAAATTCTAAAAAAAAATCAGAAAATTGAAAACATAAAAATCATATATTTAAAATCCAAAAATTGAAAACATAAAAATCAAATAAAAATCGTTTGGGTTTTTGCTTATTGGTCTTGTATAGCCACCCGTGTCTTGCTCATCCGCTTGTCACGGGAAGAAAAGTATGACACGTGAGACTGCGTGAATGTTTGGTGGTGTTCTTTTATTTTTATTTCAGTTGATTGTAGCCCGGATACCACGACTGGGCAGTACTAATGTCTTTTGCAGGATTTGGTGGCTTGCGTCGAACATCGGCCGAGGTCATGGTGGTTGGCTGCCACCCGTAGGTCCATCTCTTCTCCCTTGTGCTTTCTTTTTCTTATTGCCTTCATGCTCTGAGGGCATAGCATGCTCTAAGTTGGGGGGAGGGTGTACTTCGTACTTGTCTTTATTCATTGGTTAAAAAAAAAAAATCAAAAAAATTTTGAATTAAGGATTTTGGATACTTGGGTGCAACTATTCTTGGTTGATGGCTTCTAATTAGCACTATAGTGGTTGTTGTGCGAGTCGGAGTCTCGATACAATTTTATGGATAGACTTAAGCTCGTGAATATGATGTTGAAAAAGCACTTGGTTAGCCGGTATCATCTATAGTTGGATAGCGTTTGGTCACTTGAAAACATGCTCTCACACACAGTGCCCCACATGAGTATTTACCGGTCTAGAGTTTGGTTCACATATTTTTGGTATTTCGGTATAAGCGGGGCGAAGGCGCCTCGTGGCTAGACTAATTGATGTTTACCTCGGGTTCAATAAAACAGAACGTTTAAGCAATTTTGGGATACGAAAACTCTTTTAACAAACAAACCCAGGCATCGCGACAGGGCCATGGCGATTTCTGAAAGGGCCGAGTTCCTCCCTGTTCAGTGAGTCATGGCAGACGGCACCGTCTCCATCGCGGATGGTCTAGGTCTCAAGACCTTGGACTCAAATGAAATTCGCAGGAAAATCAAAGGCGCTGTCGCTCCACTCATCTCGAAACCAAACGAGACTTCACCATTTCTGGACCTCGGACCAGAAAACCCTAACTACAAAGGCTTGATATCTGACTCTAACTCTCAGATCCGGCCATCAATACCAGAGAAACCTTCTTCCTCTTCTCCTATGGGGGTTCACAGTGGCAGCCCTAGCCCAGGAACTGCAACAAATATACAACAAACACTATTCGAGGAAGGTTTGCTAATGGAAGCCCAGGAGCGTGCACGATTGGCTAACCAACAACGAGAGTTAGTTCTCGTCTCTCCTTCAAATGGGTTTGGGGTTCATAGCCCCAAATCCTCCAAAACCTCCCCTTCTCGGAAGCTTCAGCAGGTCTTTCTTGAGGAAAGCAAGAAGCTAGAAGCTGAGGAACGAGCTCCTCTTCTCCAGGGCAGAGAAAACCAGTCGCAAGATTTGAGGGTTGAAACGGAAGTCGCGGCGAAGGGCTCGATTCCATCATCATCTTCGGATGGGTCTGGGGCGCTTAGCCCTAAACCACAAATCAATCTGAACCCTAAAGATGCTCAGAGGTTTCAACAACAACAGGTGACCCACCTCCATGGAAACACCTATCAGTTTCGATGCACTCCAGCAGAGGTACAAGAGAAGCAGGGTATGCGTTCGGAGTCCGAGGCTCGAATGCTTGAAATTGTGAGTCGTCTAGAGGACGAGCTCAACTTATCGGAAGACCCGTTCGTGCTAGATGTGGTCACAGCCAAATTGCAAAGCATTCAACAGTCATGGAGAAATGCTGAGTTACAAGAACAGGTACATAGCCCTAAAACCACTTCTACGCTTCTGTTTAACGCAAGGGGGAAACCATATGGGGAAGGGGATGAACCCAACCCTTCTCTCAGAAATTCAGTTCACAACCCTTCTGGAAATATTAAAACAGAAATTAAACCCACAACAGCCAAGTTAGGCCAACATCAATACAACTACAGACCCAGGTTAGGTCAACATCAACCAAAGCCTAAGCCAAAAAACTGGGCTGCCCTCCTCCAGTCACAAAGCCCCTCTCTGGAAATGAAACTGGATCATTTTCCAGACCTCCAGAGAGGAAAACAAGCGCTGGTAGAAATAGATTTGGAACTGACCGATGTGGGCATGTGGAATAAGTACTTGGTAGGCCACTTCTTAGATGGACAAATGGCCTATCCTCTCATAGTTGCGACTGCTAGGAGCCAATGGAAAGAGCATTTTGTGGCTGTGAAACCTGATGTGGCTGGCTTCTACATGTTTGAATTCAAAGATGAACAATCCAAGATAAAAGTCCTTGAAGGGGGTCCCTACTTCTTCTCTCAAAAATATCTAGTACTAAAGGATTGGCATAGGATGATGAAGCCTGCTAGAGAACAACCTACCAAAATACCTGCTTGGGTGAAATTGCATGATTTACCAATGGAACTGTGGAACCAAGAGTGCTTGAGTAGAATAGCTAGTTCTATTGGAAGACCCCTGCATGTTGATCATGCCACTGCAAAGACTGCTAGACAACCAGGTCTACAACAGACTAAATCTACAAAGGCAAGAATCTGCATTGAGGTCAGTGCTGAACAAGTCCTCCCTGATGAGGTTCAAGTAGTAGTGGAAGGGGAAGGGGAATCTGTTGTTATCCCTGTGGAATACCAAGTCCTACCTCCTATGTGTTCACAATGCCATGTCTTTGGTCATGCTACATCCAAATGTAGCAAGCAAGCTGTTGTACCCCCCTCCCCCCCCCCCCCCCCAGTCAATTGGAATGGCAGGCTGTGAAACGTGGGAAACAGAAAGCAGTAGAACAAGTCAAGAATGTTCACCCCCACCAAAGCCCTCTACCTCATGTCCTGTCAGAAGCCTCACCTATTGTCCAATCCAAGTTAGGGGAGCATACTGAAGATACTGAAGATTCTGATGACCCTGATGTAGAACTTCTGGAAGTACTAGAGAGTGTGGTAAGCTCAGTAGTGTCCAATGAGGCAGCTAACAAGGATTCAATGGTAGCAAGGTCTGGTACTAGCACCAGATCTGATGATCAGCAACCAGTTGGTGATGACAAACAGGAAAAACCACCTGATGTCAAACATGCTATCCCTGATGTCAAGCTGCTATTGGGAGGTTCCAAGAAGGCTAGTCACAATGGCAGAAATAGGAGTCAATCCAAAGGCTCCTCACATAAGAAAAGGAAGTAACTTTCCCTCCTCTTTTTGTCCACAATTATATAAATAAAGCTCATCTTTTGCATCACTCTTAATCTTAATAGTTGCAGCTCATTGTGGTTATATTAACTCTTTTGTATTAATGATTAGCAATCCATTGCATTTTGGAATTTGGAATGTTAGAGGTCTAAATGACCCTCTGAAGCAACAAGAGGTTAAGAAATGGGTACAGAACAATAAGTTGTCCCTTGTGGGGATAATTGAACACAAAGTTAAAGAACCAAAGGTCTCTAGAATTATTAGTTTTATCTTACCTCATTGGAGTTTTATAAGTAACTATGCCCATTCCCCCTTGGGCAGAATTTTGGTATGCTGGAACCCCTCCTACTTTAATGTCCAACTTGTTTCCCAATCAAACCAATTCATACATTGCAATGTACAATCTTGTGATGGCAATTACTCATTTGCAGCTACATTTGTATATGGGGATAATTGCCATCTTGAAAGGCAGACACTTTGGCGTGACCTGCAAACAACTGCTCTTGCATCCCCTTGGGTAGTTCTTGGTGACTTCAATGCCATCAGATCACCATCTGAGAAAGTAGGAGGGGATAAACACTGGCTTCCTTGGATGGATGATATTAATAATTGCCTCCAATCTGTAGAGCTAGTTGACCTTAAATACTCTGGAAATCAATTTACTTGGTCTAATAAACAAGTTGGTATTTCCCACATTAGCACCAAGTTGGACAGGGTCCTAGTCAATGAGAATTGGAAAAAGAAAAGGCAGGGAAACTGATTGGGAGCTTCTCTCTCTAGAATAGAGAGAGAAAGCTCCCTCCCTTTCGGCCCCAGCTCCAGCCGGCTGCCGGGCGTCCCACCTCCGGCCAGCAACAGTTACAACGTCAAGGGCAAGGGAGCCCCTCTCTCGACAGGGGCTCTCCTCCACCGCCCGTTCCATATCCGGCAACCCTCGGGTCCGGCCACCTAACACAATCCAACCGGAGTTCCTCCGGCCAAGTTCCAGCTCCGCTCTGGTCCGATCTGGCTCGGCCACCGCTAGAGCGGGCCTTCATAGTCGGGCAAGCTTCAACAGGTACGGTTTAGATCTGGTCCGGCCTCCATCTGGTCCGGCCAAGCTCTTCCCGTTTGTCTTCAGCTCGACTCTCAACCTCGCCGTGGGTGCAGCAGTCGCCATGGTGTCCAGCTCCGGCTCCGCCGTGGTGACCAACTCAGCCGTGGCGACCACCATCAACAGCCGCCGTAGGGCCCAGTCGCCGTGTGGCTCACCGTGCCTCACCTTCACGCCGCCAGTCATTGACTTCTCCGGCCAGATCTGGCCGTCAGACCTCATCAGCCGTGGCTCCTCTGCCATTGGCCATCATCCCCGCCGTCGACCCTTTAGCCGCCGTGGGGCCCAGTCGCCTGGGCAATCAGCCAGCTGCAGCCTGGGCAGGCCGTCCGTGAGCCAGCAGCAGCGGGCAGCAGCAGCAGCAGGCAGCAGCCGCCCGTTGGCTGGCCAGCCCGGGCAGGTAAGCCGGCTGGGTGGTTCAGTTCACTGTTGGTTTACATTGTTGCTGGACTAGTGGGCCAGATTACTGTTAGTTTTGCAACCCCCGATAGGCGGTCATCTGTTGGACTGAAATCGGGGGCCGGGCTCTTCATTGAGCCCTTTTTATCCCTTGAGCCAGCGCTTTTAGCTCTGAGGATATGCGTAGTATTCTTGTGGATGTAGCTATTATTGATTAGATTGGATTCTCCTAGTTAAGGGGCAGTCTCGCAGTAGCAGCAGCTGTGGGTGCCGATGATTAGATTATGGATGAGTCTGATTGAGCAAGGTAGTTGCCGGTGCTGTCTTTGACTAGATTGGTGGATTCTCACTGATTGAAAGGGGTAGCTTCGTAGTCTGTTTCAGATTAGATTTAGTGGTTGCACTGATCGAAAAGTACAGCTTGGTCCACTTGTGGTTTTGGGGGGCTACTTTTGGTGGTCCCTCTTCCTGTTCCGCTTATAGTCGTTAGCGAGCCTAGGGGATTTGGGTGAGGATGTAGTAGTCTGGATAGAATGGGCGTGGTGTGCAGGGTGCTTAGCAGGGTAGCCTTGTCGGATGCCGACATCTCCAGTTCGAGCCTCTCTCGGTCCGAGTCCCTTTGTAGTAGTTGACTTCTTTTGAGTGGGTATTATGCTAGCTTCGGGGTGATGGGCTTCTCGGTTCTTGGTCTTCTTACCCAGCCTTGGAGGAGGAGGATCTCTCCTCAGCGCTGGTTATCATGTGGTCATCGTTGACCATGACTATCTACCGTATTTACTTTATTTCCTAGCCTGGCGGGTTGTGCCAGGTAGTAGTTCAATTCACATTGCATTTTGTTATGTATTTACTCTATCTCACTCTCCATGCGGGTTGTGCATGGTTTACCGCACTTTTTTCACTCTTATTCGTTTTCCTTTTCTTTTCCTCCTGGGGTATGCCCCTTGTAGGCTGTACATTCGCTTAACCTTTTTTTAATTTCAAGCTAAATTACCCAAAAAAAAAAAAAAAAATGAGAATTGGATCAAAACTCTATGTTGGTCTAGTGCTCATTTCCTAAACCCTGGAGCATCAGACCATTCCCCTGCAGTCGTGGCATTGGCCCCCATCACCCCTCCTAAATCTAGACCTTTTAGATTCTTTAATTTTCTGGCAGACCATCCTAACTTTATGAACATTGTTCAAAGTGTCTGGAGGAGGGTGATCATAGGTAATCCCATGTATTGTGTCTGTGAAAAGTTGAAGATCCTACAAAAGGATCTAAAACAGTTGAATACCAAAGAATTCAGTGATCTATCATCCAGAGTTGCCTCTACCAGACAACAGCTGGATGATATTCAAAATGCACTGGCCTCAGATCCTAGTGACACAACAAATCAAGTTGCTGAAAAGGTATTATGCAAACAGTACCTTATCCTTGCTAGAGCTGAGGAGAGCTTTGCCAGACAAAAATCAAGAGTTCAATGGTTGAAATTGGGAGACCAATGTACTTCCTTTTTCTTCAAATCAATTAGTAACTCCAGGAATAGAACTAGGATTACTAGCTTGGTATTGGAAGATGGTAATACCACACAGGATATTGAGCTGATCAAAGGATCTTTTATCCATTACTACACCAAGTTGCTTGGTTCCCCTCACCAAAGCAACTATGCTGGATCATCTAGGGTCCAGCAACTCATCACTAGGAAACTGTCAGAGTCTCAGAGGCTAGATATGGTAGTGGGAGTCACTGACAAAGAAGTTAAGGACATTTTCTGGTCCCTTAACCCTCAGAAAGCCCCCGGACCTGATGGATATAATGCTACCTTCTTTCATAAGGCTTGGCCTGTGATTGGTCATGAGGTCACCTCTGCTGTCAAGAACTTCTTTAGATCTGGCCAACTGCTAAAGAAAGCCAATGCAACACTGGTTGCTCTTGTGCCTAAGGTTCCCAACCCTTCAAAGGTTGGGGATTATAGGCCAATATCATGTTGCAACCTCATTTACAAGTGTATTGCCAAGATTCTAGCCAATAGAATTAAGTCTGCTCTCCCTCACTTGATTGATCCAGCACAGTCTGGGTTTGTTCAGGGCAGAAGGATTGCGGATAACATCTTCCTTACACAGGAGTTGATGAGGGGATACCACAAACACTCCTCCTCTCCTAGGTGTGCCATGAAAGTAGATATAATGAAAGCCTATGACAATGTTAGGTGGGACTTCCTCTGGGATGTCCTTACCTCAATGAACTTCCACCCTCAGATGATCAGGTGGTTAAAGGCTTTAGTAACCACAGCCAATTACTCCCTAAGCTTCAATGGGGAAGCCATTGGGTACATCCCTGGACAAAGGGGATTGAGGCAAGGAGACCCCCTTTCCTCATACTTATTTGTTATTGCCATGGAAGTCCTCACATGCATTCTCAAGGAGAAAACCCTACTGCCTGATTTTAATTTCCATTGGAAATGTGGGTCAACCAAATTGGTTAACCTATGTTTTTTTTTTTTTTTTTGGGTAATTTAGCTTGAAATTAAGAAAGGTTAATCGAATGTACAGCCTACAAGGGGCATACCCCAGGAGGAAAAGAAAAGAAAAAAAACAAGAATGATAAAAGTACGGTAACCATGCACAACCCGCATGGAGAGTAAAATAAAGTGACATATGTGATACAAATGGATCTGAAAAGAACCATGAAATGTACTGAAATGAAATTGAGCTATTCCTGGCACAACCCGCCAGGCTAGGAAATAAGGTAATTGAAGTAGATAGTCATGGTCCACATGGACCACATGATAACCAGCGCTGAGGAGAGATCCTCCTCCTCCTAGGCTGGGCTAAGAAAACCAAGACCCGAGGCTTCCATCACCCCAAAGCAAGTATAATATCCGCTCAACAGAAGTCAACTACTACAGAGGAACTCGGACTAAGAGAGGCTCGACCAGGGGATGACGGCATCCGACAAGGCTACCCTGCTAAGTACCCTGCACACCACACCCATTCCACCCTGACTACTACAACCTCGCCCAAATCCCCTAGGCTCGCTAACGACTCAAAGCGGAACAGAAAGAGAGGCCACCAAAAGTAGCCACTCGAACCTCAAGTGGACCAAGCTGCTCTTTTCGATCAGTGCAAACCACCAAATCTAATCAGAAACAGACTGCAAAGCAACCCCTTTCGATCAGTGAGGATCCACCAATCTAGTCAATGACAGCTCCGGCAACTACCCTGCTCAATCAAACTCCAACCATAATCTAATCATCGGCTCCTGCAGCTGCTGCTACTGCAGGCTACCCCTAACTAGGAAGGAGTTCAATCTAATCAAAAATAGCTACGACCACATGAATACTACACTCAACCTTAGAGCAAAAAAAAACTGGTTCTAGGGATATAAAAGGCTCGACCATAAGCCCGACCCCCGATTTCAGTCCAACAGATGACCGCCTATCGGGGGTTAATAACACCATCAGACTGGCCCGTTCGTCCAGCAACAGATTGACAATAAACCAATATTGGACTTGGAATTATGTTTGGAATCCGTGCCACTTTTTTTTTTTTTTTTTGAAAGAAATTTATGCCCAACCTGCCATCGGGCGGGCTGCTGCCTGCTGCCGCTTGCCCGAGCCACTCTCGGATGGCCTGCCCGGGCTGGCTTACTAAGCTGTTCTATGGCTGGCTTGAAAATGGCCTGTCTGGCCTTGCCTGCCCGAGCCACCCATCAGGGGTGGCCTGCCCGGCTGGCCTGCCTTGGCCGCGGTGGAATGGCCACGGCCTCGCCGCTGCCCGGGCTGTTCAGACCTGCTCATCTAGACCTCAATGGTGATGTAGCTTGCTGCCGTGCCACTGTCCGAGCACTAATTGAAGCAACAAGGCCATCATCTCCGGCGAGGCTTGGTAGAACAAAACGAACCGTAGCTTCGACCCATGAGGTTACGGACCAAAGCTACGCCCATGGCTGACCATCTGAAGCTCCTCCGGACCGGAGAGGCTAGGCGGCCGGGATTGGTATTGAGCCCCACGGCGGCTGGTGATGGGGTTGTAGATGGTGGCCGGACCAGGAGGAGGCCGGGCCAGATGGCCGGTAGTGGCTTCAGATCTGCCCGGAGCAGATCCAATAAAGTAGCCGCCGGTCCTCGTCCGGGTTGACTGTGGAGACTAAGCACTACGGCTATTTGAGCCACGGTGGTAGCTGTTGATTGGACCAGTTGGAGGCCGGGCCAGGTGGAGCTTGCTCGAACCAGATCTGGCCTGACCGAAATGGCCTTGTGGTGGCCGGAGGTTGCTGCTACCGGTTGTGGAGGGCGGTGGAGGAGAGTCTCTCTAAGGAGAGAGCCTCCCTTGCCCGTTGCTGCTGCTGCTGTTGGCCGGTGGCCGTTGCTGCTGCTTTTGGTGGCCGGCCGGTGGCCAGACCTTGTGGTGGCTGCCATGGCTGGATATGGGTTGGGCGGTGTAGATGGCCCGTAGATGGTTGACTGGACCAGAGATGTCCAGATATGGTTGAACAACCGGACCAGAGGAGGCCGGCCCAGTGATGGCTGGCTTTCCCAGATCTATTACTGACCAGCGGAGGCCGGACCAGTAGTGGCTGGTTTGAGTCTTGGGCGATGGAGGAGAGCCCCTGTCGTGCGAGGGGCTCCCTTGCCCGAGGTGTACTGCTGCTGCTCCTGCTTAGCTCCGAATGCCAGCGGATTGGATGGATAGATGGCCGGAATGGGCTTGGCCAGGCCGGAGATGGTGGTTGCCGGGCTGGAGGGGGGCTTTCTCTCTCTAGGTTAGAGAGAGAAGCTCCTCCTCGAAGGCTGTAGGAAGGATTTTTTTTAAGTTAACCTATGTTTTGCAGATGACCTCATGATATTTTGCAAGGGTGAGTTAAGTTCTGTAAACCATATCCAGTCATCATTGGAAGAGTTTGAATCCTTATCTGGCCTCTCCCCTAGTCCAAACAAAAGCAATATTTTCTTCTCAGGTGTTAGCTCCTCCACCAAAGCATCAATATTGCATGTTCTTGGTTTTCAGGAGGGTACCCTTCCAGTTAGATATCTAGGTGTCCCCCTATTGTCCACCAAACTGAAGCATACTGATTGCAAGAGTTTGGTGGATAAAATCATTGCAAAAACAAAGTCCTGGACTAACAGATACCTCTCCTATGCTGGGAGACTTCAGCTGATTAAGTCCATTCTATTCTCCATGCAGACCTATTGGTCTTCTCTCTTTATTCTTCCTAAAAAAGTCATTAAGGAAGTGGAAGCCATATTGAGAGCTTTCTTCTGGACTGGACCTGATCTCAAAACCTCTGGAGCTAAAGTCTCCTGGGAACATCTCTGCTCCCCTGTCCAAGAAGGTGGTCTTGGTTTCAAGTCTTTGGAGACTTGGAACAAATCTGCAGTGGCAAAGCACATTTGGTTCCTTGTGTCCGGCGGGGAACAATCCATGTGGTGTCAATGGGTCAAGTCCTACTTACTCAGAGGTAGGAACTTTTGGAGTGTTAAGGTCCCAAGTGAACCTTCCTGGGTGTGGAGGAAAATCCTATCCTTGAGACCCCTTGTTCAGCCACACATTCTGTATAAGTTGGGGGATGGAATGTCTACTTCTTTATGGTACGACAACTGGCATCCTCTAGGACCACTACTCCCAAGATTTGGTCCTAGAATTGTCTATGATTCTGGAATAGTTAGGGATGCCACTGTTCAACATATAATCCATAACAACCAGTGGGCCTTCCATGTCACCCAAACCCTTGAACTTAATGAAATAAGAACTGATTTGCATACAATTACTATCAATAGAGCTACTAAGGATACATGCATTTGGGCACTAACTAAGTCAGGGGAGTTCTCCATCTCATCCCTATGGGACAACCTTAGAACTCACTTTCCCATTGTTACATGGCATAAGGTTGTATGGTTTAGCCCAGCCGCAACCCACTGCCTGAGGAGGAACAGTACAATCTCGTTTGTGAGGCGATTAGGGCGATATCTGACATGGAGGAACAGTGAGCCGATCACCATGGCGGATGGTACAATCTCGTTTGTAGAAGGGCTAGGATCCAAAGCCCTAGATTCTAATGAACTTCGTAGGCAACAGAAGAACGTTCGGTACTCTCCTCCCAATTCCACCCACAAACCGTTTGATCTTTGTCCATCTCCTACAACTGACGTCAAGAATACAAGTCCCTCTTTTGAAGAAGTGATGTCGGACTCTAGCTTTCAGGTCCGGATATCAACACCAGAAAACCCTAATTCCTCTTCTCCTACGGGGGTTCAAAGTGGTAGCCCTAACTCAGAACCTGCAACAAATCTGCAGCAAATAAGCAACTCAGGTGTTTACAAGAATGGATCCTCGTGGGATTCCGTTTGCTCTAAATCCCATGAGCCTCAATCCACCAAGACCAGTTCGAATCATTCTTCAAAGGGATTAGGGGCGCACAGCCCTAAATCGCCCAAGAACACAAGTCCATCTCGGAAATTGCAACAAGTCTTCTTCGAGGAGGGGTTGAGGGTACAAGCCGAAGCTGCAATGAAAAGCTCGGTTCCACCATCTTCTTCAAATGGGGCTGAGGAGCAAAACCCAAGTAGCCCTAAATTGGCGATTTCAACAACAACAAAAGGGATTGGGGCCCGTAGCCCTAAATCGGCAAAAAATCAGGGCCTCACTCAGCCGAGTTCAGTACTTAATCAGGGATCTCCGAAGGAAGGCACGAGCTCGTCTGAAGCTCGGATGCTAGAAATTGTTGGTAATTTGGAGGATGAACTCAACACCTCGGAAGATCCATTCATCCTAGATGTGCTCACAGCCAAGCTACTGAGCATACAACAGGACTGGAATAAATCTGGCAAACAAGCGGAGGTGCAAACCCCTCCTCTACGCAACCAGAGTTCCGAAGCTATGCAGAAAAACCAACAAGCCATTTTCGAAGACGGTCTGATGAAGGAGGCTGAAGCTAAGGCACGAGTGATTCACCTCCACGGAAACACTTACCAGTTTCAACGTACTCCATCAGAGGTAAGGAGACTGAACTCACAGCAGTTTCCATCAACCTCTGTCACTAAAACTGCAGAAATGCCTAAAGTTTCTTCAGTAAATGCACCTCAATCTAGGCCGTTGAATAATGGTAATCAATCAACACTTCGAAATTCTTTTATCTCTGGTCAACATCCCCAATTCAAACCAAAACAAAAAAATGACCAGGGTAAGCCCAAAAACTGGGCTTCCCTGCTGCAGTCCCAAAGCCCCTCGCTGGATATGAAGCTTGAGTTCTTTCCTGACCTACTGAGAGGGAAAGAAGCCCAGGTGGAGATCGACATTGAACTAACAGATGTAGGAATGTGGACCAAATACTTAGTGGGTCACTTCCTTGATGGGAACATGCCTTACCCCTTGGTAGCCTCCACTGCTAGATATCAGTGGAAGGAGTTATTTGTGGCAGTCAAGCCGGATGTTGGAGGCTGCTACCTATTTGAGTTTAGGGACGAACAGGCCAAACAACAAGTGTTGGATGGGGGTCCCTACTTCTTCTCTCAAAAATACCTAGTACTTAAAGACTGGCACCGTATGATGAAACCAGTAAAGGAACAACCTACTCATATTCCAGCATGGGTTAAACTTCATAATTTACCCCTAGAGCTATGGAATCAAGAGTGCTTGAGCAGGATAGCTAGTACCATTGGAAAGCCACTACATGTGGACCAAGCCACAGCCAAAACCTCAAGACAGCCAGGTCTTTTGCAAACAAAATCAACAAATGCTAGAATATGTATAGAGATCAGTGCTGAAAATGAGCTTCCAGATGAAGTTAGAATAACTGTGGAGGGAGAATCAGTTGTGGTGTTTGTTGAATATCAAGTCTTACCTTCACTATGCAAGGAGTGCCAAGTCTTTGGCCACTCAACTGACCATTGTTCCAAGAAACCACCTTCAATTTCCAGCCAGCCACTTCAGGAATGGACAGTGGTAGGTAGAGGGAAAATGAGAGCTAACCCTCCTTACACATTCCTAGGATCTACATCAACTACCCTACCTTCCTCCACCAAGCATGAGGGTAAATCTCAAGCAGAGCTTACTGATTCAGATGATGACTCAGAAGAAGAATTAGAAAAGGTTCTTGAGAGTATAGTGAGCAGCTCTCAAGAGAAGTTGACAGATGCTAACCCTCCTTTGATCCCAACAGTCAATTCTGCCTTTGCTATTGAGGAGGCTGCTCATAACCTTAAAGAACCTAATCCCCTGTCTCTGCAAGAGCTTACAGTCCCTTCTAACCAAACTGAAACATTAGAAACAGTGGGGGCCAATAAGGAAGAAGCAGGACCCCCTAATCAGCAGACTACAAGCCCAAACCCTGCTATATTTATAACCAAATCAGCAGCAAAAAAAGCTGCCAAAATGGCTGCCAAACTCAAGGACAAAGAACCTCCAGATCTCGTTCCAGATATCAAACTTACCGGAGGAGGTTCTGGTAAAGCATGGCAGCAGAGGAAACAGAAGAACTTTGCAAAGAGCTCTTCGAACAAATCAGGGAAGTAACATTCTTTCCTATCTCTGTCTGATTAATACAGTATTTACCTTTAATTTTATGTTTTCAATTCTGTTTGTAACTGTCTACTGTTTAATGGATTGTGAGTCTTTACATTTTGGGTTTTGGAACTTGAGGGGCCTTAATGACCCTCTCAAACAAAGGGAGGCAAAAAATTGGGTTGTTAAGAATAAACTTTCCTTAATTGGTCTTATTGAGCATAAAATCAAAGAATCCAATGTAACTAGAGTAGTCAACACCATGCTCCCTCATTGGAATTTTGTTAGCAATCATTCCTGCTCTCCTATAGGGCGTATCTTGATTTGTTGGAATCCCCTATTGTTTAATGTACAAATTCAGTTTCAGTCCAATCAGCTTATCCATTGTAAGGTTCAATCTTGTAATGGCCAGTTTTCTTTTGATGCCTCCTTTATATATGGAGCAACTAGTTACTTGGAGAGGCAACAACTATGGGCTCAATTACAGCAGCTTTGTGTAGTTACCCCTTGGGTAGTGTTAGGTGACTTCAATGCATTGAGGTCTCCCCTTGAAAAAGTAGGAGGGGACAGAAATTGGCTGCCCTGGATGGAGGAATTCAATTCTTGTATCCAATCAACTGAATTACTTGATCTCAGGTATACTGGTTGCCAATACACATGGTCTAATAAACAACTGGGAGATGCTCATATAAGTTCCAAGATTGATAGGGTTCTAGTTAATGAGAGTTGGGTCAAAGATTTCTGCTGGTCCAATGCACATTTTCTCAGCCCTGGAGTGTCTGATCATTCCCCTGCAGTTGTATATTTGACAACTGCCTCACCTACAAAGAAAAGACCTTTTAGGTTCTTCAACTTTTTAGCTGAGCACCCTAAGTTCCTTGACACTGTTCAGCAGGTGTGGAGGAGGATAATCATTGGAAATCCAATGTTCTGTGTTTGTCAAAAACTTAAGCAATTGCAGGAGGATCTTAAAAAACTAAACACAAATGAGTTTAGTGATCTTTCATCAAGAGTGGCATCCTGCAAACAACAATTAGAAGTTATCCAAAGAGAACTAGGCTCTGACCCTAGTGACCCTTCTAAACAAGCCATTGAAAAGGAACTGTGCAAGCAGTATCTAGTTTATGCCAGGGCAGAAGAAAATTTTGCCAAGCAAAAATCAAGAATTCAATGGCTAAAGTTGGGGGATCAATGTTCCTCCTTTTTTTTCAAGTCCATTACCAATTCAAGGAATAGGAACAGAATTTCTAGCTTGGTTCTAGAAGATGGGTCTGTTTCCCAAGACTTAGAGTTGATTAAGCACACATTCATCAACTACTACACAAACTTGTTAGGCACCAAACATTTGACTGATTACTCTGGTTCTTCTAGGGTGCAACAGCTTATAACAAGGAAACTATCCCCCTCCCAGAGTTTGCAAATGGTGATGGGGGTAACTGATAAAGAGATCAAAGACACATTTTGGTCTCTTAATCCTCAAAAAGCTCCTGGGCCAGATGGCTATAATGCTTCCTTCTTCCATAGAGCATGGCCTGTCATAGGCCATGAAGTGACCTCAGCTGTCAAACTGTTTTTCAGGTCTGGTCAACTTTTGAAGAAGGCCAATGCTACCCTAGTTGCTTTGGTGCCTAAAGTCCCCAATCCCTCTAAGGTAGGAGACTACAGGCCCATCTCATGCTGTAATGTGATATATAAATGTATAGCTAAAATACTAGCCAATAAAATCAGACCTGTTCTGCCTTCCCTTATTGATCCTGCTCAATCTGGCTTTGTCCAGGGTAGGAGGATAGCTGATAACATATTCCTTACTCAGGAATTGATGAGAGGTTACCACAAACATTCCTCATCCCCTAGGTGTGCCATGAAAGTGGACATAATGAAGGCCTATGATAATGTCAGGTGGGAATTCCTTTGGGATGTCTTGGCTTCAATGAACTTCCATCCTAAGATGATCCAATGGTTGAAAGCATGTGTGTCTACAGCTAATTACTCCTTGTGTTTTAATGGGGAAGCAATAGGGTACATTCCTGGGCAAAAAGGTTTAAGACAAGGTGATCCACTATCTTCTTACCTTTTTGTGATAGCTATGGAGGTGTTAACTTGCATTCTTAAGGAGAAATCCTTCCAACCTGATTTTAATTTCCACTGGAAATGTGGAGCTACCAAACTTGTCAATCTTTGCTTTGCAGATGATCTTATGATCTTTTGCAAAGGTGAAGTTGCCTCCATTAATCACATCCAGAATTCTTTAAATGAATTTGAGAAGCTGTCTGGGCTTTCACCAAGCCCTTCCAAGAGCAGCATCTTTTTCTCTGGTGTTAGTCCACCCACCAAGGCATCCATATTAGGTATCCTAGGCTTCCAGGAGGGGTCTTTGCCTGTTAGGTACTTGGGGGTACCCCTACTGTCCACCAAACTAAAACACTCGGATTGTAAAGTAATGGTTGACAGAATTTTGGCCAAGACTAAATCATGGACACATAGGTACTTGTCCTATGCTGGGAGGATTCAATTAATAAAATCAATACTGTTCTCAATGCAAACCTATTGGTCATCTCTCTTCATTATCCCTAAGAAGGTAATTAAGGAAGTGGAATCTATCCTAAGAGCCTTCTTTTGGTCTGGCCCCGACCTTAAGAAAACGGGGGCAAAAGTCTCTTGGGAACATCTCTGTTCTCCTATTAAGGAAGGAGGGTTAGGGTTTAAATCTATGGAGGTCTGGAACAAGGCAGCAGTCGCCAAACATATATGGTTCCATATCTCGGGAGGGGAGCAATCTATGTGGTGCCAATGGGTGAAGTCTTACCTACTTAAAGGTAAGAGCTTTTGGAGTGTTAAAACTCCAAGCGATCCCTCATGGGTATGGAGGAAAATTCTTAACATTAGACCACTCATCCAATCACACATTACGTATAAAATAGGGGATGGCCATTTGACCTCTTTGTGGTTTGATAACTGGCATCCCCTAGGGCCCTTATTGCCTAAATATGGGCCTAGAATTACCTTAGATTCTGGGCTGCACAAGGATTCCACTGTGAAGTCTATCATCAGAGACAATCAGTGGGCCTTCCCACTGACCCAAACTCCTGATCTCAATGAAGTGAGATCAGAATTACAAGCTGTCCCCATCAATGCTTCCACTGGGGATAGATGCATTTGGAATCTCAATGCATCTGGTAAGTTCACCATCTCATCTTTATGGGATCATTTAAGGATACATTTTCCTGCTATCACTTGGCATAAAGTGGTATGGTTCTCAGGGTACATCCCTAGATGTAGTGTGATCTCATGGATGGCTATCCTTAATAGATTATCTACAGAAGATAGACTAGTCATGTTTGGAATGAAAGCTGCTTCCATATGCAGCCTTTGTTTGGGAGTAGAGTCCCATGAGCACCTCTTTTTTGATTGCCCCATGGCTACACAAATTAGGGGCATCTTATCCCCAAAGACCCCTCACATGACAGGATTGACATCCATGCAACAGTGGGTGACCAGGCTGTCTTCTGTCCAAGGCAAGGCTCTGGCCATTACAATCGCTAAACTTGTCTTTACAACCTATGTGCACCAATTATGGATAGAAAGGAATCACAGGAAATTCCAGAATCTTAATTGCCCCCCTGGAGTGATTGCTCACAAAATTTCAAATGAAGTAAGGTGTAGGTTGTTGTCATTGTCTAAGTTCAAGGGGCCTTCTCAATTATTATCTATGTGGAATATTCACGATTAACATTCTCAGTAATAAGTTAGAATGAAATTACCCAAATACTCACATGATAACACATGCAGGTTAAATATCAAGGGGTTTCCCCTTGATATAACATGGTCCAGAATTGTCCCTGAGGGCAGGATTCATAGCAGTTCAGCTGCTAAAAGTTCAGTTAGTCAAAGGGACTCAGAAAAGGCTTTCCATTCAGGGCACTGCTATTACTTCTATGTAGCAGGTATATATTTTAATCTTTTGTGAGGAGCACTTACAGATGAGGTGTGAGTATATTTTAATCTTTTGTGAGGGCACTGCTATTACTTCTTGTTGCATGCTAAGACTGATTGTGGTAGCTATCTTACTGCTATGCATGTGCATGTGCCCAGTTTGACCTGATTTGCATATGCTAAGATATGTTTTGTGTTTACTTTTGTAAGCCTAACCAATAGGGGCTGTCATTGGGATCTCCCTTCGCGGAGGGGGACGTCCTCTGCATCAGTTGGCATATTCTGCATCAGTTATATTGTCATGTGGGAATATTAGCCCTGTTCCATGTTGTATCCCCAAGTCAGAAACCTAGCTGCATCAGTTTTGAATGCCTGATCAATGTACCCGTGTGGCTGGTGTTGTTCTGTTGTTATGTTCTGCATTGTAGCAGCTGCTATTATGCTGCTGCTGTTATTGTAGCTGGTGCTAGTTATGTAGCATTGATGTGGCTGCTAAATAGCATAACTACCACCAGCTGAACTTATCCATCCACAAAACTAGTTCCAAAACAGGTTCAGAAGTTGTAATGGAGTATGAGCTTGATCTGAACTTGTTTTGGCTGTCCTGCATCTTTTCTGAACCTGTTGTGGCTGTTCTGTTGGCTGTAGCAGTTTTACTTAGATTATGCCTAACCATCGGGGGCTGTCAATGGGATCTCCCTTCACAGAGGGGGACGTCCTCTGTATAGTCTTGCATTAGTTTTAGTATTGTATAGTATTACTCAAGTATCATCACAAGGGTGCATGATACTTTCTGTCATGGATTCCTGTGTTGTCACCTAAGGTTCAGAATCTGCTGACTGTAATGTTGATGGGCTGTTTGGAAGCTTCAGAATTTCAGAAGCTCCATCATTGTATTGGCAGCACCACTTGCTCTCCTTTCAGCCCTGTTCAGTTTTACTGTATCCCTTTTGTTTAGTCAGTCCAGCTGGTGTTAAACAAGCAGTATGAGCTAGCCCTGTTAAGAGTTGTTATGAACTGCCTTGTGCTATGTGAGAGCCAGCAGAGTATGAACCTACTGTTTGTCCAGAATGTGGTAGCTGATGGATTGAAGCTGGTTTCCAAGTTCTAATATGCCTAGTGCTAGTCAGTCCAAGCTCAAGTTCTGAAGTTAAGAAGTAAAGTCAAGCTCAAGTCCTGAAGTTCTGAAGTTCGAATGGTGCCATTCAAATGTGCCAATCTATTTTCTAATTTCAGTGTAATCTAATCTTTTGTATAGACATGTTCAGTTCATTTGAACAAGCAGTTGGTATGCTGAAATGTTTTATCAGTTCTGAAATTTTTATCATTTGAACAAGCAGTTGGCTATGTTTCTTTTCCCTCTTCTAGATGGATCGGAAACATAGTTTCTCATCAATACCTTGTAGCCATTTGGCGTTATCAATTTTCTTTATCTTTTTTGTTTTCTTTTTCTTTCCTCCTGGGGTATGCCCCTTGTAGGCTGTATATTCGGTTATCCTTTTTCTATTTCATGCTATTTTACCCAAAAAAAAAAGGTTGTATGGTTTCCAGGCCATATACCGAGGTGTAGTCTAATTACTTGGATGGCCCTTCTTCAAAGACTAAACACTGAGGATAGGCTTGTCTTGTTTGGGCTCAAATCCACCTCCCAATGTATATTGTGCCCTGACATGGAAAACCATGCACATCTATTTTTTGAGTGCCCTATGGCTGCCCAAGTCAGGAGTATCCTGTCTCCCAAAGTCCCCCACATGCAAGGACATCACAACTGGCAGACTTGGGTGGATTGCCTCTCTATTTTGAGAGGTAAGTCTTTGGCCAACACTATTGCAAAGCTGGCTTTCACTATATATGTTCATCATATTTGGATGGAAAGGAACCACAGAAAGTTCCAGAACTCTTCCTGCTCCCCCATTGTAATTGCTCATAAAATCTCCAATGATATAAGGTCTAGGCTTTTGTCCTTGGCTAACCTACCTAGTGGTCCTCTTTCTAGACAACTAAAAATCCAATGGAACATTGTTTAGTGGTGTACTTCAAGCACTAACATATTATGAGTCTTCCCTTGGTTTTATGATACTAACATACTATTACATTTGCAGGTCATTGGTCAAGGGGGATACAGCTTCATGCTCCTCCTTGATCTTAATGAGATCGATGGATTCAGCAAGAGAAACATTAGCAACCTGCCTGCTGTCCAGCCACAGTCACAGTGACAAGACAAGTGCAGTCAGGTTATATTTACTTCTATTATTCAGGTAGTTTTTTTTTGGGTAAATTAGCTTGAAATTAAAAGAGGTTAAGCGAATATACAGCCTACAAGGGGCATACCCCAGGTAAGACAAAGCAAAAAGAAAACGACAAAAATATAAAAAGCCAAGTGGCTACATGGGTTGCCCGTGTCCAAGCCCCGTCAAACAAACTATCCCAAGGAATAGAGGGTTCAACGGGAAACCTGGACACGGGCATGGTAATAGCAGAAAATCCACGACACAACCCGTCGGGATAGGGGTAAATTAGAGGCCCTCGAAGTCCTCGCAAGCACACCATCATCTCCGGCGGGTTGTCGCCGGTAACAACAGCAAGGACGGCAAGGGAACGTCCCTTCTTAGGGTTAGTTCTCCTCCAGCGCCTCCCACTCTCGTATCCACCACGTCCGGCCATTCATTGGTCGGAATTTCAGATCTGGTTCAAAGCTCCAGCTGAGAATCCTCAACGGCCAAGCTCACCACCGGCCACGTTCGGTCGTGGGTACAACCGTGGGTCATCCTAACGGCGAAGCCCACAGCCGCAGGTACAGGTCAGCCATGGCCGAAGCGATAACCCAGTCGCCACCGCCGGGTACGACTGTGGCGTCCATGGTCGGAATTTAGCCCCTCGTACGGAGGAGGGTTCGTCCATGGTCGGAGGTGGGTAGCCCCAACAGCCATGGCCGCCGGTCACGGTTGGTCCAAGTTTTCAGCGAGCACCATGGTCCGGCCAGCCCACGGCTTGCCAACGCTGGTCCGGCCAAACCACAACCGGCCTTCTATAATCCGGTCTCTGCATATTCCTCCATCAACAATCGTCGGGGCTTCTATTGCTTCTGCGGTGGTTCCGAATTCAAGCCACGGTGGCTCGCCGGTAGCGAACAGGCCCTTTATTGGGCTAAACAGCCGTCGGCTGCCGGAGTCAGTCCGGCCGTCACAGATCATGGCCCGGCACGGGCCCTTAAGTCATCGGGCAGTCCTTGCGGGTCAGGGCCAGTCAACCAGCCCAGGCCAGTCAACCCCAAGCAGCCAGCCCGGTATCCCGGCTAGGCTGAAAATCAGCGCATCCAGTGCGCTCATCGTTATTCAATTTGCGATTTGCAATTATCTACTATTGTGCACTGGCTATTATCGTTTATGTTTTCAGTAGTATGAGTTGCGAGGACTTCGAGGGCCTCGGATTGTACCCTATACCGACTGGTTGTGTCGGATATTTACTGCTTTTGCCACGCCGAGTCTAGGTTCCCTGTTGTACCTTCCATTCCTTGGGATAGATTGTTCGACGGGGGCATGGACACGGGCAACCCTTGTAGCCACTTGGCGCTCTTTATAATTTTCGTTTTCTTTTTTTTTTGATTTGTCTTATCTGGGGTATGCCCCTTATAGGCTGTACATTCGGTTAACCTCTTTTATATTTCAAGCTAACCGCCCTAGGGCATTACCCAAAAAAAATAGCAGAAAATCCACGACACAACCCGTCGGGATAGGGGCAAATTAGAGGCCCTCGAAGTCCTCGCAAGCACAGAAATAAGTAAGTAAGTCAGCTACTGCTACCAGAAGCAACCAGTAATACTAAAAGTAAACAGTAGTAGACTGTATGATAGATAAATGCCCGAGCCACACTGCCCGGGATGGCAAAAATTTGTTGGCCAAGCCTGTGGTTGGCTGGCCTGGGCTGGCTGGCCTTGGCCTTGTCGCCTGCTACTGCTGCCCGCTGCGTGGCCCAGGCTGGAAGGCCAACTGACCCCCGCGGCGGCTGACTGGATGAAGGCCGGGCCAAAAAACCACGGCTGTTGAAGTGGCCAGAGAGGGCCTTGACTGCCCGGGCTGGCGGCCCAGGCTGATGAGGATGCTGATGCTGACTGGGGCCGAAGGCCCAAGCTGCTGGCTGGACTGGCCTTACCAGCCTGCCAGGCTGCTGTCTGTCTGGATTGCCCGGGCTGGCCTTGCCTGGATGGCCTGGCCTACCGGCTGGCCTGCGTGGCCTTGAAAGCACCGCTGCCCGGGCTGCTTAGACGCCATCTATGGCATTTCATTGGACCAGATCGAGCCGACTGGTACCCATTGCAGAGACCGGGCTATAGAGCCCGGGGCCCGTCCAGTGATGGCCAGCTATGGCTGGCCGGAACTGTTCATCTTCTTCCTTGTGCATCTGGTACTTTTGAGTTTGAGACCAACTCCATATAGATGACCCAACCGATCCAGAACCGACATGGTATTACTCCACCCGCCGTGACATCTTGACACATAACGGGAGGAAACTGATTTGTGGAGAGGTCAGAGCTCAGAGAAAGGACCCAAGCTCTGGAAGCACCTGCGCGAAGAACGAGTGTACAGGGGGTGCAGGGCTGTGCATCGATGAGGTTAGGGCCGGAGCCCGATTTGTACAGGAGGAGCAGTCCTGCGACCAACAGATCTGGGTTGGGTCGATCCGTGGCCGGAAGCTGCCCACTAGTGATGGCCAGACCGTAGTAGGCCTGCCGCTGCTGTCGCCGGAGCTGGACACCACGGCGGATGTTGAGCCTCACGGCGAGGTCGTGGTTGGAGGCCGGACCAGATCTAGAACGAACCATATCTAGACCGTACCTGTTGTAGTTTGCCCGAGTGTGAAGCCCCGGTCCAGCGTTGGTCGGACTGGACCAGGTGATGGCCGTCGACTGCCGGATGTGGAGGGCGATGGAGGAAGTGTTGACCACGGCCGGAGCTGTTGCACCGGAGCTGGAGCTGGTCGATTGAGGCCAGATCTTATCAATGGATGGCTGGACCAGTGGGTAGCCAGTTGGGGAACGGGCGATGGAGGAGAGCCCCTGTCGAGAGGGGGCTCCCTTGCCCTGCCGGATGTTGCTGCTGCTGCTGCCAGCCGGAGGTGGCAGCCGGTTGCCGGAGGGAGCTTTCTCTCTCTATCCTAGAGAGAGAAGCTCCCAGCCACCAATCCCTTTTTTTTAGATTATTCAGGTAGTTACCTTAATCTTTATTGGTGCTACATGGATTCAAATTATGCTGTATCTGAGTGGAATAGCAAGTAGGCAAATCTGTCAAGGGTTTATCTGATTTCTGTTGCACCCTTAGTAGCACCTGATTTCTGAGTTTCTGAGTTTATCTTCAATGATGATGTTCTGAACCTGCTGTTCTGATGTTGTTCTGATGTTCTGAGCCTGCTAGTGTTGTAGCAGGTTCAGAAGTTGATAGACGTAGCAGGTTCTGTATTCAATTATGCCTAACCATCGGGGGCTGTCAATGGGATCTCCCTTCACAGAGGGGGACGTCCTCTGTATTGTTTTGATCTTGATTTTGACTGTGTGAATTCTGAATTCTGGTTTGCCATGCTTAGCTGCTGTCAGAGCAGTCCAAGTTCTGAGGTTTGATGTTCTGAAAGTTATAGTTATGGTGTTAGGACATATCTGCATTCTGTTCAGAAGTTCAGAAGCTCCATCAGATCAGTCCTGCATCAGTTATGTAGTGTAGTGCTATGTAGTTCAGTTCAGTTATGTAGTTCACCTACTTTGATTTGTCAGATAGTTCAGTTCTGCATTTCTTCAAATATTAGCCTAACCAATTGGGGCTGTCATTGGGATCTCCCTTCGCAGAGGGGGACGTCCTCTGCATTTTGCATTCTGATTTTGATTTTGATTATGATTGTGTGTGAATTTTGGCTGTTCTGGGATGGTATTGGGAGCTTCAGATTTGGAAGCATATACCTTGTAGAATAGCAGCTTCAGAATTGCTTCAGATTTGGAAGCAAAATGCCTTGGCAGCAATCACAGCTATATTGACGGCATCAGTTCTTTTGGAAGACTGTTTTGACAAAGGGACTGCATCAGTTCAGCATGTGGTTCAGTCTTCTGCATTCAGCATGTGGTTCAGCATGTGGTTCAGAAGTTTGGAAGCTCGTGGCTGTCCAGTTCTGATTGTTTGTCAAGCTCAGAAACTATGTCTTACTCATCCAAGCTGCATCAGTCTGATTAGCTGTTGCTGCTGTGATTGTAATGAAGTTTTAATGACTGTGTAAATGGTTGATTAGTGGTTTGGTATTAGTGGTTGATCCCCTTCATGTTCTGAAGGGGATCAATTCCTTTACATGCACTTCTAGATACCTTAAGCATAGTTTTGTTGTTATCAATTGCCTGTGTTTCCTTTCCCTCTTACTAGATGGATTGGAAACATAGCCTCACATCACTACCTTGTAGCCACTTGGCGGTATCAATTTTCTTTATCCTTTGTTTTCTTTTTTCTTTTCCTCCTGGGGTATGCCCCTTGTAGGCTGTATATCCGGTTACCCTTTTTTCTATTTCATGCTATTTTACCCAAAAAAAAAACCCAGGCATCGCCGGAATTCGAATGCGCACGAGGTCTGGTGACAGGTGGTGTGCATTTGTTAGGGATACTTTTTTCTATTCTAAAATCAACAAATTGAATAATTGTGGACCGAGTAAACATTGGTTAGGCTAGTTGCGGACGCTGGGGTCCCACGGCTGTACTCTCCGTTTTAGATTGATATTTAATTAATCCAGTTTTGTAATTTTAGTTAATCTCAACCAATCAACAAGGGGTGGCTACCTAAGAGCCAAGTTAAACTAGAATTTCCCACTTTTGAGTCAGCACCGTCCGTCCGTCTCTGTGGTTCGACTCCGGTACTTCCGGATATTGTGCTACACTGGTCGAGAGTCCTACGCTTGGGACGCGTCTTTATTTTAATACACCCGATCGGTCAAGCACTAACCGTCATGTTTTTCACCATCTTCTCTTCACATGACTAGTAGTCTAAACACCTACTAACCGTCTTGTTCTTCACCAACTTCTCTTCACATGACTAGTAGTTTAAAAACCTACTAACCGTCACTTGTTTCACTCTTTTTCTTTTGCCTGACTAATAATCTAAACACCTACTAACCGTCGTGTGTTTCACCATCTTCTCTTCAAAGGAATAGTAGTCTAAAAACCTACTAACCGTCACGTGTTTTACTGTTTTTATTTAGCATGACTAGTAGTCTAAACACCTACTAACCGTCATGTGTTTCACCATCTTGTCTTCACAGGAATAATAGTCTAAAAACCTACTAACCGTCACGTATAATACTGTTTTTCTTTTGCATGACTAGTAGTCTAAACACCTACTAACCGTCATGTTTTTTACCATCTTCTCGTCACATGACTAGTAGTCTAAACACCTACTAACCGTCATGTTTTTCACCATCTTCTCTTCACATGACTAGTTGTCCAAAAACTTACTAACCGTCACGTGTTTCTCTGTTTTTCTTTTGCATGACTAGTTGTCTAAACACCTACTAACCGTCATGTGTTTCACCATCTTCTCTTCACATGACTAGTAGTCTAAAAACCTACTAACCGTCACGTGTTTCACTGTTTTTCTTTTGCATGACTGGTAGTCTAAACACCTACTAACCGTCATGTTTTTCACCATCTTCTCTTCACATGACTAGTAGTCTAAAACCTACTAACCGTCACGTGTTTCACTGTTTTTCCCTTGCAGGACTCGTAGTCTAAACACCTACTAACCGTCACGTGTTTCACCATCTTGTCTTCACAGGAATAGTAGTCTAAAAACCTACTAACCGTCACGTGTTTAACTGTTTTTCTTTTACATGACTAGTAGTCTAAACACCTACTTACCTTCATATTTTTCACCATCTTTTATTCACATGACTAGTAGTCTAAAAACCTACTAACCGTCACGTGTTTCACTGTTTTTCTTTTGCATAACTAGTAGTCTAAACACCTACTAACCGTCATGTTTTTCACCATCTTCTCTTCACAGGACTAGTAGTCTAAAATCCTACTAACCGTCCCGTGTTTCACTGTTTTTGTTTTTTGCATGACTATTAGTCTAAACACCTACTAACCGTCATGTGTTTCACCATCTTGTTTTCACAGGAATAGTAGTCTAAAACATACTAACCGTCACGAGTTTTACTAGTTTTCTTTTGCATGACTAGTAATCTAAACACCTACTAACCGTCATGTTTTTCACCATCTTCTCTTCACATGACTAGTAGTCTAGAACCTACTAACCGTCACGTGTTTCACTGTTTTTCCCTTGCAGGACTAATAGTCTAAACACCTACTAACCGTCACGTGTTTCACCATCTTGTCTTCACAGGAATAGTAGTCTAAAACCTACTAACCGTCACGTGTTTAACTGTCTTTCTTTTCCATGACTAGTAGTCTAAACACCTACTTACCGTCATGTTTTTCACCATCTTCTTTTCACTTGACTAGTAGTCTAAAAACCTTTTAATCATCACGTGTTTCACCGTTTTTCTTTTGCATGACTAGTAGTCTAAAAACCTACTAATCGTCACGTGTTTCACTGTTTTTCTTTTGCATGACTAGTAGTCTAAACACCTGCCAACCGTCATGTGTTTCACCATCTTCTCTTCACATGACTAGTCTAAACCCTACTAACCGTCACGTGTTTCACTGTTTTTCTTTTGCATGACTAGTAGTCTAAACACCTGCCAACCGTCATGTGTTTCACCATCTTCTCTTCACATGACTAGTAGTCTAAAAGCCTACTAACCGTCACGTGTTTCATTGTTTTTCTTTTGCATGACTAATTGTCTAAACACCTACTAACCGTCATGTGTTTCACCATCTTCTCTTCACATGACTAGTAGTCCAAAAACCTACTAACCGTCACGTGTTTCACTATTTTTCTTTTGCATGACCGGTAGTCTAAACACCTACTAACTGTTAGGGCTGTCCACGGGTCGGGTTTGGTCGGGTTCGGGTCGGGTTGGACCCGACCCGACTTCAGTCGGGTTATTGAAATGTCCACCCGAGACCGACCGAACCACTGGTCGGGCTCCGACCGAAATGTGGTCGGGTTGGATTTATCGGGTTGCGGTCGGGTTGTCGGATTAAGAGAAAAAAAAAAACAGTCAGAGAAAGAGAGATCAACGAAGAAGAAGAAGCCCAGACAACAACAAATCCAAGAACACATCACTTTCAAAAGATAAATACATACAAATTACAGAATACATCAAACTTTAAAAGATAAATACATACATAGCACATCAAACTTCAAAAACGGCTGGTTCAACAAGTCGATGCACTCCGAGAACGGCACCGTCGTTGTCGATCAAGGAAGAAGAAGACCAAAATGGCAACGAACCCCTGGATTCCATGCGCAGATCGAGTGATTTTTGAAGCGTAAGGAGGAATCTGAAACCCTAGGTTTCAGTTAAGGTGGAGATCGAGAGTGTGTGTGTCACTGGGTCGATTGGTTTGGTAGAGAGAACCAGAGGGGGTTTAGGGTGGGGGCCTGGGGCGTGGGTGTTGGAGGGAGAGAGAGAGAGAGAGAGAGAGAGACGAACAGAAATGGAAGTCTGGAACACGAACAAAACTGGGGTGATTTAGGGCTTTTTATTTTATTTTATACTTAATATGTCGGTCGGGTCGGGTGACCCGAGAAATGATATGGTACATCCGACACCCGACCGGCAATATGCAAAATCCGACAGAATGGACCCGAATCCGACCGAAACAGGTAATCAGATCCGTCCATTGTGCCTGTTTTCGGGTCGGTTCGGGTCGGGTGGTCGGGTGGGTCGGGTTCGTGGACAGCCCTACTAACCGTCATGTTTTTCACCATCTTCTCTTCACATGACTAGTAGTCTAAACACCTACTAACCGTCGTGTGTTTCACCATCTTCTCTTCACAGGAATAGTAGTCCAAAAACCTACTAACCGTCACGTGTTTCACTGTTTTTTTTTTGCATGACTAGTAGTCTAAACACCTACTAACCGTCATGTGTTTCACCATCTTGTCTTCACAGGAATAATAGTCTAAAACCTACTAACCGTCACGTGTTTCACTGTTTTTCTTTTGCATTACTAGTATTTTAAACACCTACTAACCGTCATGTGTTTCACCATCTTTTCTTCACATGACTAGTAGTCTAAACACCTACTAACCGTCTTGTTTTTCACCATCTTCTCTTCACATGACTAGTAGTTTAAAAACCTACTAACCGTCACGTGTTTCACTGTTTTTCTTTTGCATGACTAATAATCTAAACACCTACTAACCGTCGTGTGTTTCACCATCTTCTCTTCAGAGGAATAGTAGTCTAAAAACCTACTAACCGTCACGTGTTTCACTGTTTTTATTTTGCATGACTAGTAGTCTAAACACCTACTAACCGTCATGTGTTTCACCATCTTGTCTTCACAGGAATAATAGTCTAAAACCTACTAACCGTCACGTGTTTCAATGTTTTTTTTTTTTTTTGGGTAAATCAGCTTGAAATTAAAAAAGAGGCTAACCGAATATACAGCCTACAAGGGGCATACCCCAGGAGGAAAAGAAAAGAAAAGAAAAAGATTGAGAAAATTGTAATCTAAGCCAAATGGCTACATGGATTGGATATGTTGTAATCTAGATGGAGACAAAACAAACTACAACAACTGATTTGTTTCCTACCCATCTACAAAAAGGGGGAAAACACCATTCCGACATATGGTAGGAAAACACCATTCCTACCCATCTACATAATAACCTGTGCATAACAAATTACATATCCCTGAAGGTAATTTGGGATGCTGTGAATTCTAAAACACCATTGAGTAGCTGGCTCCTTTTTTTTTTGGGTAACTTAGCTTGAAATTAAAATAGGTTAAGCGAATGTACAGCCTACAAGGGGCATACCCCAGGAGGAAAAGAAAAAGAAAACAAATAAGAGTGACAAAAGTGCGGTAAACCATGCACAACCCGCATGGAGAGTAAGATAAAGTAAATACATAACAAAATGCTATGTGTACTGAAATACGAGAAATAGGAAATTGAACTACTACCTGGCATAACCCGCCAGGCTAGGAAATAAAGTAAATAAAGTAGATAGTCATGGTCAACGATGATCGCCTGATAACCAGCGCTGAGGAGAGATCCTCCTCCTCCAAGGCTGGGATTAGAAGACCAGGAACCTAGATGCCAATCACCCCGAAGCTAGCATAGCACCCACTCAACAGAAGTCAACTACTACAGAGGGACCCGGAACAAGAGAGGCTCGTACTGGAGATGTCGGCATCCGACAAGGCTACCCTGCTAAGCACCCTGCACACCACGCCCATTCCAACCAGACTACTACATCCTCGCCCAAATCCCCTAGGCTCGCTAACGACTACAAGCGGAACAGAAAGAGGGACCACCAAAAGTAGCCACTCAAACCTCAAGTGGTCCAGGCTGCTCTTTTCGGTCAGTGCAAACCACTAATCTAATCAGAAACAGACTACGAAGCTACCCCTTTCAATCAGTGAGAATCCACCAATCTAGTCAACAACAGCTCCGGCAACTACCTTGCTCAACCAGACTCATCCATAATCTAATCATCGGCACCCACAGCTGCTGCTACTGCGAGACTGCCCCTTAACTAGGAGAATCCAATCTAATCAATAATAGCCACGACCACTAGAATACTACGCAAATCCTCAGAGCTAATAGCGCAGGCTCAAGGGATATAGTGGGCTCGACGAAGAGCCCGACCCCCGATTTCAGTCCAACAGATGACCGCCTATCGGGGGTTGCAAAAACTAACAGTGAACTGGCCCATAAGTCCAGCAACAAGATAAATGCCAAAACAGAACATTACATGACAAAATATTAAATTTCCCACTGCCCGAGCCACCAAGCCAGCTTACCTGCCCGGGCTGGCTTGCCATCGGGCGGACTGATGCCTGCTGCTGCTGCTGCTGCTGCCTGCTGCTACTGCCTGCCTGCCGCTACTGCCTGCTGCCGCCTGCTGGACGAAGGTTGACTTGAATCGCCCGGTCTGAAGCTGCTGCCTAGCCTCTGCCCGAGCAAAACAATCACTGGCAGCCCACGGCTGCCCCCCGCCCGAGCCACTCACAGATGGCCTGCCTGGCTGGTTTGCACGGCTGATGGAGGCCCGGCGGTTGATGGAGGGAGTTGTAGAGCCCGAGCCGTAGAAGCCCGGATGTGGCTTGGCCGGTCTAGTGGTGCCCAGCTGTGGCTGGCTCGACGAATGCCGGCTGGCCTTGACTGGCCTGGCTGGCTGGCCTTGATTGGCCCGGCTGGCTGGCTGGCCCGCCTGCCCGGGCTGACTGCCGGGGTCAAAGGCTGGCCAAGCTGACCGCCGGCGCTGTGCATCGATGAGGTTAGGCCGGAGCCCAGATCCTTTCTGGCCGGCAAGAACTGAACTGAACCCACCGGCGGCCCGATGCCGACAGTAGGAGATGGCGGATCCGGTGAGTATACCTGATGAGTGAAGGCGGTTGATGGTTGTTGATGGCCGACGGCTATCGAGCCACACGGCTTTGAATGAGACCCTCGGTCGTGAGGTTGAAGCCACCCAGTCGTAGTCTGTGCCGCTGCCCACCGCCGGGGCCACAACCGAGCAGCCCTGGTGCTAAACCAGAGCCCACCCAGTCAGAGGCTGACGACGGTGACTGGATCTGGGCTGACGAGGTGAATGGACCTGGGTTGCTCAGTTTTGACTTTCCCGTTTAACCCCCGGTCGACCGCCCGATGAGCCACCACCGGCGGTGGGCTGACTTGGGATTGATAGCACCGGAGAAGATGAACAGTGGCCGTTGGTCTGGCCGGCTTGAGTTGGGATCTGCACAGCGCGGATCCCAAAAAGGTAATCCGCACTGCTGTCGCTGTAATGCCCGGACCGGTGGTGGCCGGCTGAGGTTTGACTGGACCAAAGGAGGCCAGCTGAGTCTGGCCGTCGACTGTTGACCGGACCAGAGGTGGCCGGAAGAGGATAGGTGATCGGACCCAAGGGGTTGCCGATTGTGATAAGATCTGGCCGGAGCAGCATCCCGAGGGCTGCCGGCTGTGGAGGGCGGTGGAGGAGAGACTCTCTAAGGAGAGAGGATCCCTTGCCCGGATGGTTCTTCCCTTCCTTGGCTCCGGAGATGGAGTTGAACGGCCGGAGGAACTGGATCATTTTCCAGACCTCCAGAGAGGATAACAAGTGCTGGTTGAAATAGATTTGGAACTGACCGATGTGGGCATGTGGAACAAGTACTTGGTAGGCCACTTCTTAGATGGACAAATGGCCTATCCTCTCATAGTTGCGACTGCTAGGAGCCAATGGAAAGAGCATTTTGTGGCTGTGAAACCTGATGTGGCTGGCTTCTACATGTTTGAATTCAAAGATGAACAGTCCAAGATACAAGTCCTTGAAGGGGGTCCCTATTTCTTCTCTCAAAAATATCTAGTACTAAAGGATTGGCATAGGATGATGAAGCCTGCTAGAGAACAGCCTACCAAAATACCTGCTTGGGTGAAATTGCATGATCTACCAATGGAACTGTGGAACCAAGAGTGCTTGAGTAGGATAGCTAGTTCTATTGGAAGACCCCTGCATGTTGATCATGCCACTGCAAAGACTGCTAGACAACCAGGTCTACAACAGACTAAATCTACAAAGGCAAGAATCTGCATTGAGGTCAGTGCTGAACAAGTCCTCCCTGATGAGGTTCAAGTAGTAGTGGAAGGGGAATCTGTTGTTATCCCTGTGGAATACCAAGTCCTACCTCCTATGTGTTCACAATGCCATGTCTTTGGTCATGCTACATCCAAATGTAGCAAGCAAGCTGTTGTACCCCCTTCCCCCCCCCCCAGTCAATTGGAATGGCAGGCTGTGAAACGTGGGAAACAGAAAGCAGTAGAACAATCCTCACTAGTCAAGAATATTCACCCCCACCAAACCCCTCTACCTCATGTCCTGTCAGAAGCCTCACCTATTGTCCAATCCAAGTTAGGGGAGCATACTGAAGATACTGAAGATTCTGATGACCCTGATGTAGAACTTCTGGAAGTACTAGAGAGTGTGGTAACCTCAGTGGTATCCAATGAGGCAGCTGTCAAGGATTCAATGGTAGCAAGGTCTGGTACTAGCACCAGATCTGATGATCAGCAACCAGTTGATGATGAGAAACAGGGGAAACCACCTGATGTCAAATATGCTATCCCTGATGTCAAGCTGCTATTGGGAGGTTCCAAAAAGCCTAATCACAATGGCAGAAATAGGAGTCAATCCAAAGGCTCCTCACATAAGAAAAGGAAGTAACTTTCCCTCCTCTTTTGTCCATAATTATATAAATAAAGCTCATCTTCTGCATCACTCTTAATCTTAATAGTTGCAGCTCATTGTGGTTATATTAACTCTTTTGTATTAATGATTAGCAACTCATTGCATTTTGGAATTTGGAATGTTAGAGGTCTAAATGACCCTCTCAAGCAACAAGAGGTTAAGAAATGGGTACAGAACAATAAGTTGTCCCTTGTGGGGATAATTGAACACAAAGTTAAAGAACCAAAGGTCTCTAGAACTATTAGTCTTATCTTACCTCATTGGAGTTTTATAAGTAACTATGCCCATTCCCCCTTGGGCAGAATTTTGGTGTGCTGGAACCCCTCCTACTTTAATGTCCAACTTGTTTCCCAATCAAACCAATTCATACATTGCAATGTACAATCTTGTGATGGCAATTACTCATTTGCAGCTACATTTGTATATGGGGATAATTGCCATCTTGAAAGACAGACACTTTGGCGTGACCTGCAAACAACTGCTCTTGCATCCCCTTGGGTAGTTCTTGGTGACTTCAATGCCATCAGATCACCATCTGAGAAAGTGGGAGGGGATAAACACTGGCTTCCTTGGATGGATGATATTAATAATTGCCTCCAATCTGTAGAGCTAGTTGACCTTAAATACTCTGGAAATCAATTCACTTGGTCTAATAAACAACTTGGTATATCCCACATTAGCACCAAGTTGGACAGGGTCCTAGTCAAAGAGAATTGGATCAAAACTCTATGTTGGTCTAGTGCCCATTTCCTAAACCCTGGAGTATCAGACCATTCCCCTGCAATCGTGACATTGGCCCCCATCACCCCTCCTAAATCTAGACCATTTAGATTCTTTAATTTTCTGGCAGACCATCCTAACTTTATGAACATTGTTCAAAGTGTCTGGAGGAGGGTGATCATAGGTAATCCCATGTATTGTGTCTGTGAAAAGTTGAAGATCCTACAAAAGGATCTCAAACAGTTGAATACCAAAGAATTCAGTGATCTATCATCCAGAGTTGCCTCTACCAGACAACAGCTGGATGATATTCAAAATGCCCTAGCCTCAGATCCTAGTGACACAGCAAATCAAGTTGCTGAAAAGGTATTATGCAAACAGTACCTTATCCTTGCTAGAGCTGAGGAGAGCTTTGCCAGACAAAAATCAAGAGTCCAATGGTTGAAACTGGGAGATCAATGTACTTCCTTTTTCTTCAAATCAATTAGTAATTCCAGGAATAGATCTAGGATTACTAGCTTGGTATTGGAAGATGGTAAAACCACACAAGATATTGAGCTGATCAAAGGATCTTTTATCCATTACTACACCAAGTTGCTTGGTTCCCCTCACCAAAGCAACTATGCTGGATCATCTAGGGTCCAGCAGCTCATCACTAGGAAACTGTCAGAATCTCAGAGGCTAGATATGGTAGTGGGAGTCACTGACAAAGAAGTTAAGGACATTTTCTGGTCTCTTAACCCTCAGAAAGCCCCCGGACCTGATGGATATAATGCTACCTTCTTTCATAAGGCTTGGCCTGTGATTGGTCATGAGGTCACCTCTGCTGTCAAGAATTTCTTTAGATCTGGCCAATTGCTAAAGAAAGCCAATGCAACACTGGTTGCTCTTGTGCCTAAGGTTCCCAATCCTTCAAAGGTTGGGGATTATAGGCCAATATCATGTTGCAACCTCATTTACAAGTGTATTGCCAAGATTTTAGCAAATAGAATAAAATCAGCCCTCCCTCACTTGATTGATCCAGCACAGTCTGGGTTTGTTCAGGGCAGAAGGATTGCGGATAACATCTTCCTTACACAAGAGTTGATGAGGGGATACCACAAACACTCCTCCTCTCCTAGGTGTGCCATGAAAGTAGATATAATGAAAGCCTATGACAATGTTAGGTGGGACTTCCTCTGGGATGTCCTTGCTTCAATGAACTTCCACCCTCAGATGATCAGGTGGTTAAAGGCTTGTGTAACCACAGCCAATTACTCCCAAAGCTTCAATGGTGAAGCCATTGGGTACATCCCTGGTCAAAGGGGATTGAGGCAAGGAGATCCCCTTTCCTCATACTTATTTGTTATTGCCATGGAAGTCCTCACATGCATTCTCAAGGAGAAAACCCTACTGCCTGATTTTAATTTCCATTGGAAATGTGGGTCAACCAAATTGGTTAACCTATGTTTTGCAGATGACCTCATGATATTTTGCAAGGGCGAGTTAAGTTCTGTAAACCATATCCAGTCATCATTGGAAGAGTTTGAATCCTTATCTGGCCTCTCCCCTAGTCCAAACAAAAGCAGTATTTTCTTCTCAGGTGTTAGCTCCTCCACCAAAGCATCAATATTGCATGTTCTTGGTTTTCAGGAGGGTACCCTTCCAGTTAGATATCTAGGTGTCCCCCTACTGTCCACCAAACTGAAGCATACTGATTGCAAGAGTTTGGTGGATAAAATCATTGCAAAAACAAAGTCCTGGACTAACAGATACCTCTCCTATGCTGGGAGACTTCAGTTGATTAAGTCCATTCTATTCTCCATGCAGACCTATTGGTCTTCTCTCATTAAGGAAGTGGAAGCCATATTGAGAGCTTTCTTCTGGACTGGACCTGATCTCAAAACCTCTGGAGCTAAAGTCTCCTGGGAACATCTCTGCTCCCCTGTCCAAGAAGGTGGTCTTGGTTTCAAGTCTTTGGAGACTTGGAACAAATCTGCAGTGGCAAAGCACATTTGGTTCCTTGTGTCCGGCGGGGAACAATCCATGTGGTGTCAATGGGTCAAGTCCTACTTACTCAGAGGTAGGAACTTTTGGAGTGTTAAGGTCCCAAGTGAACCTTCCTGGGTGTGGAGGAAAATCCTATCCTTGAGACCCCTTGTTCAGCCACACATTCTGTACAAGTTGGGAGATGGTATGTCTACTTCTCTATGGTACGACAACTGGCATCCCCTAGGACCACTACTCCCAAGATTTGGTCCTAGAATTATCTATGATTCTGGAATAGCTAGGGATGCCACTGTTCAACATATAATCCATAACAACCAGTGGGCCTTCCCTGTCACCCAAACCCTTGAACTTAATGAAATAAGAACTGATTTGCATACAATTACTATCAATAGAGCTACCAAGGATACATGCATTTGGGCACTAACTAAGTCAGGGGAGTTCTCCATCTCATCCCTATGGGACAACCTTAGAACTCACTTTCCCATTGTTACATGGCATAAGGTTGTATGGTTTCCAGGCCACATACCGAGGTGTAGTCTAATTACTTGGATGGCCCTTCTTCAAAGATTAAACACTGAGGATAGGCTTGTCCTGTTTGGGCTCAAATCCACCTCCCAATGTATATTGTGCCCTGACATGGAAAACCATGCTCATTTATTTTTTGAGTGCCCTATGGCTGCCCAAGTCAGGAGTATCCTGTCTCCCAAAGTCCCCCACATGCAAGGACATCACAACTGGCAGACTTGGGTGGATTGCCTCTCTAGTTTGAGAGGTAAGTCTTTGGCCAACACTATTGCAAAGTTGGCTTTCACTATATATGTTCATCATATTTGGATGGAAAGGAACCACAGAAAGTTCCAGAACTCTTCCTGCTCCCCCATTGTAATTGCTCATAAAATCTTCAATGATATAAGGTCTAGGCTTTTGTCCTTGGCTAACCTACCTAGTGGTCCTCTTTCTAGACAACTAAAAATCCAATGGAACATTGTTTAGTGGTATACTTCAAGCACTAACATATTATGAGTCTTCCCTTGGTTTTATGATACTAACATACT
The DNA here is from genome assembly GCA_018127125.1 of Rhododendron griersonianum. Taxonomy (NCBI): domain Eukaryota; kingdom Viridiplantae; phylum Streptophyta; class Magnoliopsida; order Ericales; family Ericaceae; genus Rhododendron; species Rhododendron griersonianum. The sequence goes on along the minus strand of JACTNZ010000016.1, from coordinate 93,102 downwards.
GTTACATTTGCAGGTCATTGGTCAAGGGGGATCATGCTCCTCCTTGATCTTAATGAGATCGATGGTCACAGAAACAGAAGCAGAAGCAGGGGAGAGCAAGTAGGCAAATCTATGATCCCACAGTCACAGTGACAAGACAAGTGCAGTCAGGTTATATTTACTTCTATTATTCAGGTAGTTACCTTAATCTTTATTGGTGCTACATGGATTCAAATTCTGCTGTATCTGAGTGGAATAGCGAGTAGGCAAATCTGTCCTAGCTGTTGTGTGAACTGTTAAGATTTGTACTGTCAAGAACAGACTGACCAGCATGGTTATGGTGCATTTTCTGTTGCACCTTCAGAAATTTCTGAGTTTCTGAGTTTATCATGCCTCAGAAAATGGCATGAACAATTTCTGAGTTTCCAAAATGTCGATCATGCCATATACTGAACTGAATTGATCATGCCATCTTCTGACTGCTGCCTTTGACTCTTGTCTGACGACTGATGGTACAGTGTCAGCTCATTTCCAGGTAGATTTAGCTTTAGTTTTGCCTACCAACTGGGGATGTCGTTGGGATCTCCCTTCGCAGAGGGGGAATTCCTCTGCAAATGGTTTGACTGTTGTAATTTCTGCCCAGATTCTGACTGTTGTAGCAGGTTCAGAAGTTCAGAACTGTCCTGTTTCAGCATGAGAACATAAGCTTGTAACCATTTGTTGTATTGCATCTGCCATCAGAACTGAAATCTGTTGTCAGGTGTATCCAAAAGAAGGAATTGGACTGCTGCTCTTCTGCCTTCTGCTAACCTCTGCACGATGTTGGACAGAAGCTCTGGGCAGGCCCAACACCTAGCTGGGCATGGTGCAGTTCTAATTTATAGCTGCTGTTCTGTATGTAGCTGCTGTTCTGTGTTCAATTCTGCATCAGTTCTGTTTTCAGTTATGCCTAACCATCGGGGGCTGTCAATGGGATCTCCCTTCACAGAGGGGGACGTCCTCTGTTTTGTATTGTTTTGTATTTGCTTTCAGTATTGTATAGTATGGTCCAAGTTCAGAAGTGTAGTCCAAGTAGCTGGTGCAACTTGTAGTCATTTTGTTTGGTTTTGTGTGATGGTCTGCTGCAGCAGCAGTGCTGAAGCTGCATCTAGCCTTGCTGGTAGTTCATTCCTTATTAGATGAAGGCTCACCAAGTTGCACAACAAGTCCCAACTACCCAGCTAGCCTTGCTGGCTGTTCTGTGATGTTGTGTCCCATGACCCAAGTCATGCACAAGGCCGAAGCCAGTTGACCATGTTGATTGAGCATAAACTCTGAAGCTTGTAATGTGGTAATCAGTTCAGTTGTAATGTTGCAGTGTCCTGCTTCGGATAGGCATGGCAGCAGAGTATAGACATGTTCAGTTCAGAAGTTTGAGTCCTGCTCTGAACTGAACAAGCAGTAGTATAGTTTATCTCAGAAGTGTTGTAAGAGGAACACTTCATTTAGTTCTGTAACCTCATCTTTTGGCATGTGTTTTTCTCCCATCTCTAAGATGGCATTGAAACATGTGGATCTCATTACTTAGTCATTGTAGCCGCTTGGCTTAGGACAATCTTTTCTACCTTTGATTTTCTCTTTCTTTCCTCCTGGTGTATGCCCCTTGTAGGCTGTACATCCGGTTATCCTCTTTTTATTTCAAGCTAATTTACCCAAAAAAAAAATAGTAGTCTAAAAACCTACTAACCGTCACGTGTTTCACTGTTTTTATTTTGCATGACTAGTAGTCTAAACATCTACTAACCGTCATGTGTTTCACCATCTTGTCTTCACAGGAATAATAGCCTAAAAACCTACTAACCGTCACGTGTTTCACTGTTTTACTTTTGCATGACTAGTAGTCTAAACACCTACTAACCGTCATGTTTTTTGCGATCTTCTCGTCACATGACTAGTAGTCTAAACACCTACTAACCGTCATGTTTTTCACCATCTTCTCTTCACATGACTAGTAGTCTAAAAACCTACTAACCGTCACGTGTTTCACTGTTTTTCTTTTGCATGACTAGTAGTCTAAACACCTACTAACCGTCATGTGTTTCACCATCTTTTCTTTTTTTTTGGTAAATTAGCTTGAAATTAAAAAAGGTTAAGCGAATGTACAGCCTACAAGGGGCATACCCCAGGAGGAAAAGAAAAGGAAAACAAATAAAAGTGAAAAAAGTGCGGTAAACCATGCACAACCCGCATGGAGAGTGAGATAGAGTAAATACATAACAAAATGCAATGTGAAATTGAACTACTACCTGGCACAACCCGCCAGGCTAGGAAATAAAGTAAATACGGTAGATAGTCATGGTCAACGGTGACCTCATGATTACCAGCGCTGACTAGTAGTCTAAAAACCTACTAACCGTCACGTGTTTCACTGTTTTTCTTTTGCATGACTGGTAGTCTAACAACCTACTAACCGTCATGTTTTTCACCATCTTCTCTTCACATGACTAGTAGTCTAAACACCTACTAACCGTCTTGTTTTTCACCATCTTCTCTTCACATGACTAATAGTTTAAAACCTACTAACCGACACGTGTTTCACTGTTTTTCTTTTGCATGACTATTAATCTAAACTCCTACTAACCGTCGTGTGTTTCACCATCTTCTCTTCACAGGAATAGTAGTCTAAAACCTACTAACAGTCACGTGTTTCACTGTTTTTCTTTTGCATGACTAGTAGTCTAAACATCTACTAACCGTCCTGTGTTTCACCATCTTGTCTTCACAGGAATAGTAGTCTAAAAACCTACTAACCGTCACGTGTTTCACTGTTTTTTTTTTTGCATGACTAGTAGTCTAAACACCTACTAAACGTCATGTTTTTTACCATCTTCTCGTCACATGACTATTAGTCTAAACACCTACTAACCGTCATGTTTTTCACCATCTTCTCTTCACATGACTAGTAGTCCAAAAATCTACTAACCGTCAAGTGTTTCACTGTTTTTTTTTTTGCATGACTAGTAGCCTAAGCACCTACTAACCGTCATGTGTTTAACCATCATCTCTGCACATGACTAGTAGTCTAAAAACTTACTAACCGTCACGTGTTTCACTGTTTTTCTTTTGCATGACTAGTAGGCTAAACACCTACTAACCGTCATGTGTTTCCCCATCATCTCTGCACATGACAAGTAGTCTAAAAACCTACTAACCGTCACGTGTTTCACTGTTTTTCTTTTGCATGACTAGTAGGCTAAGCACCTACTAACCGTCATGTGTTTAACCATCATCTCTGCACATGACTAGTAGTCTAAAAACCTACTAACCGTCACGTGTTTCACTGTTTTTCTTTTGCATGACTAGTAGGCTAAACACCTACTAACCGTCATGTGTTTCACCATCATCTCTGCACATGACTAGTAGTCTAAAAACCTACTAACCGTCACGTGTTTCACTATTTTTCTTTTGCATGACTAGTAGTCTAAACACCTACTAACTGTAAGGGGAAAAAATCCTCTTAGTGCTAACTCTAGCTTTTTGGTAAACTACTTCACGTGCCTCCTCGCCGGAACCCTAGCCCTTCGCCGGAACCCTAACTGCAAAACAGACAAGGGTGAGCGCACCTTTGCCTCTCGTGGCAAAGGCCCTCCGATGCCTAAGTTAGTATCACGTACTAGCAGAAAACCCTAATTATCAGTAGGTAAATAACTCCATTGCAGTAGACAGCGTACCTTTCACCTTTAGATTTACCTTGTATTTATAGATTCACAGATGCTTGTTGCCCAAGTATCCGTGTTGCCCTAGGTTTCCTATCTCATACAGGAAACCCATAATATCTTGGATTCTCGTTCCCTTATCAGTTCATTACCTTAGTCCTTTTAGGACTCTTTTCCATAACTGACCAAACATCCCATTCCCGTTGGGTATCTCTCCTGGATCCTATATTCTCGGGATCCCATTCCTTTACGGAACACCACTGTTCTGGAACCTCCTAGAGTATTCCCTCTGCTCCAGCACTTGATTGGAGTTCTTCCCTTGTTCGGCTATCTCATCGCCGAACAACTACTTGGACCAACGTCCTCTCAGGAGCCCTCCTCCTGTTCGGCCCTTTTGGACCAGGAACAAACTACTTGGACCAACAACTTCACATGTCACTGGTCCTTTATCAATCTCTTGGTCCAATAACTTCTCATGTTTACTGGACCTTGACCCCATACAGACTTCCTGGACCAATGACATTTCATATCGCTGGTCCATATTGCCGACCACCGGCTTGCACGACGACTATCCTCATCATATTTACACCATGGTCCCACTTACCACGTGTTCGGGCCCTATTTGGCCTCGTTCGGGAATACCTCCCTACAATTGCTCCCCAGCTTTACTCATTATTTATTACCCAAATGACGAGCAAAGCTCTTAAGAACCGAGCAGATTCGTCCTGCTTCTGCACCTTTATTCGTGGCACATATCTTTTTTTTTTTGTGGGTAATTTAGCTTGAAATTAAAAAAGGTTAACTGAATGTACAGCCTACAAGGGGCATACCCCAGGAGGAAAAGAAAAGGAAAAAATAAGAATGACAAAAGTGCGATAAACCATGCACAACCCGCATGGAGAGTTAGATAAAGTAAATACATGAAGATGCCATGTGTACGGTAAGTAAAGTACATAGAGCTAAATGAAATAGAGCTACCACCTGGCACAACCCGCCAGGCTATGAAATAAGGTAAGTAAAGTAAATAATCGAGGTCGGAGATGACCACATGATAACCAACACTGAGGAGAAGCCACCGGGTAAGACGGCTACAAAGCAAGCTGAACGGCTACTACAGAGGAACAAGGCATCAAGAGGCTCGAACTAGAGTCGACGGCATCCGACAAGGCTACTGCTGCTGCTCAGTACCCTGCTCACCACGCTCAATCCTTCCGGCCTACTACTCCCTCATCCAAGCCTAAGGCTCGCCAAAACCTCCTGCTGAACCCAACTACCTAATAACCTCCTCCTCGAAGGCTGGGTTAAGAGAACCAAGAACCTAGTACTTCCATCAACCCCAAAGCTAGTATAATACCCACTCAACAGAAGCCAACTACTACAGAGGGACACGGACTAAGAGAGGCTCGAACTGGAGATGTCGGCATCCGACAAGGCTACCCTGCCAAGTACCCTGCACACCACGCCCATTCCATCCAGACTACTACAACCTCGCCTACATCCCCTAGGCTCGCTAACGACTGAAAGAGGACCAAGCTGCCCCTTTCGATCAGTGAACAACCACCAACCTAATCAATGACAGCTCCGGCAGCTACCTCGCTCAATCAGAATCCATCCACCAATCTAATCAGTGGCACCCACAGCTGCTGCTACTGCGAACTACCCTTTTCAATCAGAACAGATCCCAATCTAATCAACGATAGCCACGACCACAAGAATACTACACACAACCCAACCTCAGGGCTAAAAGCACAAGATCTAGGAATATAAAAGGCTCGACCAAGAGCCCGACAACCCCCAATTTCAGTCCAACAGGTGACCGCCTATCGGGGATCGCAGATACTAACAGTAAACTGGCCCATAGGTCCAGCAACAAATTGACTGCAGGCTTGTTCTGTCCAATATTGGACTTGGAATTATGTTTGGAATCCGTGCCACTTTTTTTTTTTTTTTTTAAAAGAAATTTAGCCCCAACCTGCCATCGAGCGCAAAGCGCAAATTGAAGGCGCAATGGATACGAGATTTTCAGCCCTGGCCTGGGCTGCTTTGCCAGAGCTGCCGCCTTGCTGCTGGCTGCTGGCGATGATGGCTGGCCGCCCCACTTGGCAGATCTGGCCGGAGGAGCTCCCATAAGGCTGACGGCTGCTCGGGCTGGTCTGCCATCGGGTGGGTTCTGCCAGCCGGATTGAATCTTATCAGTGTGCAGTGCTGGTCCTGCTGCTGTCCGCTGCTTGGCCCGGGCTGGTTGATTGCCCGGGCGGCTGGGCCCCACGGCGGCTATTGGGTCCACGGCGGGGGTTGGGGTTGAAGATGACGGCCGATGGCTGTGGAGCCACGGCTGCCCGAGATGGCCTGACCACGACCTGGTCTGACTAAACAGATTTGGCCGGAGAGGTCCTTGACTGGCGGCGTGAAGGTGAGCCACGGTGAGCCACACGACGGCTGGGCCCCATGGCGGCTGTTGAGTCCCACGGCGAGGTCCCGGCGGCCGGGAGACCGGCTGATGGTGGCTGGTTGTGATTGGCCAGTAGTGGCCGGTGTGATTTCAGATCTGCCGGTGCAGATCCCAAATGGTACCCGCCGGTTCACGGCGGGGTTGAGGTTGGGGACGAAGCCCACGGCTGTGGAGCTCCGGACCAGATGAAGGCCGGCCAGGAGGAGGAGAGCCAGAGACCGTCGGATGTAGAGGCGGCTCGGGGGGTTCCGATTGTGGAGGGCACTGGAGGAGAGCCTCTCTAAGGAGAGAGGATCCCTTGCCCGGATGGTGGCTGCTGCCCGGCGTGGCTGGGCCTAGTGCTGACCGGCGAGGCCAGGCCTTGTTGTTGCTGCTGCGGCTGGCCGGAGGTGGCAGCCGGTTGGATTACCCAAATGACGAGCAAAGCTCTTAAGGACCGAGCAGATTCGTCCTGCTTCTGCACCTTTATTCGTGGCACATATCTTACTGCCCATATTAGATGCAAACAGATGTTTTCGTGAAACGAGACGCACAAACGGCGTCCGGGGTGACATTTCACGTACGTCACCCTACTAACTTGGGTACTCAGGGAACCTCGTCCCCAATGCAGACCCACACTTCGCTTTGCTAAGTTCACTCATTTTTCAGCAAATCTTTTTGCACTCTTGCTAAGTTTGTTCGTACTTAGCATTGACCCTAGGTCATTCCGTATCTTCGCAGTTTCTTGGTATTCAGTATTTGCTTTGGCCCAAAGTTTTCTCGTACTTTAGCGAATTCCCAGCAATCCTCTAGGAGTACTCGTACTCGTCCCAATTCTTGGCCGAACATGGTTGCTTCAGGCATTTTTTTTTTGGGGTAATTTAGCTTGAAATTAAAAAAGGTTAAGCGAATGTACAGCCTACAAGGGGCATACCCCAAGAGGAAAAGAAAAGGAAAAAAAAAAAAAAAAAAACAAGAATGAAAAAAGTACGGTAACCATGCACAACCCGCATGGAGAGTAAGATAAAGTGACATGTAATACAAATGGATCTGAATAGAACCATGAAAGATATGAGATGAAAATGAAGTACGTACTGGCACAACCCGCCAGGCTAGGAAATAATGTAAATAAGGTAGATAGTCATGGTCAATGATGACCACATGATAACCAGCGCTGAGGAGAGATCCTCCTCCTCGTAGGCTGGGCTAAGAAATCCAAGAGCCAAATCTTCCTTCACCCCAAAGCTAGCATAATACCCACTCAACAGAAGTCAACTACTACAGAGGGACTCAGACTGAGAGAGGCTCGTCCTGGCGATGTCTGCATCCGACAAGGCTGCCCTGCTAAGCACCCTGCACACCATGCCCATTCCAACCAGACTACTACAACCTCGCCCAAATCCCCTAGGCTCGCTAACGACTATAAGCAGAACAGAAAGAAAGGCCACTCAAACCTCAAGTGGACCAAGCTGCTCCTTTCGATCAGTGCAAACCAATCTAGTCAGAAACAGACTGCAAAGCTACCCCTTTGCTTCAGGCATTCGATGCCAAGACCTAGGTCTCCTTTGCACCCAACCTATCTCGGGCTCAGCTTGTAGCCAAGGCTTAAGTTTTGTCGATTTTTGGCATTCCTTACTGCCTTGGCCTAAGCATACTCGTTCTTAGCCAATCCACTGTCGTGTCTAGGTTTATGTCGTACCTAGCTTATCTCAGGCTGTGCTTGCATGAGAGCAATGTTCGTTGCTTGGGCCCCAAACCTTTTCGTGCTTGGGCCTTTGTCATGATTCAAGCAATGTTCACTGCTCGGGCCCCAAGCCTCTCCGTACTGGGGTCTATATCTGACAATCTTCTTTTGTCATGGTTCAGGTTTATTCGTACCTATTTTCAATTTAGCTCGTAGTCACCCAAGTTTTCGTGCTTGGTTACTTTTTCAATTCTAGGCACTTAACTCTGCCTTTGTTTATGCTCGACACAGCCAAATACAATGAAGTTTTTTCGTACTTGTACTGTTTGAGCCTATCCATGTCGGCGAATCATCTAAGTTCATTCGTACTTAGGTAGCAACCCAAGTGCATTCATACTTGGCTTTTCTTAGCATTATTCGGTGCTGTCGGACTGAGTGTATTCGCACTTAGCCAAATCTCAACATTGTTCGTTGCTTTTTGCAAGGCAAATTTCCTTTAATCGCCTTTTGCTAGCCCTATTCGTGGCCAAGTTCTTTCACACTCAGCAGATACTTAGCAATCTTTATTGCTCTAGCATAACTGTTTTAGTCATTATCCAAGCTTATTCACACTTGGTATGCCTAAGTATATGCATACTTAGGTTTTGCTTGTACTTGTTCAAACTCGGTGAACTATCTAAGTTTGTCCATACTTAGCTTCCTTTTAGTATTATTCATATCTTTTGGCCTAAGTGTCTTCCTACTTAGCCAACCGTTGCTTTCGGACTAAGTGTATTCATACTTAGTAAGTTTTCAGCAATATTTGTTGCTATAACCTAAGTTTTCTCGCACTTAGCAATATTCTGAGTTCAATCATACTCGATTGGATTTCGGCACCCTTCATGGTCTTGGCCGAAGTTTATTCGCACTCAGCCGGATTCTGAGTTTGATCGTACTCAACGAATATTTCTGATGAATGCTCTTTGCTCCCCAGCATGGAGGCAAAGTGTCCTCAGCATGTTCTTGCCAGGACCGGACAAGTACAATATTCGTGCTAGAAATAATTTCTTTCAAGCAATTTTATTCATAATTCTACTGAAGCAACTCGTAGCTTTAAGGGAGTAGGTAGTTGGGTTCAGCAGGAGGTTTTGGCGAGCCTTAGGCTTGGATGAGGGAGTAGTAGGCCGGAAGGTTTGAGCGTGGTGAGCAGGGTACTGAGCAGCAGCAGTAGCCTTGTCGGATGTCGTCAACTCGGGTTCGAGCCTCTTGATGCCTTGTTCCTCTGTAGTAGCCGATCAGCCTGCTTTGTAGCCGTCTTACCCGGTGGCTTCTCCTCAGTGTTGGTTATCATGTGGTCATCTCTGACCTCGATTATCTACTTTACTTACCTTATTTCCTAGCCTGGCGGGTTGTGCCAGGTGGTAGCTCTATTTCATTTAGCTCTATGTACTTTACTTACCGTACACATGGCATCTTCATGTATTTACTTTATCTAACTCTCCATGCGGGTTGTGCATGGTTTACCGCACTTTTGTTATTCTTGTTTTTTCCTTTTCTTTTCCTCCTGGGGTATGCCCCTTGTAGGATGTACATTTTTTTTGGGTAATGCCCTAGGGCGGTTAGCTTGAAAATAAAAGAGGTTAACCGAATTTACAGCCTACAAGGGGCATACCCCAGGTAAGACAAAACAAAAAAAGAAATGAAAAATATAAAGAGCGCCAAGTGGCTACATGGGTTGCCCGTGTCCTTGCCCCCGCCGAACAAACTATCCCAAGGAATAGAAAGTTCAACGGGGAGACTGGACACGGGCGTGGCAAAACAGTAAATACCCGACTCCAACCGTCGGTACAAGGTACAATAAGAGGCCCTCGAAGTCCCCGCAATACAAACTACAGAAACCATAAAATATAATGGCCAGTGCACAACCCGCACTGATTAAATTAAAAAACCCATTGGGCAGGCTGCTGCCTGCTGCGTGGCCAAGCAGGCCGTTTGCTGATTGCCCGGGCGGCCAAAAAGCCTGTGGCTGGCATGTTGTTGGTTGGCTGGGCAGGCCTGCTGGCCTGCTAGGCTGGTGACTGCCCGAGCTGGCTGGCTGGCCGGACCAGTTGCTGCCCGCATTGGGTAGCCATGACTGCTGCTGCTGCTACCCGGTACTTAGCATGGGCTGGCTGCTGCTTGGCCCCGCTTCGGACTTGTCTGCCAGACCAGGGCTGGCCTCAACATGGGTGGCCTGGCTTGGCTCACTCCGGCCGGAGTTCACCGCCAAGCCACCACGTTAGACCAGCCGTCCTCCACTGCGTAACCACTGCAACTTAGGACAGGATCTGGAGGAGTTGAGCCCCACGGCGGCTGAGCCCCATGGCGGTCGTGCCCACGGTGGCTGTGAACTCCACGGCGGCGCTAGGTTGAAGACAGAGGCCGGCGGCTGTGAGCCACGGCGGTTGATGATTCCTTGGCCGGACCAAAGTGCAGACTGGACCAGACGGAGGCCGGACTAGATGGAGGCCGGACCAGGAGGTGGGTGGCCGGTATTGGCTGGGTTGATTTCAGATCTGCCCATAGCAGATCCCTAAAAGGTAGCCGCCGGACCACGGCGGGATGGAGTTGGATCCAGACCTGGTTGAAGTCCGGACCTAGCCTCTGCTCGAGCCGTGACCGGTTAACCTTTTTTAATTTCAAGCTAATTTACCCAAAAAAAAAAAAAAAAACTCGTAGCTTTAAGAGAAATGTTGAACACTACCTCTTACTAAGTAATCTCATTACTTGACGTTATTTTTTACTGACGTCCCTTTGCGGCCAAAGTATACCTTGCTCGGATACCGATCGCAGCTGCCCAAATTTCGTGTGAGCTTATTAAGTTTTTCATACTTATCACTCTTATGTATCTCATACATAAGCTTAAGTTTTTCATTCTTAGCTACCTCTGTGCCTAAGCATTTCATACTTGGCAACTCTCAAGCATAGTCGTCGTTCGCGCATGACTCGATCTCGCGCTTTGTTCATGCACATATAACTAAGTGTTATTAATAAACCGTTTTATGCGCATTCGAGCATAAACCCAAGCGTTTCATACTTAGGATCGAAGTTCCTAAGTTTCTCTTACTTAATATTGTTGTGCTTACATGCACACACCCTAGTTTCGTGTGTTTATTCATACACATCTAAGCATTCGAACTTAGTCGGATTTGTGTGTTTCTTCGTACACCTCAACCGTACTCAATCCTTACCAGACTTATTTATGGACAGGCCCTTCGTGCCTGGCCAATTTCGTGTGTTCATTCATACACACTTTTTGTACTGTGCTTGCTCGCATAAGTGTTTGGCAGACTTGTGTGTTTATTCGTACACAGTTAAGTATTTCATTCTTTAACAAATTTGTATGTTTGCTCGTACACGTTTTAGTTTCTCATACCTCTAAGTTTTTCATACTTAGCAAATTTGTGCGTCTATTCATACGCACCTAAGGTTTTCAGATTTAGCAAATTTGTGCGCTTGTTCGTACGCACCTAAGTGTTTCAGACTTAGCAAATTTGTGCGTTTATTCATACGCACCTAAGATTTCTCAGACTTAGCAAATTTGTGCGTCAATTCATTCGCACCTAAGTTTCTCAGACTTAGCAAATTTGTGCGCTTGTTCATATATAGTATGGTATACCCAACCACTGCTCCCCAATATGAGAACGAAAAGTTCCTTTCTTTTTGGAACCATATTCATAGTTAACACAATCAAACTCAATCTTCATTATCAGAAAAGAGAATTTTATTCATAACTCAAATTCAAAGGAATGTTATTCATAACCCTTTGCAACTAACTTGTAGTTTAAAAACATAACAAATGTTTTTTATTCGTAACTCCCCATAATCACGTAATGTTTATTGCTTAAGCCTAAGTGTCTTCGTACTTAGCCATACTCTAAGTTTGTTCGTACCCAATCAATCTTTGGCACTACTCATCGCCATGGCCAAAGATTATTCGCACCTGGCCAAATTTTGAGTTTGATCGTACTCAATCGGATTTGGGCATTACTCATTGCCATGGCCTAAGTTTATTCACACTTAACCAAATTTTGAGTTTTAATCGTACTCAATCAAATTTCGGCATTATTCATTGCCATGGCCTAAGTTATTCACACTTAGCCAATTTCTGAGTTTGATCGTACTCAATCGAATTTCGGCATTATTCATTGCCATGGCCTAAGTTTATTCACACTTAACCAAATTCTGAGTTTTATCGTACTCAATCGGATTTGGGCATTACTCATTGCCATGGCCTAAGTTTATTCACACTTAACCAAATTCTGAGTTTTAATCGTACTCAATCAAATTTCGGCATCATTCATTGCCATGGCCTAAGTTATTCAGACTTAGCCAATTTCTGAGTTTGATCGTACTCAATCGAATTTCGGCATTATGCAATGCCATGGCCTAAATTTATTCACACTTAGCCAAATTTAGAGTATAATCGTACTACATCGGATTTTGGCATTATTCATTGCCATGGCCTAAATTTATTCATACTTGGCCAAATTTGGAGTATGATCGGACTCCATCGGTTTTTAGCATTATTCATTGCCATGACATAAGTTTATTCATACTTAGCCAAATTCGGAGTATAATCGTACTCCATCGGATTTTGGCATTATTCATTGCCATGGCCTAAATTTATTCATACTTAGCCAAATTTGGAGTATGTTCGCACTCCATTGAATTTTGGCATCATTCATTGCCATGACATAAGTTTATTCATACTTAGCCAAATTCGGAGTATAATCGTACTCCATCGGATTTTGGCATTACTCATTGCCATGGCCTAAGTTTATTCATACTTAGCCAAATTTTGAGTTTTTTCGTACTCAATCGGTTCTTAAGTTTCTTTCTTAAGTCGTGTTCGTACTTTAACTTGAAAAACAACAATTTTTCAAATCAAATTTCATTTTATTGCTTCATTCCAAGTTTATTCATACTTAGATGCACACTCTCCCTGCTCCCCAGTATGGAGGCAAATTAAGTGTCTTTGGGTCCATACTTAGCTTAGTCGTGCTAGGACCGAACACAAATAAAATTTCTTAATTCCGTCACAAAGCTGCTCGTAGCTGAATAATTTCTATGGAATTCTGATCATAATATTCTTATAGCAACTCATAGCTAAAATATAAATTGCAATAAGTAATTCCACTACTTATCTGTATATTCCATGGCATATGCATTGGATTCCCATCCAAGACTTTGAGGCGATAAGCTTAATCTCAGCTATCTCTATAACCTTGTATGGTCTCTCCCAATTCGGACCAAGCTTCCCATTCGTGGGATCTCATGCAAAAACTTTCTTAGTTTTTTAGCCTTCTGTTTTTGGGCACTTCGTAGCCCGTCCAATAAGGCTTTGTATTCTACCACATTATTCGAAGTATTGAGCTGAACAACCAGTTCTAGCATCACAACCTTAGGAGAGCATATCATAATTCGTGCTCCTGAATCTTGAACTATAAACATATAATTTTCACTCCTCTTGATCCTGCTCGGTAGATTCCTTCCTTCATCGTAATCACTCCCGCGTGGGTTTATTACGAGAGCATCGTTGTCCGATAACTATACACTTTCTAGGTTTCTGCCCATAAAGGTGCTTGGCCCTTTGGTTTGTTGCCTATTCGAGCACTACCTGAATTCTCCACCTTTCGTAGGCATCTATACCAGTCTTTGATTTCTTGCTCACGTTTTTTCATACGCTAAGCAATTTCTTCAATACTACATTCTTTCTCTTTGAGACCTTTCGTAGTCTCGAGTACGTTGTGATCGCCTAACAAATTTAGACCGATCCTCATGATCATCTAACAGATTTAGACCGATCCTCATGATCATCTAACAGATTCAGATTGGCCTTTGCGAGAGCCTAACAAATTTGTACTGCTCTGCGCAGTCACCTAGCAGGTTTAGACTGCACTGCGCTGCTGCCGATCTGATTCAGATTGCTCCGTAAGATTGCCTAGCACATTCAGACTGCTCTACGCGGTCGCCTAGCAGGTTTAGACTGCACTGCGCTGTGCGGCTGTGGAGCAGATTTTGACTGCTCTTTAGGATTGCCTAGCAGATTCAAACTGCTAAGTGCAATCGCCTAGCAGGTTCAAACTACTCCTTAAGATCGCCTAGCAGATTCGGACTGCTCTGCGCTGCTACCGAGCAGATTCAGACTGCTACTTAAGATTGCCTAGCAGATTCGGACTGCTTTGCGCTGCTACCTAGCAGATTCAAACTGCTCTACGCGATCGCCTAGCAGGTTCAGACTGCACTGCGCTGCGCGGCTGTGGAGCAAATTCAGACTGCTCCTTAAGATCGCCTAGCAGATTCAGACTGCTCTGCTACCGAGCAAATTCAGACTGCTCCTTAAGATTGCCTAGCAGATTCGGACTGCTTTGCGCTGCTACCTAGCAGATTCAAACTGCTCTGCGCGGTCCCCTAGCAGGTTTAGACTGCACTGCATTGCGTGGCTGTGGAGCAAATTCAGACTGCTCCTCAAGATCGCCTAGCAGATTCAGACTGCTCTGCTACCGAGCAAATTCAGACTGCTCCTTAAGATTGCCTAGCAGATTCGGACTGCTCTGCGCGGTCGCCTAGCAGGTTCAGACTGCACTGCGCTGCGCGGCTATGGAGCAGATTTTGACTGCTCTTCGAGATTACCTAGCAGATTCAAACTGCTTTGACTTCCATCTCGGCATCTTGATTAGCTCCCCCAATCCTAGGAGCATACAATATTGAAGGACTTGCTCATAGCCCTACTCAGTGCTTTCTCAGGAGCACCAAGCAAAAAAGGTGTCCTCTTATTTTCCCTCTTGGATCATCCTCCATTCGCGGAGTCTTTACGTTTCTAGAAAACATTGTTGATCTCAAAGAATTACTCCGTTTTGTATTAGATTTCTCGAATCTCTCTCTCTCATGATTTTTAATCAGGCGTGCATACCCCTTGAGTTCATCCTACCATTTTATTCTTAGAACTCTAGGACTGAACCAGCGAGTGACTCGTACCCGCCAAGCCATTCCTTTACTCCACCAGCGGCTTTTTCGGAGCCTGCAGTGGCGTTCTGTCACGACCCCCTCAAGACCATGCGTGTTCTTTGGGTCGTATGGCTCTTCTTCCATCATGGTTTCAATGGAAATTCTATCGTTTCCCACAGACGGCGCCAATTGTAAGGGGAAAAAATCCGCTAAGTGCTAACTCTAGCTTTTTGGTAAAACAACTTCACGTGCCTCCTCGTCGGAACCCTAGCCCTTCGCCGGAACCCTAACTGCAAAACAGACAAGGGTGAGCGCACTTTGCCTCTCGTGGCAAAGGCCCTCCGATGCCTAAGTTAGTATCACGTACTAGCAGAAAACCCTAATTTTTTTTTTTTGGGTAAATCAGCTTGAAATAAAAAGGGGGGGCTAACCGAATATACAGCCTACAAGGGGCATACCCCAGGAGGAAAGAAAGGAAAAGAAAAGGAAAAAATATAAAACAAGAGATCGCCTACGCCAAACGGCTACATAGGACTAGAAGTAAATAGAACGTCTGTTTCGTACCCATCTAAAAGAGGGATACGAAACAGAACACATAATGCTACTGAACTAGTAAATTTCATGCTAATAAATTACATGCTATTCATTCAAAACACTTGGACAATAGCTAACAGAACTGCTGCACTTGATAATTGGACCTCATCAGGGCTGGTCTTGAACAGGTTTAGAACAGGTTCAGAACACCAGTTCTGTTGTTCTGAACTTGGACATGAACAACAGAACTGCTATCAGAACTACACAGCAGCTGCTGCACTTGATCATCAGGACACTTGGAAGGAATGGTGAACCACTTACAAAAGGGGAACAACAATAGTAGCTCCAAAAACAGAACTGATAGCTCTAGACTTGAACTTGGAATTCTGAACATGCCTATACAAAAGAAGTGTTCCCCTTGACTAGCTTCAGAACTGATGGCTTCAACAATGCAATCCATCAGGTTCTAATTCTGCTAGCTCTCATGTAGCACAAAGCGGTTCATAACAGCTCATTACAGGGGTAGCTCCCTTAGGTGGCAAACACAGGTATCCATGACAATCAACATCATGCACAGGAAACTGAACAAGGCTGACTATACAAGACTGAAAACATATACTAAACTATACAGAGGACGTCCCCCTCTGTGAAGGGAGATCCCATTGACAGCCCCCGATGGTTAGGCATAATCTAAGTAAAACTACCACAGAATGGCACATAACTGAAAACAGAACAGCCAAAACAGGTTCAGAACATTTTAAGGAACTGAGGATAGAGTGCAGTTGTGACCTTAACTGAGGATAGGAACTGAACATTCTACATTACAACTTCTGACCTTAAAACAAACTTCATTACAATCAGAACAATAGAGTGCAGTAGTGTTTATGAAGTGTCCCCAATGTGTTCATGAACCATTTCTAGACTAACTGAATGGCAACTGCTGCCATCAGTCCAGAAGTAACAACTGAAATAACAGATGCATCCCAAAAGGTGCCCTCTAACAAAAGGTAACTCCAAGCAAAACAGAAACAGTCTGAACTTGAACATATACTTCTGAAAACAGTCTGAAAACAGATGCATCCCAAATACTGAAAACAGTCTGAACTTGAACATAAACTTCTGAACCTGCTACAACAAAACAGATGCATGGGCATGGACAATGGTCTGTCAGAGCAGGTTCAGAACCGAACAGGTTCAGAACCGTCCAAACAGGTTCAGAACAATGCAGAGGAATTCCCCCTCTGCGAAGGGAGATCCCACGACAGCCCCTAATGGTTAGGCAATGAAAACAGGAAGCATTGGACTAAAACTGTTACTTAATTTACTGAACCAACAGTAAACTAAATCAGGTGCAGCAAGTCAGGTTGCTCTTGACAGTACAAATCTTAACAGTCCACACTACAACTAGGACAGATTCGCTTACTTGCTATTCCCCTCAGATACAGCAGAATTTGAATCATGTAGCACCAACAAAGATTAAGGTAACTACCTGAATAATAGAAGTAAATATATCCTGACTGCACTAGTCTATGCTCTGCTGACTCATGTAAAGACCATTGAGCATAGCCCCTGGTGCTTCATTTCTGGCTACAGGCCCCTTTGAATGTGGATCCAGTCTTCTAGTTGGTGCCTCTTGTTGAAGCATGTTGATCTCATTAAGATCAAGGAGGAGCATGAAGCTGTATCCCCCTTGACCAATGACCTGCAAATGTGATAGTATGTTAGTATCATAAAACCAAGGGAAGACCCATAATATGTTAGTGCTTGAAGTACACCACTAAACAATGTTCCATTGGATTTTTAATTGTCTAGAAAGAGGACCACTAGGTAAGTTAGCCAAGGACAAAAGCCTAGACCTTATATCATTGGAGATTTTATGAGCAATTACAATGGGGGAGCAGGACGAGTTCTGGAACTTTCTGTGGTTCCTTTCCATCCAGATATGATGAACATATATAGTGAAAGCCAGCTTTGCAATGGTGTTGGCCAAAGACTTACCTCTCAAACTAGAGAGGCAATCCACCCAAGTCTGCCAGTTCTGATGTCCTTGCAAGTGGGGGACTTTGGGAGACAAGATACCCCTGACTTGGGTAGCCATAGGGCACTCAAAAAATAGATGGGCATGGTTTTCTATGTCAGGGCACAATATACATTGGGAGGTGGATTTGAGCCCAAACAGGACAAGCCTATCCTCAGTGTTTAATCTTTGAAGAAGGGCCATCCAAGTAATTAGACTACACCTCGGTATATGGCCTGGAAACCATACAACCTTATGCCATGTAACAATGGGAAAGTGAGTTCTAAGGTTGTCCCATAGGGATGAGATGGAGAACTCCCCTGACTTAGTTAGTGCCCAAATGCATTTATCCTTGGTAGCTGTATTTTTTTTTTTTTTTTGGGTAAATCAGCTTGAAATTAAAAAGAGGATAACCGAATATACAGCCTACAAGGGGCATACCCCAGGAGGAAAATAAAATAAAGAAAAAAGATTGAGAAAATTGAAATCTAAGCCAAATGGCTACATGGATTGGATATGTTGTAAACTAGATGGAGACAAAACAAACTACATCATTTGTTTCCTACCCATCTACAAAAGGGGGAAAACACCATTCCGACACATGGTATAACAAATTACATATCTCTGAAGGTGACTTGGAATGCTGTGCCTGAAAATACTGAAACTTCTGAAATTCTAAAACACCATTGAGTAGCTGGCTCCTTTCAACTTGTAGGCATAACAATCAAAACAGCAGCAGCAGCTGGACAATAGCAGAGCTGATGTGTTAACCCCTCAAAAGCTCAGAACATGCAGCAGCCCAGCTGACAGGAGGCAGAACAGGGACTCTTCTTGATAGGAAAGACAGCTGCTACAAAAGAGTGCAGCAGTAGCATTTCACTTGGAACTTGGAACAGCAGCAGAACAACAACAGCCAAACTACTGATTCCATAAGTGTTAGCAGCAGCAACAGTGCAGCAACAACATGTAAAACTAGTTAACAGCCAAAACAAATTACAGCCATCCATAAGTGTAACACACTGCAGAGGAATTCCCCCTCTGCGAAGGGAGATCCCAATGACAGCCCCTATTGGTTAGGCAAGCAACGAAACATGAATGGAAGTACAATGCAGTCCTGTATTGGAACATTTCACAAGTACACAAATGCCCAAACTTTGGATGAGATGGAGAACTTCCCTGACTTAGTTAGTGCCCAAATGCATGTATCCTTGGTAGCTGTATTGACAGTAATTGTATGCAAACCAGTTCTTATTTCATTAAGTTCAAGGGTTTGGGTGACAGGGAAGGCCCACTGGTTGTTATGGATTATTTGTTGAACAGTGGCATCCCTTACTATTCCAGAATCATAGATAATTCTAGGATCAAATCTTGGGAGTAGTGGTCCTAGGGGATGCCAGTTGTCGTACCATAATGAGGTAGACATTCCATCCCCTAACTTGTACAGAATGTGTGGCTGAACAAGGGGTCTCAAGGATAGGATTTTCCTCCACACCCAGGAAGGTTCACTTGGGACCTTAACAGACCAAAAGTTCCTCCCTCTGAGTAAGTAGGACTTGACCCATTGACACCACATGGATTGTTCCCCGCCGGAGACAAGGAACCAAATGTGCTTTGCCACTGCTGATTTGTTCCAAGTCTCCAAAGACTTGAAACCAAGACCACCTTCTTGGACAGGGGAGCAGAGATGTTCCCAGGAGACTTTAGCTCCAGATGTTTTGAGATCAGGTCCAGTCCAAAAGAAAGCTCTCAATATGGCTTCCACTTCCTTAAGGACTCTTTTAGGAAGGATAAAGAGAGAAGACCAATAGGTCTGCATGGAGAACAGAATGGACTTAATCAACTGAAGTCTCCCAGCATAGGAGAGGTATCTGTTAGTCCAGGACTTTGTTTTTGCAATGATTTTGTCCACCAAACTCTTGCAATCAGTATGCTTCAGTTTGGTGGACAGTAGGGGAACACCTAGGTATCTAACAGGAATGGTACCCTCCTGAAAACCAAGAACATGCAATATTGATGCTTCGGTGGAGGAACTAACACCTGAGAAGAAAATATTGCTTTTGTTTGGACTAGGGGAGAGGCCAGATAAGGATTCAAACTCTTCCAATGATGACTGGATATGGTTTACAGAACTTAACTCACCCTTGCAAAATATCATGAGGTCATCTGCAAAACATAGGTTAACCAATTTGGTTGACCCACATTTCCAATGAAAATTAAAATCAGGCAGTAGGGTTTTCTCCTTGAGAATGCATGTGAGGACTTCCATGGCAATGACAAATAAGTATGAGGAAAGGGGGTCTCCTTGCCTCAATCCCCTTTGACCAGGGATGTACCCAATGGCTTCACCATTGAAGCTTAGGGAGTAATTGGCTGTGGTTACGCAAGCCTTTACCCACCTGATCATCTGAGGGTGGAAGTTCATTGAGGCAAGGACATCCCAGAGGAAGTCCCACCTAACATTGTCATAGGCCTTCATTATATCTACTTTCATGGCACACCTAGGAGAGGAGGAGTGTTTGTGGTAACCCCTCATCAACTCCTGTGTGAGGAAGATGTTATCCGCAATCCTTCTGCCCTGTACAAAACCAGACTGTGCTGGATCAATCAAATGAGGGAGGGCTGACTTAATTCTATTGGCTAGAATCTTGGCAATACATTTGTAAATGATGTTGCAACATGATATTGGCCTATAATCCCCAACCTTTGAAGGATTGGGAACCTTAGGCACAAGAGAAACCAGTGTTGCATTGGCCTTCTTTAGCAGTTGGCCAGATCTAAAGAATGACTTGACAGCAGAGGTGACTTCATGACCAGTCACAGGCCAAGCCTTATGAAAGAAGGTAGCATTATATCCATCAGGTCCGGGGGCTTTCTGAGGGTTAAGGGACCAGAAAATGTCCTTAACTTCTTTGTCAGTGACTCCCACTACCATATCTAGTCTCTGGGACTCTGATAGTTTCCTAGTGATGAGCTGCTGGACCCTAGATGATCCAGCATAGTTGCTTTGGTGAGGGGAACCAAGCAACTTGGTGTAGTAATGGATGAAGGAGCCTTTGATCAGCTCAATATCCTGTGTGGTATTACCATCTTCCAAGACCAAGCTAGTAATCCTATTTCTATTCCTGGAATTACTAATCGATTTGAAGAAAAAGGAGGTACATTGGTCTCCCAGTTTCAACCATTGAACTCTTGATTTTTGTCTGGCAAAGCTCTCCTCAGCTCTAGCAAGGATAAGGTACTGTTTGCATAATACCTTTTCAGCAATTTGATTTGCTGTGTCACTAGGATCTGAGGCCAGGGCATTTTGAATATCATCCAGCTGTTGTCTGGTAGAGGCAACTCTGGATGATAGATCACTGAATTCTTTGGTATTCAACTGTTTTAGATCCTTTTGTAGGATCTTCAACTTTTCACAGACACAATACATGGGATTACCTATGATCACCCTCCTCCAGACACCCTGAACAATGTTCATAAAGTTAGGATGGTCTGCCAGAAAATTAAAGAATCTAAAAGGCCTAGATTTAGGAGGGGTGATGGGGGCCAATGCCACGACTGCAGGGGAATGGTCTGATGCTCCAGGGTTTAGGAAATGAGCACTAGACCAACATAGAGTTTTGATCCAATTCTCATTGACCAGGACCCTGTCCAACTTGGTGCTAATGTGGGATACACCAACTTGTTTATTAGACCAAGTAAATTGATTTCCAGAGTATTTAAGGTCAACTAGCTCTACAGATTGGAGGCAAGTATTAATATCATCCATCCAAGGAAGCCAGTGTTTATCCCCTCCCACTTTCTCAGATGGTGATCTGATGGCATTGAAGTCACCAAGAACTACCCAAGGGGATGCAAGAGCAGTTGTCTGCAGGTCACGCCAAAGTGTTTGCCTTTCAAGATAGCAATTATCCCCATATACAAATGTAGCTGCAAATGAGTAATTGCCATCACAAGATTGTACATTGCAATGTATGAATTGGTCTGATTGGGAAACAAGTTGGACATTAAAGTAGGAGGGGTTCCAGCATACCAAAATTCTGCCAAAGGGGGATTGGGCATAGTTACTAATAAAACTCCAATGAGGTAGGATAAGACTAACAATTCTAGAGACCTTAGGTTCTTTAACTTTGTGTTCTATTATCCCCACAAGGGACAACTTATTGTTCTGTACCCATTTCTTAACCTCTTGTTGCTTCAGAGGGTCATTTAGACCTCTAACATTCCAACTTCCAAAATGCAATGGATTGCTAATCATTAATACAAAAGAGTAAATATAACCACAATGAGCTGCAACTATTAAAATGAAGAGTGATGCACAGGATGAGCATTATTTATATAATTGTGGACAAAAAGAGGAGGGAAAGTTACTTCCTTTTCTTATGTGAGGAGCCTTTGGAATGACTCCTATTTCTGCCATTGTGACTAGCCTTCTTGGAACCTCCCAACATCAGCTTGACATCAGGGGCAGCATGTTTGACATCAGGTGGTTTCTCCTGTTTCTCATCACCAACTGGTTGCTGATCATCAGATCTGGTGCTAGTAACCTTGCTATCATTGACTCCTTGTTAGCTGTCTCATTGGAAACTACTGAGCTTACCACACTCTCTAGTACTTCCAGAAGTTCTACATCAGAGTCAGAATCTTCAGAAACTTCAGTATGCTCCCCTAATTTGGATTGGTCAAGAGGTGAGGCTTCTGACAGGACATGAGGTAGAGGGCTTTGGTGGGGGTGGACATTCTTGACTAGGGAGGATTGTTCTACTGCTTTCTGTTTCCCACGTTGCACAATCTGCCATTCCAATTGACTGGGAGGGGGGGGGGTGTACTACAGCTTGCTTGCTACATTTGGATGTAGCATGACCAAAAACATGGCATTGTGAACACATAGGAGGTAGGACTTGGTATTCCACTGGGATAACAACAGATTCCCCTTCCACTACTACTTGAATCTCATCAGGGAGGACTTGTTCAGCACTGACCTCAATGCAGATTCTTGCCTTAGTAGATTTAGTCTGTTGTAGACCTGGTTGTCTAGCAGTCTTTGCGGTGGCATGATCAACATGCAGGGGTCTTCCAATAGAACTAGCTATCCTACTCAAGCACTCTTGGTTCCACAGTTCCAGTGGTAAATCATGCAATTTCACCCAAGCAGGTATTTTGGTAGGCTGTTCTCTGGCAGGCTTCATCATCCTATGCCAATCCTTTAGAACTAGATATTTTTGAGAGAAGAAGTAGGGACCCCCTTCAAGGACTTGTATCTTGGATTGTTCATCTTTGAATTCAAACATATAGAAGCCAGCCACATCAGGTTTCACAGCCACAAAATGCTCTTTCCATTGGCTCCTAGCAGTCGCAACTATGAGAGGATAGGCCATTTGTCCATCTAAGAAGTGGCCTACCAAGTACTTGTTCCACATGCCCACATCGGTCAGTTCCAAATCTATTTCAACCAGCGCTTGTTTTCCTCTCTGGAGGTCTGGAAAATGATCCAGTTTCATGTCCAGAGAGGGGCTTTGTGACTGGAGGAGGGCAGCCCAGTTTTTTGGCTTGGGCTTTGGTTGATGTTGACCTAACCTGGGTCTGTAGTTATATTGGTGTTGGCCTAACTTGGCTGATGTGGGGTTAATATCTGATTTAATATTTCCAGAAAGGTTGTGAATTGAATTTCTGAGAGAAGGGTTGGGTTCATCCCCTTCCCCATATGGTTTCCCCCTTGCGTTAAACAGATGCGTAGAAGTAGTTTTAGGGCTACGTACCTGTTCTTGTAACTCAGCATTTCTCCATGACTGTTGAATGCTTTGCAATTTGGCTGTGACCACATCTAGCACGAACGGGTCTTCCGATAAGTTGAGCTCGTGCTCCAGACGACTCACAATTTCGATCATTCCTCTCCTGGATCCTATATTCTCGGGATCCCATTCCTTTACGGAACACCACTGTTCTGGAACCTCCTAGAGTATTCCCTCTGCTCCAGCACTTGATTGGAGTTCTTCCCTTGTTCGGCTATCTCATCGCCGAACAACTACTTGGACCAACGTCCTCTCAGGAGCTCTCCTCCTGTTCGGCCCTTTTGGACCAGGAACAAACTACTTGGACCAACAACTTCACATGTCACTGGTCCTTTATCAATCTCTTGGTCCAATAACTTCTCATGTTTACTGGACCTTGACCCCATACAGACTTCCTGGACCAATGACATTTCATATCGCTGGTCCATATTGCCGACCACCGGCTTGCACGACGACTATCCTCATCATATTTACACCATGGTCCCACTTACCACGTGTTCGGGCCCTGTTTGGCCTCGTTCGGGAATACCTCCCTACACTAACCGTCATGTTTTTCACCCTCTTCTCGTCACATGACTAGTAGTCGAAACACCTACTAACAGTCATGTGTTTCACCATCTTCTCTTCGCATGACTAGGAGTCTAAAAACCTACTAACCGTCACGTGTTTCACTGTTTTTCTTTTACATGACTAGTAGTCTAAACACCTACTAATCGTCATGTGTTTCACCATCTTCTCTTCACATGACTAGTAGTCTAAAAACCTACTAACCGTCACGTGTTTCACTATTTTTCTTTTGCATGACTAGTAGTCAAAACACCTACTAACCGTCATGTTTTTCACCATCATCTCGTCACATGACAAGTAGTCGAAACACCTACTAACCGTCATGTTTTTCACCATCTTCTATTCACATGACTAGTAGTCCAAAAATCTACTAACCGTCACGTGTTTCACTGTTTTT
This sequence comes from Rhododendron griersonianum, assembly GCA_018127125.1. Taxonomy (NCBI): domain Eukaryota; kingdom Viridiplantae; phylum Streptophyta; class Magnoliopsida; order Ericales; family Ericaceae; genus Rhododendron; species Rhododendron griersonianum. The sequence goes on along the minus strand of JACTNZ010000016.1, from coordinate 69,040 downwards.
TCTTTTGCATTACTAGTATTCTAAACACCTACTAACCGTCATGTGTTTCACCATCTTTTCTTCACATGACTAGTAGTCTGAACACCTACTAACCGTCTTGTTTTTCACCATCTTCTCTTCACATGACTAGTAGTTTAAAACCTACTAACCGTCACGTCTTTCACAGTTTTTCTTTTGCATGACTAATAATCTAAACACCTACTAACCATCTTAAAAACCTAATAACCGTCATGTGTTTCACCATCTTCTCTTAACATGACAAGGCACAAGACTAGTAGTTTAAAAACCTACTAACTGTCACGTGTTTCACTGTTTTTATTTTGCATGACTAGTAGTCTAAACACCTACTAACCGTCATGTGTTTCACCATCTTGTCTTCACAGGAATAATAGTCTAAAACCTACTAACCGTCACGTGTTTTACTATTTTTCTTTTGCATGACTAGTAGTCTAAACACCTACTAACCGTCATGTTTTTTACCATCTTCTCGTCACATGACTAGTAGTCTAAACACCTACTAATCGTCATGTTTTTCACCATCTACTCTTCACATGACTAGTAGTCTAAAAACCTACTAACCGTCACGTGTTTCACTGTTTTTCTTTTGCATGACTAGTAGTCTAAACATCTACTAACCGTCATGTGTTTCACCATCTTCTCCTCACATGACTAGTAGTCTAAAAACCTACTAACCGTCACGTGTTTATCTGTTTTTCTTTTGCATGACTAGTAGTCTAAACACCTACTAACCGTCATGTTTTTTACCATCTTCTCGTCACATGACTAGTAGTCTAAACACCTACTAATCGTCATGTTTTTCACCATCTACTCTTCACATGACTAGTAGTCTAAAAACCTACTAACCGTCGCGTGTTTAACAGTTTTTCTTATGCATGACTAGTAGTCTAAACACCTACTAACCGTCATGTGTTTCACTATCTTCTTTTCGCATGACTAGTAGTCCAAAAACCTACTAACCGTCACGTGTTTCACTGTTTTTCTTTTGCATGACTAGTAGTCTAAACACCTACTAACCGTCTTGTTTTTCACCATCTTCTCTTCACATGACTAGTAGTTTAAAATCAACTAACTGTCACGTGTTACACCATGACTAAACACCTCTAACCGTCAGTGTGTGCTCTTCACTAGTCTAAAAACCTACTAACCGTGACGTGTTTCATTGTTTTTCTGTTACATGACTATAACCGTCATGTGTTTCACCATCTTTCTTTAGTAGTCTAAAACCTACTAACCGTCACGTGTTTTTTTTTCTTTTGCATGACTAGTAGTCTAAACACCTACTAACCGTCATGTTTTTTAATCTTCTCTTCACATGAATAGTAGTCTTAAAACCTACTAACCGTTACGTGTTTCACTATTTTTCTTCTGTTTTTCTTTTGCATGACTACTAGTCTAAACACCTACTAACCGTCATGTTTTTCACCATCTTCTCTTCACATGACTAGTAGTCTAAAAACCTACTAACCGTCACGTGTTTCACTGTTTTTCTTTTGCATGACTAGTAGTCTAAACACCTACTAACCGTCATGTGTTTCACCATCTTCTCTTCACATGAATAGTAGTCTAAAAACCTACTAACCGTCACGTGTTTCACTGTTTTTCTTTTGCATGACTAGTAGTCTAAACACCTACTAACCGTCATGTGTTTCACCATCTTGTCTTCACATGACTAGTAGTCTAAAAACCTACTAACCGTCACGTGTTTCACTGTTTTTCTTTTGCATGACTAGTAGTCTAAACACCTACTAACCGTCATGTTTTTCACCATCTTCTCTTCACATGACTAGTAGTCTAAACACCTACTAACCGTCATGTTTTTCACCATCTTCTCTTCACATGACTAGTAGTCTAAAAACCTACTAACCGTCACGTGTTTCACTGTATTTCTTTTGTATGACTAGTAGTCTAAACACCTACTAACCGTCATGTGTTTCACCATCTTCTCTTCACATGACTAGTAGTCTAAAAACCTACTAACCGTCACGTGGTTCACTATTTTTTTCTTTCTGTCACGTGTTTCACTGTTTTTATTTTGCATTACTAGTAGTCTAAACACCTACTAACCGTCTTGTTTTCACCATCTTCTCTTCACATGACTAGCAGTCTAAACACACTAGTAGTCCAAAACCTACTAACCGTCACGTGTTTCACTGTTTTTCTTTTGCTTGACTAGAACCGTTATGTGTTTCACCATCTTCTCTTCTAAACACCTACTAACCGTTTTTCACCATCTTATATTCACATGACTAGTAGCTGTCATGTCTTTCACCATCTTCTCTTCCATTGACTAGTAGTCTAAAAACCTACTAACTGTCACGTGTTTCACTGTTTTACTTTTGCATGACTAGTAGTCTAAACAACTACTAACCGTCATTTGTTTGACCATCTTCTCTTCACATGACTAGTAGTCTTAAAACCTACTAACCGTCACGTGTTTCCCTGTTTTTCTTTTGCATGACTAGTAGTCTAAACACCTACTAACCGTCATGTGTTTCACCATCTTCTCTTCACATGACTAGTAGTCTAAAAACCTACTTACCGTCACGTGTTTCACTGTTTTTCTTTTGCATGACTAGTAGTCTAAACACCTACTAACCGTCATGTCTTTCACCATCTTCTCTTCACATGACTAGTAGTCTAAATACTTCACCATCTTCTCTTCACATGACTAGTAGTCTAAAAACCTACTAACCGTCACGTGTTTCACTGTTTTTCTTTTGCATAACTAATAGTCAAAACACCTACTAACCGTCATGTGTTTCACCGTTTTCTCTTCACAGGAATTGTACTCTAAAAACCTACTAACCGTCACATGTTTCACTATTTTTCTTTTGTATGACTAGTAGTCTAAACACCTACTTACCGTCTTGTGTTTCACCATCTTTTATTCACATGACTATTAGTCTAAAAACCTACTAACCGTCACGTGTTTCACTATTTTTTTTTTTGCATGACTAGTTGTCTAAACACCTACTAACCGTCATTGTTTCACCATCTTTTTTCTTCACATGACTAGTAGTCTAAAAATCTACTAACCGTCACGTGTTTCACTATTTTTCTTTTGCATGACTAGTAGTCTAAACACCTACTAACCGTCATGTGTTTCACCATCTTTTCTTCACATGACTAGTAGTCTAAAAACCTACTAACCATCATGTGTTTCACTATTTTTATTCGTACTAACCGTCACGTTTTCACTGTATTTCTTTTCACCTACTAACCGTCATTTGTTTCACCATCTTCTCTTCACATGACTAGTAGTCTAAACACCTACTAACCGTCTTGTTTTCACATGACTAGTAGTCTAAACAACTACTAACCATCATGAGTCACATGACTAGTAGTAGTCTAAAACCTACTAACCGTCACGTGTTTCACTTTGTTTTTCTTTTGCATGACTAGTAGTCTCACTTCTAACCGTCATGTGTTTCACCATCTTCTCTTCACATGACTAGTAGTCTAAAACCTACTAACTGTCACGTGTTTCACTGTTTTTCTTTTGCATGACTAGTAGTCTAAACACCAACTAACCGTCATGTGTTTCACAATCTTCTCATCACATGACTAGTAGTCTAAAACTTACTAACCTTCACGTGTTTCACTATTTTTTTTTGCATGACTAGTAGTTTAAACACCTACTAATCTAACCGTCACGTGTTTCACTTTTTTTTCTTTTGCCGTCTAAACACCTACTAACCGTCATGTTTTTCACCAACTTCTCTTCACAGGAGACTAGTATTCTAAACACCTACAACCGTCACGTGTTTCATTTTCTTTTGCATGACTAGTAGTCTAAACACCTACTAACCGTTTTTCACCATCTTCTTTTCATATGACTAGAATCACTATTTTTCTCTTCACATGACTAGTAGTACAAAACCTACTAACCGTCACGCGTTTCACTGTTTTTCTTTTGCATGACCAGTAGTCTAAACACCTACTAACCGTCAAGTGTTTCACCATCTTTTCTTCACATGACAAGTAGTCTAAAAACCTACTAACCGTCACGTGTTTCACTGTTTTTTTTCTTTTGCATGACTAGTAGTCTAAACACCTACTAACCGTCTTGTTTTTCACCATCTTCTCTTCACATGACTAGTAGTTTAAAAACCTACTAACCGTAACGTGTTTCACTGTTTTTCTTTTGCATGACTAGTAGTCTAAACACCTACTAACCGTCATGTTTTTCACTAACTTCTTTTCGCATGACTAGTAGTCCAAAAACCTACTAACCGTCACGTGTTTCACTGTTTTTCTTTTGCATGACTAGTAGCCTAAACACCTACTAATCGTCATGTTTTTCACCATCTTCTCTTCGCATGACTAGTAGTCTATTAACCTACTAACCGTCACGTGTTTCACTGTTTTTCTTTTGCATGACTAGTAGTCTAAACATCTACTAACCGTCATGTGTTTCACCATCTTCTCTTCACATGACTATTAGTCTAAAAACCTACTAACCGTCACGTGTTTAACTGTTTTTCTTTTGCATGACTAGTAGTATAAACACCTACTAACCGTCATGTGTTTCACTATCTTCTTTTCGCATGACTAGTAGTCCAAAAACCTACTAACCGTCACGTGTTTCACTGTTTTTCTTTTGCATGACTAGTAGCCTAAACACCTACTAACCGTCATGTGTTTCTCCATCTTCTCTTCACAGGAATAGTAGTCTAAAAACCTACTAACCGTCACGTGTTTCACTGTTTTTCTTTTGCATGACTAGTAGTCTAAACACCTACTAACCGTCATGTGTTTCACCATCTTCTCTTCACATGACTAGTAGTATAAAAACCTACTAACCGTCACGTGTTTCACTGTTTTTCTTTTGCATGACTAGTAGTCTAAACACCTACTAACCGTCATATGTTTCACCATCTTCTCTTCACATGACTAGTAGTCTAAAAACCTACTAACCGTCACGTGTTTCACTGTTTTTCTTTTGCATGACTAGTAGTCTAAACACCTACTAACCGTCATGTGTTTCACAATCTTCTCTTCACATGACTAGTAGTCTTAAACTAACCGTACTCACCGTCATGTGTTTCACCATCATCTTCTAGTAGTCTGAAAACCTACTAACCGTCACGTGTTTCACTGTGTTTTTCTTGTGCATGACTAGTAGTCTTCACATGAACAGTCACCTACTAAAACCTACTAACCGTGTTTCACTGCGTGTTTTTCTTTTGCGTGATCTTTTCTTCTTAGAATAAGTTTACTAACCGTACTATGTGTTTCACACGTGTTTCACATGACTAGTAGTTTCTAAACCGTCACTCTTGTGCATGACTAGTAGTCTAAACATCTACTAACCGTCACGTTTTACACCATCTTCTATTCACATGACTAGTAGTCCAAAAATCTACTAACCGTCACGTATTTCACTGTTTTTTTTTTGAATTACTAGTATTCTAAACACCTACAACCGTCACGTGTTTCACCATCTTTTCTTCACATGACTAGTAGTCCAAAAACCTACTAACCGTCACGTGTTTCACTGTTTTTCTTTTGCATGACTAGTAGTCTAAACACCTACTAACCGTCATGTGTTTCACCATCTTTTCTTCACATGACTAGTAGTCTAAAAACCTACTAACCGTCACGTGTTTCACTGTTTTTCTTTTGCATGACTAGTAGTCTAAACACCTACTAACCGTCTTGTTTTTCACCATCTTCTCTTCACATGACTAGTAGTTTAAAAACCTACTAACCGTCACGTGTTTCACTGTTTTTCTTTTGCATGACTATTAATTTAAACACCTACTAACCGTCATGTGTTTCGACATCTTCTCTTCACATGACTGGTAGTCTAAAATCCTACCAACCGTCACGTGTTTCACTGTTTTTCTTTTGCATGACTAGTAGTCTAAACACCAACTAACCGTCATGTGTTTCACCATCTTCTCTTCACATGACTACTAGTTTAAAAACCTACTAACCGTCACGTGTTTCACTGTTTTTCTTTTGCATGACTATTAATTTAAACACCTACTAACCGTCGTGTGTTTCACCATCTTCTCTTCACAGGAATAGTAGTCTAAAAACCTACTAACCGTCACGTGTTTCACTGTTTTTCTTTTGCATGACTAGTAGTCTAAACACCTACTAACCGTCTTGTTTTTCACAATCTTCTCTTCACATGACTAGTAGTTTAAAAACCTACTAACCGTCACGTGTTTCACTGTTTTTCTTTTGCATGACTAGTAGTCTAAACACCTCCTCACCGTCATGTGTTTCACCATCTTCTCTTCACAGGAATAGTAGTTTAAAAACCTACTAACCGTCACGTGTTTCACTGTTTTTCTTGTGCATGACTAGTAGTCTAAACACCTACTAACCGTCATGTGTTTCACCATCTTGTCTTCACAGAATAGTAGTCTAAAAACCTACTAACCGTCACGTGTTTCACTATTTTTTTTTTGCATGACTAGTAGTCTAAACACCTACTAACCGTAATGTTTTTCACCATCTTCTTTTCACATGACTAGTAGTCTAAACACCTCATAACCGTCATGTTTTTCACCATTTTCTCTTCACATGACTAGTAGTCCAAAAACCTACTAACCGTCACGTGTTTCACTGTTTTTCTTTTGCATGACTAGTAGTCTAAACACCTACTAACCGTCATGTGTTTCACCATCTTTTTTCTTCACATGACTAGTAGTCTAAAAACCTACTAACCGTCACGTGTTTCACTGTTTTTCTTGAGTATAGTCTAAACACCTACTAACCGTCTTGTTTTTCACCATCTTCTCTTCACATGACTAGTAGTCTAAAAACCTACTAACCGTCACGTGTTTCACTGTTTTTCTTTTCCATGACTAGTAGTCTAAACACCTACTAACCGTCATGTGTTTCACTAACTTCTTTTCGCATGACTAGTAGTCCAAAAACCTACTAACCGTCACGTGTTTCACTGTTTTTCTTTTGCATGACTAGTAGCCTAAACACCTACTAATCGTCATGTTTTTCACCATCTTCTCTTCGCATGACTAGTAGTCTATTAACCTACTAACCGTCACGTGTTTCACTGTTTTTCTTTTGCATGACTAGTAGTCTAAACATCTACTAACCGTCATGTGTTTCACCATCTTCTCTTCACATGACTATTAGTCTAAAAACCTACTAACCGTCACGTGTTTAACTGTTTTTCTTTTGCATGACTAGTAGTCTAAACACCTACTAACCGTCATGTGTTTCACCATCTTCTCTTCACATGACTAGTAGTCCAAAAACCTACTAACCGTCACGTGTTTCACTGTTTTTCTTTTGCATGACTAGTAGCCTAAACACCTACTAACCGTCATGTGTTTCACCATCTTCTCTTCACATGACTAGTAGTCTAAACACCTACTAACCGTCTTGTTTTGCACCGTCTTCTTTTTTTTTTGGATAAACCAGCTTGAAATTAAAAAGAGGATAACCGAATTTACAGCCTACAAGGGGCATACCCCAGGAGGAAAAAGAAAAGAAAAGAAAATAGGCAACGCCAAAAGGCTACAAGGGAGGAATGATAATCGCTGTTTCCAATCCATCTAGAAGAGGGGAGGAAAACAGCACCAAAATGACCTAAACCTTGTGACTATACAATAACCAATCACACCCTGACTATACATGAGGTGGATTGCAACAACCTTAACCAAAATAGTGCTGCCATCACAGAACTATACAGTCGAACTTGTGCAAAACTAGAAACAAAACCCATATTTGTCCCCTCGTTGACTCCACTGATACACCATCAAAAACCCAAGTTTTGTTCTCTAGTTGGACTTGTGCAATACACCAGCCTCCAAAAACTCACAAAACTTGGGAGCAATGACAGACAACACAGCAGCAGCAGGCAGAACCACCTGAACCACCTGAAAATACCTCTGCAACAGGACAGCAGCACTTGGCAGACAGCCATGCAACAGCCATGCAACATAAATTCTGGAAATACACACCATGCAACATAACAATAGCAACTATACACATGCAAAGGACATCCCCCTCTGCGAAAGGAGATCCCAACGACAGCCCCAGTTGGTTAGGCCTATACAATAAATTGAAACTTTCAAAATATACTCTGTAGCATGCATCTATTTGACAACAAAGCAGCTGCAGTTCAGTCCACCATAGAAGAGTAATTCAGATAGAAGAGTAATGCAGCAAGGGTGGCTGTTGCTGGGGCAAGGGTGGCAGCAGCAGTCCATCAGAGATGACCATCAGCAGCTGTAGTAAGCATAAGAGGCAGCAGTTGTTCCATAACAGAAATATCACCACTATAGTAAGCATAACACCACTATAGTAATAACACAATGCTCTAGAAAGCTCCAAGTTCACTCAATTACAAAACAGTACAGTTGTAACCCATTCTTTGTGAGTACCACATGTGAGTGTGCAGAGGAATTCCCCCTCTGCGAAGGGAGATCCCAATGACAGCCCCTATTGGTTAGGCAATCAACAAAACATAACTGGAAGTACACTGCAGTCCTGAATTGGAACATTTAACAAGTACACAAATGCCCAAACTTTGAGCAGAAAATGTAACCTGCTAGTCTAACAACTTCTGAACCTCCTGCAACAAAACATATGCAGAACTGCAACAAAACAACTTCTAAACCTCCTACAACCATACAACAGAAAGCATTTCAGCTACCAAAACAGGTTCAGAACATTCAGAGCTGAACACAATCAGAACTGGGCCTTAATAAAATCAGTCATCAGTCATCTGTCAATTACTGTACTACTAGTAAAAACAACAACTTCCGTGCTACCTATCCACGCTGCTAATACCTTGACCACCTAACTCTATCACCATCTTGACAGACATGTTGCAGTTCAGTGAACCTAGTTCAACTCTAGACCGTAGAAGTACAACATGACTAGTAGTCTAAACACCTACTAACCGTCATGTGTTTCACCATCTTCTCTTCACATGACTAGTAATCTAAAAACCTACTACGTCACGTGTTTCACTATTTTTTCTTTTGCATGACTAGTAGTCAAAACCTTCTAACCGTCATGTGTTTCACCATCTTCTCTTCACATGAATTGACTAGTAGTCTAAAAACCTACTAACACTACTACCGTGTTTCAACTCATGACTAGTGGTTATCAAAGTTTCACATGAACATGTATTTTTACTAACACTAACCGTCACGTGTTTCATTCACATGATAGTAGTCAATATTGGATTCTGAATTAGTCTAACAACATGTTTCACCTTTTCTTTTTAATGACTAGTAGTCTAAAAACCTAGTAACCGTCACGTTCACTATTTTTTCTTTTGCATGACTAGTCTCATGTGTTTCACCATCTTCCACTAGTAGTTTTCTCTCTAGTAAGTCTACTACTGCAAATCCGCTTTCTAATCTTCTCACATGAGGAAGTCTCGAAAATGCTACTAACCAGACGTGTTTCACTTCAACCTTTTGCATGCACCCAGTAGTCTCAACACCTACTAACCGTGTTTTTCACCATCTTCCAGCCACATGACTAGTAGTCTCTTCTAACTAGCTTCTCTGATTCACTGACTACTCCCCCGTGTAACACCACTTCATGGGTCACATTACCAATCCCATTTTTCTTAAGTAGTCTAAACTACTACTAACCGTCATGTGTTTCACTATCTTCTCTTCACATGACTAGTAGTCTAAAAACCTACTAACCGTCACGTGTTTCACTGTTTTTCTTTTGCATGACTAGTAGTCTAAACACCTACTAACCGTCATGTGTTTCACCATCTTCTTTTCACATGACTAGTAGTCTAAAAACCTACTAACCGTCACGTGTTTCACTGTTTTTCTTTTAAATGACCAAAAAACTACAAGCCGTCATGTGTTTCACTGTTTTTCTTTTGCATGACTAGTAGTCTAAACACCTACTAACCGTCATGTTTTCCACCATCTTCTTTTCACATGACCAGTAGTCTAAAGACCTACTAACCGTCACGTATTTCTCTGTTTTATTTTGCATGACTAGTAGTCTAAACACCTACTAACTGTTATGTGTTTCACCATCATCTCTTTACATGACTAGTAGTCCAAAAACCTACTAATCGTCACGTGTTGCACTGTTTTTCTTTTGCATGAATAGTAGTCTAAACACCTACTAACCGTCATGTATTCACCATCTTCTCTTCATATGACTAATAGTCTAAAAACCTACTAACCGTCAAGTATTTCACTGTTTTTTTTTCTTTTGCATGACTAGTAGTCTAAACACCTACTAACCGTCAAGTTTTTCACCATCTTCTCTTCATATGGAATAGTAGTCCAAAACCTACTAACGTCACGTTTTTCACCATCTTCTCTTTTCACATGACTAGTAGTCTAAAAACCTACTAACCTTCACGTGTTTCATCTTCTTTTGCATGACTAGTAGTCTAAACACCTACTAACCGTCATGTGTTTCACCATCTTCTCTTCATATGACTAGTAGTCTAAAAACCTACTAGCCGTCACGTGTTTCACTGTTTTTTTTTTCTTTTGCATGACTAGTAGTCTAAACACCTACTAACCGTCATGTGTTTCACCATCTTCTCGTCATATGACTAGTAGTCTAAAAACCTACTTGCCGTCACGTGTTTCACTGTTTTTTTTCTTTTGCATGACTAGTAGTCTAAACACCTACTAACCGTCATGTGTTTCACCATCTTCTCTTCATATGACTAGTAGTCTAAAAACCTACTAACCGTCACGTGTTTCTCTGTTTTTCTTCACATGACTAATAGTCTAAAAACCTATTAACCGTCACGTGTTTCACTTTTTTTTATCCTCTTCACATGTCTAGTAGTCTAAACACCTATCAACCGTCATGTCGTCATGTGTTTCACCATCTTCTCTTCACATGACTAGTAGTCTTAAAACCTACTTACCGTCACGTGTTTCACTGTTATTCTTTTGCATGACTAGTAGTCTAAACACCTACTAACCGTCATGTTTTTCACCATCTTCTCTTCACGTGACTAGTAGTCTTAAAACCTACTAACCGTCACGTGTTTCACTGTTTTTCTTTTGCATGACTAGTAGTCTAAACAACTACTAACCGTCATGTGTTTCACCATCTTCTCTTCACATGACTAGTAGTCTAAAAACCTACTAACCGTCACGTGTTTCACTATTTTTCTTTTGCATGACTAGTAGTCTAAACACCTACTAACCGTCATGTGTTTCACCATCTTCTTTTCACATGACTAGTAGTCTAAAAACCTACTAACCGTCACGTGTTTCACTGTTTTTCTTTTGCATGACTAGTAGTCTAAACACCTACTAACCGTCATGTGTTTCACCATCTTCTCTTCACATGACTAGTAGTCTAAAAACCTACTAACCGTCACGTGTTTCACTGTTTTTCTTTTGCATGACTAGTAGTCTAAACACCTACTAACCGTCATGTCTAAACACCTACTAACCGTCATGTCTTTCACCATCTTCTCTTCACATGACTAGTAGTCTAAAAACCTACTAACCGTCACATGTTTCACTGTTTTTCTTTTGCATGACTGATAGTCTAACCACCTACTAACCGTCATGTTTTTCACCATCTTCTCTTCACATGACTAGTACTCTAAACGCCTACTAACCGTCATGTGTTTCACCATCTTGTCTTCAAAGGCATAGTAGTCGAAAAACCCACTAACCGTCACGTGTTTCACTATTTTTCTTTTGCATGACTAGTAGTCTAAACACCTACTAACCGTAATGTTTTTCACCATCTTCTTTTCACATGACTAGTAGTCCAAACACCTACTAACCGTCATGTTTTTCACCATGTTCTCTGCACATGACTAGTAGTCTAAAACCTATTAACCGTCACGTGTTTCACTGTTTTTCTTTTGCATGACTAGCCGCCATATGTTTCACCATCTTCTCTTCACTATAGTCTAAACACCTACTAACCGTCTCACTCTAAACACCTACTAACCGTCCTGTTTTTCACCATCTTCTCTTCACATGTTTCACCATCTTCTCTTCCCATGACTAGTAGTCTAAAAACCTAATAACCGTCTCGTGTTTATTCTTAAAACTACTAACCGTCACGTGTTTCGTTTTCTTTTGCATGACTAGTAGTCTAAACACCTACTAACCGTCATGTGTTTCACCATATTCTCTTCACATGACTAGTAGTCTAAAAACTTACTAACCGTCACGTGTTTCACTGTTTTTCTTTTGCATGACTAGTAGTCTAAACACCTACTAACCGTCATGTGTTTCACCATCTTCTCTTTCCATCTTCTCTTCACATGACTAGTAGTCTAAAAACCTACTAACCGTCACGTGTTTCACTATTTTTCTTTTGCATGACTAGTAGTCTAAACACCTACTAACCGTCATGTGTTTCACCATCTTCTCTTCACATGACTAGTAGTCTAAAAACCTACTAACCGTCAAGTGTATCTACTTTCGCATGACTAGTAGTCTAAAAACGTACTAACCGTCACGTGTTTCCTGTTTTTCTTTTGCATGACTAGTAGTCTAAATACCTACTAACCGTCATGTGTTTCATCATCTTTTCTTCGTGTTTCCCTGTTTTTCTTTTGCATGACTAGTAGTCTAATGATTTTCAATCTTCTCTTCACATGACAAGTCTAAAAACCTACTAACCGTCACGTGTTTCACTTTTTTCATTTCTGTCATTTGTTTCACCATCTTCTCTTCACATGACTAGTAGTCTAAACACCTACTCACCGTAGTCTCAACACCTACTAACCGTCATGTGTTTCACGGTTTTTCTTTTTGCATGACTAGTAGTCTAAACACCTCCTCACATGTCTAGTAGTCTAAAAACCTACTCACCAGTTGTCTAAAAACTTACTAACCGTCACGTGTTTCACTGTTTTTCTTCTGCATGACTAGTAGTCTAAACACCTACTAACCGTCATTTGTTTCACCATCTTTTTCTTCACTTGACTAGTAGTCTAAAAACCTATTAACCGTCACGTGTTTCACTGTTTTTCTTTTGCCTGACAGATAGTCTAACCACCTACTAACCGTCATGTTTTTCACCATCTTCTCTTCACATGACTAGTAGTCTAAACACCTACTAACCGTCGTGTGTTTCACCATAATCTCTTCACAGGAATAGTAGTCTAAAACCCTACTAACCGTCACGTGTTTCACTGTTTTTATTTTGCATGACTAGTAGTCTAAACACCTACTAACCGTCATGTGTTTCACCATCTTGTCTTCACAGGAATAATAGTCTAAAAACCTACTAACTGTCACGTGTTTCACTGTTTTTCTTTTGCATGACTAGTAGTCAAAACACCTACTAACCGTCATGTTTTTTACCATTTTATCGTCACATGACTAGTAGTCTAAACACCTCCTAACCGTCATGTTTTTCACCATCTTCTCTTCACATGACTAGTAGTCCAAAAACCTACTAACCGTCACGTGTTTCACTGTTTTTCTTTTGCATGACTAGTAGTCTAAACACCTACTAACCGTCATGTGTTTTACCATCTTTTCTTCACATGACTAGTAGTCTAAAAACCTACTAATCGTCACGTGTTTCACTGTTTTTCTTTTGCATGACTAGTAGTCTAAACACCTACTAACCGTCGTGTGTTTCACCATCTTCTCTTCACAGGAATAGTAGTTTAAAAACCTATTAACCGTCACGTGATTCACTGTTTTTCTTTTGCATGACTAGTAGTCGAAACACCTACTAACCGTCATGTGTTTCACCATCTTGTCTTCACAGGAATAATAGTCTAAAATCTACTAACTGTCACGTGTTTCACTGTTTTTCTTTTGCATGACTAGTAGTCAAAACACCTACTAACCGTCATGTTTTTTACCATTTTATCGTCACATGACTAGTAGTCTAAACACCTCCTAACCGTCATGTTTTTCACCATCTTCTCTTCACATGACTAGTAGTCCAAAAACCTACTAACCGTCACGTGTTTCACTGTTTTTCTTTTGCATGACTAGTAGTCTAAACACCTACTAACCGTCATGTGTTTTACCATCTTTTCTTCACATGACTAGTAGTCTAAAAACCTACTAATCGTCACGTGTTTCACTGTTTTTCTTTTGCATGACTAGTAGTCTAAACACCTACTAACCGTAATGTCTTTCACCATCTTCTTTTCACATGACTAGTAGTCTAAACACCTACTAACCGTCATGTGTTTCACTATCTTCTCTTCACATGACTAGTAGTCTAAAAACCTACTAACCGTCACGTGTTTCACTGTTTTTATTTTGCATGACTAGTAGTCTAAACACCTACTAACCGTCACGTGTTTTACTGTTTTTCTTTTGCATGAGTAGTAGTCTAAACACCTACTAACCTTCATGTCTTTTACCATCTTCTATTCACATGACTAGTAGTCTAAAAACCTACTAACCGTCACGTGTTTTACTGTTTTTCTTTTGCACGACTAATAGTCTAAACACCTACTAACCGTAATGTGTTTCACCATCTTCTCTTCACATGACTAGTAGTCTTAAAACCTACTAACCGTCACGTGTTTCACTGTTTTTCTTTTGCATGACTAGTAGTCTAAACACCTACTAACCGTAATGTTTTTCACCATCTTCTTTTCACATGACTAGTAGTCCAAACACCTACTAACCGTCATGTTTTTCACCATCTTCTCTTCACATGACTAGTAGTCTAAAAACCTACTAACCGTCACGTGTTTCACTGTTTTTTTTCTTTTGCATGACTAGTAGTCTAAACACCTACTAACAGTCATGTGTTTCACCATCATCTCTTCACATGACTAGTAGTCTAAAACATACTAACCGTCACGTGTTTCACTGTTTTTCTTTTGCATGACTAGTAGTCTAAACACCTACTAACCGTAATGTTTTTCACCATCTTCTTTTCACATGACTAGTAGTCCAAACACCTACTAACCGTCATTTTTTCACCATCTTCTCTTCACATGACTAGTAGTCTAAAAACCTACTAACTGTCACGTGTTTCACTGTTTTTCTTTTGCATGACTAGTAGTCAAAACACCTACTAACCGTCATGTTTTTTACCATTTTATCGTCACATGACTAGTAGTCTAAACACCTCCTAACCGTCATGTTTTTCACCATCTTCTCTTCACATGACTAGTAGTCTAAAAACCTACTAATCGTCACGTGTTTCACTTTTTTTCTTTTGCATGACTATTAATTTAAACACCTACTAACCGTCGTGTGTTTCACCATCTTCTCTTCACAGGAATAGTAGTTTAAAAACCTACTAACCGTCACGTGTTTCACTGTTTTTCTTTTGCATGACTAGTAGTCTAAACACCTACTAACCGTCATGTGTTTCACCATTTTGTCTTCACAGAATAGTAGTCTAAAAACCTACTAACCGTAATGTTTTTCACCATCTTCTTTTCACATGACTAGTAGTCCAAACACCTACTAACCGTCATGTTTTTCACCATCTTCTCTTCACATGACTAGTAGTCTAAAAACCTACTAACCGTCACGTGTTTCACTGTTTTTCTTTTGCATGACTATTAGTCTAAACACCTACTAACCGTCATGTGTTTCACCATCTTTTCTTCACATGACTAGTAGTCTAAAAACCTACTAACCGTCACGTGTTTCACTTTTTTCCTTTTGCATGACAAGTATTATAAACACGTACTAACCGTTATGTGTTTCACCATCTTGTCTTCCCATGACTAATAGTCTAAAAACCTATTAACCGTAACGTGTTTCACTTTTTTTCTTTTGCATGACTAGTAGTCTAAACACCTACTAACCGTCATGTGTTTCACTAACTTCTTTTTTTTTGAGGAACTCATGAGAGGGTAAGGAGGAAGGGAGAAACATAGGATGTGAGGCGACTAGGGCGATCCTGACTTAGCCATGGAGAAACAGTAAATCCATGGCTGACGGCACTCTCTCAATGGCGGAGGGTCTAGGCTTCAAGGCTTTGGACTCTAATGAACTTCGTCGAAAACGAGTCCCACACGTAGAAAGCCCTAAAAGTGGGGTTCCGTTTACCCTCAACCCCCACGGACTGAGCATCTCAGATCCCAACTCCTCACTTCACCTACAGCAGATGCGCCCTGTAAACCCTAACAGTGGGTTCGGAGTGTATAGCCCTAAAGAATCAGACCCCCAAATCGATTTGGGGGTTCACAGCCCCACGCATAACAAGTCAAGCCCAGCTGAGAATGAAGCCAACTCACGAAGCACTCAGCAGTCAGATCTCTGCCCTGGAGCGCTAAACCCACAGGTTTCATCTACCTTTCCATCTTCAACTGGGTCTGAGCATATCGGACCGAACCCAAATAAGCGGTCCAGTCCCTCCAGGAAAATCCAGCAGGCGCTCTATGAAGAGAGCATGATTCTGGAAGCGGAGGAGCGAGCTCGACTACAACAGCATGGTGTACTTGATCAGGAAGCAAAGGGACCTCTCGTCCAGTGAAGTTCCTCTCAGATTCAAAATCCTCCAACAGAGGTACGAACTCCTCCTCCTCCTCCTCTCCATGGCAGCGCGAACCAGTCTGGTCCGTGTATTGAGGTACAGAAACCCAACCCTAGTGCTGCACGGGTGACTCATCTCCATGGAAACACTTATGAGTTTCAGCGTGCTCCATCAGAGTTACAAAACTATAACCCTAATATGGGGTTTCCGATTGAGGACACTAAACCCAGACGACCCCCTTCTCATTTCCCTTCAAACCCAGGGGCCGAGGCCTCTAAACCTGGACAAGCCCCTTCTCACTTTAACTCTAAAACCTATACCAATCCTCCTAAAAATCACCAGTCAAACCCCAAACCCAACACTGGACAGAACAGGCCTAAACCTAGAAACTGGGCTGCTCTTCTCCAATCCCAAAGTCCATCTCTGGACATGAAACTTGACTACTTCCCAGACCTTCAAAAAGGGAAGGAAGCTCAGGTTGAAATAGATGTGGAACTGACTGAGGTGGGGAAGTGGAATAGATATCTGATAGGCCACTTCTTGGACGGAAAAATGGCTTATCCCCTCTTGGTCTCCACTGCAAGATACCAATGGAAGGAGTTATTTGTAGCTGTTAAAACTGATGTCTCAGGCTTCTATTTGTTTGAATTTAAAGATGAGCAAGCCAAGCTGCAGGTTTTAGAGGGTGGTCCCTATTTTTTTTCTCAGAAGTATTTAGTTCTTAGAGAGTGGCACAGAATGATGAAGCCTCTCCAAGAACAACCTACCAAAATACCTGTTTGGGTGAAGTTTCATGACTTGCCTCTTGAGCTGTGGAACCAAGATTGCCTTAGCAGGGTTGCTAGCACAGTAGGTAGACCTATCCATGTGGATCAAGCTACTGCTAGAACATCTAAACAACCAGGGCTTCTACAAACCAAGACCACCAAAGCTAGGGTTTGTATTGAAATTAGTGCAAAGGAAGACCTTCCTGATATTAGCCTAACCAATTGGGGCTGTCATTGGGATCTCCCTTCGCGGAGGGGGACGTCCTCTGCATTTTTTGGCATTCTTGCCATGTTCTGCATCAGTTATGCATCATGTGGGAAAATTGGTCTACCATTCATGACAGTCCAGTTGAGTGTCCAGTTGGATAGGCATGCTGTAATTGGAGTGTATTGGACTATCACTCATGTACTAGCAGTTGCCATTCAGTTAGTCTAGTATTGGATCATGGACACTTTGGGGACACTTCTGTTTTCAGTTACGTACCAATCTGTGGTGCCAATCTGTAGTAGCGTTAGTGATGTTCTGAACTTGCTGTTCTGATGTTGTTCTGATGTTCTGAACCGCTAGTGTTGTAGTAGGTTCAGAAGTTGATAGACGTAGCAGGTTCTGTATTCAGTTATGCCTAACCATCGGGGGCTGTCAATGGGATCTCCCTTCACAGAGGGGGGGGACGTCCTCTGCATTTTGATTTTGATTTTGACTGTGTGAATTCTGGTTTTGCCATGCTTAGCAGATCTGCTGCCATGCTTAGCTGACCATGTCATCTGGTTTAGCTGCTGTCAGAGCAGAGCTCTGCATTCTGTGTGAGAAGAACTAAATGTGTTCTATTTTCAGAAGTTCAGAAGCTCCATCAGATCAGTCCTGCATTACTTCTGTCAAGTGTAGTGTTCAAGTGTATTGTCCAGTTAGTGTAGTGTCCAAGTGTATTGTGTTGATAGCAGTTCTGCAATGTTCAGTTATGTTGCTGCCCAGTTCGCATTCAGTTATGTTACTGCCCAGTTCTGCATCAGTCCTTATTGGTTCTGTATCAGATCTGTTGTGTAGCTATTATCTTTTGATGTGAAGCTGTTTGGAGACTTCATTATGCTTCAGATCAGTTAATGTGTGTAGTCTTTTCAGTTAAAGGCTTCAGTAATGTGTGTAGTCTTTTCTCAAGTGTAATGTATTAACTCTCCAGGACTGCACTTTTAGTGCCTTACATAGGTGTAGTCCATTTTGTTGCATTCAATAGGCGATGTTTTCCTTCCCTCTTGATAGATGGATTGGAAACAACGCGCATCATCATTTAGCCATGTAGCCATTTGGCGTTGTCAATTTTCTAGCTTTTGTTGGTCTTTTTCCTTTCTTTCCTCCTGGGGTATGCCCCTTGTAGGCTGTATATCCGGTTATTCCTTTTTCTATTTCAAGCTATTTTACCCAAAAAAAAAAAGACCTTCCTGATGAGGTAGCTGTGACTGTTCAAGGAGAGACAGTTGTGGTTCCAATAGAATACCAAGTCCTCCCTCCTTTGTGTTCTCACTGTCAAGTTTTTGGGCATAGCACATCCAGGTGTGTCAAACACCCTGTTACTCCTCCCCCTATCAAGCCTGTAGCTAAAGAATTAGAGTGGCAATTGGTGTCCCATGGGAAACAGAAGATGGGGGAACAAGAGGCTCCTCCCTCCCCTGTCTTGCAAAATGTCCTAGAGGAGGATTCTGATGATTCAGAATCTGAATTATTGGGGGTTCTAAAGGGTGTTGTGAGCTCTGCGATTACTACTCCTTCTAATCCCCAAAAGGTCATCACTCCACCCACCAGCATTACTACCAACCCAACTGAGAATTCACCTTCTGAGCAGTTCAGTACAGCAGCAAATGAGGAATCAATAGCAGCATGGTCTGACAAGAAGATCAGTCATCAAATTCAAAGGCCAGATGGTGATGAAAAAGAACCTCCTGACTTAGTGCAGCAGTCTGATATTAAGAGGTTGTCGGGAGGTTCCTCCAAGGCTGGTCACAATAGCAAACAAAGGAGTCATTCCAAGGGCTCCAAGAAAAAAAGGAAGTAACTCTACCTTCTTACTTTTTGTCCACAATTATTTAAATAATGCTCAACTTTTTTTTTTTTTTTTTTTTTTTTTGGGTAAAATAGCTTGAAATAGAAAAAAGGGTAACCGAATATACAGCCTACAAGGGGCATACCCCAGGAGGAAAAGAAAAAAGAAAACAAAAGATAAAGAAGATTGATAACGCCAAGTGGCTACAAGGCAGTGATGTGAGGCTATGTTTCCGATCCATCTAGTAAGAGGGAAAGAAAACATAGGCAATTGATAGCAACAAAACTATGCTTAAGGTACCTACCACTAATAGTAAAGGAATTGATCCCCTTCAGAACATGAAGGGGATTAACCACTAATTCCACATTGCACATGTCCACATTACTATGAACTACTAATCGACCATATACAGTCATTAAAACTTCAATACTGACTCCACTCAACAGGTGTATCAGAGGATCCATTGTGGAGTTCTGAATTATACTCCTTTTCTGGTCTGTTCTGAATCTTGCTGTGCTGCTGCTTCTGCATGTTCTGAACCTGAACTTTGCTAACCTGCAGCTGCATGTTCTGAACCTTACAAGCTGCTGCTACAACTTGTCTGGTGCATTCTGCATTCTGTGAACTGCATTCTGCATTCTAATAAGCTTCCAAGTGCATAACCAAACATAACTGGGATGCAGATCAACCCAATACACTTGGACACTATCGACCCAATACATTACATTACATAACTGATGCACAATCACAGCAGCAACAGCTATCAGTAATTCTGAGCTTGACAAACAGTGAACCACATGCTGAACCACAAGTTCTGAACCTTAGAAACAGATTCAGCAGAACTTGCTATAAGAACAGAGCTATATGCAGAGGACTTCCCCCTCTGCGAAGGGAAATCCCAACGACATCCCCAGTTGGTTAGGCACCCAATAACAGTAAAACAGAGCAGATCAGATACATGCATATCAGAAAAGGACAGCTACTCTCAGTGCACTAACAACAAAACAGATGCATGGGCATGGACAAAGGTCTGTCAGAAATATGTACAGATTCAGAACAGGTTCAGAACCGTCCAAACAGGTTCAGAACAATGCAGAGGAATTCCCCCTCTGCGAAGGGAGATCCCACGACAGCCCCTATGGTTAGGCAATCAAAACAGAAAGCATTGGACAGCAGAAAACAACTGAACCAAATGCAGAATTAATATCAACCTGCAGAACCAGCCAAATGCAGAAAATGCAGTAATGACACCAACACCTAATCCACATGGACCCTTGACAGTGAACTGGACAATGGAAGTCCCCATTCAGAACATTAGAATGCAGACTACATAGATGCAGAGTATTAGAATGCAGTCACAGCTGAACCATCAGAGTATTAGAACAGTTCAGAACATTAGAACAGCTGAACCAACAGAGTATGATACAATTGGACCAAGTTCAGAACATTAGAATGCAGACTACATAAATGCAGACAACAACTGAACCATCAGTCACAGTGATTGGAAATATGCAAGGCTGGACACACTCCAAGATATAAGATAACTACCTGTGTAAGTAGGAGTAATAGTAGACTCAGTTGAGACTGCTGAACCCTTGAGACTGCAGTTGACCATTAGAGGATGACTGACCTAGCTCCAGTCCTCCCTACTGGCTCCATTCCTCCTTGCTGCCTTGGTAGATCTCAGCAGCAGCCTGGCTCCACCCCTCTTTGAAAGCCCCCCCTTGATTTTTGAATGCACTCTGCTATGGGGAGACTATGAAAGCCCCCCCCTTGATCTCTGACCTGCAAATGTTAGCATATGAGTAAGAGTGCCTTACAGACTCCCATTATACTTACTTCAGACATGAATGTTCCACATTGAAAGTAAATGAGAGAATAAGTTAACCACCTGAATACTTAGAAGTAATAGGAGCCTGACTGCTTAACCCTTCTGAATCTTCCCTTGGACTATGACTGCTGAACTAACCACCTGAATGCCAATCAAACATAACAAACAGCAGTACAATCCACAAATAGTAGTAACAACAATAACTCATCATGTAACAATGTTCCACTCATTTACAACCCATTGTGCTTGTGATTGAGGCAATTTAGGGAGTGATAGTACCCTAGCTCTGACCATGGTGCAGATTTTGTGAACTACTATCTCCCAAGAACAACAGTGACTTTGGAACCTTCTCACATTTCTCTCAATCCAAATGTTGTACACAGCTACTGTGAAGCCTAGCTTAGTGATAAGACCCTTAAGACTTTTCCCTTTTACATTTGACAACAATGTCACCCAGTCAGCCCAAGATCTATCAGACCATGACACACGAAGTTTGGTCTGAAGAGCATTCCATACTTGTTTTGTGAATGGGCAATTAAAGAAAAGATGATCATGGGTTTCCCTCCC
Organism: Rhododendron griersonianum; assembly: GCA_018127125.1. Taxonomy (NCBI): domain Eukaryota; kingdom Viridiplantae; phylum Streptophyta; class Magnoliopsida; order Ericales; family Ericaceae; genus Rhododendron; species Rhododendron griersonianum. The sequence continues at coordinate 47,438 of JACTNZ010000016.1, read as the reverse complement.
TTGACATAGACTACATTGAGAATTAGGTTGAAGTCCAAATAGGACAAGTCTATCTGCAGTGGATAGCCTATTCTGTATAGCTAGCCATGAGATGAAACTGCACTTTGGAATGTGGCCAGAGAACCAAACAAGTTTGTGCCACAAGATCTTGGGAAAGTGTGTTCTTAACTTATCCCAGAGAGAGGCAACTGTGAACTGTCCGTTAGAGGTAAGAGTCCATCTCTTTTGATCTTCCCCATTCAATCTGGACTGGACTAGTGGGGGAAGAGTGTTTCTTACCTCATTAAGCTCAATTGTTTGGGTAATGGGGAACACCCAATTTGAATCATGAATGATGTGTGACACAAAAGCATCTCTTGGGATACCAGAGTCATATGCAATTCTAGGACCATATTTAGCTAGCAAAGGGCCCAGAGGGTGCCAATTGTCATACCATAAGAAGGTAGAGTTCCCATTTCCCAAGGTACTAAGGATATAAGGTTGTACAAGAGGTCTAAGATTCAACATTTTCCTCCAGACCCAAGTGCAATCTCCTGGGATTTTTAAATTCCAAAAACTCCTCCCTTTGATTAAATATGATTTGACCCATTGGCACCACATAGACTGTTCGCCCCCAGAAATAATATACCAAACATGCTTTGCAATGGCGGCCTTGTTCCAAACTTGCATTGATTTGAAACCTAGTCCTCCTTCCTCTCTTGGAGAGCATAAATGTTCCCAAGAGACCTTAGCTCCCGATTTCTTTAGATCTGGGCCAGACCAAAGAAATGCTCTAAGGATTGACTCAACTTCCTTGATTATCTTTTTAGGGATGATAAACAAGGAAGACCAATAGGTTTGGATGGAGAAAAGAACATTCTTAATTAATTGGACCCTACCTGCATAGGTTAGATCCCTATTGGTCCACGTCTTAGTTCTTGCAATTATACTATCCACTAGTCGCTTACAGTCAGAGGCTTTGAGTTTGGTTGAAATGAGGGGCACGCCCAGATACCTTACAGGAAGGGAGCCCTCCTTAAATCCTAATACATTCAGAATGCTCATTCTAATGGTACTACTAACTCCAGAAAAATATATACTACTTTTCTCTGGGCTAGGGGATAAGCCTGACAATGCTTGAAACTCGGCGAGGGCATCCTGGATATGTTTGATTGAAGACAGTTCACCTTTACAAAAAATCATAAGGTCATCAGCAAAGCAGAGATTGATGATCTTATTACGTCCACACTTCCAATGAAAATGGAAGTCAGGGATCTGTGATTTTTCTCTTAGAAGGCAAGTTAAAATTTCCATCACAATGACAAAGAGATATGAGGACAGAGGATCACCTTGCCTCAGACCTTTTTGTCCAATGATATAACCAGTGGCTTCCCCATTGATGCTAAGAGTATAGTTAGCAGTGGTAACACACGCTTGAAGCCATTTGATCATTGTTGGATGGAAATTCATAGCAGCTAGAATATCCCAAATAAAGTCCCATCTAACATTATCATATGCTTTTTTGATGTCTACTTTCATAGCACATCTTGGGGTAGATGAGGATTTATGATACCCTCTCATGAGCTCCTGCGTCAGGAAAATGTTATCAGCAATTCTCCTACCCTTCACAAAACCTGATTGAACGGAGTCAATTAGGATGGGGAGGGCACTTTGCAATCTGCTAGCAAGAATCTTTGCTATGCATTTGTAGATAGTGTTACAACATGATATGGGTCTAAAATCCCCAACCTTTGAAGGGTTAGGGACCTTTGGGACCAGAGCTACCATGGTAGAATTGGCTTTCCTTAGTAGCTTACCAGACCTAAAAAAGGTTTTGACCGCTACAGTTATCTCACGTCCAACCACAGGCCATGCTTTTTTGAAGAAGCCTGCATTGTAACCATCAGGCCCAGGAGCCTTACTGGGATTGAGAGACCAAAATGTGTCTTTAATCTCTTGATCAGAGACCTCAGCAATCATTGCCAACCTTTGAGTATCAGTTAATTTCTTATTTACTAGCTGTTGGATCCTGCTATTTCCTTGATAGTCCCCCGGATGGACTGTACCAAGCAAATTACTGTAAAAATTGACGAAGTTGGACTTAATGACTTCAACGTCATGAGTGAGAGACCCATCTTCTAAGACCAGACTAGTAATCCTACTTCTATTTCTTGTGTTAGTCACAGATTTGAAGAAATAAGAAGTACATTGATCACCTAATTTCATCCATTGGATTCTCGATTTTTGCTTAGCCAGACTTTCCTCGGCTCTAAGCAAATTGAGGAGGCGTTTATAAGCCTCCCTTTCTTGGCTAACCAAAGAAGGGTTAGGATTTTGAGTACTCAAGGCTTGTTGCAAAGTATCTAGAAGTTGTCTGGATTCAACAACTCTAGCAGAGACATCGCTAAAATCTGACCTATTAATTTGTTTAAACTCGCTCTGCAACAACTTGAGTTTCTCACAGACACAGTACATTGGATTCCCAATAATAACTCTCCTCCAAACTCTCTGAACAATATCCAGAAATTGAGGATGGTCAGCAAGGAAATCAAAAAACTTAAATGGTTTATTTGATTTCCTAGGACAAGGTAGGATAGTTGTAATGGCAGGAGAATGATCAGAAATCACAGGATTTGGGAAATGGGCATTGGAACAATTATAAACCCTCATCCAATGCTCATTTACCAAAACACGATCCAGCTTTGTACTAACAAAATGTGTGGGATCCTGTTTGTTGGCCCATGTGAGAAAGCAGCCCGTGTACCTAAGGTCATCAAGACCCAATGCAAATAGACAGTTATTAAAATCCTCCATGTAGGGAGGCCAATAAGCAGATCCCCCAACTTTCTCTCTTGGGAACCTAATGACATTAAAATCTCCGAGCACTATCCAGGGGGATGCAGTGCTCAGAAGATGGAGTCTAGACCACAGTGCTTGTCTGTTCAGATAAAAGTTATCCCCATAGACAAAGGTTGCAAAAAAGGGGGAGTTACCACTTGTCGATTGGACCTCACAATGTATAAATTGATCAGATTGATCAAGAACCTGAATCTGGACAATCTGAGGGTCCCAACACACCAGGATTCTGCCTATGGAAGCTTGGGGATAATTGTTCACAAAACTCCATTGGGGACAGATATGATTTATCACTCTAAAAGCATTACCCTCCTTTATTTTATGCTCTAATAAACCCACAATTGAAAGCTTGTTCTTATGTACAAAACACTTAACTTCTTTTTGTTTGAGAGGGTCATTGAGACCCCTGATGTTCCAAAAGCCAAGATTTAAGGGTTGTAAAGCCATAAAACTAGTTTAAACAAAATGAAAATGCAAACGGCAGAAAAGTAAGTAAAGTATACTGCCCTGATAGTAGGTTATGATTAATTCTTTGATCTGAGGAAGGAGCCTTTTGAAGAGGTCCTCTGCCTCCCCAACTGCCCTGCCTTGGAAGAGCCCCCCAACAGATTGAAGTCTGAAATGAAACTAAGATCAGGAGGTTCCTTGTCCTTGAGTTTCGCAGCTATTTTGGCAGCTTTTTTAGCTGCTGATCTAGAGAAAGGAGCTGCTGGACTAGAAGTTGCTCCTATAGCTTGCTGGCTGTCCAAACTTTCTTCCTTGTTATTTCCACCCACTAGTTCTAAGGGACCACTCTGCACTAGATCAGTAGTGGGTAATTGCTGAGGTAGTAGTTCACTTTCCTTATGATTTTCTCCAAGGAAATCCTCTTGCTTGGCAGGAATAACAGTGGTTTGAACAAGTGACTGATTGTTGGACTTCTCATTCAGAGGCAAAGTCAGATTGGTCTGAGAAGAACTCACAATACTTTCCAGAACCTTTTCCAACTCATCTTCTGATTCTGATTCTACAGGAACTGTATGGGGTATGATGGCAACTGGCTTGGTGGTTTCCATCTTCTGTTTTCCATTACCCACTACAGTCCAATCCTGATTTGGAGGTTCCTGATTTGGAGGGCTGGAGGATGAGGGCAATTTCCAAGAGCATTGGGTATTAGAATGCCCAAAAACTTTACAATTCTTACACATTGAGGGCAGCACCTGATATTCTATGGGTACCACAACTGAACTGCCCTCGACAGTAATTTGGACCTCATCAGGAAGGTCATGCTCAGCACTGATTTCAATGCACACTCTTGCACTGGTTGACTTAGTCTGAAGAAGGCCTGGTTGCCTTGAAGTTTTGGCTGTGGCTTGGTCCACATGAAGTGGTCTACCTATGGTGCTGGCTACCCTACTCAAACACTCCTGATTCCATAGTTCCAAGGGTAAATTATGAAGTCTCACCCAAGCCGGAATGTGAGAAGGTTGTTCTTTAACTGGTTGCATCATTCTATGCCAGTCTTTGAGGACTAGGTATTTTTGTGAAAAGAAATACGGGCCACCGTCTAACACTTCTTGTTTAGCCTGCTCATCTCTAAATTCGAAGAGATAGCATCCCGCAACGTCTGGCTTAACAGCCACAAACAATTCTTTCCATTGATACTTGGCAGTAGAGTGTACCAAAGGGTAGGCCATTTTTCCATCCAGGAAATGGCCTATTAAGTACTTATTCCACATACCGACATCCGTAAGCTCAATATCAATTTCCACCTGGGCTACCTTCCCTCTGAATAAATCAGGGTGATATTCCAGCTTCATCTCAGTTGAGAGATGCCCAGTTTTTGGGTTTAAGCTTATTTTTACCAGAGTTGGGTTTAGGGAAAGGCTGCTGAGTTTGAGGGGGCTTTGTGTGGAAGTTTGTTTTGAACTGGGTCTGTGGCTCGATCCTCAATTCATGACTTGAGGAACCAGCCTCATGCTTAGAGATGAGGTCGGGAGGTGCATTTCTAGGTTTGGTATCCTGAAGTGAGTAACCTAGATTCGGATCACCTTCTACATAAGGATTCCCACGAGGGTTAAGTACATTTTTGGGAGTAGGGTTGAGATTTCGTACCTCTGCTGTAGAACGTTGAAACTGATAGGTGTTTCCATGGAGGTGAACCACCTGTGCTCTTTGATTAGCTTCTATTTCCTTGGGAGAGTTGGGTTTATGAATCCCAAATCCAGAAGAGGAAGGAGAAGTGTGGTCGGCTGCTCTTCGCCATGCCTGCTGAATATCTTGTAGCTTGGCCGTAACAACATCGAGCACAAAGGGGTCTTCTGAGCTGTTGAGCTCATCCTCGAGATGACCAACAATTTCAAGCATTCTTGCTTCAGACTCCTGGTGCAGTTTACGAGCTGAGCTTGACTGGTTGTGTTTTGAACTGAGAACCCCTAAACGCTCCTCAGTATGTTGTTGCTGATGCTCTTGAGAAGGATTAGGGATTTTTGACGAGTTAGGGCTAGGAACACGATTCTTGTTCTCTTGACCGCTACTGTTCTGCGACCAGGTAGCTCGCTCCTCCGCTTCCCGGATTAACTCTTGTTCGAACACCTGTTGGAGCTTCCTTGAAGGGCTTGAACATTTGGCCGATTTAGGACTAAACTCCCCAAGCTCGGCTGAACATGAAGGAGGAACAGAACCTCCTAGGATGGATCCTAGGTTGAGATCGCCAGAGGTTATCAAGTTTGGGGTTTCCAGGTTCACCTGAACTGAACAGAACTGCTGAGATTTTGTAGGCTCAGATGAATTCCTTTGCCTCCTTCTCATTTCGTTTGAGTCGATGGCCTTGGATCCAAGACCTTCCAGCATCGAGATTGTTCCATCTGCCATGGAGATTCACGTGTTCACTGTTTCCCCATGGCTATGTCAGAGTTCGCCCAAATCGCCTCACATGTCAGAATTTTTTTTGTATTCCAATGCTCTAATAATGCTCAACTTGTGCCTCACTCTTACACTTATTAGTTGTAGCTCATTGTGGTTGTTATTTTATATAAATATCTAAATGGATAGTACACCGTTACATTTTGGATGTTGGAATATGAGAGGTCTCAATGATCCTATTAAACAAAAGGAGGTCAAGAAATGGGTTCATAATAATAAATTGTCCCTTGTTGGGCTCATTGAACATAAAATCAAAGAGCCCAAGGCCACTAGGATCGTTAGTCTTATCCTGCCTCATTGGAGTTTTATTAACAACTATGTTCACTCCCCCATGGGTAGAATTTTGGTATGTTGGGACCCATCAGTTTTTACTGTTCAGCTCCTTTCTCAATCTGACCAATTCATGCACTGTGATGTGCAGTCTAAAGGTGGCAAATACTCTTTTGCAGCTACCTTTGTCTATGGAACTAATTGCTACCTTGAAAGACAGGCACTTTGGTCTGACCTGCAATCCCTGGCTCTTGCAACCCCTTGGGTAGTCCTTGGTGACCTTAATGCTATTAGATTTCCATCTGAGAAAGTGGGAGGTGTTAAGCACTGGCTTCCTTGGATGGATGATCTTAATGTCTGTCTTCAATCTCTAGAACTGGTCGACCTTAGATACTCTGGTTGCCAATTTACTTGGTCCAACAAGCAAGTTGGAGATTCCCGTGTTAGCTCCAAATTGGACAGAGTCCTAGTCAATGAGGGTTGGATTAAAACTCTATGCTGGTCCAATGCCCATTTCCTCAATCCTGGAGCCTCTGATCACTCTCCAGCGTTTGTGTCTTTGGTCCCTACCTCCACCCCTAGATATAGGCCTTTCAGATTTTTTAACTTCCTGGCTGATCACCCCAATTTTATTAACATTGTGCAGCAAGTGTGGAGGAGAGTTATTATTGGTAACCCCATGTTTTGTGTTTGCGAAAAGTTGAAGATTCTGCAAAAGGATCTCAAACAGTTAAACACCAATGAGTTTAGTGACCTTTCATCTAGAGTTGCCTCTTCCAAGCAACATCTAGATGATATTCAGAGTGCTCTGGGAGCAAACCCTAGTGATGTGGCTAATCAAGCTACTGAGAAAGTATTGTGTAAACAATACCTTACTCTTGCAAGAGCTGAGGAGAGCTTTGCAAAACAAAAATCTAGAGTTCAATGGCTAAAGCTGGGAGACCAATGTACCTCATTCTTTTTCAAATCAATTAGTAATTCTAGAAATAGGAATAGGATTACTAGTTTGGTATTGGAAGATGGCTCTGTCACACAAGATATTGAATTGGTAAAATCTTCTTTTATCAACTATTACTCCAAGCTATTTGGTTCCCCCCATCAAAGCAGCTATGCTGGTGCATCTAGAGTCCAGCAGCTCATCACTAGGAAACTGTCTGAGTCTCAGAGAATTGATATGGTTATGGATGTCTCTGACAAAGAAATTAAGGACACCTTTTGGTCTCTTAATCCACAAAAAGCCCCTGGGCCTGATGGATATAGTGCTTCATTCTTTCATAAGGCATGGCCTGTGATTGGCCATGAGGTCACCTCTGCTGTCAAATCATTTTTCAGATCTGGCCAATTGCTAAAGAAAGCCAATGCAACATTGGTTGCTCTTGTTCCTAAAGTTCCTAATCCTTCAAAAGTTGGGGACTTTAGGCCAATATCATGTTGCAACCTCATCTACAAGTGTATTGCCAAGATCCTGGCTAATAGAATTAAGCCTACTCTTCCTCACTTGATTGATCCTGCACAATCTGGCTTTGTGCAGGGTAGGAGGATTGCAGATAACATCTTCCTCACACAGGAATTGATGAGAGGATATCACAAGCAATCCACCTCTCCCAGGTGTGCTATGAAGGTCGACATAATGAAGGCCTATGATAATGTTAGGTGGGATTTCCTCTGGGATGTCCTTACATCTATGAACTTTCATCCACAGATGATTAGGTGGTTAAAGGCCTGTGTAACCACTGCCAACTACTCCCTTAGCTTCAATGGGGAAGCCATTGGGTACATTCCTGGGCAAAGGGGCTTGAGGCAGGGTGACCCACTTTCCTCATACTTATTTGTTATAGTAATGGAGGTCCTTACTTGTATTCTAAAGGAGAAAACCCTATTGCCTGATTTCAATTTCCATTGGAAATGTGGATCCACAAAACTGGTGAATCTGTGTTTTGCAGATGATCTCATGATTTTTTGCAAGGGAGAGGTAAGTTCTGTATCACATGTCCAGTCCTCTCTAGAAGAGTTTGAGTCATTATCCGGGCTCTCCCCTAGTCCAACCAAGAGTAATATCTTCTTCTCAGGTGTCAACTCATCCACCAAAGCATCAATCATGCAGATTCTTGGTTTCCAGGAGGGATCTTTGCCTGTTAGGTATCTAGGTGTGCCTCTTTTGTCCACAAAACTTAAGCACTCTGATTGTAAGATCATGGTGGATAAAATCACTGCAAAAACAAAAGCATGGACCCATAGATACCTTTCCTATGCTGGGAGAATTCAGTTAATCAAGTCCATTCTGTTCTCCATGCAGACATATTGGTCCTCTCTCTTCATCCTCCCTAAGAAAGTCATTAAGGAGGTGGAAGCCATTTTGAGAGCCTTCTTCTGGACCGGACCTGACCTCAAAACGTCGGGAGCCAAAATCTCTTGGGAGCATCTTTGCTCCCCTGTTAAGGAAGGGGGTCTTGGTTTTAAATCATTGGAAATTTGGAACAAAGCTGCTGTTGCTAAGCACATCTGGTTCCTCGTTTCTGGTGGAGAACAGTCCATGTGGTGTCAATGGGTTAAATCCTACTTACTCAGAGACAGGAACTTTTGGTGCGTCAAGGCCCCTTGTGATCCATCTTGGGTGTGGAGGAAAATTCTATCTTTGAGGCCTCTTGTCCAACCTTTTATTAGATACAAGCTGGGTGATGGAATGTCTACCTCTTTATGGTATGACAACTGGCATCCCTTAGGTCCCTTGCTCCTTAGGTTTGGCCAGAGAGTTGTTTATGACTCTGGGCTCACTAAGGATGCCTCTGTCCATGATATAACTCACCACAACCATTGGGCTTTCCCTGTCACTCAAACTTTTGAGCTCAATGAGATTAGATCTGATTTGCATAAAGTTGCTTTCAATTCCACTACCAAGGACTCGTGCACGTGGACTCTCAATTCTTCAGGGAAATTCACTATCTCATCCCTTTGGGACAAACTTAGAACTCACTTTCCCATTGTTGCATGGCATAAAGTAGTTTGGTTCCCTGGTCACATTCCAAGATGCAGCCTTATTACTTGGATGGCCCTATGGAATAGGCTAAACACTGAGGATAGGCTTGTTCAGTTTGGCCTCAAGTCCTCATCCCACTGCACATTTTGCACAGCTGTAGAGAACCATGGCCATCTCTTCTTTGAATGCCCCATGGCTTCCCAAATTAGGAATATCCTATCCTCTAAGGCACCCTTCATGAGTGGACATCAGGGTTGGCAGCCTTGGGTGGAGTGCCTCTCTAACCTGAGAGGTAAGTCTTTGGCCATCACCATAGCCAAACTGGCATTCACAGTGTATGTCCATCATATTTGGCTTGAAAGGAACTATCGAAAATTCCAGAACTCTTGTTGTCCTCCCACTGAAATTGCATATAAAATCTCCAATGATATCCGGAATAGACTTCTGTCCATTACTAATTTGCCTAGTGGTTTAAATGCTGGACAATTAAAACTGCAATGGAACATTGTTTAGTGTTAGTCATGGATCCAAACTATTGTATCATTTCAATCACCTCTTCCATATTAGGCCATCTCAAGGGGCCTAACCTTCAGCCAAGGCAGACACAAGAAGAAGGCTGGATCAGCAGGGGCTATACTTCAGCAACAGAAGCAGAAGCAGGGGCAAGCCTGCAGTCCAGCCACAGTAACAGGTAGTTATCTCAACAAGAGGTACTAACTCAGCTATTACTCCTACATACACAGGTAGTTATCTTATCCCCTGTGTTCAACATGCTTCCTGTTTGATTGCCTAACCATTAGGGGCTGTCGTGGGATCTCCCTTCGCAGAGGGGGAATTCCTCTGCATTTATAGATCAATTGTTCTGGAATATGTTTATGGTTCAACTTGTAATGTTCAGTTCTGCATCAGTTCTGTTCTAGGTTCTGCATGTTCTGAAAGGTTCAGTTGGCGTATACCCAGGTTCTGACCTGATCTGCATATGCCAAGACATGTTGTTGTGTTTACTTCTGTAGGCCTAACCAATAGGGTTTGGACTGCTAAGGGCTGTTAGCTGTTGTGATTGTAGCTGCTGATAGATGATAGTTGTCCTCTGCATTTTGCATTTTGATGACAATCAGCATTTCTGCATCAGTTGTAATGTTCATTTACACTTGGTTCAGAAGTTGTAATGTAGTATGGGCTGTATTTTAAATGTTCTGAACCTGTTTTGGCCGTTCTGTTCTGAGCTGTAGCAGGTTTTATTTTCAGTTATGCCTAACCATCGGGGGCTGTCAATGGGATCTCCCTTCACAGAGGGGGACGTCCTCTGTTTAGTTTTGTATATGTATTCAGTATGGTATAGAATTGTTCAAGCTCAAGTTCACAAGGTCAGTGCATGATGCTGATTTGGTAGCTTACAAGAGTACAAGAGTACAATGCATCAGTTCTGAACCAGTTCTGCATCAGATGAAGTATCATCAGACTGTTACCTTGGACTCCTTGTTGTGTCCCCAAGCTCCCAAGTCCAGCTGCCCAGTTAGCTAGCTGCTGTACCCTAAGTAGCTCCTATACTACTGATTTCTCTTCATTGTTGTCTGGCCTAACCAATAGATGTAACCAATTGAGGATACACCTGGTGATACAGGATACACCAGCAGCACCAGATGGTTGCTGAGAATCAGTTCAGCATGTGGATCAGTCTTTCAGTGAATTCCACTGTCTAAATCCTAGTTTAGTACTTTCAATATGCTTAGATTGATACTGTCAGGTAGTATGTTACTTTTGTAATACTTAGTTGTCAGGTAGTATGCTTAGATTGATAAGGCGTTGTTTTCTCTCCATCTTACAAGATGGATTGGAAACACCGCATTTCACTTATCCCATGTAGCCACTTGGCGTAGGTATTTTCTCTTCTTTTGTTTTGTTTTCTCTTTCTTTTCCTCCTGGGGTATGCCCCTTGTAGGCTGTATATTCGGTTAGCCTTTTTTCTATTTCAAGCTAAGTTACCCAAAAAAAAAAAAAAAAAAAAAACTTCTTTTTGCATGACTAGTAGTCCAAAACCTACTAACCGTCACGTGTTTCACTGTTTCTCTTTTGCATGACTAGTAGCCTAAACACCTACTAATCGTCATGTTTTTCACCATCTTCTCTTCACATGACTAGTAGTCTAAAAACCTTTTGACCGTCACGTGTTTGACTGTTTTTCTTTTGCATGACTAGTAGTCTAAACATCTACTAACCGTCATGTGTTTCACCATCTTCTCTTCACATGACTAGTAGTCTAAAAACCTACTAACCGTCACGTGTTTAACTGTTTTTCTTTTGCATTACTAGTAGTCTAAACACCTACTAACTGTCATGTGTTTCACTATCTTCTTTTCGCATGACTAGTAGTCCAAAAACCTACTAACCGTCACGTGTTTCACTGTTTTTCTTTTGCATGACTAGTAGTCTAAACACCTACTAACCGTCATGTGTTTCACCATCTTCTCTTCACATGACTAGTAGTCTAAACACCTACTAACCGTCATGTTTTTCACCATCTTCTCGTCACATGACTAGTAGTCTAAACACCTACTAACCGTCATGTTTTTCACCATCTTATATTCACATGACTAGTAGTCCAAAAATCTACTAACCGTCACGTGTTTCACTGTTTTTCTTTTGTATTGCTAGTATTCTAAACACCTACTAACCGTCATGTGTTTCACCATCTTTTCTTCACATGACTAGTAGTCTAAAAACCTACTAACCGTCATGTGTTTCACCATCTTTTCTTCACATGACTAGTAGTCTAAAAACCTACTAACCTTCACTGTTTTTCTTTTGCATGACTAGTAGTCTAAACACCTACTAACCGTCTTGTTTTTCACCATCTTCTCTTCACATGACTAGTAGTTTAAAAACCTACTAACCATCACGTGTTTCACTGTTTTTCTTTTGCATGACTATTAATTTAAACACCTACTAACCGTCGTGTGTTTCACCATCTTCTCTTCACAGGAATAGTAGTCTAAAAACCTACTAACCGTCACGTGTTTCACTGTTTTTCTTTTGCATTACTAGTAGTCTAAACACCTACTAACCGTCATGTGTTTCACCATCTTGTCTTCACAGGAATAGTAGTCTAAAAACCTACTAACCGTCACGTGTTTCACTATTTTTTATTTTGCATGACTAGTAGTCTAAACACCTACTAACCGTAATGTTTTTCACCATCTTCTTTTCACATGACTAGGAGTTCGAACACCTACTAACCGTCATGTTTTTCACCATCTTCTCTTCACATGACTAGTAGTCTAAAAACCTACTAACCGTCACGTGTTTCACTGTTTTTCTTTTGCATGACTATTAGTCTAAACTCCTATTAACCGTCGTGTGTTTCACCATCTTCTCTTCACGGGAATAGTAGTCTAAAACCCTACTAACCTTCACGTGTTTCACTTTTTTTCTTTTTTTTTTTTGGGTAAATTAGCTTGAAATTAAAAGAGGTTAAGCGAATGTACAGCCTACAAGGGGCATACCCCAGGAGGAAAAAAAACAAAAAAGAAGAAAAGTGAAAAAAGTGAGATAAACCATGCACAACCCGCATGTAGAGTACGGTAGATTAAAGTAAATAACAAAGTGCAATGTGATTTGTTATCATATTCCGTTGTACTCACCATCATGAATAAAGCACAACGAGGTATGATACAAAAGTAACACAAGAAGTAATAATGACATGAAAGGTAACTACTGCTTGGCACAGCCCGCCAGGCTAGGCAATAAGATAAAGTAGTCGCGGTCGAATAACAACCATCTGATGAACCATCACTGAAACACCACAGTCGCCAGAGATGGGATATGAAGACCAAGATTCCAATACTCCAATCTAACCCAGTGAGTCGAACGCAATACCCACCTCTAAGAGAACAGCTACTACAGAGGAACTAGGCTTGGAAAAGAGGCTCGAACTGGAGATGTCTGCATCCGACAAGGCTACCCCCTAAAGTACCTTGCACACCACGCCCAATCCTTCCAGACTACTACTCCCACCACCTAATCCCCTAGGCTCGCTATACACTAAAAGTGAGACAGTACAAAAGCCTCAAATCTGACCGCCATTAACAGTGCAAGATCACCGAATCATTTGGCACAACCATTAACAGTGCATAACCACCGAATCATCTGGCACGAAAAGAGGACACAATATACCGCAGGAGAACCGAAGCTGCCCTATTCAATCAGAGCTCAGGCCAATCTAATCAATGACAGCCACGAAAGCTACCCCTTTCAATCAGCCCACACCACCAAAAGATAAAGACAGCTCCGAAGGCTACCCCTTTCAATTAGAGCCCAAGAACCGAACTAGTCAATGACAGCCACAAAGGCTGCCCCTTTCAACCAGTGCAAGCCCCATTCTAATCAAAGATAGCCAAGGTTACATCCATACTACGCACAACCACCGGGCTAATGAAGCAAAGAAACTAGGAATATAAAGACGCTCAACATAGAGCTAAAATCCAAACTATTAACTCGATCTCAGTCCAACAGATGACTGTCCATCGAGGTTCACAAGCTGAATCTAAATGTCTAAGGGATTATACCCGACAATAGGAGCTATACATCCACAAACTCCACTAGAGGTATATGAATATGATTTGCAGTCAACATTAAACTGCCCAATCTGGATCTGAAATGAAACAATAATTAATCCGGGAAGTACCTCTAATGACCGTAGAATCAACTCGAAGCACTCCCCTGATGAACACCAATGATACTCTGCAATCCAGACCCACACTTGATGTAGGAGATAAAGACCTGCCCAACTCGGAGCACCCCCTGCCCTGCCCAAACTCTAATGGAGTTCCGAAAAGAACACTCAGTGAGGTGAAGTTCCGATTAGAAAACTGTTCTCTCTAATCCGAGTAAACCATTGCTGTTTGGAGTAAAACACCACCACAACGCAAGAACCCATCGTCTATAATGACGAGTTGTAGTGCAGAACCCCAGGAATCTGCCGTAAATGATAATATCAAGTATTAATCAAGCCCTTAAACAGATTGTTTGAGGGAAGATCTGCGTAATAGAGTGAATCTCTCAGAGCCCCCCGGAAGGTAGAGCCCACGAAACCCAATTGTTGAAAGATGCAGACGAAATAGAGAAAACAAATCTCAGAATTGGATTCAGAAATGAATCAGTGAGTTTTGTTCAAAATCAGATTAGTTCAAGAACCCACTTTGTCTGAGTTCAAGAACCCTTTGAGAACCCACTTCTGGCCGGTGATTTGTGGGAGCTGAGGCGTGAGAAACGGCGGCAGTCCCATATGCTCAAACCCAAACCCCAAAGATAAGAGAACCCACTTCCAGATTTCGGCAGCTCTCAACCCATGAACAGTTGGGAGACTACAAACCCGCAAGAGGTTTGTGAGTGTTGAAACAGCTGAACAGAGCTTAAAATTACCTCTGGATCTGGCTGAATTTGAGAAATCTGGTATGGGGAGTGCATTCTCTCTCTAGAATGTAGAGAGAGAAGCTCTCAACCCTCAAAAAATACACCAGAACGTTTTTTCACTTTTTTTCTTTTGCATGACAAGTAGTCTAAACACGTACTAACCGTTATGTGTTTCACCAACTTGTCTTCCCACGTACTAACCCATGTAGCCACTTGGCTCTTTATGTCTGTCGTTTTGTTTTTGCTTTGTCTTACCTGGGGTATGCCCCTTGTAGGCTGTACATTCGCTTAACCTCTTTTAATTTCAAGCTGATTTACCCAAAAAAAAAAAAACTTGTCTTCCCATGACTAATAGTCTAAAAACCTATTAACCGTAACGTGTTTCACTGTTTTTCTTTTCCATGACTAGTAGTCTAAACACCTACTAACCGTCATGTGTTTCACTAACTTCTTTTCGCATGACAAGTAGTCCAAAAACCTACTAACCGTCACGTGTTTCACTGTTTTTCTTTTGCATGACTAGTATCCTAAACACCTACTAATCGTCATGTTTTTCACCATCTTCTCTTCACATGACTAGTAGTCTAAAAACCTACTAACCGTCACGTGTTTGACTGTTTTTCTTTTGCATGACTAGTAGTCTAAACATCTACTAACCGTCATGTGTTTCACCATCTTCTCTTCTCATGACTAGTAGTCTAAAAACCTACTAATCGTCACGTGTTTAACTGTTTTTCTTTTGCATGACTATTAGTCTAAACACCTACTAACCGTCATGTGTTTCACTATCTTCTTTTCGCATGACTAGTAGTCCAAAAACCTACTAACCGTCACGTGTTTCACTGTTTTTCTTTTGCATGACTAGTAGCCTAAACACCTACTAACCGTTATGTGTTTCACCATCTTTTTTGGGTAATGCCCTAGGGCGTTTAGCTTGAAAATAAAAGGGGTTAACCGAATATACAGCCTACAAGGGGCATACCCCAGGTAAGACAAAACAAAAGGAAATGAAAATTATAAAGGCGCCAAGTGGCTACATGGGTTGCCCGTGTCCTTGCCCCCGCCGAACAAACTATCCCAAGGAATAGAAAGTTCAACGGGGAATCTGGACACGGCGTACAATCAGAGGCCCTCGAAGTCCTCGCAATACATACATTGGTTGTGTGCAGTAGCAGAAAACTATCAAGACCATGGTCTGACATACTACATCAGAATAAACAACAGCTACTACACTTAGCATTCAATACAGTAGCAGAAAATAGAGCAATAAGCTATAAACTGCATGACTGCCCGAGCAAAAAATGCCCAAGCTGCTGGGCTGGCCTAGCGGGGCTGCTAGGCTGTAGGACCGGCTCCTTGGCCGGGCTGATGAGGCTCGTAGGGCCAAAAATCCCTGCTGACTGCCGTGGTGGTTGCTGTTTGCCCGGGCTGGCTGTTTTGCCCGGGCTGAAAAAAGCCACGGCTGTGATGGAGGCCACGGCGGTGATGGAGGCCACGGTGGCTGGAGGCCACGGCGGTTGTTCGTGGTGGGAAGAGGAACCCACAGTGGAGTGACCACTGCCGGCATGGCCTGGCCCAAACTGGCCCACGGCTGTTGACTGATGGCGTGGTTCACGGCTGTCGAGGCCCACAAGGACCGGCAGCTGGTGGCTGTGGTTCAGACCGCTAGCTAACAGCAACCGGACTGAACAGCAACCCAAGGTAGCCGTCGCCGGACTGAACAGCAACCCAAGGTCGCCGTCGCCGTCGCCGTTGCTGTAGATGGATCTGAGCGTGAACGAAGAAGCAGATCTGCTCTGGGTCTTCTATGTGGTAGTTGAGCTCCTCGGTTGAGCTCGACGGCGATGTGGAACTCGCCGGTTCACGGACTGAACAGCAACCGAAGGTCGCCGGAACAGATCCCAAATGGTACCCGCCGGTTCACGGCGGGGATATGGTTGGAGGCGAAGCCCACGGCTGTGGAGCTCCGGCCCATAGTGAAGTTTGACCGATCCAGACGAAGGCCAGGCAGGTGGTGAGACCGCACCAGATCTGTCCGGAGCGGAGGGTGGTGGAGGATAGCGGTGGTCGCCGGTTGTTGAGGGCGGTGGAGGAGAGCCTCTCTAAGAAGAGAGTATCCCTTGCCCGGGAGATGGCTGCTGCCCGGTGGCTGGGCCTTGTTTGGCGGTGGCTGCTGCCACTGCCGTGGAAGTGCCGGCTGATTTGGGTCAGAGGGAGCTTTCTTCACATGACTGGTAGTCTAAACACCTACTAACCGTCTTGTTTTTCACCGTCTTCTCGTCACATGACTAGTAGTCTAAGCACCTACTAACCGTCAGGTTTTTCACCATCTTATATTCACATGACTAGTAGTCCAAAAATCTACTAACCGTCACGTGTTTCACTGTTTTTCTTTTGTATTGCTAGTACTCTAAACACCTACTAACCGTCATGTGTTTCACCATCTTTTCTTCACATGACTAGTAGTCTAAAAACCTACTAACCGTCATGTGTTTCACCATCTTTTCTTCACATGACTAGTAGTCTAAAAACCTACTAACCTTCACTGTTTTTCTTTTGCATGACTAGTAGTCTAAACACCTACTAACCGTCTTGTTTTTCACCATCTTCTCTTCACATGACTAGTAGTTTAAAATCTACTAACTGTCACGTGTTACACTGTTTTTCTTTTGCATGGCTATTAATTTAAACACCTACTAACCGTCGTGTGTTTCACCATCTTCTCTTCACAGGAATAGTAGTCTAAAACCTACTAACCGTCACGTGTTTCACTGTTTTTCTTTTGCATGACTAGTAGTCTAAACACCTACTAACCGTCATGTGTTTCACCATCTTGTCTTCAAAGGAATAGTAGTCTAAAAACCCACTAACCGTCACGTGTTTCACTATTTTTCTTTTGCATGACTAGTAGTCTAAACACCTACTAACCGTAATGTTTTTCACCATCTTCTTTTCACATGACTAGTAGTCCAAACACCTACTAACCGTCATGTTTTTCACCATCTTCTCTTCACATGACTAGTAGTCTAAAAACCTACTAACCGTCACGTGTTTCACTGTTTTTCTTTTGCATGACTATTAGTCTAAACACCTACTAACCGTCGTGTGTTTCACCATCTTCTCTTCACGGGAATAGTAGTCTAAAAACCTACTAACCGTCACGTGTTTCACTTTTTTCCTTTTGCATGACTAGTAGTCTAAACACGTACTAACCGTTATGTGTTTCACCATCTTGTCTTCCCATGACTAATAGTCTAAAAACCTACTAACCGTAACGTGTTTCACTGTTTTTCTTTTGCATGACTAGTAGTCTAAACACCTACTAACCGTCATGTGTTTCATCATCTTCTCTTCACATGACTAGAAGTCAAAAAACTTACTAACCGTCACGTGTTTCACTGTTTTTCTTTTGCATGACTAGTAGTCTAAACACCTACTAACCGTCATGTGTTTCACCATCTTCTCTTCACATGACTAGTAGTCTAAAAACCTACTAACCGTCACGTGTTTCACTGTTTTTCTTTTGCATGACTAGTAGTCTAAACACCTACTAACCGTCATGTGTTTCACCATCTTCTCTTCACATGACTAGAAGTCTAAAAACCTACTAACCGTCACGTGTTTCACTGTTTTTCTTTTGCATGACTAGTAGTCTAAACACCTACTAACCGTCATGTTTTTTACGATCTTCTCTTCACAGGACTAGTAGTCTAAAAACCTACTAACCGTCACGTGTTTCACTGTTTTTCTTTTGCCTGACTAGTAGTCTAAACACCTACTAACCGTCAAGTGTTTCACCATCATCTCTTCACATGACTAGTAGTCTAAAAACCTACTAACCGTCACGTGTTTCACTGTTTTTCTTTTGCATGACTAGTAGTCTAAATACCTACTAACCGTCATGTGTTTCACCATCTTCTCTTCACATGACTAGTAGTCTAAAAACCAAGTAACCGTCACGTGTTTCACGGTTTTTCTTTTGCATGACTAGTAGTCTAAACACCTACTAACCGTCATGTGTTTCACCATCTTCTCTTCACATGACTAGTAGTCTAAAAACCAAGTAACCGTCACGTGTTTCACGGTTTTTCTTTTGCATGACTAGTAGTCTAAACACCTACTAACCGTCATTTGTTTCACCATCTTTTTCTTCACATGACTAGTAGTCTAAAAACCTATTAACCGTCACGTGTTTCACTGTTTTTCTTTTGCATGACTGATAGTCTAACCACCTACTAACCGTCATGTTTTTCACCATCTTCTCTTCACATGACTAGTAGTCTAAACACCTACTAACCGTCGTGTGTTTCACCATCTTCTCTTCACAGGAATAGTAGTCTAAAATCCTACTAACCGTCACGTGTTTCAATGTTTTTATTATGCATGACTAGTAGTCTAAACACCTACTAACCGTCATGTTTTTTACCATTTTATCGTCACATGACTAGTAGTCTAAACACCTACTAACCGTCATGTTTTTCACCATCTTCTCTTCACATGACTAGTAGTCCAAAAACCTACTAACCGTCACGTGTTTCACTGTTTTTCTTTTGCATGACTAGTAGTCTAAACACCTACTAACCGTCATGTGTTTTACCATCTTTTCTTCACAGGAATAGTCGTCTTATAACGTTAACCGAATATACAGCCTACAAGGGGCATACCCCAGGAGGAAAAGAAAAAAGAAAGAAGAGAAAAAACATATGAGAAAGCCTACGCCAAAAGGCTACATAGGACTAGAAGTAAATATAGCATCTGTTTCCTATTCATCTAACAGATGGATACAAAACAAATGACAAAATGATTACATAAAGTGCAACCAGCAAAACTGAGAAATCGACCAATGTACAACCAATATACTTGGTTCTGAAATACAACCATTGTGTAATACAACCATTGTGAAATAATCTGCTGCTCGCAGCTACCTGCAGTAGCTACAACTTCAACTTCTGAATTCCATAGGCATGGCTGCTTTCCTAGTAAACTTCAAAACTTGGGGACACAACATGGATACTTCAATCAAAACTCAATTCAGCATCAGAACTCATTGTGAAATACAACCATTGTGAAATGATCTGCTGCTCCTAGGACAGAACAGTAGCAGCATTGATGGACAGAGCAGCAGCTACCTGCAGTAGCTACAACTTCAACTTCTGAATTCCATAAGCATGGCTGCTTTGCTAGTAACCTTCAAAACTTGGGGACACAACATGGATACTTCAAAACTTCTGAACTTCAAACTTCAAACTTCAAACTTCTGAAGCTCCAATACCTTTTACACACAGTCAAATGCCACAAAACAATATGCAGAGGACGTCCCCCTCTGCGAAGGGAGATCCCAATGACAGCCCCTATTGGTTAGGCGATAAACTTCATACAACAATAGAAAATGCCAAAGCAGAGCATTAGCAGTAACCACAGAAAATTCCATGTTCAGAACAACATGGAACAGTCAATGACATGTTCAGAACAGCAGCCAAAGCAGAACAGATTCAGAACAGGTTCAGAACATCAGAATCCGAACCTTATGCAATACAACATAACACCTTTAATAACACTACATGGAACAAGGCTGCTATGATGGTAACTCAATTCAGCATCAGAACTGCATCAGAACTGGACAGGAGCAGGACTGACCTCCTGAAAATGTAGGTCCTGCACTTGGCACACATATGCACACCATCTCTTGCTTAGCATCAGCAACACAGCTTCTAAATTTGGGGACACAACATGGATACTGCTTCCACCACAGAACAGCAAGGTGCAGAGAAATGCACTATAACACAAGCAAATCAGAAATGCACTACACAACACAGGGCAGAGCAGGCTTCCAAAGTTCTGATGCTCCCATACCAGATGCCAATAAACTTCTGATGCTCCCCATCCAACATGAGGACTTTTGAACCTCAACATGAGTTGCAGCTGCTAAGGTTCAGAACCACAGTGGCAGTAGCTAAGGTTCAGAACAACAGGTTCAGAACATGTATAACAGGACAGATAAGGGTCAGAACACCAGAATAACAGAATCTGAACCTTAACTATCATAACAGTCAACAACACCAATGTAATAAAATGGCAGCAACAAAATGACTATTCAGCTCCAACAAGAGCTGCAGATCAGCAGTCAATGTACTCAACTAACTACTGAACCATGACAACAGCAGCACAACACTGAGAAAATCCTAAGAACATTTGGTCCTAACCACCAACTCCCTCGGAGGACCCACTATCCGCCGTGGAGTCCAGCTGTCCGGGCAATCAGCCGGCCCGGGCAAATTTCTTCCGGCCAAGGTTCGTCGGGGCCTCTACAGCCATCGGCCACATGGGGGCTGCGGTGGCAACTGGTGGCTGCCGCCATTAACAGCAGCAGCGGCGGCGCCTCTCTCCGCCGGCCATTCAACAGCTTGAGGCTACCGGCGGTGGCTCTGGCAGCCCTTGCGGGCCAGGAGCTTCCGGCCCAGCAGCTCAGCAACTTAGCCAGGTCGTTGGCCTGCCAACGGGCAGCCCGTCGGGCGCAGCCTGCCTTCAGCCCGTCGGGCACAGCAGGCCTGGGCCAAGCAGCAAGCAGTAGCAAGGCAGCAGCTGGCAAGGCCAGCCCGGGCCAGCCAGGCCAGGCCAATCACAGCCTGCCTTCAGCCCGGGCAGCAAGCTCTCGTATCCATTGCGCCTATCGTTTCAATTTGGGCTTTGCACTTATTTGTTTATTGTCTATCTGTTGCTGGACGATCGGGCCAGTTTACTGTTAGTTTGGGGATCCCCGATAGGCGGTCATCTGTTGGACTGAAATTGGGGGTCGGGCTCGTTGTCGAGCCTTTTATATCCCTAGAACCAGCGTTTTTTTTTGCTCAGAGGTCGAGTGTAGTATTCTTGTGGTCGTGGCTATTATTGATTAGATTAGACTCTATCCTAGTTAGGGGTAGCCCGCAGTAGCAGCAGCTGTAGGAGCCGATGATTAGATTATGGATGGAGTTTGATTGAGCAAGGTAGTTGCCGGAGCAGTCATTGACTAGATTGGTGGATCCTCACTGATCGAAAGGGGTTGCTTTGCAGTCTGTTTCTTATTAGATTTGGTGGTTGCACTGATTGAAAAGAGCAGATTGGTCCACTTGAGGTTCGAGTGGCTACTTTTTTTTTTTTGGGTAATTTAGCTTGAAATTAAAAAAGGTTAATCGAATGTACAGCCTACAAGGGGCATCCCCCAGGAGGAAAAGAAAAGAAAAAAAACAAGAATGATAAAAGTACGGTAACCATGCACAACCCGCATGGAGAGTAAAATAAAGTGACATATGTGATACAAATGGATCTGAAAAGAACCATGAAATGTACTGAAATGAAATTGAGCTATTCCTGGCACAACCCGCCAGGCTAGGAAATAAGGTAATTGAAGTAGATAGTCATGGTCAACATGGACCACATGATAACCAGCGCTGAGGAGAGATCCTCCTCCTCCTAGGCTGGGCTAAGAAAACCAAGTCCCGAGGCTTCCATCACCCCAAAGCAAGTATAATATCCGCTCAACAGAAGTCAACTACTACAGAGGAACTCGGACTGAGAGAGGCTCGACCAGGGGATGACGGCATCCGACAAGGCTACCCTGCTAAGTACCCTGCACACCACACCCATTCCACCCTGACTACTACAACCTCGCCCAAATCCCCTAGGCTCGCTAACGACTCAAAGCGGAACAGAAAGAGAGGCCACCAAAAGTAGCCACTCGAACCTCAAGTGGACCAAGCTGCTCTTTTCGATCAGTGCAAACCACCAAATCTAATCAGAAACAGACTGCAAAGCAACCCCTTTCGATCAGTGAGGATCCACCAATCTAGTCAATGACAGCTTCGGCAACTACCCTGCTCAATCAAACTCCAACCATAATCTAATCATCGGCTCCTGCAGCTGCTGCTACTGCAGGCTACCCCTAACTAGGAAGGAGTTCAATCTAATCAAAAATAGCTACGACCACATGAATACTACACTCAACCTTAGAGCAAAAAAATTGGTTCTAGGGATATAAAAGGCTCGACCATAAGCCCGACCCCCGATTTCAGTCCAACAGATGACCGCCTATCGGGGGTTAATAACACCATCAGACTGGCCCGTTCGTCCAGCAACAGATTGACAATAAACCAATATTGGACTTGGAATTATGTTTGGAATCCGTGCCACTTTTTTTTTTTGAAAGAAATTTAGGCCCAACCTGCCATCGGGCGGGCTGGCTGGCCCGGGCTGGCCTTGCCAGTGCTGCCACTGCCTGCCGCTGCTACTGCCTGCTGCCGCCTGCTGGATGAAGGAAGACTCGAATCGCCCGGGCAGAAGCTGCTGCCTAACCTCTGCCCGAGCAGAACAGTCACGGGCAGCACACGGCTGCCCCCTCCGCCCGAGCCACTCCCGGATGGCCTGCCCGGGCTGGCTTGCTTGGCTGTTAATGTGGCTGGGTTGTTTGTTGGCCGGGCTGGCCTGGCTGGCCTGCTAGGCAGGTGACTGCCCGAGCTGGCTGCCTGCCCAGCTTGTTGCTTAGAGCCGATTGGTGACTACCCGCCCGGGCTAGCAGCTTGGCCTGGGTGCTTGGCCCGTGCAGGGATGTGATGGCCTGGCTGAAAGCCTACGGCTGTGAAGCCTCTGCCTG
The DNA here is from genome assembly GCA_018127125.1 of Rhododendron griersonianum. Lineage (NCBI taxonomy): Eukaryota > Viridiplantae > Streptophyta > Magnoliopsida > Ericales > Ericaceae > Rhododendron > Rhododendron griersonianum. The sequence continues at coordinate 24,414 of JACTNZ010000016.1, read as the reverse complement.
GCCTGGCTGGCCCAGGCGAATGAAGAAGACCAGTGAGCCACCGTGGCTGGCTAAGCCCACGGCGGCTGTTGAGCCCCACGGTGGTAGATGGTTCGGAGGCTTGGCCTAGCTGGGGTCTCTGCACATGTAGATCTCATTGGTGAATGAGCCTTGCCGCCGTGCCACTGTACGAGCACAAATTGAAGCAACATAGGACATCATCTCCGGCGAGGCCTGATTGAACAGAAAAGCACCCATTACACTTCGACCCAGGAGGTTCCGAACTCAAGCTATGCCATGAGGTTGAAGGCCTTGGTGATTCCTTGGCCGGATGGAAAGCCGAACCAAGGTGTAGACTGAACCAGATGGTGGCGGCTGGTGGTGGTTGGCCGGTATTAGACGGCTTGATTTCAGATCTGCCCAGTGCAGATCCCAAGAGTTAGACGCCGGTCCACGGCGGGGTTGGAGTTGTAGACGAAGCACCACGGCTGTTGAGCCACGGCGGTTGTTGTTTGACCGGACCAGCTGGAGGCCGGACCAGGTGGAGAACCAGATCTGTCCAGAAACAGTCGGTTATGTACGGCGGCCCGAGACTTGCCGATAGTGGAGGGCTTTCCCGGAGATGGCTGCTGCACGGCGTGGCCGGCCTTGTGGTGGCTGCCGATGGCCAGCCGGATGCGGCTGTTGAGCACCCATTTGACCGATGTAAGGTTGGATAAGAGAGTGGGAGGCGTTGGAGGAGAACTTACCCTAAGAAGGGACGTTCCCTTGCCATCCCTATGCCGGATCTATGGTTAACCGGAGCTGAGACGGCCGGCGGCCGGAGGGGTGAGGGCTGGAGAGTATGGCCCGCTGCTGCCTGCTTTTGGCCGGGGGGGAGCTTTCTCTCTCTAGCTAACAGAACTGCTGAACTTGGACATCAGCAAACAGCTAACAGCTGAACTTCGAGTGGCTACTTTTGGTGGCCTCTCTTTCTGTTCCGCTTTGAGTCGTTAGCGAGCCTAGGGGATTTGGGCGAGGATGTAGTAGTCAGGGTGGAATGGGCGTGGTGTGCAGGGTACTTAGCAGGGTAGCCTTGTCGGATGCCGTCATCCCCTGGTCGAGCCTCTCTCAGCCCGAGTTCCTCTGTAGTAGTTGACTTCTGTTGAGCGGGTATTATGCTTGCTTTGGGGTGATGAATGTCTCGGGTCTTGGTTTTCTTAGCCCAGCCTAGGAGGAGGAGGATCTCTCCTCAGCGCTGGTTTTCATGTGGTCCACGTTGACCATGACTATCTACTTCATTTACTTTATTTCCTAGCCTGGCGGGTTGTGCCAGGAATAGTTCAATTTCATTTCAGTACATTTCATGGTTATGTCACTTTATTTTACTCTCCATGCGGGTTGTGCATGGTTACCGTACTTTTATCATTCTTGTATTTTTTCCTTTCTTTTCCTCCTGGGGTATGCCCCTTGTAGGCTGTACATTCGATTAACCTTTTTTAATTTCAAGCTAAATTACCCAAAAAAACAAAACAAAAACAAAAAAAAACTCCCTCGGAACCTCACTCCTCCCTCTCAAAACTTTCAACCACCCAACTCCCTCCACTAACCTCACACAAAAACCCCGCTATGTACCAAGTAGCTGAATGTGGTGGAAGTTACTACTAGACTCTCAACAGAATAGTACTCTCAGACCAGAAGAAAATCTACCAGTGTATAAGATAACTACCTGTGTATGTAGAAGTAATAGCAGAATTGTACCAAGTAGCTGAATGGACTGTTCACAATGACTGCTGAACCCTTCTGTCTGCTGATGGAAATTCAGTCTGATAGATTAGAATTAAAAGCTGATTCCCCCATGAGCATAACCTGTTATAGCTTCAGGGAAGGAAAACACAATTCATACTAATTACCCACAACAGGAACAAATGTAATTAACAACTACCAATATGCCATTCATTCACAATCCATTCTGCTTGAAGTGAAGGTAACGATAGAATCCTCATTCTCACCATTGAAAGTATTTTGTGAACAACAATTTCCCAAGAACAGGACAAGCCCTGGAATTTCCTGGCATTCCTTTCAATCCAGACATAGTAAATAGTTACAGTGAAGGCCAATTTAGTGATAATAGCCCGTATAGATTTCCCTCTAGTATTAGAGAGAAAAGAGACCCATTCAGTCCAAGGTCTAGATGTCCATGAGACACGTAGTTTGGTTTGAATAGAATCCCACACTTGCTTAGTAAATGAGCAATTAAAGAATAGGTGATTGTGACTTTCACAGTCCTGACAAAAACTACATTGAGCAGGGACAGTAAGGCCAAAAGACATCAACCTATCTGCAGTGGAAAGCCTATTCTGAATAGCTATCCAAGTGATAAAACTACATTTTGGAATGTGACCTGAGAACCACACCACCTTATGCCACAAAACTTTTGGAAAGGGAGTCCTCAGTTTGTCCCAAAGGGAAGCAACTGTGAACTGGCCATTAGCAGTGAGAGACCAACTAATATGATCATCCCTACTCAACCTGGAAGAAGTAAGAGGTGGTAAAGTACTTCTTACCTCATTGATCTCCAAGGTTTGGGTGATGGGAAAAGCCCAACACGAATTTTGAATAATGTGAGACACAGTTGCCTCCTTTGGAATTCCAGAATCATAAGCAATTCTGGGACCAAATTTGGCTAACAAAGGACCAAGTGGATGCCAATTGTCATACCACAAGGAGGTGGATTGGCCATTGCCAATTACACTAAGTATATATGGCCGTACCAATGGTCTGAGAAGTAGAAGTTTCCTCCAAACCCATGTGCAATCCCCCAGAATTTTCAGATTCCAAAAGTTTCTACCCCGCATTAAATAAGATTTAACCCACTGACACCACATTGATTGTTCCCCCCCAGATATAAGGAACCAAATGTGTTTGGCAATGGCCGCCTTATTCCAAACCTGCATGGATTTGAAACCAAGGCCTCCCTCTTGTTTAGGAGAACACAGATGCTCCCAAGATACCTTAGCCCCAGTTTTCCTAAGGTCAGGACCAGACCAAAGAAATGCTCTAAGAATTGACTCAACCTCCTTAATCACCTTTTTGGGGATGATAAACAAGGAGGACCAATAAGTTTGAATGGAAAACAATACATTCTTAATCAACTGGACCCTACTAGCATATGTGAGGTCTCTGTTAGTCCATGACTTAGTTTTAGCAGTTATGCTATCCACCAAGGACTGACAATCAGAGGCTTTGAGTTTTGTAGAGAGAAGAGGCACACCGAGATATCTGATGGGCAGTGAGCCCTCCTTAAACTTAAGGATATCCAAAATGGCCAACCTAGTGGCTAAGCTAACCCCAGAAAAGTAGATGCTACTTTTCCCAGGGCTAGGTGAGAGACCCGACAGGATTTGAAACTCAGAGAGGGCATCCTGGATATGACTGATAGAGGTTAGATCCCCTTTGCAAAAGATCATAAGATCATCAGCAAAGCAAAGGTTTATAAGCTTAGTACGCCCACATCTCCAATGAAAATGAAAATCTGGCAGGAGCGATTTCTCTCTTAGGAGACAAGTGAGAATCTCCATCACAATCACAAAAAGATATGAGGATATACAGCCTACAAGGGGCATACCCCAGGAGGAAAAGAAGAAAAGAAAACAAAAAAGATAAAGAAAAATGATAATGCCAAATGGCTACAAGGTATTGATGAGAAGCTATGTTTCCAAACCATCTAGAAGAGGGAAAGGAAACACAGCCATTCGATAGCAACAAAACTATGCCCAAAGCATCTAGAAGTTCCCCTATACAACTGCTTGTTTAGTTCAGGGCCCCTATACAAAAGAAGTGTTCCCCTTGACTATCTTCAGAACTGATAGCTTCAATATGGCTTCAACATAGGCATTCCACTGATTACACATACCCATACAACTAAACTGAACATAGCTTCAACTTCAGAACTGATAGAACATTACAAGCTGCTGGAATGGAGCATGTGGCTGGAATGAAAATCTGGAAGGAGCGATTTCTCTCTTAGGAGACAAGTGAGAATCTCCATCACGATCACAAAAAGATATGAGGACAAAGGATCTCCCTGTCTAAGCCCTTTTTGTCCTAAAATGTAGCCTGTGACCTCACCATTGATGCTAAGGGAATAATTCGCAGAGGTAATACAAGCTTGTAGCCACTTAATCATCGTGGGATGAAAATTCATGGAGGATAGAACATCCCATAGGAATTCCCATCTAACATTATCGTATGCCTTCATAATGTCTATTTTCATAGTACACCGAGGAGATGATGACGCTTTATGATATCCTCTCATAAGCTCCTGAGTTAGGAAAATATTATCCGCAATCCTCCTTCCTTTCACAAAACCTGATTGGACAGGGTCAATCAACATTGGGAGGACAACCTGCAATCTTCTAGCCAGTATTCTAGAGATGCACTTGTAAACGGTGTTACAGCATGAGATGGGCCTAAAGTCTCCAACCTTAGATGGATTAGGAACTTTAGGAACCAGGGCAACAATGGTAGAATTAATTTTCCTTAGCAATTTACCAGACCTAAAGAAAGTCTTAATTGCTGCTGTTACTTCATGACCAATAATAGGCCAAGCCTTTTTGAAGAACCCAGCATTATAGCCATCAGGACCAGGGGCTTTGCTAGGGTTAAGGGCCCAAAAGGTATCCTTGATTTCGAGATCAGTGACCTCTGTAATCATGGCATTCCTCTGATTATCTGTAAGTCTCCTACTGACCACCTGTTGGATTCTAGTTTGCCCCTGGTAAGAGGTAGAATGAGCTGTGCCTAGCAAGGCAGTGTAGAATCCAACGAAACTGTTCTTAATCTCCTGAATGTCATGAGTAAGAGACCCATCATCCAACACCAGACTAGTAATTTTACTACGATTTCTAGTGTTACTCACAGTTTTAAAGAAATAAGAAGTACATTGATCTCCAAGTTTCAGCCATTGAATCCTTGATTTTTGTTTAGCCAGACTCTCCTCTGCCCTAAGCAAAGTGAGGAGTTGCTTGTGCACCACTCTTTCCTGATTTATGATGGAAGGAGTTATTTGATGAGAACTCATGCCTTTCTGTAAAGATTCAAGACGTTGTCTAGCATCAGCAACCCTATTAGAGACATCACTGAAATCCCTAGAGTTAATTTGCTTAAACTCCATTTGTAACATTCTGAGTTTCTCACAAACACAGAACATTGGATTTCCAATAATCACTTTCCTCCAAATTTTCTGAACCACAGTTAAAAACTGTGGATGATCAGCTAAAAAATCAAAGAATTTAAAAGGTTTCATAGATTTCAAAGGACCCGGGGTGATGTTCACAATGGCAGGAGAGTGATCAGAGATCCCAGGGGTGAGAAAATGGGCAGAAGAACAAGTAAAAGCCTTCATCCAATGTTCATTGACCAAAGCTCTATCCAACTGGGAAGAGCTTGGCCGGACCAGATGGAGGCCGGACCAGATCTAAACCGTACCTGTTGAAGCTAGCCCGACTGTGAAGGCCCGCTCTAGCGGTGGCCGAGCCAGATCGGACCAGAGCGGAGCTGGAACTTGGCCGGAGGAACTCCGGTTGGATTGTGTTAGGTGGCCGGACCCGAGGGTTGCCGGATATGGAATGGGCGGTGGAGGAGAGCCCCTGTCGAGAGAGGGGCTCCCTTTTTTTTTTTGGGTAATTTAGCTTGAAATTAAAAAAGGTTAATCGAATGTACAGCCTACAAGGGGCATACCCCAGGAGGAAAAAGAAAAGAAAAAAACAAGAATGATAAAAGTACGGTAACCATGCACAACCCGCATGGAGAGTAAAATAAAATGACATATGTGATACAAATGGATCTGAAAAGAACCATGAAATGTACTGAAATGAAATTGAGCTATTCCTGGCACAACCCGCCAGGCTAGGAAATAAGATAATTGAAGTAGATAGTCATGGTCAACATGGACCACATGATAACCAGCGCTGAGGAGAGATCCTCCTCCTCCTAGGCTGGGTTAAGAAAACCAAGACCCGAGGCTTCCATCACCCCAAAGCAAGTATAATATCCGCTCAACAGAAGTCAACTACTACAGAGGAACTCGGACTGAGAGAGGCTCGACCAGGGGATGACGACATCCGACAAGGCTACCCTGCTAAGTACCCTGCACACCACACCCATTCCACCCTGACTACTACAACCTCGCCCAAATCCCCTAGGCTCGCTAACGACTCAAAGCGGAACAGAAAGAGAGGCCACCAAAAGAGAGGGGCTCCCTTGCCCTTGACGTTGTAACTGTTGCTGGCCGGAGGTGGGACGCCCGGCAGCCGGCTGGAGCTAGGGCCGAAAGGGAGGGAGCTTTCTCTCTCTATCCTAGAGAGAGAAGCTCCCAATCAGTTTCCCTGTTAGTAGGTGTTTAGACTACTAGTCATGTTAGGCACAGAAGTTGTTTTCTCTATCCCTTGAGCCAGTGCTTTTAGCTCTGAGGATATGCGTAGTATTCTTGTGGATGTAGCTATTATTGATTAGATTGGATTCTCCTAGTTAAGGGGCAGTCTCGCAGTAGCAGCAGCTGTGGGTGCCGATGATTAGATTATGGATGAGTCTGATTGTGCAAGGTAGTTGCCGGTGCTGTCTTTGACTAGATTGGTGGATTCTCACTGATTGAAAGGGGTAGCTTCGTAGTCTGTTTCAGATTAGATTTAGTGGTTGCACTGATCGAAAAGTACAGCTTGGTCCACTTGTGGTTTGGGGGGCTACTTTTGGTGGTCCCTCTTCCTGTTCCGCTTATAGTCGTTAGCGAGCCTAGGGGATTTGGGTGAGGATGTAGTAGTCTGGATGGAATGGGCGTGGTGTGCAGGGTGCTTAGCAGGGTAGCCTTGTCGGATGCCGACATCTCCAGTTCGAGCCTCTCTCGGTCCGAGTCCCTCTGTAGTAGTTGACTTCTTTTGAGTGGGTATTATGCTAGCTTCGGGGTGATGGGCTTCTCGGTTCTTGGTCTTCTTATCCCAGCCTTGGAGGAGGAGGATCTCTCCTCAGTGCTGGTTATCATGTGGTCATCGTTGACCATGACTATTTACCGTATTTACTTTATTTCCTAGCCTGGCGGGTTGTGCCAGGTAGTAGTTCAATTCACATTGCATTTTGTTCTGTATTTACTCTATCTCACTCTCCATGCGGGTTGTGCATGGTTTACCGCACTTTTTTCACTCTTATTTGTTTTCCTTTTCTTTTCCTCCTGGGGTATGCCCCTTGTAGGCTGTACATTCGCTTAACCTTTTTTAATTTCAAGCTAAATTACCCAAAAAAAAAAAAAGCTCTATCCAACTTAGTACTGATAAAATGGGATGGATCTTGCTTATTGGCCCAAGTGAGAAAGCAGCCTGTGAACCTAAGATCCTCAAGCTCTAGGTCATACAAACAGTGATTGAATTCATCCATATGAGGAGGCCAAGAGGAAGTACCTCCCACCTTCTCATTTGGAAACCTAACAGCATTAAAATCCCCTAACACTATCCAAGGGGATGGGGAGCTAAGATGATGTAGACTAGCCCACAAGGCCTGCCTATTCACATAATTATTAGCTCCATACACAAAAGTGGCAAAAAAGATTGCCCCACTACACTTAGACTGGACTTCGCAATGAATAAATTGATCCGACTGGTCCAAAACCTGAACATGCAACATACTAGGATCCCAACACACAAAAATTCTACCATTGGGCGCGTGGGGGTAGTTGTTCACAAAACTCCAATTAGGACAAACAAATTTTAAGATTCTACCAGCCCAAACTTCCTTAACCTTATGCTCTAATAAACCAAAAAGTGAGAGGCTATTTTTATTTACAAAACATTTGACCTCTTTTTGCTTGATTGGGTCATTAATACCCCGAGTGTTCCAAAAACCAATGTTAAGAGCTTTAATAGACATAAGACAACTTCAAGCAGAACTAATTATGAAAATGAAAGTATGAGAGAATAGTCCTAACAAAAGGATACGGTGGAATTAATTCCTTCCTCTGGAATAGGAACTACGAGACTGTTCCCTTGCCAGCTTTTTCATTCGTTTTTGTGCTGATTTGGTTAGAACCTTTTGAAAGCTCCCCTTTAGATCTTCTTTTGATACCTCATCCCTTACAACTGAACCTCGGGGGTCAGGAGGTTTAGGAGAAAGAGTTTGGTTCAGTTCTGACACTAATTCCTCTCTTGGAACATCTGAGTGGTCAGTTTCTGTTTTGCTGTCCATGACTCCCAGTTTAGTCTGTGGCTTTGGAACCTCATGAGAACTTCTAACCACACTCTCTAGAACTTCCAACAACTCACCCTCAGGTTCTGACTCACTCAAAGAGACCACAGCATTGACAGCTTGCTGCTCCTGAAGAATGGGAGGATTGCTTTTAGAGGAATCCCCTTGAAGCAGAACAGGAACTCCTGATGATAGTTCCAAATCAGCTATTTCCTTGCCATTACCCGCTTGCGATTCTGAGAAATGGGAGGAAGAGTGGAAAGCTCTCTTAGCACACCGCTCTGTGAGATGTCCAAACACCTGACATAGCTTACATATGGGAGGGAGGACTTGATATTCGATAGGTACGACTACAGATTCCCCTTCCACCAACACTGTGACCTCATCAGGGAGGTCCTGCTCAGCACTAACTTCTATACAAATCCTAGCTGTTGTGGACTTAGTATGAAGAAGCCCAGGTTGCTTAGCAGTCTTAGCCGTGGCCTGATCCACATGTATGGGTCTCCCAATAGTGCTAGCAACTCGGCTAAGGCATTCCTGGTTCCATAGTTCAAACGGTAAATCATGAAACTTAACCCAAGCAGGTACTATGACAGGCTGCTCCTGTGCTGGTTTCATCATCCTATGCCAATCCTTGAGAACTAGATACTTCTGAGAGAGAAAATATGGACCTCCTTCAAGAACAGTCATCTTAGCTTGTTCATCCCTAAATTCGAAAAGATAAAACCCTGCTACATTGGGTTTAACAGCCACAAACAGGTCCTTCCATTGGTTCCGAGCAGTGGCAGTCAGCAAAGGATATGCCATCTTACCATCCAGAAAATGACCCACCAAATATCGATTCCATTTGCCTATTTCAGTCATTTCTATGTCTATCTCAACCATGGCTTCCTTGCCTTTCTGAAGATCAGGAAAATAATCTAGTTTCATATCTAGAGATGGACTCCGGGCCTGAAGGAGAGAGGCCCAGTTCTTAGGTTTAGGTTTAAATTGACTTCGGAGTGTTGATTGATGTCCATTATTCAGTGGCTTAAAGTGAGGTGCAGCTTCTGAAGATGCTAGAGATACATCTACAGGTTTAACAACTGCGGATGGAGGTGGATTAGGGTTAGATATTCGTACCTCTGAAGGAGAGCGATGAAACTGGTATGTGTTGCCATGAAGGTGGATCACCCGAGCCCGTTCTTCAGCTTCTCTCTTCAGTCCATCCTCGAATAATGCCTGCCGAGTCTTCTGAGCGGCATTAGGTCTGTTATACGATTTAAGACTAATCGCCCCAGAGCCAAACGAGGATGATGATGGAACCGAGCCCTTCAAAGCGCCGGCTTCAGCTTCTGCCCTCAACCCTTCTTCCACGAAGACTTGTTGTAATTTCTGTGCTGAACTTGGATTCTTCGAGGATTTAGGGCTGTGAGCCCCAAATCCACTAGTTTTGTTGGTCAAGTTAGGACCGAACTCCTCCGCTTGTTTTCCAGGATTTTTCCATGCCTGTTGTAAACTCTGTAGCTTGGCTGTGAGCACATCTAGGACGAATGGATCTTCCGAGGTGTTGAGTTCGTCCTCCAAGTGACCCAAGATTTCAAGCAACCAAGCTTCAGAATCCAAGCGCATGCCTTCCTTCGGAGACCCCTGATTAAGCGCTGATGGTTCAGTCGATTTGGGTGAGAGTGAGGTTTACTCGGTGAGGACTGTGCCTTCACCGTGTTGTATTGAGCTCCTCTGCTTGCGGCGAAGCTCGTTTGAGTCCTGGGCCTTGCTGCCCAGCCCTTCGGAGAAGGAGATTGTGCCGTCTGCCATGGGGGAATCACAGTATGTCAGAGATCGCCATGGCCTTGTCAGAAATCGCCTCTGTCAGACTATTCTGCATGACTATTAGTCTAAAAACCTACTAATCGTCACGTGTTTCACTGTTTTTCTTTTGCATGACTAGTAGGCTAAACACCTACTAACTGTCATGTGTTTCACCATCATCTCTGCACATGACAAGTAGTCTAAAAACCTACTAACCGTCACGTGTTTCACTGTTTTTCTTTTGCATGACTAGTAGTCTAAACACCTACTAACCGTCATGTGTTTCACCATTTTCTCTTCGCATGACTAGTAGTCTAAAAACCTACTAACCGTCACGTGTTTCACTGTTTTTCTTTTACATGACTAGTAGTCTAAACACCTACTAATCGTCATGTGTTTCACCATCTTCTCTTCACAAGACTAGTAGTCTAAAAACCTACTAACCGTCACGTGTTTCACTATTTTTCTTTTGCATGACTAGTAGTCTAAACACCTACTAACCGTCATGTTTTTCACCATCTTCTCGTCACATGACTAGTAGTCGAAACACCTACTAACCGTCATGTGTTTCACCATCTTCTCTTCGTATGACTAGTAGTCTAAAAACCTACTAACCGTCACGTGTTTCACTGTTTTTCTTTTACATGTCTAGTAGTCTAAACACCTTCTAATCGTCATGTGTTTCACCGTCTTCTCTTCACATGACTAGTAGTCTAAAAACCTACTAACCGTCACGTGTTTCACTATTTTTCTTTTGCATGACTAGTAGTCTAAACACCTACTAACCGTCATGTTTTTCACCATCTTCTCGTCACATGACTAGTAGTCTAAACACCTACTAACCGTCATGTTTTTCACCATCTTCTATTCACATGACTAGTAGTCCAAAAATCTACTAACCGTCACGTGTTTCACTGTTTTTCTTTTGCATTACTAGTATTCTAAACACCTACTAACCGTCATGTGTTTCACCATCTTTTTTCTTCACATGACTAGTAGTCTAAACACCTACTATCCGTCTTGTTTTTCACCATCTTCCCTTCACATGACTAGTAGTTTAAAACCTACTAACCGTCACGTGTTTCACTGTTTTTCTTTTGCATGACTAATAATCTAAACACCTACTAACCGTCGTGTGTTTCACCATCTTCTCTTCACAGGAATAGTAGTCTAAAAACCTACTAACCGTCACGTGTTTCACTGTTTTTATTTTGCATGACTAGTAGTCTAAACACCTACTAACCGTCATGTGTTTCACCATCTTGTCTTCACAGGAATAATAGTCTAAATCCTACTAACCGTCACGTGTTTCACTGTTTTTCTTTTGCATGACTAGTTGTCTAAACTTCTACTAACCGTCATGTTTTTTACCATCTTCTCGTCACATGACTAGTAGTCTAAACACCTACTAATCGTCATGTTTTTCATCATCTTCTTTTCACATGACTAGTAGTCTAAAAACCTACTAACCGTCACGTGTTTCACTGTTTTTCTTTTGCATGACTAGTAGTCTAAACACCTACTAACCGTCATGTGTTTCACCATCTTCTTTTCGCATGACTAGTAGTCTAAAAACCTACTAACCGTCACGTGTTTCACTGTTTTTCTTTTGCATGACTAGTAGTCTAAACACCTACTAACCGTCATGTGTTTCACCATCTTCTCTTCACATGAGTAGTAGTCTAAACACCTACTAACCGTCTTTTTTTTTACCGTCTTCTCGTCGCATGACTAGTAGTCTAAACACCTACTAACCGTCATGTTTTTCACCATCTTATATTCACATGACTAGTAGTCCAAAAATCTACTAACCGTCTCGTGTTTCACTGTTTTTCTTTTGTATTACTAGTATTCTAAACACCTACTAACCGTCATGTGTTTCACCATCTTTTCTTCACATCACTAGTAGTCTCAAACCCTACTAACCGTCAAGTGTTTCATTGTTTTTCTTTTTTTTTTTTTGGGTAAATTAGCTTGAAATTAAAAAAGGTTAATCGAATGTACAGCCTACAAGGGGCATACCCCAGGAGGAAAAGAAAAAAGGAAAAGAAGAAATGTGAAAAAAGTGCGATAAACCATGCACAACCCACAAGGAGAGTAAAGTAGAATAAAGTAAATAACAAAGGGCATTGTGATTCGGTATCATACCGCGTAGTACTATCCATCAGGGAGAAAGCACAACGGGGTATGATACAAAGTGATACAAGAAGTAATAATAACATGAAAGTTAACTTCCGCCTGGCACAGCCCGCCAGGCTAAGCTGTAAGATAAAGAAGTCACGGTCGAACAACCAGATAATGTACCATCACTGAGGAATAGCAGCAACATAGCAACACGGCACCGAGAGGAGGCTGAACAGCACCAACCTCAGCCAAAACCAATCACCACAGTCGCCAGAGATGGAATATGAACACCCAGATTCTAAAACTCCAAACTAACCTAGTGAGTCGAACATAATACCCACTTCTAAGAGAACAACTACTACAGAGGAATTAGGATCCGAGAAGTGGCTCGAACTGGAGATGTCTGCATCCGACAAGGTTACCCCCCAAAGTACCCTGTACACCACGCCCATTCCATCCAGACTACTACACCCTCAAACTAACGCCCCAGGCTCGCTATAATCAAGAAGTGAGACAGTACAAGGGCCTCAGGCCGCCATTAACAGTGCATGACCACCGAATCATATGGCACGAAAAGAGGTCACAAAATACCGCAGGAGAACCAAAGCTGCCCTTTTCAATCAGAGCTCAAGCCAGTCTAATCATTGACAGCCACGGAAGCTACCCATTTCTACCGGCCACAACCTCCAATCTAATCAATGACAGCTCCAGAAGCTACCCCTTTCAATCAAAGCCTAACAACCAATCTATTCGAAGACAGCCACGAAAGCTACCCCTTTCAACCAGCGCAAGACCCCAATCTAATCAATGATAGCCACGGTCACAACCATACTACGCACTACCACCGGCTAATGAAGCAAAGAAACTAGGAATACAAAGAAGCTCATCAAAGAGCTTGAATGGAGATGAGCCTAGTAACTAAACCAGGCATGACTAGTAGTGAAACCGTTATGTGTTTCACCATCTTGTCTTCCCATGACTAATAGTCTAAAAACCTACTAACCGTAACGTATTTCACTGTTTTTCTTTTGCATGACTAGTAGTCTAAACACCTACTAACCGTCTGGTTTTTCACCATCTTCTCTTCACATGACTAGTAGTTTAAAAACCTACTAACCGTCACGTGTTTCACTGTTTTTCTTTTGCATGACTATTAATTTAAACACCTACTAACCGTCGTGTGTTTCACCATCTTCTCTTCACAGGAATAGTAGTCTAAAAACCTACTAACCGTCACGTGTTTCACTGTTTTTCTTTTGCATGACTAGTAGTCTAAACACCTACTAACCGTCATGTGTTTCACCATCTTGTCTTCAAAGGAATAGTAGTCTAAAAACCCACTAACCGTCACGTGTTTCACTATTTTTCTTTTGCATGACTAGTAGTCTAAACACCTACTAACCGTAATGTTTTTCACCATCTTCTTTTCACATGACTAGTAGTCCAAACACCTACTAACCGTCATGTTTTTCACCATCTTCTCTTCACATGACTAGTAGTCTAAAAACCTACTAACCGTCACGTGTTTCACTATTTTTCTTTTGCATGACTAGTAGTCTAAACACCTACTAACCGTCATGTTTTTCACCATCTTCTCGTCACATGACTAGTAGTCTAAACACCTACTAACCGTCATGTGTTTCACCATCTTCTTTTCGCATGACTAGTAGTCTAAAAACCTACTAACCGTCACGTGTTTCACTGTTTTTCTTTTACATGTCTAGTAGTCTAAACACCTTCTAATCGTCATGTGTTTCACCGTCTTCTCTTCACATGACAAGTTGTCTAAAAACCTACTAACCGTCACGTGTTTCACTATTTTTCTTTTGCATGACTAGTAGTCTAAACACCTACTAACCGTCTTGTTTTTCACCATCTTCTCGTCACATGACTAGTAGTCGAAACACCTACTAACCGTCATGTGTTTCACCATCTTCTCTCCGCATGACTAGTATTCTAAAAACCTACTAACCGTCACGTGTTTCACTGTTTTTCTTTTACATGTCTAGTAGTCTAAACACCTTCTAATCGTCATGTGTTTCACCGTCTTCTCTTCACATGACTAGTTGTCTAAAAACCTACTAACCGTCATGTGTTTCACTATTTTTCTTTTGCATGACTAGTAGTCTAAACACCTACTAACCGTCATGTTTTTCACCATCTTCTCGTCACATGACTAGTAGTCGAAACACCTACTAACCGTCATGTTTTTCACCATCTTCTATTCACATGACTAGTTGTCCAAAAATCTACTAACCGTCACGTGTTTCACTGTTTTTCTTTTGCATTACTAGTATTCTAAACACCTACTAACTGTCATGTGTTTCACCATCTTTTTTCTTCACATGACTAGTAGTCTAAACACCTACTAACCGTCTTGTTTTTCACCATCTTCTCTTCACATGACTAGTACTTTAAAACCTACTAACCGTCACGTGTTTCACTATTTTTCTTTTGCATGACTAATAATCTAAACACCTACTAACCGTCGTGTGTTTCACCATCTTCTCTTCAGAGGAATAGTGGTCTAAAAACCTACTAACCGTCACGTGTTTAACTGTTTTTATTTTGCAAACACCTGCTAACCGTCATGTGTTTCACCATCTTGTCTTCACAGGAATAATAGTCTAAATCCTACTAACCGTCACGTGTTTCACTATTTTTCTTTTGCATGACTAGTAGTCTAAACACCTACTAACCGTCATGTTTTTCACCATCTTCTCGTCACATGACTAGTAGTCTAAACACCTAATAACCGTCATGTTTTTCACCATCTTCTCTTCACATGACTAGTAGTCTAAAACCTACTAACCGTCACGTGTTTCACTGTTTTTCTTTTGCATGACTAATAGTCTAAACATCTACTAACCGTCATGTGTTTCACCATCTTCTCTTCACATGACTAGTAGTCTAAAAACCTACTAACCGTCACGTGTTTCACTGTTTTTCTTTTGCATGACTAGTAGTCTAAACACCTACTAACCGTCATGTGTTTCACCATCTTCTTTTCGCATGACTAGTAGTCTAAAAACCTACTAACCGTCACGTGTTTCACTGTTTTTCTTTTGCATGACTAGTAGTCTAAACACCTACTAACCGTCATGTGTTTCACCATCTTCTCTTCACATGACTAGTAGTCTAAACACCTACTAACCGTCATGTTTTTCACCATCTTCTCGTCTAATGACTAGTAGTCTAAACACCTACTAACCGTCATGTTTTTCACCATCTTCTATTCACATGACTAGTAGTCCAAATATATACGAACCGTCACGTGTTTCACTGTTTTTTCTTTTGTATTACTAGTATTCTAAACACCTACTAACCGTCATGTGTTTCACCATCTTTTCTTCACATGACTAGTAGTCTAAAAACCTACTAACCGTCACGTGTTTCACTGTTTTTCTTTTTTTTTTTTTTGGGTAAATTAGCTTGAAATTAAAAAAGGTTAATCAAATGTACAGCCTACAAGGGGCATACCCCAGGAAAAAAAAAAAAAAAAACCTAGTGAGTTGAACGTAATACCCACTTCTAAGAGAACAACTACTACAGAGGAATTAGGATCCGAGAAGTGGCTCGAACTGGAGATGTCTGCATCCGACAAGGTTACCCCCCAAAGTACCCTGTACACCACGCCCATTCCATCCAGACTACTACACCCTCAACCTAACGCCCTAGGCTCGCTATAATCAAGAAGTGAGACAGTACAAGGGCCTCAGGCCGCCATTAACAGTGCATGACCACCGAATCATATGGCACGAAAAGAGGTCACAAAATACCGGACAAGCTGCCCTTTTCAATGACTAGCCAGTCTAATCATTGACCCACAAGCTACCCATTTCTCACAACCTCAATCTAATCATGACTAGCTACCCTTTCAATCAAAACCTAACAACCAATCTATTCCAAGCTACCCCTCAAGACCCTCTAATCAATGATTTCACAACCATACTCTCTTACCACACCGGTAATCACTAGGAATCTCATCCTTGAATGGAGATGACTAGTAACTAAACCACTGACTAGTAGGAAACCGTTATGTGTTTCACCATCTTCTCTTCCCATGACTAATAGTCTAAAAACCTACTAACCGTAACGTGTTTCATTTTTCTTTGCATGACTAGTAGTCTAAACACCTACTAACCCTTCGTGTGTTTCACCATCTTCTCTTCACATGAATAGTAGTCTAAAAACCTACTAACCGTCACGTGTTTCACTGTTTTTCTTTTGCATGACTAGTAGTCTAAACACCTACTAACCGTCATGTGTTTCACCATCTTCTCTTCACATGACTAGTAGTCTAAAAACCTACTAACCGTCACGTGTTTCACACTTTTTCTTTAGCATGACATGTAGTCTAAACACTACTAACCGTCATGTGTTTCACCATCTTGTCTTCCCATGACTAGTAGTCTAAAAACCTACTAACCGTCACGTGTTTCATTGTTTTTCTTTTGCATGACTAGTAGTCTAAACACCTACTAACCGTCATGTGTTTCACCATCTTCTCTTCACATGACTAGTAGTCTAAAAACCTACTAACCGTCACGTGTTTCACTGATTTTCTTTTGCATGACTAGTAGTCTAAACACCTACTAACCGTCATGTTTTTTACGATCTTCTCTTCACATGACTAGTAGTCTTAAAACCTACTAACCGTCACGTGTTTCCTTGTTTTTGTTTTGCATGACTAGTAGTCTAAACACCTACTAACCGTCATGTGTTTCACCATCTTCTCTTCACATGACTAGTAGTCTAAAAACCTACTAACCGTCACGTGTTTCACTGTTTTTCTTTTGCATGACTAGTAGTCTAAATACCTACTAACCGTCATGTGTTTCACCATCTTCTCTTCACATGACTAGTAGTCTAAAAACCAAGTAACCGTCACGTGTTTCACGGTTTTTCTTTTGCATGACTAGTAGTCTAAACACCTACTAACCGTCCTGTGTTTCACCATCTTGTCTTCACGGGAATAGTAGTCTAAAAACCTAGTAACCGTCACGTGTTTCACTGTTTTTCTTTTGCATGACTAGTAGTCTAAACACCTACTAACCGTCATTTGTTTCACCATCTTCTTCTTCACATGACTAGTAGTCTAAAAACCTATTAACCGTCACGTGTTTCACTGTTTTTCTTTTGCCTGACTGATAGTCTAACCACCTACTAACCGTCATGTTTTTCACCATCTTCTGTTCTTTTTTTTTGTGTAAATTAGCTTGAAATTAAAAAATAGGTTAAGCGAATGTACAGCCCTAAACCCTAAACCCTAAACCCTAAACTACAAGGGGCATACCCCAGGAGGAAAAGAAAGGAAAAAAACAAGAATGACAAAAGTGCGGTAACCATGCACAACCCGCATGGAGAGTAAGGTAAAGTAAATACGTAACCATGCACAACCCGCATGGAGAGTAAGGTAAAGTAATTACGTAACCATGCACAACCCGCATGGAGAGTAATATAGAGTGAATACATAACAAAATGCACTACTACCTGGCACAACCCGCCAGGCTCGGAAATAAAGTAAATACGGTGAATATGGTAGATAGTCATGGCCAACAAAGCCGCAAGATAACCAAGAACCTGATACCCCGAACTAGCCTAAAGCAGCATACCACCCACTTATCAGGAGTCAACTACTACACTCCCTCAACCCAATCCCCTAGCCTCGCTAACAACTAAAAGAGGAACAGAAGCGAATCCACAAAAGTGGCCCCCTAACCGCCGGTGGACCAAGCTGCTCCTTTCGATCAGCGAAAACCACTAATCTAATCAAAAACAGCCTGCGAAGCTACCCCTATCGATCAATGAGAATCCACCAATCTAATCGATGACAACTCCGGCAGCTACTAAGCTCAATCAGACTCCATTCATAATCTAATCATCGGCAACCACAGCTGCTGCTACTGCGAGTCTACCCCTTAACTAGAACAAAGTCTAACTAATCAACAAGCCGCGACCACTACTACTATGCCCAACCTCCGGGCTAAAAAGGTACAGGTTCAAGGGATATAAAAGCCATCAAAGAGCCCAAAACCCCCGATTTCAGTCCAACAGGTGACCGCCTATTGGGGGTCTCAAAAACTAACAGCGAACTGGCCCATAAGTCCAGCAACAAAATGACAGTGCAATATACAGTGCATTGCTTGACCAATATATCAATAAAACAATAAAATTACCCACTGCCCGGGCCATCCAGCCTGCTTACCTGCCCGGGCTGGCCTGTCATCGGGTGGCTGCTGCTAAACAAGATGGACTAAGTCGCCGTCCGTGTTTCTCGACAAGCATCTCCCGTCTTGCCCTGAGCCACTCACGTGCTCCATGCTTCTTTCATGCTAGTAGGGTTTGGTGGGTTCTAGGTTGGCCTCGCACTAGCTGTTCACTTCATCAGATGGTCCGATACTCTAACCCGACCACTTTCACATGACTAGGAGACCAACCGCCGGGCTAAGCATTCACCACTAGTACTCAATGAGCCCACGTGTGTCATGGCGGTTCAAGATTCAGAAGTCCACAGCGGGATGGGGATGAAAACAAAGACCAGTGGCTGAGCCACGGCGGTTGATTGAGCCACGGCAGTTGGTGTTCCAGAGCTCCATGAACCTTTGCTGTTCAGATCTGAACTTGTAGACCTCAGTGGTGACTTTGCTTTGCGGCCATGCCACTGTACGAGCACAATTGAAGCAGCAAAGTGACTGCTGCGGCTGTCCAGCTGGGTTGGTCGTTGAAGACGATGAACAGTGCCGCCTGACATGGTCAGCGCACTTCCAGATCTGGAATGGCCGGTGGGTGAAGTGGATGGAGATAAGGGCAACTCAGCCACGGCTGAGCTGCTTTACTGGCCAGGCTTGGACGGCCGGCTGTGGGTTGAATTGACCTTCGAAAGCCAGCTAAGGGCTGGCCGAGTGGAAGGGTTGGAGATGTTGATTCCCGATCTGGGATGTAGAGGGGCAGTGGAGGAGAACCCCTTTCGTGCGAGGGAGAGAAGCTCCCCCGAACCCAACCTGCTGCCTACCATCTTCTGTTCACATGACTAGTAGTTTAAAAACCTACTAACCGTCACGTGTTTCACTATTTTCCTTTTGCATGACTAATAATCTAAACACCTACTAATCGTCGTGTGTTTCACCATCTTCTCTTCACAGGAATAGTAGTCTAAAAACCTACTAACCGTCACGTGTTTCACTGTTTTTATTTTGCATGACTAGTAGTCTAAACACCTACTAACCGTCATGTGTTTCACCATCTTCTCTTCACATGACTAGTAGTCTAAAAACCTACTAACCGTCACGTGTTTCACTGTTTTTCTTTTGCATGACTAGTAGTCTAAACACCTACTAACCGTCATGTTTTTCACCATCTTCTCTTCACATGACTAGTAGTCTTAAAACCTACTAACCGTCACGTGTTTCACTGTTTTTCTTTTGCATGACTAGTAGTCTAAACAACTACTAACCGTCATGTGTTTCAACATCTTCTCTTCATAGTCTTAAAACCTACTTACCGTCACGTGTTTCACTGTTTTTCTTTTGCATGACTAGTAGTCTAAACCTACTAACCGTCATGTGTTTCACCATCTTCTCTTCACATGACAAGTAGTCTTAAAACCTACTAACCGTCACGTGTTTCACTGTTTTTATTTTGCATGACTAGTAGTCTAAACACCTACTAACCGTCATGTGTTTCACCATCTTCTCTTCACATGAATAGTAGTCTAAAAACCTACTAACCGTCACGTGTTTCACTGTTTTTCTTTTGCATGACTAGTAGTCTAAACACCTACTAACCGTCATGTGTTTCACCATCTTCTCTTCACATGACTAGTAGTCTAAAACCTACTAACCGTCACGTGTTTCACTGTTTTTCTTTTGCATGACTAGTAGTCTAAACACCTACTAACCGTCATGTTTTTCACCATCTTCTCTTCACATGACTAGTAGTCTAAACACCTACTAACCGTCTTGTTTTTCACCATCTTCTCTTCACATGACTAGTAGTTTAAAAACCTACTAACCGTCACGTGTTTCACTGTTTTTCTTTTGCATGACTAATAATCTAAACACCTACTAATCATCGTGTGTTTCACCATCTTCTCTTCACAGGAATAGTAGTCTAAAACCTACTAACCGTCACGTGTTTCACTGTTTTTAGTTTGCTTGACTAGTAGTCTAAACACCTACTAACCGTCATGTGTTTCACCATCTTGTCTTCACATGAATAGTATTCTTAAAACCTATTAACCGTCACATGTTTTCACTGTTTTTCTTTTTCATGACTAGTAGTCTAAACACCTACTAACCATCACGTGTTTCACTGTTTTTCTTTTGCATGACGTCTAAACACCTACTAACCGTCATGTTTTTCACCATATTCTCTTCACATGACTAGTAGTCTAAAAACCTACTAACCGTCACGTTTTTCACTGTTTTTCTTCACATGACTAGTAGTCTAAAAACCTACTAACCGTCACGTTTTTCACCATCTTTCTTCACATGACTAGTAGTCTAAAAACCTACTAACCGTAACGTGTTTCACTGTTTTTCTTTTGCATGACCAGTAGTCTAAACACCTACTAACCGTCATGTGTTTCACCATCTTCTCTTCCCATGACTAGTCGTCTAAAAACCTAATAACCGTCACGTGTTTCACAGTTTTACTTTTGCATGACTAGTAGTCTAAACACCTACTAACCGTCATGTGTTTCACCATCTTCTCTTCACATGACTAGTAGTCTAAAACCTACTAACCGTCACGTGTTTCACTGTTTTTCTTTTGCATGACTAGTAGTCTAAACACCTACTAACCGTCATGTGTTTCACCATCTTCTCTTCACATGACTAGTAGTCTAAAAACCTACTAACCGTCACGTGTTTCACTATTTTTCTTTTGCATGACTAGTAGTCTAAACACCTACTAACCGTCATGTTTTTCACCATCTTCTCTTCACATGACTAGTAGTCTAAAATCTACTAACCGTCACGTGTTTCACTATTTTTCTTTTGCATGACTAGTAGTCTAAACACCTACTAACCGTCATGTTTTTCACCATCTTCTCTTCACATGACTAGTAGTCTAAACACCTACTAACCGTCATGTTTTTCACCATCTTCTCTTCACATGACTAGTAGTCTAAAAACCTACTAACCGTCACGTGTTTCACTGTTTTTCTTTTGCAGGACTAGTAGTACAAACACCTACTAACCGTCACGTTTTTCACCATATTCTCTTCACAGGAATAGTAGTCTAAAAATCTACTAACCGTCACGTGTTTCACAGTTTTTCTTTTGCATGACTAGTAGTCTAAACACCTACTAACCGTCATGTTTTTCACCATCTTCTCTTCACATGACTAGTAGTCTAAAACCTACTAACCGTCACGTGTTTCTTTGTTTTTCTTTTGCATGACTAGTAGTCTAAACACCTACTAACCGTCATGTGTTTCACCATCTTCTCTTCACATGACTAGTAGTCTAAAAACCTACTAACCGTCACGTGTTTCACTGTTTTTCTTTTGCATGACTAGTAGTCTAAACACCTACTAACCGTCATGTTTTTCACCATCTTCTCTTCACATGACTAGTAGTCTAAAAACCTACTAACCGTCACGTGTTTCAATGTTTTTCTTTTGCCTGACTATTAGTCTAAACACCTACTAACCGTCAAGTGTTTCACCATCATCTCTTCACATGACTAGTAGTCTAAAAACATACTAACCGTCACGTGTTTCACTGTTTTTCTTTTGGATGACTAGTAGTCTAAATACCTACTAACCGTCATGTGTTTCACCATCTTCACTTCACATGACTAGTAGTCTAAAAACCAAGTAACCGTCACGTGTTTCACGTTTTTTCTTTTGCATGACTAATAGTCTAAACACTTACTAACCTTCATATGTTTCACCATCTTGTCTTCACGGGAATAGTAGTCTAAAAACCTAGTAACCGTCACGTGTTTCACTGTTTTTCTTTTGCATGACTAGTAGTCTAAACACCTACTAACCGTCATTTGTTTCACCATCTTCTTCTTCACATGACTAGTAGTCTAAAAACCTATTAACCGTCACGTGTTTCACTGTTATTCTTTTGCATGACTGATAGTCTAAACACCTACTAACCGTCTTGTTTTTCACCATCTTCTCTTCACATGACTAGTAGTTTAAAAACCTACTAACCGTCACGTGTTTCACTGTTTTTCTTTTGCATGACTAATAATCTAAACACCTACTAACCGTCATGTGTTTCACCATCTTCTCTTCACAGGAATAGTAGTCTAAAAACCTACTAACCGTCACGTGTTTCACTGTTTTTATTTTGGATGACTAGTAGTCTAAACACCTACTAACCGTCATTAGTTTCACCATCTTGTCTTCACAGGAATAATAGTCTAAAAACCTACTAACTGTCACGTGTTTCACTGTTTTTCTTTTGCATGACTAGTAGTCTAAACACCTACTAACCGTCATGTTTTTTACCATTTTATCATCACATGACTAGTAGTCTAAACACCTACTAACCGTCATGTTTTTCACCATCTTCTCTTCACATGACTAGTAGTCAAAAAACCTACTAACCGTCACGTGTTTCACTGTTTTTCTTTTGCATGACTAGTAGTCTAAACACCTACTAACCGTTATGTGTTTCACCATCTTCTCTTCGCATGACTAGTAGTCTAAAAACCTACTAACCGTCACGTGTTTCACTGTTTTTCTTTTGCATTACTAGTCGTCTAAACACCTACTAACCGTCATGTGTTTCACCATCTTCTCTTCACATGACTTGAAGTCTAAAAACCTACTAACCGTCACGTGTTTCTTTGTTTTTCTTTTGCTTGACTAGTAGTCTAAACACCTACTAACCGTCATGTGTTTGACCATCTTTTTCTTCACATGACTAGTAGTCTTCATTATTCACGTGTTTCACTGTTTTTCTTTTTTTTGGATAAATCAGCTTGAAATAAAAGGGGGGGCTAACCGAATATACAGCCTACAAGGGGCATACCCCAGGAGGAAAGAAAAGAAAAGAAAAGAAAAGAATAAAAACAAGAGAGCGCCTACGCCAAACGGCTACAAAGGACTAGAAGTAAATAGAACGTCTGTTTCGTACACATCTAAAAGAGGGATACGAAACAGAACACATAATGCTACTGAACTAGTAAATTTCATGCTACTAAATTACATGCTATTCATTCAAAACACTTGGGCATCAGAAAAACCATAGGAACAACAGCTAACAGAACTGCTGCACTTGGTAATTGGACCTCATCAGGACTGATGAACTTGGACAAAAACACTATGGAAAACACATGCAGGTCTTAAACAGGTTCAGAACAGGTTGGACTACACAGCAGCTGCTGCACATGATCATGGTGGACTGATGTTGCAGTTTAGAGTAGCATCAGTAGTGGTAGCATAGAATAACTGGATTGAATTTGAACTTTTTTTTGGGTAATGCCCTAGGGCGATTGAATTTGAACTTGAACTTGAACTTGAACTTGAATGCTTCAAGTCTGACTACTGCCCTCTGCACTTGAAAATTGCTTGCTGCACTTGATAATTGGGTTGTGTAGCAAGAGCCTTAAACTGTGTAGATGGGCTGTGAAGCAGCCAGCAGCAGCAGATGCTCTGCAGCAGACCAAACTTCTGAAGCTCCAATATCATTCACTCACATGCAATTGAACCCAAACAATACCATATGCCAACAACTGAACCACCATCAGAACAGCAGGTTCAGAACCTCAGATTCTGAACCTTAACAGATATAACAATTCACACACCAAAATGCAAAATGCAAAATTGCAGAGGACGTCCCCCTCCGCGAAGGGAGATCCCAATGACAGCCCCTATTGGTTAGGCGTATTAGGTAATAACATTACAATCAACATGAGCCATGCTCTACTGCCATTACAGCAGCAGAACAACAGAATAAGATCAAACTAACAGTCAGAATGCAGCTGATCACAACTACTGAATCATAACATCACAACAGAAATGGTAGGGGTAATGGAAAGTAATGCTTCATGTCTGACTACAGCCCCCTTTGAGTGTCCCTGTGGAGCCAGCCTTCTACTCAGCACTGAATACAGAACCTGCTAACAGAACATAACAGCTAGCTGGAACCAACTAGCTGGTGAAAACATAACAGAACATAACAGAACATAACAGCCCCTATCAGTTCAGCAACTTATCAAAATGCAACAAATACCACTATCAGAGATCAGATCAGTATAGCAGCAGCAGCTACAACAAGGCATAAAGCTGCTGCTGCCAACTAAGAACAGGTAGAAACCAAGGTATAATCAGAATCCAGCAAA